>OZ012738.1:360277130-360988593 GCA_963859935.3 Lathyrus sativus
GTTGTTGTTGTTTCGATATTTAGAGATTAAAAAAATCCAAACTCTATGTTGCTTTAATGATTGGTTTTAACCCTTTTTAGTTTTAATTTGTAATATTTTTTTAAAAAATACCAAAAAAACATTTTTAGCCTTTTATTTTTAATATTTTTTTTAGTTTAACTATTTATTTGTTGCATAATATTTTAAAAATATATATATTTAATTATTAATTAATTTAAATATTTTTTTTAATATGGATTAAGTAAATTATTAAATAATCTTATTAAATATTTATATTTAAATTAATTAATAATTCTCCGTGTTGCCTTATTTTTATTTCATAACTTGAGTGCTTCCTTGCTTTGAGTTTATTCTTGTTGAGCTCACTAACAACTAACTTCCTATTAACATTTGCAACTTAGGATTGAAGTCATCGTGCTCCAGGTAGTCGTCCTGCCATGGACATTCCCCTTGTTTACCTTTGCCATAGGACTTGGAGTCGCCGTGCTCTATTTAGTTGTCCCGACGTGGACATTACTTTCCTTATTTAACCTAGTCTTAGGTTTAGAGTAGCCGTACTCTATGTAGGTGTCTTGCCATGGACACTTACTTTTTCCCTTGGAACCTTGACCACAGTCATGAACTCCTCGCCCCTTTTGAGGTGAACTATGGTTGCTCTGGTTCCATCCTAGCTAGGATACGTAGGCACAAGATGCGATGTCTTGGCGAGCATACTTAGTGTATATACCTTAGTTTTTACCTTAGCATAGTTCCCTTAGCAAGAAAAATTGAGCATAACACAAATACTAACAAGAGGTTCCTGTAGATTACTATAGATACTTAGGATGCTAATACCTTCCCTAGGTATAACCAACCCCCGAACCTTAGATCTTTAGTTGTGTCGTTACATAGCGCACTTAGGGTTTTCTTCAATTTTTTCCTTTTTTTTTGGATAAATCAAAGCTCAGTGGTGAACTTCATAATTTGTGATTCAAGTTAATTAATAGCTTGATATCTGATTCTCACTACAACAGTAATTTCCTTTGATTTATGAACATAATAAGGAATAACAACAGCTTCTCCAAGAGTGATTAAAACCTCGAAATGCAAAATCAAATGCTCTCGCGACCAATCGCGCAAATATCCCTAAGTGGCAGACCATTACCTCAAATAGATAAGATCTAGTTCTTTTTCCCTGACAGGTTTTTACCATCAAAAACACCAGTGATGCATCTATTCCCCGGAATGGCCAAGTATCCGGTTTTGTTCATCACCAATTTGTGTGTCGTGTCTGTTTTGTCAGCATAAGCATAACATTGACTCATACATCATGCATAATCAATTCATATTCATATTCATAATAAATAAGTTGCGTCATTCACTTTGGTTGTGTTTACCCTCGTGTGATTCCACCCCTCCAATAGAGTTGTCAGCTTTAAGCAGAAAATGTACATTCTTTCTAAATCCCTACTGAGTTTGATCCTCGTGGAAGTTTCACTTTAGTTCTTCTTTCCACACTTGGATAGGATAAAATTCCCAGTGTGGGTTCATTCCCCATCTGGAAGTATCTTCTTTTACATAGTCTCTCTAGACTGAAATCGATCCTTGACCATTTTGATAACTTGAACCCTTAAGGGACAAGGACGCCCATTGAAACCTTACTTTTCCCTAGTAAAGACATGGTTTGCTTTCCTAGGTAAATGAAAATCCCCAGTGAAAGTTTTTTTTAGCAAAATCTCTTGGTAGCAAGGACATCACATCTCCCAAGTATCTACCTGTCGATAGATGGCAGTCTCTTTCAGAACAGTTTGTCTATCTCCATCAAAGATAAGTTTATTCATTGTTGGAATCTACACCTGACCAAAACAAGTGACAATCTCTTAAAAAAGCTTATTTTTGTCCCTAAAATTCCCAGTGGATTGACAAATGGAAATCTCTTCCCGAGAATTTTGTCCCTCTTTCAATAAAGTCATCAGCACCTCAAAATTGTCTTTCATCTTACGACATCTCTCCAAAGATGTCTCAAATGGAAATATGATGAAATCTTTCTAAGCAAATGGCATTTCAACAGAGAAGTTTGTGAACCTCTACATCACATTCTGTAGCATTCCCAGTAAGTCTGCTATCAGATCTTTGCTCATCCTATGACATCTCTTCGAAGAAGTCTCGAAGAGAAGTATGATGAAGCCTATTTCCATCAAATGGAATATCCTCAATTCCAACGAGAAGTTTGATGAAGACCCTTACAGATTTTGAAACATGTCCTACAAGATAATTAGTCTGCATCTCCTCGAAGAACCACGACAAAGTTATTAGTCCAACGACTGATCATATTTTCAAAAGCTTGTCCGCCTAAACCTTGTCAAGAGAAAGACTTGATAAGAAGAAACTGAGACCTGTTCCATGGCTGAAGACCAAGATCGAGAGGAAGTTTATTTCAAGAAACTGAGACCAGTCCCATGGCTGAAGATTAGGATCGAGGGGAAGTTTACCCTTTTCTAAGTAGGATTACTTAGTAAAAGAATATGGATAATTATATTATAAAATTGAAAATTTTTCACTATTTAAGTTATCATATCATCTACATTCGCAGTCAAAATTCTGAATATTCTGATATTTAATCCTCTTTTACCTTGAATATCTGAATGTCTTCATCATCCATACCTTCAGGTCCAAGAAGATTAAATAGGGGAATCTGCCATACCCTAAATTTTGACCCTAAGATTTCATATTATTTTCATATCATATGAATATACTTCCATGCATCACTAACCCATTAAAGAATACAAAGTTTATTGCTTGTTTCATTTTTTACTGCAAATTAGGGTTTTGAGCCTCACAAAGGATTCAGGCAAAGGATAAATCAAAAACTGGCTTGATCTTCAACCTATAAAGTCTCTCATTCATCCATAAAGATAAATAGGTCTCCTTCATCAAGAATCAAGCACAAGTATACATCATTTCAAGTGGACCAAACCCTAAGGTCATTTGAGGAACCAAATTAGGGTTTTGGTTGATCAAGGCCTCCAAAGAGAAATTTTCATC
Organism: Lathyrus sativus; assembly: GCA_963859935.3. Taxonomy (NCBI): domain Eukaryota; kingdom Viridiplantae; phylum Streptophyta; class Magnoliopsida; order Fabales; family Fabaceae; genus Lathyrus; species Lathyrus sativus. The sequence goes on from OZ012738.1 coordinate 360,280,155, forward strand.
TGAGCAAGAGCCAATACCTCAATATATGATTCAAGGATCTCAAATATACATTGGGAGTCCACTTATAAGTTCAAAATTGCCTCAGAGGTGCATCCATTAAAAATCAGGAATTAGGGTTTCTCTGCACAAAATTCATCTGATAGTCAAAGTCAAAGTTTGACTTTTTGAGAAAAATTGATCATCAAGGACTATTATTCAAGAAAATTTAATACATAGTTTAATTTAATCGAGGATTAATCAAGAAATCAAATTTACTTGCAAAAGAAGCAAAATTGGAAAACTTGAAAAATTGACTAAGTTATGGAAATTCATGTTCAAATACCCAATTTTGCAAGGCGATAACTTGTGATCCAAGCAACCATTTTTTGTACTCCAAAGCTCAAATGATATATCTTCTTCCACACAACAATATTATTGGGTCGAGTCATCTCTAAAAAATGCATGAAGTTTGAGTTATGGATTGATTAAAATCAAGACAAGAGTTGTGAAATTCCAACACTTAGAAAAAAAGCTGCCAAGTGTTTTTAAGCATGAAACACCAAACTTTAGGGGAATTTTTCACAATGATCCAAATTGAATCAAGACCAATTGTGAACATAAAAGTTAAAGTAGGATATCTCAGCTTTCCAACAAGTACAAGAACAACCATTTTTCATGCGTAGGTGAGAAGTTATAGATTTAACAACATGCCTTGATCAAACTGATTTTTCAAGACAGATTTCATGTTTACTTGAATCACACGATTTTTCAAAACAGATTTGGTGACTTTGCAAGCCTTGCCATCCTCTAAGATCAACATAAATCTTGTAGAGTCACACAAAACATGCAAGAATGTGCTATTGAGTCAAGGTATTTATCCTTTAGCATGTGAGAATCATCATTACAAAGACATGAAGTCAAGTTTGTCATTTGGTATTTATGTGAAACATTGAATTGGCAAGAAATGAGCCACGCCAGTTTAGATATGTTCAAAAAAATGAGTGCTCCAACTTGAAAAATTCCAATTGAGTCAAGATTCTAGTTATGCTAGAGAAGACTAATGGTACGTTAGCATTTAAGTTAAAGCTACATGGCTATACCCATTAGCAAGGTTGTCAAACTCGCGAGTCTACTCAGACTCGTAAAGGGTCTGCAGACTCGACTTGTAGACTCGACTCGCAAACTCGTATGAGTCTATGGAAAGTTAAAACTAACTTTCAAAAACCTATATGTGACACATACATGACACACATATGTATTTTTAAACTTATAAATGCGTCATCTTTACACTTATATATAATAGAATACCAATTAACATCAAAATTTAAATTTCAGACTCCAAATTTCTTTAAAAAAAATCAATAATAAAACAAACAAAATAGAAAAGTATGTATTTAAAAACTTAAAGTACTAATTTCTTCTCAATTGACTACTATATAAAGAAAAAATAAAATCATAAAATATATATGATAATGGCTTTAAACATCCAAAACTCCAGTGAAATCATCACCATCATCTTCATCGGTATCTTGAGTATCATCAACAAATTCTACCTCGGATGAAACACTTTCTTTATCATTAACCAAAATTGGATTTCTTGAAGTTCCACTTCCACCTAATTCAATATTTCCACCACCACCACCACTTCGCACAACATTATTAACAAAAACAACAACTTCCACAACATTGTTAATTATAACATCATGTTACTCAAGATTAACTTCAGCTTGCATATTTTCCTCATTAGGATCTTCAATTATCCATTCATCATCTTTACACAAGAGAATATACAAGAGAAATATTCAAGTGATGCATATTATAAAATAATTACACAACAAATGATTAACTCACAAAAACAAACGTGAATAAAGCAAGAGACCTAATAAACACACACGTCTATGAAAGGATGAAGAGAGGAAGAAACCTTGTCGAAACATGAGACTAGGAGAAAGAATTTATAATTCTCGTACAAACAAAAAAATAAGGGGTTTTTAAAAATAAAATAAAATCTTTTGGAGAATTTACGCCTTTTTTGGGTTAAAAAAAAACAAAATACAAAAAAAAAATTATAAACTCGTAAACTCATCATAGACTCGCGATTCTATACGAGTTTATGCGAGTCTACCTGAGTCTACTCGAGTCTATCAAAAAATGATTCTATGCGCGAGTCTACTCGTTTTTGCTTCCTAGACTCGTAAACTCGTACGAGTTTACGAGTCTACCCGCGAGTTTGACAACCTTGCCCATTAGACAATAGCATGCTCCCTCATCCAAAACTATTCATCAAAAACCAAAACATTTTCCTATAAATAAATGACTTCTTTGATCAATTCAAATACACCAAAACAATACCAAAGCTTATTTTCTCACATTCCCTCTCTTGTTTCAAAGTTCCATAGTTCAAAAGTTGAGAAATCGAATTTCTCATTTCAGAGCAATTCCACTCAAACCAATCATCCACACGCCTCATATACTTCATATAGAAGTGATCCAAGTCATTCAAACAATTCTGTAACACCAGAATCAACACCACTATACCTCACTTGATCAAATTGCAGTTGGATTCGAGTTGGGGGTTCTAGAAGAATTCAATCCATTCCAAGAACATCAACACATTCCTTGAGGTATAGGGAAGTTGTCCAGATCATCATTTCATATCTATAACGTCTACAACTGAGGATTCGATCTCCTCTTGCAAGGTAAACCTTAAGCTTTTCAAACTCCATGAATCATGCATCATAAATGATATTTCAAGTTGTCAACATGCTTCTGGTAGTTCATAGATCATTTACCCTCAATTAATTGTTGTTTATCGTTCGTGTATAGGATTTCATATTAGATTTTGCAAATTCTAGGGTTCATATGTTCATACGAATCAATTCACTCCATGCTAAAAATAAATGAAAATAAAAAGAACCATTCAATTCCTTGTTAAAAAACACACAACTTTCATGTTTACACTTTGCAAAATGGTTACGAAATGAGTGAGATAGAGATAGTTTTGCAAGTTTGAAGATGAACACGAGGAAGAAGAAGGCCACGGTACCATTTTTTCAAACATAAACTCACTTTTAATATTTTTATTTATTCATTCATTTTAATTCACTGATGTATCACCACCCCAGTGGTTGAAGGCACGTGTTTTGTGTGAGTTTGTCCCAAAGGTCTGGGATTTGAGTCCCCCTCGCCCTAGACCTTTTGGATTTTATTTTTATGAATTTCTCACTTGAAACCTTTAAATATATTATATTGTGTGCATTATTATTCACAAGGCCAGCACATGGCGCAGTGGTTTAGTTTTGAGTCCACAACCAAGAGGGCGTGAGTTCAAACCTTGGCGAAGGCAAATCCTAATTTTTTATCACTAGTTTTCTTTAATTTTTTTCACAAGTTCAACCAATCATTTCTCATAGAAAAATTCATCTTTTCAACCCATTTTTTTTCACACTTCTCATTCAGTCTCCCTATTTTATTAATCCATAAGAAATTTCCAAAAAAAAGATAATTTTTAATTACTTTTTATTAGCTTAAAAAGAAGTACTTTTTTAAATGTTTTACACCTTAAAAAATGAATTTATTTCTACTTTAATTTAAAACTAATTTTTATCCTCATGTGAATAAAATACTTTGTTTTTAATCTTGTTAAGGTGTTCATAACATGTTTATCTTAAACTCACACACCATTTATACCATGATTAAATCATCTTCTTTTTGAAAATACCATTGATTAAATCTTTCAAAATTAGGGTTTTCAAATTGTTTTAAATCCATGGGCCTCTGCTTAGAGTGTAAGACCCAACACCTTTGCACATAAAATATATCTTTGGCCTCTGCTAGAGTGTAAGTCCCAACTCCTTTTAATTTTCAAATTATTAACATCCATGGGCCTCTATTCAGAGTGTAAGTCTCATCCCTCTCTTTCAAAATCATCTTCTATTTTCAAAACAAGAATAAATCTTGGGCCTCTGTTAGAGTGTAACTCCCTTCTCTCTTCTCAAAATTTTCTTCAATTTCTCAAACATTTCAATCTTTTAAAACTCAAATCTTCAACTTTCATCAAACACAACCCTAATGGCATTCAAATTTTAAACTCTCTTGGGCCTCTGCTTAGAGTGTAAGATCCAACACCTTTGTACATAGAATAAATTTTGGCCTTTTTCTTAGAGTGTAAGACCCAACACCTTTGTACATAGAATAAATCTTGGGCCTCTGCTTAGAGTTTAAGAACCAACAACTTCGTGAATAAAATAAAACACACAAATAAAACATTTAACACATTAAACCCTAAAAGATGTGAAATCTTCTGTGAATTCAAACATGTCTATACTTGTGAATCTTCAATCATGTTTGTTCATATTTTGTTAAGTTTCTCTTGACATTTACATCATCCTTAGTTTAGACATAGGTCAAACAATAGAATCTCTTCAATCACAACTTAGTTCAAACAACTAGTTCACTGACCTCCTCTTGGGCCTTATACAAGCACCATTTCCTCCTCTTGGGCATCATATAAAAAATCCCCCCAGCAAGATAGCCTTCTCTTGGCCTTCATACAAGGAGACTTGGGAAGTCTCATTCAGTTCCTCAAAGCCTTCTCTTGGGCTTCATACAAGGACCCTCAGGTTTCTCAAAAGCATAAGTCAAGTCTTAGTAATCTATGCAAATAAATCTTTTAGCCTCATCATCCTGGGCTTTGTACATAATACAAATAAATTATTTTAGCCTCATTGATCTTGGACTTTGTACATGATACAAATAAAAATCCCCAAAAGAGTCAGTCAAATCCTCAGTATTGAGTCAATCTCTTCAAATTTCCTCAACAGTTATTAGCCTCCTCTCAGGCTTTTTTATAACAAATAATTTCTCTAGTTAGTTAGCCTCAATCTTGGGCTTTGTACAAGACAGATATAACTCCTCAGTTGAGCCAGTTTTCAATCTTTTAACTTCATATCTTGTGCTTCAATCAAGATAAATAAATCAATCTCCTCACAGATGAGACTTTGAGTCATCTCTGTAGGAATATATCTCTTTTAATCACTACAATTTAAACCAAACATTAAAATCCCTTTTTCATATAAGTGTTGTAAGTGACACACTTGTTTATTCAAAATCCAAGCTGGAATCCCTCTCTTATCATGGCTCAAAAACTTTTCTTTCATCTAACTGATGTAAGTGGCACACTTGTCGATATTATATCCAAGTTAAGGTCCCTTTCTTAGTACGTAAAGAATTCATAAAGGAAAAAGTGGCATTGCTTAAATACAATAAGTTCAAAGCTTTCTTCCCTTACGACATTATTCTCATATGATTGTAGTGAATAGGTGAGATATCTCCCTTAAAAATGACAATTTGTCAAATCCTTCCAACATTATTTTTAGCCTCATCATCTTGGGCTTTGAACAAGGTACAAAACAAACTTTTTCCTCCCATAGATTAGAGGAACTACAAACGCTCTGATTTCTCAATTTCCTTTTTTAAGAATACGTAGGCATAAGATTGCGAGATCTTAGTGAGCATACTAATAAAAAACCCTTAGGTCCCGATACCTTCCAAAAACAATAGAAAACCATAGAAACACCAAACACAAACATTCCCTCAATTTATACAAAGGAGAAACATTCCTAATTAAACAGCAGGCAAACCTAAGCAAACAAGTAATTCAATAGTAGAAATATACAATCAAGGTTCCTATAGATTACTATAGATACTCAGGGTGTTAATAACTTCCTTTAGTATAACCAACCCCCGATTCCAGTTTTCTTTGCATTTGTAGGGAAAGCATTTGCACGTAGGGTTAGTTTACGATATCTTCCCCTTCCTTTTAAACTTCATAGGATAAATATTAGAGATTAGAAAGTAGCACAAAATACGGTAGTGGTCGCGTCACGAAAGTCGGAGCTACAAAAGGGGCCCTAGGTTAATGCTTTAAGGATTCTCGAATAAGAGGTGGTTGTTGCTCCAAAAAAAATTTGAAAATATCTTGAGTTGGAAGTAGAGGCTTTGGGCATGGTTTGGGATGAAATGCTGGAGCAGGCTCAGATTTTTTTGTCCCAACCTCACTATTAATGTTGACTAGCTAAACCCTTTAGACGACCCATCTGAGGACAAGTTGGGTGCTGATGATTGAGTGTTATTTTGCTCTTTTTATTTTTGTTTACTTCTATGACATTTGGCCGGAATTTTGTACCTCAGCTTGTAAAGAATTTTTTCATATATGTATTTGAGTTTTTACCTTTGCATGTTCCTGCTTTATTTGTATAATATTGTTTCTTTATAATTGAATAGATGGGATCCGATGAGAATTTGGATATGAGAATTGCTAAGTATTTCTTTCAAAATCCTGCACTTTGTGTTATTATTTGCTGTAAAAAAGTGATAAATAGTAGTTGCTTAAAGTCTAAATGACCCTAAGTCTTTATGGAGCCACGCGAGGGTGTTTCACTCAAATGCGAGTTGCATTAAGACACATGTAACATGTTGATAGAATTCTGAGGTAATAGTGTGTGGCTATGCTCGAAATCAGCTTTCACAGAGGAAACATTATTACAGTTTATAATGTATGTATATCAGACTATAAATGGTGGAATGTGAGCTCGGCTCCAAGTATTTATGTTCCTAGTTATACTTTTAAGTATTTCATGTCGAACCAGCTAGATGCAGATTTGCCTTAATCATTCATATTCATATCGATAAGGGATAAGTCTAGTTAATCATAGTGCTTTTTGTTCGGACGAGTTTAATTCTACAACTATCCTTAAGTTTTGATGATAACAAAGCGTAAAGAATAATTTTGTACTCTAACTATTTTGCTAAGTGTACAGATAATAAGAAATAGATTCTAAATCGGAAGATATCCAAATTATGAACCAATAGATCAAATGAAAGCGTGTTAACTAGGAAGTCAAGCTTTTGAATTATCAAGTCAACATTTTTGAAAAAATACTATCCAGATAGGCTCTGATAAAGACAATGACTACCAACATCTGAAAGTCTCAAAACTCAGTACTACAAAGACTCGGAAGTATCGCTAAGTTCTGAAGATAGATTATGAATTATACTCAAGTTTCATTAACTTATATATGAAGCATATAACTATAAGGTTAAATCCAAAGCTTAACGGCTAATGAAAGTGACAAAGGCACAAAATAAACTCTACTTTCTATGTAAAGTATTGTATTATGTACCAACGAAGTTTGTCACGTCCCATCATCCTCACCAATTCTCTGCTGTAAGCTCCACTCTAATATTGCAATATGAAGTGACCTTCATACAAATATTACATTGAGGATATTCCAACTTCACCCTCTAACATATCTACTTATTCATATATAAAGAGATCTTGAAACATTGGATAAATAACGAACTAATTGGCAATACAAACACATACACTCAAAGAACATTCATGAAAGAGAAAAATAAAAGAAGTGTTTCTCACACTCATACACTTAGAACATATTCTTTTAATATATTTTTTAAGTTTAACATTTGATTTAAACTTGTGCATATTCTTTTTGAATCAACTTATAAACACAAACCTTATTTATCTTAACCTTTGGTAATTTCCTTAAGAGACTAAGTTTAGTCAGAATTCTCAAGAAGTCATTACCAATTAGTCTTTGAGTTGTATTTTTTTGAGAGACTAGTGTATAGTTAAAATTGCTCAAGAAGTATAGATTGTGTGTCTTTGAGTTTTTGTAATAAGTTTGATTATTGGATTAAGTCCTTAGTGAGAATGTGAAATCACTCAGGCGGGAGGACTAGATGTAGCTTCGTTTACAGCAAACCATGATAAAAATACTTGTGTTATTATCTTTATCATTATCTTTGTTGTTTGAATTTTGGGATTGCAAAAGTTTTTAAATCCAGAAGCCTAATTCAACCCCCCCCCCTTTCTTGTGTTTCTTACACCTTCAATTGACATCAGAGCTCCAGTTCTGGTTTTTGATCGTCTTGTGTTAAACACTTAACCGTGTCAGATAAAGATCCATTTTTTAAACACAGTATGACATCTTGCTCTTCCACCATTCAAACTCAATAGATCTCGACTGAAAGTTGGAGGTCTAGCTGTATAATTGTTCTTTTCTGAATTGTTATAATCATGATTTATAGCAGTATGTGAATTAGGAGTACCACTATCAGATTTAGAAACTTCATACATGACTCGATATGTTTTTCTCAGGATCTTTTCTGCACCACTATTAAGTGTTAAGCACAGACCGTGCTCTGATGCCAACTGAAGGTTAAAAAACATAAGAAATGGGTTGAATTGTGTTGACTTTTTTTCATTTTAAACTCTTAGTCAGATTCTAAACATAAGTTGTAGAATTTGATTCGGTCAGAAGTAGGAAGCGAATATAAAGTGTAAGAAAGAAGAGTGACACACAGAGTTATTCTGGTTCCTCTCACAACTTGAGAGAAATCCCGTCCCCTTATACTTACAAGATATTTTCACTATAATTACACAAGATTACAATTTGATCAAGCATACAGGAAAGAGATTTCCAATTTTAAAACACTAAAGTGAGAAACTCTTATGCTTAAGCACACAAGCAAGACACTTCAAATTCTCAAACACTTAGTAAGAGACTTCTAACAATCTATCCAATATATAAATGATTGGGAAAATACACTTGATAAACAATCATAGGTGTATAAATTTTTATAGTCAGCCCAAGTATGCATACAGCTAAGCTCTAGTTGCATGTACCATTCTAAAGATGCCCCAAACAAGCTATCTTGGAAACAATCGATCGTTAGACTTTCATCCCTAGTGTAGTGTCATACCCAAAATTTTGACCCCTTAGATATTCTTCATCATTTTAGGATCATACTCATTTAATTATCTAACCTTAACCCGTTTCAAGTTTGCCTTTGTTAAGATACAGGAACCAGGGTTCCATACAGCCGAAATCGAGGTTTCGAGGGTTAATCAGTCAACGCTTTGGATTGGTTCTCATTGAGATAGGTCTGCACATCATCAAGCATATTCCATTGGATCAAGTATGAATCCAATTTAAGGTTGTCACCCAGGAATCAAGAACAGTGCATTTTAGAATACCCGATTAGGGTTTTCGAGCAGGAAAAGTCAACTGTGGTTTGACTTTTGGTTTAAAAGGTGTTACAATGGTGGGATCATGGTCCAAAAAGTTCATATTGGCTTAGTAAAGTCTACTCAAAGAGTTTCAAGGCCTCAAAAAGTCAAGAGCATCAACAGTCGACTCGGTAGTCACCGATCGATCGTTCGGTTGACCGAACAGTCAACTCTTCACTCATAAGGAATCTGACCTCAAGATGTGAATAAAAAATGTTCCTAATGACATATTGCACCTACCTATAAAATTTCATGACCATTGGATCAAGGGTTGAGGAGTAATCGCAAAAGTTGGGAATTATGGTTTTGAAAGGGGCAAGACCATAACTCCTTAACCACACATCCAATTTAGTTGGTTCAAAGCTCATTGGAAAGCTCTTGGAAAGTCCTACAAAAGTCCCAAAGTGGTCCATGATCAGAAAATGCATAGATTTGGAGTTATGACCAAATTCATTACAAGAGGGAAAAGTAACTTAGAAAATTTTCACTTTTAGGCTTGTTTTTCAGCAACTTTGAGAGGTTTTTTGGCCAAGTTCCATTGGGAATATGAAACTCATGAAAACATGAAAGTTGTAGAGCTACATGAGGGCTTTCTAAAATGTAGTAGAACTCCTCCATAGCCCTTATGATATGAGAGTTATGTATTTACCAAGATGAGCTTTTAACACTTGAGTCCCACATTGAAAACTTTTCACAAACTCATCCTTTGACCACTTGAGCTATTCACATCCCAATGATCATGTTTGTATCTGATGTTTAGAGAGTATAGTGAAGGAAAATGCAGAACAAGTGAAGGATTTGAGGAAATAGCAAGTTGCAAGCAAGTGGCATTAAAATTATCAAAGAATTCAAGAGAGGAAAGAGAAACTTTTTGACATCTGCACTCTATTCCCTATTCAGTCATCTCATGTATCTCATTCCACTTGATTTTCTCCACACATTGAGCCAAGAGAATGATGTATGCAGCTGCAACAAACCTCAAGCCAAGGGTTACCTTTTTTTCAAAATCCCTCCAAAAGTTCCAAGTTACAAATCTGTCCTCACCCTTCATTTTTCTATAAATATAGACTCCCTCTATGTCATTTACACACATGATCACTCTTATAACCAAGAGGAAACCACAACTCTCACTCATTTCTTACTTGCCTCATTTTCAAAATCTCAAGTTTTCTTCAAAAATCTGCCTTGGGCAGTTGGCTTCCAAAACTCATTTCCACACATTCCAAACCACCAAAAACCATCTGGACAATCCATAAATGTTGTGTAGAAGGTGTTCATACTCTTAAACCACTCAAAAACACCATTCTCCCAAAAGTCAACCCTCAAACTAAGCAAGTTTGACCTTATGCTCAAAATCTGCCAAACCTCTGACCAGTGTTGTTTTCCTCATTCTAACCATCCACACACCTTTGATACATAATGCCTCATTTGTCCATAACATAAAGGAATATCATCCTCATTTATTTTGAGGTCTATCACAAGTTCTTCATATTTCCTTCAAGTGCAAGAAAGAAATTTTCATCAAAACAAGTTGGACAGCAGCTGAAGCTTTTCTCAAGGTCTTCTTTATTGCAGCAAGCTTGTGGGGGGTCTACAAAAGGTTAGTGGTCACTATCCTTTCATTCTGTCATGAACATGACTAATGTGCCTAGTGTGTATTTGTGTTTGAATGCAAAATGAAGTTCATGAGCAAATCTTCTAGTTTGTATTATGCCAACTGTTTTGAGTATATAAATACCTTGGATTGCCATTTCCTTGATATGATTATGTCTTGTGGTTGTTGAGTTATTTTCTGTGATGAGTTGTTGTTGGTTGTTATCACAAGTTCATTGGTTTTGTGTTGGTTCTGTTGCAAACTGCTTGAGAAGTGATCAGTGCAGCCTCACTTAACTTTGATCCTTTGTTGACAATTTTGGATTAGATTCCCATATGTGCTATTCATGTTGTGTTTGAGTCCTTGAAACTAGGATTGATTTGGAATTGCAACTTTTTGTTCATGCTTTCAATCTAAATATACAATGTACAACTGGTATGCCATTCTCAAATAATGACTTTTTGTTGCATCTCTATGTGAAAATTGTGCATATGCCATGATTGTAATATGTGCCCATCTATTTCACACTTGACTGCCAATGTTCCATGCTCTAATGAATCTCACCTGTCTTAAAATGCCATGATTGCCCTTAGGGCATTTCGCTAGTTTGTTTGGTTAATAAGGTTGAAATGACTCATGAAAGGTGTGTTGAAATATACCTAAGCCTTTGAGGATCAATAATGCCATTTTTAGTGTTTATGTATGTTGGTTGATCTTGGAGGAGGTCATTTGTGAAGCTGTGATTGGAATCTATCAAAACATTGATTGGAATACCAAGAGCTGATTGCCCCATTGTTATTGACTCCTTAATGTTGTTCTTGTTATGGCTGTTTGTGTTTGTGTTAGGCAAGTTTACCTTGTTTGCATTGTGTTTGGCTAGGCATATTGATTCATCAAGTATCTGTTTGAACTCTATCAGCATATTCATTTCATGTCTTTGCAGCATTGTGTAAATGTGTATTTGTTTTGGTTGAAAGTTAACATGGTTGGTATAGCATGTATGTTATCTCTACATCAACATTGTTAAATTCTTGTGGCTCTGAGAGAACCCTGTTGAATTTATCATCTCATTCATTATCAACATGTTTATTTTGGCTTGCTTTGGTTGAAGTGATTCAGAGCTGTTGAGGCTTTTTTCTGATGATCAATGTGTTTTAGTTCATGATTTTGTTTGAGTGCCAAGTCACTTTGAGGTTCGTCAACCTCTGGTGTCAGGTTTCATTTTCAAAGCTTAAAAGCTTTCGCCCTTTGTATTTATTCAGTGACTGTCAAATTATGGTTTGAGAAACATGTTGTGAACTGTTGTTTAGTATTTGGTTAAATGCAAGTTTGTTCTAATTACTTCCATAAAGTTGCAATTGAATGGTCATTTCATGATTCAGTTTGGATTAGAGGATATTTCTTTGAGCCTGATCATCAGTAGTATATTTGAAATATGTGTGTGGTTCTCTTTGAGTCCATTCATGACAGATTTGATTCATAACTTTCAAAGTGCATTTTTAAGGCATTCATTGCAATTGACATGTCACTTTTTGATTAAACTTGTTTTGGCACAAATTTTTGCATCAGAATCATTGGTTTATACATTTATGATTTGAGCAAAACCTTACCTGTCATTAAATCCAATTGTTTTGAGCTGTGATATCCATTATGCATTTCAAAGGCTACAATTTCATGTCCATTTTAATTTCAAAATATATGCATCATCTTAAAAATCTGAGATCACCACTGAATTCCTCATGAAATTTCATTCAAGATAGGCTAAAATTTTGTTGTATTTGGTTGAGTATTGTTGAAGTTATGATGTTGTCGTATCCATGCTCATGCTTGCTTTTCATGCTTGTTGCCTTTCCCAGATTTTCATGTCTTGTTAGGTATTTCAATTTTAGGGGTGGAAAATACATGGATGTATTGCCACTCTAATGGTTAAACTCTCACCTTATTATGCGCCTTGTACCTACTTGTCCTGGGTTCGATCCACAGTAGAGATCAACCCATTTTGCTATTGTTTCCACTTTGCCATGTTTTATTATTTTGTGTTTCATTTCCATTTCATTCACATGCGTGCGCTGCTAGCCCAGTTGGCTTGATGTTGAATTGTTATTCAAAGGGTGCTAAGTTCAACACCCACCAGGCACCCCTTTCTTTTTTATAACTGTCTTTCCTTGTTTTATTTTATTTTAATTGTTACTAATCTTGTAAAAATCGTAACTTCTTTGTTTCTAATTATTTTTAACCGGTTCTTTTTGCATTGGTCTCGTATTTATATATATTTCATGAGGTGCATTAGCATTCTAGACTTTTTATTTGTGAAAACAATTTTTGCATTAAAAACGCTCATATTGCTTTTTAGGGTTTCTACCCTCCCGATCATTTCAAGCTTTTGATTCATTTTTTCTCCAGTTGATTATTGTGATGCGAATTCTATGATGTAATTGTAAATCATTTGTTGCTTGTAAGCATGATGTTTGATTCATTTGCTTTCCATGTAATTTCCCCGTGATGTTTGATTTATTTGCATTAGTCGTTACCTTCGTCTTTGTCAAGATATGCTTAAGCCTTCATCTTTCATTGAGTCTTGTAAGAACTCATTTATGCTTGCCTATTGTCATACGCTTGCATGCTTTGGTTGTAACCATTCCTCCTATTTGACGTACTTTCTTGTTGTAACATGCTTGTATGTGCTTGGTCGGAACTATGTTTCTTGTATTTATCCTGTTTGAGGTTTTACGCTTTGTTAATTTTAGTTTCCCCAAGTGATGGAACTCTTTAGTTCTCATCCAAGTTGCCTCCCCTTCTATCCTTCCAAAGGAAATTTTCTCTGTTGACCCTTGGGTCATAGATAACTCATCTCCCCCCGACTTTGTTAAGTCATCTACACTTAGTTAAGTAGAACATGTCCACTAGACTTTGCGTAAGTCTAAAAAGCCTACCCTTGTTAGGAGTGCTCTTTCAACTAGAACTTAGGATAGAGTTTGTTAACTCTATGTAAGAATCATTATCATGATTACTTACTCCCCCCTTCTTGAGTGTTCAACTTAGATCTAGAGATTTTCCTTAAACTTTACACAAGCATTTTAATGTTTGTTCCCCTTTGAACCTTGATCATAATCAAGTGTTCTTCAAACCTAGTGAGGTGAACTACAATTGCTCTGATTCTATCCTAGTTAGGATACATAGGCAGAAGACGCGATGTCTTTATGAGCAAACTTAGAAACTATCTTTAGGTCTTAACCTACACCTTTTAACCTATCCCAATCCATAGCAAACATTTAACAAACTTAGCATACAACAAACAAAAGGTTCCTGTAGGGTACTACAGATGTTTAGGATGTGAAATATCTACCATATGCATAACCAGCCCCCGATCCATGAATCTCTTAGCGTTGTTGTTACATCGCGCAAAAGGTTCTTTCTCTCTTTAGACTTTTCCTTTGGATAAATTAAAGTCCATTTGTGAATTCAATGAATTAAATATTCAAGTTAATTTAATAGCTTGATATCCGATTCTCACCACAACCGAAATGGAGACTTCACTAGGGACCAACTTAAACTTGAGGGTTTAGCCTATTTTGTCTTGATCGTATGCTATATTTGTGAATATTTGCTTAACGTGTATATTTGTATATATTTGTTTGGGTGTTGGATATTGGGACCTTTTGAGTGGTGAGACGGTCCTATACCCGGACTCGAGTGCAATTATGATAGGATGGTGGTATATTCAAGGAGGCTTATAGGGAGTTGATTCCCAACCAAGCTAACTTGAGAAACCACCACTCAGTGTAGGCCCTCTTGAGAGTTTAGTATTGTTGATCGAGTATTCGTGAAAACAATGCTACTTTCGACGAAGGAGCCCATGACACTGTGGACTTTTAGATTACATTCTACCCCACTTTGGCCTCACTAGGACGTAGTGCGATGGCTATAAAGAAGTATTTCCGAAATAGTTGATACACGATACTACACTTAGATGAGACTCTCTTAAGAATATTATCGATTACCAAGTAATTTAGGAAGTTGATAATATCCAAAAGATGGGTTGATGACTCTGAGAACCGTTTAGCACCCTGCTCTACAGGTTTGAAATCCCTAGTACACATCTTTTGGGGATGGGTAGACCATGGAACCACGCTCGTCCTTTAAACCTAGGCTTGTGTTTTTGTGCATATGTGTGATCTTTGCATTTACCTGTGTTTGTGCATTCTTGCATTCATAAACATCATATCATAAAAGTTTCATGGAACTCAGATTTTTGTTTGTAAACATCAGAGATCGCTATGGATAGTGAAAGAAAGAAAGAAAACGTTGAAGTACACTTACAAAGGTTTTAAACTAGATGACCTAAGGAGGTTGGGTACCTTGGTGACAGATCCAAAGGGTTTTTAGAGTAGGTATGGGAAGCTGTTGTTACTATTGAAGATAAAAGTGGATAATGGACTTCTTTCTACGCTTTTCCAGTTTTATGATCTGCTCTACCACTGTTTCACTCTCCCCGATTATCAGCTAGTACCCACACTAGAAGAATACTCCCAGTTGGTTGGTTTGCCCATTCTTGAAGATTCTCCTTTTCCGATCATGGAGAAGGACCCTAAGGAACAAGATATTGCCAAAGCCACACGTTTGGGATTAGTTGATATTCAAAAGAACATGACCGCAAAAGGAGGAGTTTTTGGGTTGAGTGCAGAATTCTTGGTTGAAAAAGCTCAATACTATGCAGATCATTTGAGCATGGATGCATTCGAGGCTATCCTTGCCTTCCTCATTTGTGGCATCTTTCTGTTCCCCATCTTTGAGAACTTTGTAGACCTCAACGCCATTAAGGTTTTCTTGAAGAAGAACCCTGTACCTACTCTCCTAGCAGACGCGTACCATTTTGTTCACCTCAGGAATTTCCACAAGGGAGGGATGATCACTTGTTGTGCTCCTTTATTGTACAAGTGGTTTATTTCACACTTGCCTAAAGCTCACGCCTTTTGGGATCCGAAGAAAGGGTGGTGGTCACAGAAGATTATGGCTCTCACGCACTCTAATATTGATTGGTATAATCGTGAATATGATGGGATAATGATCATTGACAGCTGTGGAAATTTTGGTAATGTACCTCTTCTTGGTGCCAATGGAGGAACCAGTTACAGCCCAGTCTTTGCTCGTCGACAGTTGGGATATCCCTTGAAAGACAAGCCCAACAGTGTTCATGTGGAAAATATTTTCTTCAAAGAAGAGGGTAATAGTCAGGAGCAAAAAGAAAAGATTCTAAAAGCCTGGGGTCATTTGCACAAAAAGGGAAATAAAGACTTGGGAAAACCTAATTGTGTCTCTTTGGAACCTTATCTTCAATGGGTTCGAAAGAGAGCCATCGAGTTGAAGATGCCCTATTCTCGACAAGAACCCATGGCTTTAAAGGAGGAGCATACCTTGATCTTCATGTCTGAGGAGGAGAAGCTAAGGATCGCCTTGAGCAAGGCGTGACAAACCGAAGACACTTGGAAGCACAAGTACCAAGTGGTTGTTGAAGAGAACGCAGAGCTCCAGAAGCAATTAGAGTTGAAGAATGAAGAAGTACTCTCCTGCAAGAAGAGAAAGGCACAAGAAGATTTATTTTCTTCTAGCCTTCAGTCGACTCCATGGAAGTTAATCGTGGATAAGCTCATTCTTGAGAAGGCACAGATGGAGAAGGAGATTGAGAAGCTCAACTTGAGACTGCTAGGAGAACCTTATTAGGACTTTTGTTAGCTTTTATTTAGCTTTCTGTTTAAGACTTTTGTAAGATGTACTAAAATTTTGTAATCCAATGAAATTAAATCTACGACGTTTTTGATGTTTACAGAATCTGAGTTTCATGATACTTTGCACATTTGCATTCACATTTATTAATCATTCAAGGAACTAAAGATTGTTTTGCAGATATTATAGGATGGATTCTAGAAAGAAGGCAGAGATTGTGTTCCGAAGCCCAAATTTGGAGAACCTGAAGAGACTGGGAAGTTTAGTAAAAGACCCTGAGGCGTTCAGAGAGAAGTATGGGAATATGTTGTCTTTGTTAGAAATTCAAGTGGATGAAGAGATGTTGGAAGCGCTTGTGCAGTTTTATGACTCGACTTATCATTGTTTCACATTTCCAGATTATCAGTTGCTGCCAACCTTGGAAGAATATTCAGCTCTGATGGGATTGGGCGTCACTCCTAGACCATTTTCTGGAAGAGAAGGGACTCCTAGCAAAAGAGTAATTGCAGAAGTCGCACATTTGGAGGTGAATGAAGTACGATCTCATATGACTACTAAGGGAGGGCTATATGGATTTCCGGTTATGTTCCTGTATGAAAAAGCTCAATGTTATGCTGAGTCGAAGAATTCTGAAGCATTTGAGGCCATTCTGGTTTTGCTAATTTACGGACTTTTCTTGTTTCCGACTGCTGATGATTTTGTGGATGCGAATGCAATCAACCTCTGCTTAATCAAGAATCCTGTACCCACTTTGTTGGCTGATGTGTATTTTTCCATCCACCGCAGAAACCGTCATGGAGTTGGACAGATTGAGTGTTGCACCGTTCTCTTGTACAAGTGGTTTATTTCGCACTTGCCAAGGCTTCCAGCACTCTGGGATATGCAGAATGGACTCTCATGGGTAGAGAGGTTGTTGTTACTTAAACACTCGGATATTAAGTGGTATGACCCTATGTATGAAGGGATTGCTATGATTCAGAGCTGTGGGGATTTCCCGAATATACCACTTATCAGCATTGATGGTTGCATCAGTTATAATCCCATTTTAGCTCGTCGCCAGTTGGGACACCCAATGAAGAGTGAACCAGACCCAGTTCTTTTGAGAAGTTTCTACATTGAAGAAGGGAAGGACCCAGCCTACAAGGCTCGGATTGTGTATGCTTGGCGCCACATCCACACAAGGGGGATGACTGCTTTGGATTACCCTGACACCACTGTTTTAGAATCCTACTTATCATGGGTGAAAGAAGCAGCATTGAAGATGTTCTATACTCGCTTTGTGCCTGACTCAACAAAACTTACTCTTGTGAAAGAATTAAAAGCCGCATTGGCAAAAACTAAAAAAGAAGGAAAAGATTGGAGAGATAAGTATTTCAAGGTTATGCAAGAGATGGAAGAGCTTCAAGAATTGGTCCATCAAGGTGGAAAGAAGAGTCATCCAGAAGACGAAGGAACCTCCAACCAGAAGATCTAGGATCTTTTTGTTTTCTGTGTTTTATCATGTATCTGTATTGGAGAGTTGTGTTTCAGTTTCGATTTGTTATTGTAAAACTCTCAGTTATTAATCTATGAAGACTTTGAATTTGCTTTATTTCCCCATTGTTATAATTTTTGCAAATATTTCTTTGGTTTCCTTGAATGATTAATTTTGCATTTTTGCATCTGCACCCATAGCATTTCATGTGCATTTCCTGTGTTGTGTCTCATCTCGCTATCTTATCTCCATAATCATACTGAATCCTCGCCATCAATACAACACACGAGCCCAAGTTCGTCAAAGAATGGAAGAACACAATTTGGCTCTGGATAGGGTTGACAACGAACTTGAAGATTTACGAGGAAGCGTACGACGAATCATGGAAGTCTTACAAGTCATCAATGCAAAAATGGACACTCAGGCCACTGTAGTTTCTGAGATCACTAATGTAGTTGTGGAGCCGATCCAAACGGCAGTCACTATTGCAAGTATTCCCCCGTATGGGTTAATACCAGGTTTTGTACCTTCGCCACCAGTCAGTCAACAATCAGTTCCTCTAGGGGCAGAGATTCCCCGAGTTGTTCCGGCTTATACTCCAGCCTCTGTACAAACTCAAGTACGCCCTGTTTTTCACAGCCATCCACCAGTGTTTGAAGTTCCTGATGGGTCTGAAGAAGGAAGTGGACGACATGATAAATTGAAGGAGAATGTAGAAACTATAGGGAGGAAGGTTAGAGGAATGGAAGGGAATTATATCTTTGGTACTGATGCCAGAGATATGTGTTGTGTCTGGATTGGTAATTCCGCCAAAATTCAAAATCCCCAACTTTGATCAGTACATCGGTGCTACTTGTCCTCGGACACATTTGATCATGTATTATCGAAGAATGGCTACACATGTAGAAGATGATAAGATGATGATCCATTGTTTCCAGGATAGCTTGAAAGGAGCCCCTGCTAAGTGGTATTTGAGCCTAGATCAATCTCGCATTCAAAGTTTCCAAGACTTGGCCGATGCTTTCATAAAGCATTACAAATACAATATGGATTTGGCCCCTGACAGAAGACAGTTGTTGAGTATGACATAAAAGAGTTCTGAATCATTTAAAGAGTATGCACAACGATGGAGGGAGACTGCCTCTCAGGTAGAACCTCCTTTGAATGAGAAAGAGTTGACATATTGGTTTGTGGATATGGTAAGACCAGAATTTTATGAGAAGATGATTAGCAGTGTAACGTCGAGTTTCTCCGATATAGTGGTTGTGGGGGTGAGAGTAGAATTGGGATTGAAGAATGGAAAATGACTAGTAGTTCCAGTGGTTCCAACAACAACAATGTCAAGAAGTTCAGTGGTAATTTTCATAAAAAGAAGGAGGGAGAAACAAACGCCATAACAATGGGGAAAAGGAACCAGACTTGGAAGCAGCCTTACCAACGATATCAACGGCCTCCACAAGGTTATATTCAGCAGCCTCCACAAAGCTATGTTTAGCAACCTCAGCAAAATTTGACACAACAACCGACATATCCAGTACAGTATGCTCAACAACCGTATGTGGAAGCTATAACGACTGCTTTCAATCACCCTGCTCCCTGTTATCAGACAGTGCAACCAACACCCATGTATCAACCAGTTCAACAACAAGGGTATCAACGAGCGCCCAACGCACCACCCTATCAGCAATATCAGCTGCCTAGGGCTCAAGCACCAAGGCTGAATTACCAAAATCGAAGACCAGCGACGAGGCCTCCGTTCCCTCAGATACCAATGACTTATACAGAGTTGTACCCGACTTTGGTGCAACAAGGGTTGGTAACAACACGACCATTGAATGCACCTTCAGACACTTCATCACCTCATTACAATCCAAATGCTCATTGTACCTTTCATGAAGGTGCTACCGGCCATGACTTAGAGGGGTGTCTTGCCTTGAAACATATTGTCAGAGAGCTCATAGAGAAGAAGATTTTGTCCTTTGATGATGTACCGCCTAATGTTAAAAGTAACCCATTGCCAAATCATAGAGGAGTTAATGCTATAGAAGAGGCTTCAGATGAAAGGTTAGTTTGTGATGTGTCATAAATCAAGACTCTGTTGAGGTCACTTCATGAGAAACTATCGAAAGCAGGGCTGATTAAAGGTACCCATAGTGACTGTGAAGAGTGTTCTGTTAATTCTAAAGGGTGCGGTGTGGTACAAAAAGATGTGCAAAGTCTGATTGATGATGGTTTATTGCAAGTAGGTATCAAGGTAAAGAAGGAGGAAGTTTCGGTGGTTGAGCCTGTTTTCAATCTACCAAGGAAAAGTGAGAAAGTCCCTGTGTTCAATATAATCAGCAAAAATGTGAAGCCTGTTTTCGATCAGCCTTGACCAGTTGTTATTCAGAAGCCGAGACCGTTTCCTTTTGAGAATACAAAGGCAGTCTCGTGGAAGTATGACATGGTTGTGTTAGACCAAAGATCTGGGAAGATTATTCAGAATGAGGAGGTGAAGGATGACCAGGTTGATGTAACAAATATTGCAGGAACGAGCAAGATGACCCGTAGTGGCCGAATATATCAACCCAAGATAACTGTAGTTACTCCGAAAGAGGTTACCCCTGACGTGACGACCAAAGACAAAGAAATGCCCATCATAGAAGGAGATGCTGAAGAGTTCTTAAGGATTATCCGAAAAAGTGATTACAAGGTTGTTGATCAGCTCCATCAAACCCCCTCAAAAATATCAATTTTGTCTCTCTTGATGAATTCCTCGGCCCACAGAGAGGCTCTACAGAAGGTGTTAATGCAAGCACATGTGACGAAGGATATAACCCCTGGCCAATTTGATCGGTGATAGCCAATATTACAGCCCGCAATACTCTGAGTTTCAGTGATGAAGAGCTGCCAAGGGGAGGACGTAATCATAACCGTGCTTTGCACGTATCTATCAGATGTCAAGAGGACACGTTGGCGTGAGTTTTGGTTGATACTGGATCTTCGTTGAATGTGTTGCCCAAAAGATCGTTCGCAAAGTTAGCATATGCAGGGGTAGAGATGAAGCCGACGTCGTTAATTGTGAAGGCTTTTGATGGTTCAAGAAGAACGGTTGTTGGGGAAGTGGAATTGCCAATTATGATAGGCCCTCACGTGTTCGATATCACATTTCAGGTAATGGATATTAACCCGGCTTACAACTGTTTGTTGGGACGGCCTTGGATTCACGCAGCTGGGGCAGTGACTTCCACTTTGAATCAAAGGATGAAATTTGTTGTAAATGACAAACTGGTAATTGTGCATGGCGAAGAGGATTTGATGGTGAGTAATTTATCATCATTCAGATATATTGAGGCAGATGAGGATGCGTTGGAAACTTCATTCCAAGCGCTTGAAATAGCTAACGCGGTGATGATAGAAGACACAGTGGCAAAGAGTGGTCCATCTTTTGCATCCGCTCAGAGCATCAAGTCTACATTATAAGAGGGTACTCCTGCAGGTTGGGGAGAGGTTATTGAATTAAAAGCAAGACTGGGTCATCAAGGGTTGATTACAAACCAACTCATGTCGAAGCATCAACACACGCCGAAGGACGTCCGAAGACTATCCAAGAGGTGTTCATCAGTGGAGGATTCCAAGTCAATGCCGTGGGAGAAGATTTTGAAAACGAGGATATTGAACATTTGGTATATCATTGCGAGGCTGCTTTAGGAAATTGGGAGGCTGTTGAGATTCCCGTGATCTTTCCTGTGTCGAAGTAATTTGTTTGTTTCCTTTACTTGTTGTTGTTTTTTATCTTTAAACCTCCATAGCCATGCCCAAGGATATAGGATGTATTTTGTAAGGGCCCCGTGCTTTCAAGAATGTTATGATTAATGAACTATTTTGTTAAATCCTTCATTGTTTTTTCCTTAATTATTTTTGTTTCCATGTTTAAAAAGAAGATGGCAATTTTCTAAAAAATCATCAAAACATTTTTCTTGTTGCTGCATTTGTCCTTGTGTGTTTTAATAAATTAAGCCATTCCAACATGCAGAGATACCCCAAAACCTGTTGAATCCATTGACTTTACTTTCCCTCCTGACTTTGACTCACCAATATACCAAGCCGAAGATGAGGACGAAGATTTTGAGATCCCTGATGAACTGGCAAAAATGGCATGTTATGAGCACCCAGAGTTTCAACCTCACAAGGAACAGGTAGATGTTATTAATCTTGGCACCGAAGAAGACAAGAAAGAGGTCAAGATCCGGGAAACACTTGGGGCAGAGGTCAAGCAGCAATTGGAAGAGCTTTTAAAAGAGTATGTGGACGTATTTGCTTGGTCCTATCAGGATATGTCAGGTTTAGACACAAACATAGTGGTCCACAAGTTACCGCTCCGACCAGAATGTACACCAGTCAAGCAGAAGCTCCGAAGAACTAGACCTGATATGGCTCTTAAGATTAGAGATGAGGTGAAGAAACAGATTGATGCAGGTTTCTTGGCGATATCCAAGTACCCTGAATGGGTAGCTAATATCGTACCTATACCGAAGAAAGATGGGAAGGTCAGAATGTGTGTGGATTATAGCGATCTGAACAAGGCCAGTCCGAAAGATGATTTCCCTTTGCTGCATATTGATACATTGGTGGATAATACGGCTCGCTTTGCAGTTTTCTCGTTTATGGATGGTTTCTCCGAATACAACCAAATAAAGATGGATCCAAATGATATGGAAAAAAATACTTTCATCACTCCTTGGGGAACTTATTGTTACAAAGTCATGCCTTTCGGTTTGAGGAATGCTGGTGCCTCTTATCAAAGAGCCATGGTGACCTTATTTCATGACATGATGCATAAAGAGATAGAAGTGTATGTTGATGATATGATCGCCAAATCTCAGAGTGAAGAAGACCATTTGAATCATTTGTTGAAGTTGTTTGAGAGACTCAGAAAGTATCAGTTGAGACTAAACCCATCTAAGGGTACTTTTGGAGTGAGATCTAGGAAATTACTCGGTTTCATTGTTAGCCACCGAGGAATTAAGGTAGATCCAGATAAAGTTCAAGCCATTCAAGATATGTCGGCTCCACAAACCAAGAAACAAGTCAGAGGTTTCCTTGGAAGATTGAACTATATATCCTGATTTATTTCTAATATGACTCTTACTTGTGAGCCCATTTTCAAATTTTTACGCAAGGATCATACAGTTGTTTGGAATTCAGATTGCCAACAAGCTTTTGATAAGATTAAAGGCTACCTTCAAGAACCTCCTATCTTAATACCTCCTGTTCCGGGAAGACCTTTTTTCATGTATTTAATGGTACTCGAGAATTCAATGGGTTGCGTGTTAGGTCAGCAAGATGAGTCCAGGCGAAAAGAACATGCCATCTATTATTTGAGCAAGAAGTTCACCGACTGTGAAAGCCGATATTCACTTTTAGAGAAAACTTGTTGTGCTTTGGCATGGGCTGCCAGACGTTTGAGGCAGTACATGATTTGTCATACTACTTTATTGATTTCAAAAATGGACCCGATAAAGTATATTTTCGAGAAGCCCGCTCAGACAGGAAGGCTCGCCCGTTGGCATATGTTGTTATCAGAATATGACATCCAGTATGTGGCCCAGAAGTCTATCAAAGGCAGTGTCTTATCGGATTATCTCGCATATCAGCCAGTTGAAGATTACGAGTCTCTCAAGTTTGATTTTCCGGACGAGGATATTATATTGGTAAAAGATTATGAAGAGCCAGGTCCGGATGAAGGTCCCGAGCCGGGTCTTTGGTGGAAAATGATGTTTGATGGTTCCTCAAATTACAGTGGGCATGGCGTAGACGCCGTTCTGATGAATCCAGAAGGTGGTTATACCCCATTTACAGCAAGATTAGACTTTGAATGTACAAGTGATATTACTGAGTATGAAGCATGCATTCTTGGCCTCGAAGCGGCTATTGACCTAAGAATTAAACTTCTCGATGTAAGTGGAGATTCAGCTTTGGTTATTTATCAAGTTACAGGTGAATGGGAGACCAGACATGAGAATTTGATCCCTTACAGAGCCTACATCGTTGAAATGATTGAATATTTTGATGAAATCACTTTCAAGCATGTTCCGAGATCTGAAAATCATATTGCCGATGCTCTAGCGATGTTAGCCTCAATGTGGAAAGTCAAATATCTCAATGATGCTACTCTCATTCGAATTGAACACAAGACTGAGCCTGCCTACTGTCAAATGGTTGAAGAAGAAATTGATAACAAGCCATGGTTCCACGACGTAAAGAATTATCTGTTAAAACAAAAGTATCCAGCTGGTGCTACGTCACTTGACAAGAAAACCTTGAGGAGATTGGCATCTAAGTTCTTCCTCAGTAACAATGTGCTCTATGAGAGAAATCATGATATGGTCCTGCTTAGATGTGTCGACAGACGAGAAGCAGATTTGTTAATGCAAGATATTCATGAAGGAGCATTTGGCACTCACGCCAATGGATATGCCATGTCCAAGAAGATTTTGAGGGCTGGGGATTATTGGTTGACTTTGGAAACTGACTGTATTCAATATCCCATGAAATGTCACAAATGCCAAATTTATGCGGATAAGATGCATGTGCCTCCAACGTTGTTAAATGTGTTGACATCACCTTAGTCGTTCTCTATGTGGGGCATTGACATGATTGGGGCAATTGAGCCAAAGGCTTCTAACGGACATCGATTCATTCTGGTCGCTATTGATTACTTCACAATGTGGGTTGAAGCTACATCCTACGCCAATGTTACTTGACAAGTGGTGGCCCGTTTTATCAAGAAGGAGATTATCTGTCGATACGGAATCCCAAGCCGAATCATAACAGATAACAGTACTAATCTGAATAACAAAACCATGAAAGAGTTGTGTAGTGACTTCAAAATTGAACATCACAATTCTTCTCCTTATCGTCCCAAGATGAATGGAGCGGTCGAAGCTGCGAATAAGAACATCAAGAAGATTTTGCAAAAGATGGTGAAAACATATAAGGATTAGCATGAGATGCTGCCATTTGCCTTGCATGGATACAGAACGTTCGTTCGCAATTCAACAGGGGCAACCCATTTTTCTTTGGTGTATGGGAGGGATGCAGTACTTCCTATTGAGGTTGAGATACCTTTCTTAAGAGTCATAATGGAAACCAAACTTGAAGAAGTTGAATGGGCGAGGGAAAGATTTGATCAGCTGAACCTTATTGACGAAAAGCGCATGACTGTGGTATGTCATGGCCAGTTATATCAGAAAAGGATCAAGAGAGCTTTTGACAAGAAGGTTCGTATCCGAGAATTCCGAGAAGGGGAGCTTGTACTCAAAAGGATTTTGCCAGTTCACAAAGATGCACAGGGAAAATGGATGCCCAACTATGATGGCCTGTTTGTTGTAAAAATAGTCTTCTCAGGAGGCTCGTTAATTCTCACAACAATGGATGGGGAGCAACTTGCACATCCTGTGAATTCTGATGCAGTACGAAAATGTTACGCCTAAAAGAACCCGATAAGTCGAAAACCTGCAAGGGCGGCTTATGCAATAATGGGTATCCCGCTGGATCATAACCTATGAAGGAGGTCCAGGCAAAAGTTAGGGATGAAATAAAGAAAATGATGAGCTCACTAAGTTGAAAACCTGAAAGTGCAGCTTAGGCAAAAAAGAGCGTCCCGGTGGATTGAAAACCTGAAAGAGCAATCCAGGAAAAAGTTAGGGACAAAGGAGTTTCACTGCATCAGATCGGTTGTCACCTCTGCAGAAGATTTTACAGGAAGTCCATTTCAACCGCTCTTGTCAGAAGCAAGGTTTTGGAAAGTTTTAGTCATTAAGGGTAGATTGTCAGTGGATTCAATGTAACCTTTTCCATGATTGCCATTTTCAATTGTAAAAAAATCCATGGAGTTCTGTCATTGACAAACTTCCATTCTTAAATGAAATCAGTTTTTGGACCATTCTTTTGCAATTTACTATTGTCTTTATTTCCTTTGTTATGCAAAACATCGTTTATTAAATCAATGATAATTTTGAAAGCACTAGGTTCGAATTTAAAAATAACTTTTGAAGATTAACAAAACATAAAATGCTTTGGCTCACTGAAAGATTCGGCGGAAATCATACCTCTCGAAAGTCTTAACGTGGCAGAAGCTTTGATGTGCAATCTCAATACATCTCCCATTGAACGTCAGTTGAATTGATTTGTTAGGCTGCTCATTCGGTCGTGTGTAGTTACCAAGATTGAAGACCCTCTCCCCAGGTTTATTTAAGAGATACGTTCTTGTGATAATGGAATCATCCTCAGTGGAAGCATTCAGAGCATCTATTCAGAGTTACGTTGTCAATTCTGGCCAGCTTCCCTGAAGCTTTATTTCCAAGCGGAGTGGGTTTATTTCCCAAGAATCTACAAACACCTTTGTTTTTTGAATTCAGTGTGATTCATTGCGTCCCCAGTGAGATAGATGTGCTTATCTATCTTTCCCCTTGAGTCTCCAGATTCTTCTGTCTCTCGTCAGAGTCAGCTCCTGCATATCATTAATCGTTGGCATCATGGCATATCATGTGCATCTGTTTTGACTCTGTTGTCTTTGGATGTTACCTTTTGTCTTGATTGTTTCCTGGTTGTTACCAGTGGTCTTGCTTGTTATTCTTTGGGCATCCTCTGTCCTTTTAAGGTGTTGGCTGTCACCAATTTCTCTACTTCAGTTGTTACTAAGTTTGTTTATGGTTATAGGTCGTCACATGTACCCCGCTTGTTCCTAGTTATTACTAGTGCCTTTGGATGTCCTGTTGTTACTGATATCGCTTGCCTGGTCGTCACCAGTTTCTCTCCTTGAAGTCTAGTCGTTACTAGCAATCCCCATTGTTTAAGTCCAATGGTAATTGGCAGCTCTTTTGAAAGTCCAGTGGTAACTGGCACTGTTTAAAATCCAATAGTTATTGGTATTGGTCGTCACCATATCTTCTAAAAGTCTAGGGGTAACTGGCATTGTTTAAAGTCCAATGGTAATTGGCAGCTCTTCTGAAAGTCCAGTGGTAACTGGCACTGTTTAAAATCCAATCGTTATTGGTATTGGTCGTCACCATATCTTCTAAAAGTCCAGGGGTAACTGGCATTGTTTAAATTCCAATGGTAATTGGCAGCTCTTTTGAAAGTCCAGTGGTAACTGGCACTGTTTAAAATCCAATCGTTATTGGTATTGGTCGTCACCGTATCTTCTGAAAGTCCAGGGGTAACTGGCATTGTTTAAAGTCCAATGGTAATTGGCAGCTCTTTTGAAAGTCCAATGTGTTGGGTCCCCGTGAGTAGTTACTCGTTGTATTGCCGTTCTTTTATCTTTGCTCATGTGTCTGCATCTGTCTTGCATTCAAGTATCATAAAGCCTCATTTAGATTCATGGCATATTCGCATTTGTCCTTTTGCATACCATCGGATCTAAGGGACAAAATTTTTGGTTCGCTATATTTAAATACCTTTCACTACGATTCTCTGAGGATTGTCATCTCTCATTGTCACCTAGTAAAGATATTTAAATAGGGGGAACTGTCATACCCCAAATTTTGACCCCTTAGATCTTCTTCATCATTTTAGGATCATACTCATTTAATTATCTAACCTTAACCCGTTTTAAGTTTGCCTTTGTTAAGATACAAGAACCAGGGTTCCATACAGCCGAAATCGAGGTTTCGAGGGTTAATCAGTCAACGCTTTGGATTGGTTCTCATTGATATAGGTCACCACATCATCAAGCATATTCCATTGGATCAAGTATGAATCCAATTTGAGGTTGTCACCCAGGAATCAAGAACAGTGCATTTTAGAATACCCGATTAGGGTTTTCGAGTAGGAAAAGTCAACTGTGGTTTGAATTTTGGTTTAAAAGGTGTTAAAATGATGGGATCATGGTCCACAAAGTTCATATGGCTTAGTAAAGTCTACTCAAAGAGTTTCAAGGCCTCAAAAAGTCCAGAGCATCAACAGTCGACTCGGTAGTCACCGATCGATCGTTCGGTTGACTGAAAAGTCAACTCTTCACTCATAAGGAATCTGACCTCAAGATGTGAATAAAAAATGTTCCTAATGACATATTTCACCTACCCATAAAATTTCATGACCATTGGATCAAGGGTTGAGAAGTAATCGCAAAAGTCGGGAATTAGGGTTTTGGAAGGGGCAAGACCATAACTCCTTAACCACACATCCAATTGAGTTGGTTCAAAGCTCATTGGAAAGCTCTTGGCAAGTCCTACAAAAGTCCCAAAGTGGTCCATGATCAAAAAATGCATAGATTTGGAGTTATGACCAAATTCATTACAAGAGGGAAAAGTAACTAAGAAAAATTTCACTTTTAGGCTTGTTTTTCAGCAACTTTGAGAGGTTTTTTGGCCAAGTTCCATTGGGAATCTGAAACTCATGAAAGCATGAAAGTTGTAGAGAAACATGAGGGATTTCCAAAATGTAGTAGAACTCCTCCATAGCCCTTATGATATGACAGTTATGTATTTGCCAAGATGAGCTTTTAACACTTGAGTCCCACATTGAAAACTTTTCACAAACTCATCCTTTGACCACTTGAGCTATTCTCATCCCAATGATCAAGTTTGTATCTGATGTTTAGAGAGTATAGTGAAGGAAAATGCAGAAGAAGTGAAGGATTTGAGGGAATAGCAAGTTGCAAGCAAGTGGCATTAAAATAATCAAAGAATTCAAGAGAGGAAAGAGAAACTTTTTGACATCTGCACTCTATGCCCTATTTAGTCATCTCATGTATCTCATTCCACTTGATTTTCTCCACACATTGAGCCAAGAGAATGATGTACGCAGCTGCAACAAACCTCAAGCCAAGGGTTACCTTTTTTCAAAATCCCTCCAAAAGTTCCAAGTTACAAATCTGTCCTCACCCTTCATTTATCTATAAATTGAGGCTCCCTATATGTCACTTACACACCAGAGCACCCTTAGAACCAAGAAGAAACCACAGCTCTCACTCATTTCTTACTTGCCTCATTTTCAAAATCTCAAGTTTTCTTCAAAACTCTGCCTTGGGCAGTTGGCTTCCAAAACTCATTTCCACACATTCCAAACCACCAAAAACCATCTGCACAATCCATAAATGTCATGTAGAAGGTGTTCATACTCTTAAACCACTCAAAAACACCATTCTCCCAAAATTCAACCCTCAAACCAAGCAAGTTTGACCTTATGCTCAAAATCTGCCAAACCTCTGACCAGAGCTGTTTTACTCATTCTAACCATCCACACACCTTTGATATATAATGCCTCAGCTATCCATAACATAAAGGAATCTCATCCTCATTTATTTTGAGGTCTGTCACAAGTTCTTCATATTTCCTTCAAGTGCAAGAAAGTTGTTTTCATTAAAACAAGTTGGACAACACTGAAGTTTTTCTCAAGGTCTTCTTTATTGCAGCAAGCTTGTGGGGGGTCTACAAAAGGTTAGTGGTTACTATCCTTTCATTCTTTCATGAACATGACTAATGTGCCTAGTGTGTATTTGTGTTTGAATGCAAAATGAAGTTCATGAGCAAATCTGCTAGTTTGTATTATGCCAACTGTATTGAGTATGTAAATACCTTGGATTGCCATTGCCTTGATATGATTATGTCTTGTGGTTGTTAAGTTATTTTATGTCGTGAGTTGTTGTTGGTTGTTATCACAAGTTCATTGGTTTTATGTTGGTTCTATTGCAAACAGCTTGAGAAGTGATCAGTGCAGCCTCACTTAACTTTGATCCTTTGTTGACAATTTTGGATTAGATTCCCATATGTGCTATTCATGTTGTGTTTGAGTTCTTGAAACTAGGATTGATTTGGAATTGCAACTTTCTGTTCATGCTTTCAATCTAAATGTACAATGTACAACTGGAATGCCATTCTCAAATAATGACTTGTTGTTGCATCTCTATGTGAAAATTGTGCATATGCCATGATTGTAATATGTGCCCATCTGTTTCACACTTGACTGCCAATGTTCCATGCTCTAATGAATCTCACCTGTCTTAAAATGCCATGACTGCCCTTAGGGCATTGTGCTAGTTTGTTTGGTTAATAACGTTGAAATGACTCATGAAAGGTGTGTTGAAATATACCTAAGCCTTTGTGGATCAACAATGCCCTTTTTAGTGTTTATGTATGTTGGTTGATCTTGAAGGAGGTCATTTGTGAAGCTGTGATTCGAATCTATCAAAACATTGATTGGAATACCAAGAGCTGATTGCCCTGTTGCTATTGACTCTTTAATGTTGTTCTTGTTGTGGTTGTTTGTGTTTGTGTTAGACAAGTTTGCCTTGTTTGCATTGTGTTTGGCTAGGCATATTGATTCATCAAGTATCTGTTTGAACTCTATCAGCATATTCATTTCATGTCTTTGCAGCATTGTGTAAATGTGTATTTGTTTTGGTTGAAAGTTAACATGGTTGGTATAGCATGTTTGTTATCTCTGCATCAACATTGTTAAATTGTTGTGGCTCTGAGAGAGCCCTATTGAATTCATCATCTCATTCATTATCAACATGTTTATTTTGGCTTGCTTTGGTTGAAGTGATTCAGAGCTGTTGAGGCTTTTTTCTGATGATCAATGTGTTTTAGTTCATGATTTTATTTGAGTGCCAAGTCACTTTGAGGTTTGTCAACCTCTGGTGTCAGGTTTCATTTTCAAAACTTAAAAGCTTTCACCCTTTGTATGTATTCAGTGACTGTCAAATTGTGGTTTGAGAAACATGTTGTGAACTGTTGTTTAGTATTTGGTTAAATGCAAGTTTGTTCTAATTACTTCCATAAAGTTGCAATTGAATGGTCATTTCATGATTCAGTTTGGATTAGAGGATATTTCTTTGAGCATGATCATGAGTAGTATATTTGAAATATGTGTGTGGTTCTCTTTGAGTCCATTCATGACAGTTTTGATTCATAACTTTCAAAGTGCATTTTTAAGGCATTCATTGCAATTGACATGTCAATTTTTGATTAAACTTGTTTTGGCACAAATTTTTGCATCAGAATCATTGGTTTATACATTTATGATTTGACCATACCCTTACCTGTCATTAAATCCAACTGTTTTGAGCTGTGATATCCATTATGCATTTCAAAGGCTACAATTGCATGTTCTTTCGAATTTCAAAATATATGCATCATCTTAAAAAACTGAGATCACCACTGAATTCCTCATGAAATTTCACTTAAGATAGGCTAAAATTTTGTTGTATTTGGTTGAGTATTGGTGAAGTTATGATGTTGTCGTATCCATGCTCATGCTTGCTTTTCATGCTTGTTGCCTTGCCCAGATTTTCATGTCTTGTTAGGTATTTAAATTTTAGGGGTGGCAAAATACATGGATGTATCGCCACCCCATTGGTTAAACTCTCACCTTATATGCGCCTTGTACCTACTTGTCCTGGGTTCGATCCACAGTGGAGATCAACCCATTTTGCTATTTTCCCCACTTTGCCATGTTTTATTATTTTGTGTTTCATTTCCATTTCATTCACATGCGCGTGCTGCTAGCCCAGTTGGCTTGATGTTGAATTATTATTCAAAGGGTGTTGGGTTCAACACCCACCAGGCGCCCCTTTCTTTTTTATCACTATCTTTCGTTGTTTTATTTTTTTTAATTGTTACTAATCTTGTAAAAATCGTAACTTCTTTGTTTCTTGTTATTTTTAACTAGTTCTTTTTGCATTGGTCTCTTATTTGTATATATTTCATGTGGTGCATTAATATTCTAGACTTTTTATTTGTGAAAACAATTTTTGCATTAAAAACGCTCATATTGCTTTTTAGGGTTTCTACCCTCCCGATCATTTCAAGCTTTTGATTCATTTTTCTCTAGTTGATTATTGTGATGTGAATTCTATGATGTAATTGTAAATCATTTGTTTCTTGTAAGCATGATGTTTGATTCATTTGCTTTCCCTGTAATTTCTCTGTGATGTTTGATTATTTGCATTAGTCGTTACCTTCGTCTTTGTCAAGATATGCTTAAGCCTTCATCTTTCATTGAGTCTTGTAAGAACTCATTTATGCTTGCCTATTGTCATACGCTTGCATGCTTTGGTTGTAACCATTCCTCCTATTTGACGTACTTTCTTGTTGTAACATGCTTGTATGTGCTTGGTCGTAACCATGTTTCTTGTATATATCCTGTTTGAGGTTTTACGCTTTGTTAAGTTTAGTTTCCCCAAGTGATGGAACTCTTTAGTTCTCATCCAATTTGCTTCCCCTTCTATCCTTCCAAAGGAAAGTTTCTCTGTTGACCCTTGGGTCATAGATAACTCATCTCCCCCTGACTTTGTTAAATCATCTACACTAAGTTAAGTAGAACCTGTCCACTAGACTTTGCGTAAGTCTAAAAAGCCTACCCTTGTTAGGAGTGCTCTTTCAATTAGAACTTAGGATAAAGTTTGTTAACTCTATGTAAGAATCATTGTCATGATTACTTACTCCCCCCTTCTTGAGTGTTCAACTTAGATCTAGAGAGTTTCCTTAAACTCTACACAAGCATTGTAATGTTTGTTCCCCTTTAAACCTTGATCATAATCAAGTGTTCTTCAAACCTAGTGAGGTGAACTACGATTGCTCTGATTCTATCATAGTTAGGATACGTAGGCAGAAGACGCGATGTCTTTGCGAGCAAACTTAGAAACTATCTTTAGGTCTTTACTTACACCTTTTAACCTATCCCAATCCATAGCAAACATTTAACAAACTTAGCATACAACAAACAAAAGGTTCCTGTAGGGTACTACAGATGTTTAGGATGTGAAATATCTACCCTATGCATAACCAACTCCCGATCCCCGAATCTCTTAGCGTTGTTGTTACATCGCGCAAAAGGTTCTTTCTCTCTTTAGACCTTTCCTTTGGATAAATTAAAGTCTGGTTGTAAATTCAATGAATTAAAGATTCAAGTTAATTTAATAGCTTGATATCCGATTCTCAACGCAACATGTAGGCAGCCATCTTTCGGCAGTGCATCTTCAAATGAATATTAGAGCAGCTGAGGCCCTTATATTTTGGAAATTCTGGCTCCTTGAACTTGGGTGGGATCACAACATCTGGCATTAAGCACATCTCCAAGGCACTCAAGAAAGTTGAATTGTTGTCTTTCATATCTTAGAGTTTTTCGCTAAATCACTACATAGCTTGATAACTTCAGAATCCTGAGCAGCAACAGGATTGACAACTGGAACAACAGTATGATAGTTTTGCATCTTATACTCATCTTGCAGATCTTCTTCAGCATGAGGCACGAGAATCTATGTAACAACATGTTGAACTTGAAAGATAGCTCCAACAATGACTCCAGATGTTGATATTGGTTGATCAGAGGCTCTTTCAACTGCAGAAGTGAAGTTCAGTGACTTTCTATAGATTATAGGATTAGGAATGGGAACTGAAGGTCTTGAGTATGAAGCAGATCCTTTCACAGGAACATTGTTCTTTGCGGCAGCGGCGTTGCACAATTTATCTTCTCTTCTAGCCAGAGTTGTTATGGTCTAAAAAATATGATCAATCTTGCTTTTGACAGAGTTCATCTCTTCTCCGAAGGCAACTTACTCTTGTTGAATTTGATCCATCATTCATTTGATATTGGCTCGAGTAGCGTACTGGTGTTGAGGAATCAACTTGATTTACTAGAAACGAAGGAAGGTGAAATGAGTTTTTGTTTTTGGAATGAAATGCAAGATGCACAATTGATGCATATGCAATGCAATTGTTTTTTTGAAAAATGTGATGTTATGACATGTATGGATGCAACACAAGGTGCAAGATTCCAGGATCACAGATACAAGATCTCATAAGTTCGAGGAACGGATGGAGGATAAGGTTGAATGTTCTTCTCACAAGGATCTCACCAAGTAGAATATAGAGTTAAACAGAACCCCAAAGTCATGAATCCACATGATTGTTCAACAGACACGATATGAGCATGTCAGTTGATGACTTCATCATATGAATCTCTTTTGGAAGAGGTATTTGGTTCGAATGACACGAGGAGAGATCCTCGGTGCCTCATACCATGTGATCATCAACATTGGGTTCTAGATAAGGGTTTCATAGTCATAGACTTCCTTGACTGTTTGTTGTGTATGTCAGTTATTGCCAGGAAAATGATTCTGTCAAGGAAATATATTCTGAATGAGATCTTCGTATTGAATGACACGAGGAGAACTCTTCGGTGTCCCATACTACGTGACCATCAATTCTAGTTTGGCCAAATGGTTCAAGGTTCTAACAAGGTCCTTAGAGTCATGGATTCCAATGAAAACATTGATCATCCACACCAAGAATTTGACGGTCGCTAATATCCTCATTAGAATCTACTCTAAGCAAAGTTCTCGTATTGAATGACACGAGGAGAGCTCCTCGGTGCCCCATACTACTCAACCCCTCATATCTTATGTTTTTACACTCTAGACTCGGGTAGAGAGCCTTTCCCTCAGAGTTTGCGAGCAGAGTATCCAATCCATACCATAACAGATAAGATACAAATATTTATAACAAAAGGAAATAAATAAAGCAATAAGATAAACACCCAAACATTGGAAGAAAGCCTAGACTAGGCTTGACTTGCTTAGGGGAGAGCTAGTCCCTAGCAGAGTCGCCAATTTATCGCACCTCATAAAAAGAGAGAACACGACCTCGTGGATTGGATTGACAGAAGATTCGCCACCGAATTTTATTTATTCTTAAAAGAGGGAATTTTTTTTTATAAAACCTGCGGAAAGGAAAAGGATAGGACATGGTCGTTGCAACCAATATCGAAGTTCAGAAGTCGGTTATACAAGGGGGAGGTATTAGCACCCCTACATCTGTTGTACTTAACGGGAACCATCTAAGTTGTATGCGCATGAAATGGTGTCGTTTATCTAAAGGTTTATCTGCTAAAGGGAAAATGGATGTTTTTTTTATTATGGTGCTCGCCTCGGAATTGACCTCGTGCCTACATACCCTCATGGGGCAATGAGGAAGTCACAGCTTCGTAGTTCAGCATAAAAATAATTGTTTGTTGGTTGATTTACCTTGAAAAAGGATTTTCTGAGTGAGGCCCTAAGGCGCAAAAAGAGAAGTTCGATGAGTTGATGTTGTTTTTAGAATTTTGAGAAAGATTGTCGTTGATTAGGATTACATTAAAGACTATGGGTAGAGGTGATCATTTCAAGCAACCAAGTTGAACATCTTGTGTTAAAATAATCAGAGTGAGTGTAAGGAAGCTCCACTCTCACCCCTTCCCCACCTCTTAAGGCTCGTGGCGTACAATCCCAATTGCATTTTATTGTGTTTTGAATTTTCTTGAGAAAATGACACTTGATTTTTGATCAAGGGTTTATTGGATTGATTATGAAACTATTTGGGTGAATGGGTAGGTTGATGATGATGCACAAGGTGGTCGACTTACAAGAGATGATTGCAAAATAGATTGTGATTGGTTGAGGGTTGATGGTGATGGAAACCCTATTGAATTGATTTATTTATGAAAAATGCTTGATGTTTGATCAAGCTTATTTTTTCTTTTAAAAAAATGGTGGTTGATTTTATTCTTGCATTAGAGGAAACCTAAGCATCTAACACGCAAAGAGAAAGCAGTAAAGTTATTACACGTCATGGGAGTGAGGATACATTTTCCAAATGGGGATGGAATAAGCAATAAACACACAACCCAAATGATAAACTATGAGTGTTCTAGAAAAGTGGGTTAGTCTTTTAGACGACCAACTAGAAGTAATTGATTGAATAAGTCTCATTGTAAGAAAGCCTAGGAGTAAGCTACGGATGATGTGCAAAATTATCCTAAGACAAAGCAATACAACATAGAGAAGTCTAAGATCGAAATCTCCTCCTTTGCTAGGGTTTATGTACAAGGTCCAAACTCCATGATGCTAAAGATAGTAATCAGTCCAAGCTTGAATGATTTTTAGGATTTTGATTTTTTATCATGTTTTTGTGTTTTTCTTAATGAGTTGAACAAAGATGAATAAGATGACAATATGATAAAGGCAATATATGAATAATAAGATAAATGATGAATGATATAAGTTGCAAAAAAGTAAATAGCAAGAGGACAAAGAGAGGAAATTAAAGTTAGATGTTAGTTATTAATTTTCATTGATCAGATGATCACTTTTCAAATCGGGACCAATTTAGCGCTATGTTAAGCAATTGACGCACAATTTATGAGGAAGATCATACTATGGAAGGCCGGTCAATAATAATGTTTGTGTTAAAACACGATAAAGAAATAATATGTAGATCGTTCTCCTAAAGTCGCGTCACACGAAAAGAAAATGAGAACGATCTCATCTTAATCAAGAACTTTATCAAGAGCTAGGCAAGGATGTATTTGTTTCATTCAAACATCTTGGCATTTATTGGCTGAAAGTTACAACTTATTCTTCATTTGATTTGTTGTGCTACACTTTATAAAAAAAATGAATTATGGGCTTTTTGTAAATGTGATTCTTTTGTAGTTCTTCTTTTTGTGATTGGGCTTTTTATGAGCTTATTATTTTTTGTGAAAATTATGTAAATGGGCTTACAATATTTGTCTTGAATCTTTGATTTTTGTACCTCCATTTTGACTTGAATTTGTAGTGAAATGAACTTGGATTGTTTTGTCATATTTGAACTATGTTTGAAACCTTGATTGAATTGTCCACCACACTTGGATTGAATCCACAAATCACACTAAGAACCAATTTTAAAAATCTTTGAATTAATCCTGAGAAAATAAACATGAAGCAATCTGGATCTTTAGATGAATTAGAGCCTTGAAACAATGAAACCACTGGTGAATCAATTTCTAAGTTTGGCTACTTGAGTACTGATAAACCAAAACTTTCACATTGAACCAAATGAACAACAAATGCCTTATAATCAGAATATAATGACTTGTCATATGGACCTCAAATCATTGCGTAAAACCCTAACTGGAAAATGATTTGGTCCTTGATGATGCTCAGATATAACATTTGAATTTGATTCACACTTGCCTGATCATGAAACCAACTCTTGTTTGATTAAAATTAGGTAAAAACCAAATGAGCCTCAATCAATACTTCACACACACTTGACTTGATATCCTTACCTGAAACCCAATTCAACCTTGCAAGAACTTGGACTTAGGAAATAAGAAGAAATGAAATCAACTTCAAATTTTTGGACTTTTGGGTAATGGTTAGTATACAGAAACACAAATGAGGTTAATATACAGGTAGGACGATTTTTGGGTATGACACCTCCGTGTTACGTATCAGAGAGCCTCACACTATAAACCCAAACAACAAACAACTTAAGAGGCACAACACCATCCTCAACCTCAATCTCCTACTCAGGTACCTAATTATCTGTACTCCAAATGAGCATAAATGCAACAACACAAAAAGGGGTAAGAGTATATTCAAATAATAAGTGATGTATAATCACTCAAGATAGATCCACACATCTACACATTCATTCACATGATCAAAACACACACCAACATCATGTATTCACATCTCATCCACATCACAATCATCCAATCATAATCATGTAATATAATACAACAATGACCCAACTCATGCTAATCACATTCCCTACTCTGAACTGAACTCATAACTCAACTATATTCATATAACTCATTATGCAATTCAACTCGACTGTGAACCTCTATGCATATCCATGTAGTACCAACTTAATATTCGATTGTCTCTAAAACTAGGTCCCTCTTCTGAGCCTATAAGCCCTCTCCTCTGAGCTCCAAGCCCACTATTCTGAGATTGGGACAAGCTACTAGTCCCCTCTCTGAACTAGCATACATGCCTCTTGACACAACTCGTATGATACATGAGCATATCATCAATTTAATGCCTTAAGACCTATCTTATGATCCCAACATAATGCATTAACAACTATATTAATCCTCTCTCTGGATTACATCTCAATAAAAAATAAAAAATTCACAACATCCTATAATTAAATGCAACTAAAATGTTCAATCAATCTCCCAAGTTAGATTATAATTCATACATGCAACAACACATTAGTCGTAAATGTCACCTCAAACATAATGACATCGTCACACTCTTAATTCACACGACAACATCATTATAAAATCATCATCATCAATTAGTTAATGAGGTAGCTCTGCGTGTTAGCTTCCCGACACTTCAAATGGTGTCTCATTTCGATTTAGAGAATGATAGTTACAACCAAAATCGTCGGGCAGTGCAACAAAAGACAACAAAGTTCTGGAAAATTGACTCAGTTGCACATAGTTTGATAAACTTGTCATTAGTGTGATAAACTTTGTAACTACTCTGATTAACTCTGTAACTAATATGATAAACTATGTAACCAATCTGATAAACTTTGTAACTAATCTAATAAACTTCATAACTAATCTGACAAACTTTGTAACTAATCCAATAAACTGTGCAACTAATCTGATAAACTCTGTAACTTGTGTGATAAACATTGTAACTTGTCTATTAAATTTTGCAACTAGTCATATAGGTGACACTCGTCACCCTATTAATAGTACTAAAAACGTATTCCGCCATTGGAGAACCTCCAAAACTCATCCAAATCAATCCTAAACACATCCAAACAGTATATAATTATCATGTATATGATTATCAAATATTAGCATGTTATTTCCCATTAATCTAACAAGTTATTACATCAATTTACTCACAAAATTAGAATTTAAACATGCTTTGAAAACCTCAATCTCTCATCTAAACTCATGTTTATTAACAATAGTTTATGTCACAATCAACACAAGATCAGCACACGAAATTACAAGCAAATATGTCATAAAACAAAATTGGAATCATGTTATTCATCACACAACACAATCAACAACAAAAGGGAAATTTCAATTGGAGGTTAAGGGAAATATCTCTATCGTTTTATGAATTACGCACCCATTGATGAATAATCTCCCCCCTTACCTTGATTTTTTTAAGCAAAAGTTCCTTAAAACTCTTTAATGGAGTTCTTCTTATGCCTTAGCCTTTGTCTCTTCCTCTTCTCACTAAATTGTGATTTTACGTAAAAACTCTCTAACCCTCTTACTAGTCTTTTTAACATTAACCTAATCTCCCTCAATTAGAGACTTCCAATAATACTCTCACTTATCCTCTTATTTACCTCTATGCCATCTTTGCTCTATTTTCTCCGCTAACTCTTATTTTTCTCCAATTTCTCATTTATTAATAATTAATAATAAATAATAATTAAAATTTTGATTATTCTAATTATTATCCAATTTATTATATTTCTCACCACACCCTGCTAATTCCACCATACCCCATCAACACATAAAATCAAATTATTTTTTTGGGTTAATAGTTATTTTGCCCCCTGCCATTTGGGCGAAATTTGAAAAACTTCCCTGTAAAAAAATTTAGATTCCCCCCTAACATTTGAAGATTCCACTTACTCAGCCCCTCATTAAACCAACTCATCAAATTTTCTGACATGGCATTGCCAATGTGTAATATACTTTGTTATTTTCATTTTATTATTTACCACGTGTAATATATTTTATTTTTTAGATGATTATTTTTACAATGTGAAAATTGTTAACCCTAAATCCCAAATTACTTTTCACGCATAATCCATTTGTCTTCTCCCTCCTTCAAACTACCATCTACAGGCGTCTAGCATATTCACATTCTTCCTTCTTCCTTCACAAATAACTGCATTTCTTCATCAATGTCTGGAAGTTCAAATATGACATGACAACCTTGTTACTCCCACTTACAAATCAAAATGATATATTGTACATTAAACTTGTTGTACCAACTTACAAAACATAAATACAGTACAACATGTTAACAACATGGTTGATGTGAATTGAGTGAAAACAAAGGTTGTCCTTACAAAACAAAACAGTTGTTCCAAATAGTACATCCATATATAATAAAGTTGTCATAGGCATAATGTAATTACAAATAACAAAACAAAATGACAGTGCAACCTTGTTGCTCAAACTTACAAACCAAAATGACAGTGCAACCTTGTTGCTCCAACTTACAAAACAAAATGACATATTGTTCAAACTTACAAAACATTAAGACAGTACAACCTTCAAAATAACATTACAACATACAAAATGACAATTATCTTGACATAATGATAGTACACATTTTTGGCTCAATTTATTAGATATCTCATCCCATGATTTCATTATGCGCACACATGTCCCTAGTTTGGGGTCTGCTTGGCCAGTAGTAGCAGCAGGTGTATCATCAACATGTGTATCCTTAATTTCTAAAGGTGCATCAGCAGTTGAACATGGTCCATAGCATTTGTCTTTCCTGAAGATACTTTTTATTATTTCACTACTCCTCGTAGGTGCTTGTGTTTTCTTCTTAGATATCTTCAACTTTCCAATTTTCTTCTTCTTTGGGGTAGGATTAATTAGTTGAGACTATTGAGTTTCTTGTGGTTGAGAAGAAACTTCAGATGGAAGAAACCGAGAAGCAACCATGTCTTCAATTATGTCATCAATTTCTGGATCTTAGAAAGGATCCTCTATAGTTAGTTCAACAATTTCATTAGGTTCAGAAGTGAGATTAGGTTCAACAGTTTCAGCAGGTTCATCCTCTATAGTTGGTTCAGCAGTTTTTTTTGTTGAGGTCTCACCCTTGGTTCTGGGTGTTTTTCTCTACATATAGAAAAAGATAGTAAACTAACATGACAATTGTCACAACTGCAAAAAACACCCGGCACAAAAACAGAAGAGTCGACACCAAACGTTATTTATCCCAAAGAGAAGGAAGGGAAACGATCGAAGAAAACCTGAAGAACGGGAAAAGACAAGGTCATCGCAACCAAATCTTGGGTTCGGGAGTCAGTTACGCAGGGGGAAGGTATTAGCACCCCTCACGTTCGTTGTACTCAGCAGGATTCACGCTTGTTGTCTAATCAAAGAGTGTGTTTATCTATAAGCTACTGCTAAACGGAAACGAGAACAAAAGAAAAAAAAGAGACTCGATAGGACATCGCCGCCATATGCCTACGTATTCCCTCATGCAATGGGAAAGTCATAGTCAACGTAGTTCGGAAAACTACGGGTGATGGGGGAAGGTTTCTCGCCAAGACATCGTCGTCTTATGCCTACATATCCTCATCTGGTATGAGAAATTATAGAAAACATAGTTCGGGTAAACTAGACCACTGGTTGGTTAAGTGTTTTTTATGAGTAACGCTAAGTTACCATTCCAGCAGTTAGGGACGATGCTTGTTTCCGGTAGAACGGAAAAGTAACGTACTCTTTTCTGAAAATGATTTTAGGACACAAATCCCGAAGGATAGAAAGGCTTGAATTTGGTTTATGAGTTTTAGTAAAGTGAATTAGTTTGCTTTGTGATTCACGTTGCACTAAAGACAATGATATATGAGCGAATGCGTCACATATCGCCCTAAGGGCATACGCTAAACACTCTAGACAAGTGAGGAGAAACCCCTCACTCATCATTTCCCATGTGCTTAAGGCTCGTAGCGTACAATGTTCATCGTGTTTATTAGATGAGTTAGAAAGTGTTTTGAGATGAGAAGAGAGACGCATGGAAAGTCTACGGGAAACTCGACCCTAACTTTGTCATGCAAAGTGGTCATAAAGTTAGGATGCGAAAGAAGATTCTATCCTAATGTTAGCATGCAAAAGATGGACCTAAGGATGAGGTTAAAACGGACTGGCCTACTTGTTATCATGCATGGATTAAACTCCTAATGTCTATCTTACTCCAAATTTAATCGAAAATTAAATTGGAATAAGAACCCTAAGGGAGCATGCAAAGTCAAAGCAAAAAGCAAAGAGACAAGGTTAAAACAACAGCTACAACTGTGCCTCCTGCACAAAACAACAATAGAAACTAGCACACAAGCAATACAACCTATAACAACACATGTTTCAGCATAAAAGCAGGTGCAAAAGGCAGGCAGCAAGCAAGCAAGGCAAAGACAGCATGCAAATTCAAGATAAAAACAGCTATGAAAGTATGGCAGCAAGCATGTAAGAAATTAATCATGAATAAACACCAATCATGGATAGATATCATGCAATCATGAACATGCTTCGACAATCCAACATAATTGATCAACAACATTGTATCAACAAGAATCAATAAGATCAACATGTTCTTCAATTCAAATCAAATAATCAAACGATCAAACGAACACGTAACAAAGCGGAATTAGAAATAAATACAAACGTGCATCAAACATCCAACAAAGCAAACATTCATGATGACATGATATAAGCAAGCAAAGCATGTGATC
Source organism: Lathyrus sativus (assembly GCA_963859935.3). Lineage (NCBI taxonomy): Eukaryota > Viridiplantae > Streptophyta > Magnoliopsida > Fabales > Fabaceae > Lathyrus > Lathyrus sativus. The sequence continues at coordinate 360,322,277 of OZ012738.1, forward strand.
ATTCATCAATCAAGCAACATTAACATGTTACGCATTCAAACGGAAACCGGATGTTACGCGTTGAAGAATCCAAGTCAAACATTCAAGAATGATGAAATATGTCAAAAACAATCCACATAAATGCATCATAACAAACTGTTGCAGTGAGAATAGGATATCAAAATTTTGATTAATTTGAATCACAAATCTTTAGTTTACAACCGGTCTTTGATTTATCCAAAGGAAAGGTTAAAGAAAGGAAAAACCTATTTTGCATCGTAAACACAATGCGGGGAAGGATCTAGGGTCCGGGGGTTGGTTAAGCTTAGGGAAGGTATTAGCATCCTAAATTTATGTAGTATTCTACAAGAACCTCTTGTTTTAAAATGTGCTATTTGCTATGGTTATCTTCTTAAGGGTAATGCTAAGGGTTAAAGGGTAAAGAGAAGGACCTAAGGGGTTAGTCCTAAGTTTACTCGCCAAGACTCGCATCTTGTGCCTACGTATCCGAGGTAGGGGATGGAATCAGAGTAATCGTAGTTCCCCTTACAGAGGGAGGAAAAGGAACTTCTTGACTGTGGTCAAGGTTCCAGGGGGAAGTAAACATTCATAGGGAAGCGCTTACTTGGAATGCGGTGACTCCGTTTCTACGTTGTAAAGTTGAATTGAAAAGGGTGTAAGTAGGTATTCCATAGCGGAAACCTACATGGAGTGCGGCGACTCCTAATCCTAAGGCTAGGATAAAGGGGGAGATTATCCACGGCGGGACGCCTAAGCATGAGTACGGAGACCCAAAGTCTTAAGGTTTGGAAATGGTGAAGGTGTGCGTCCACGGCGGGACGCCTAAGTACGAGTACGGCGACTCAGGTCCTAAGGCTAGGATGGGCAAGGGTAAAGGACATTGACACGGCGGTCAAACGGTAAACCTTTCCTTCGGAGGAGATTAAACGGTGAAATGGAAAATGATATATTGAAATGTAAGGACATATTGTAAACATGATTAGAAGTTGAATTAAGTTTGAATGGTGAGCTAGATGTGAATTGTGAAATGGAATGATTGGTGAATTTGGACATGAATTAGAACTTAGAAATTAATTGTTTAGTTTTTATTTTTGAGAAATTAAGTCTAAGTTGAAAAGATGTTTAGAAATTAAAATTTGAAAAGAGGAATTAAATTAATTAATCAAAAATTAAAAAGAGTTTATTTATTTATTAAGAAAAGCAATTCGTTTAAAAGCAAATAACTTAAGTTTTAAAACAAAATTAACTAAAAAATTTAAAATAAAACCAAATATTTTTTATGGATTTTTATTATTTAAAAGAAAAGAAAATATGAGATATTAAGCTAAGCCTTTTTTTGTATTTTTAATCATTATAAGAAAAATTCAAATTAAAAACTAAATTAATATTTAATTTTTTTTTATTATTTAATAAAATATGTTTTTAAATTTTTTATATAAAAAGTTAGTTTATTAGTAAGTTAGGTTAGTGTTAGTGTTATTAATAATAATTAAACAATTACAAAATAAAACAAAACAAACAAAATTGAAAACTAAAAAAACTAAAAAAATAAAAAACATGGGTGGGCTGGGTCATCACTCCCAGACCCGACCCGGTAGATATAAAAAGGGGGGCTTGAAAATTAGGGTTTTAACCCTAATTTCCAAACCCGGCCGCGGCGGCCTCTTGGATACTCTTTTTGAAAAAAATTCTTCTTTCACGTTCTCAGTCGCGATTGTCTTCTCCCTCTTCTCTCTTTTCCGGCCGCGAATCTCCTTTCTTTCTCTCTTGCATGCACTTCTCTTCCTCTTCTTCTTGTTCATCTGAAAAAAAGCATGAAAAGAATACAAACGGTTACAATGGATTTGATTCTTACAGTTTTATCGTTTGTTTGGGTATGACAGACGAAGTTTGTTGTTCTTGAGGTTGATGGTTTCAGATTTCGTTGGGTTTTCTTCTGGCCAGTGATGAAATTCTGAGGCCCTATGATTTTTCCGGATTCCTATTGATGGAATTTTTGTTTGAGGCCGTTTGGTTTCACGATTTGAATCTGTTGATGTTTTTGGCTGATTTTTGATGAAGGTTGTGAGGGTTTTTCGTCCCTTTTTGGTTTTGATGTGTGCTGGGTTTCACAAATGGTTTGGATCATGGGGCTATGATTTTGTTCAATGATTTTTCGGTTGAGATTGGATTTTTGATAGCGTTTTTCCGTCCCTTTGCTGTTCTTCTCCTCCCCTTCTTATAATATTTTTTCTTCTTTAAAACAGATGAAAGATTTGAAGGATTAAAAACCTTTCCTTTTTGAGATAAACATGTTTTTACATGTTTGTGATTTTCATATTTTCGGATTGATGGCCTTAATGTTGTTGTTTGTTGTCTCCGGATTATTGACGGTTCTATATCTTCTTTCCATTTTCGGGTTTGTCTCTCATTGATGGTGATGATGTTCCGTTTTTTTGAAATATTATGGGTTGTTTGGATTTAATTTGTTTTCGTTTACGAATTGTGTGCTGTCTGTTGGATTGATGTTGGCTGGATTCTGATTTTTGACTTGCTGGATTTTCGTTTGGGCATGTTTGGACTGGAAAAAAAAATTCCTAAAATCCTTTCTCTTCTCTCGGAATAGAACAGACGTTGCCGGATCTTGGGCATGGCTGTCGGAAGTGAAATTGGGGGGTTTGGTAGAAAATATGTTGCCCCTCCCGGACCCGATGATGAAATTTCTCTGAGGGTTCAAAAATAAAATTAAAATCCCTTTATTTAAAATTTTTGAATTTCTTCTGACATTCCATGTTATTGTTTTTGCAGGTCCGGCTGGAAACTTGAAGTTTAGAGCTTGCAGATAGAAATTAGGATCTAGAAATTCTAGGATTTTTGAATTGTAATTCCCAAAACATTGTAACTTCTGATTCTTCGTAATAGAGTGTGGATTTGAAAACAATGTATATGAATTCAAACTTGAATAAAATGTGAACTCGAATTTCCGAATAATTTCAAACCATATTTCATTCCGAATAACTTAAAATTTCGCACTCCGAATCATGAGGCATCTGAAAAATCGCAAACTCTTGAAAACAACAAAACCCAAACGTGACTTCGATGCAACCCATGAGTTGCGGCTCAAACTCGCTTGTGACAATTAACTCGTAACTGGAATAGAAAGCAATGAATATGGACTCAAACTTGTTTAGATAACTTCTTTGCAAATAATTCTCGCACCGACTCAAATCTCAATTCGTCCAAACTTTAACGATTTCAAATCACCATGGTTCACCAATCAATCAATACTCTAACTTCCATCTGACGCCTAAATGTCCGATTCTCAAGTAAGGATGAACTGTACTAACGGAAATCCAACATCCCCATTGCCATAGACTTTCCATCGATTCTCAAACCAATGTCGTGTAAATCGAGAGACAGGAGACCCTAGTTTCTTAGGGATCCTCTGAGAATGATATGGCCTGGTAACCATCAAATGACTGTAATCTGGTAGTACATCCTCACCCACAGGAATTAAAGGGTAAACAAGATTATTTTCCAATTTTCTGACACGCCTGCAAAACGAACAAACTAGGCACACTGGTTAGCAGTTAGTTAAAACGGAAAATGTAATAAAATGAAATGCAAAAGTGATCACTAATCTATGGGTAAAATTTGGGGTGCGACACAAACCATGAAGTTTACATGTGAAAAGGATACCAAACAAACAAGAAAAATGCAAAAACACAACATTCAGCTCAGTGGTAACCGGTTACCTGTTGTAAAAATAGCTTGGCACGTGAAATTTTTTGAAGGTAAGCGGTTACCCAATATGTGGTAACTGATTACCACTGAACCACAAACAGAATAATGGCCTCCAAAATCAGTTTTCAACACCAAACAACTTATCCAATCAATGACATGAACATGTAACAAATTAAGCACGAAATTATCATCAAATATCAATGATCAAACATCATGTAAACACGATCAAACACTAAAATCATAAATCACCAAGATCTAAATCATCAAAATGGATCAAAAATCAACAAAAGCCATGGATCTATATTGTGATTATTCAAATAAGCTCAAAACAAAATTAGATTTAGAATTACCAACCTCTAAAGTTGAGATTTGCTTTGGTAAGTGTTGATTCACTTGAACTTAACAGATCCAAGCTAGAAACCCAGAGGATATTCAAGATCCAAGAGCTTCCTTATGGTAGAAATGAAGAACAAGCAAGATCAAGCAAAACTAACTCAAAAAATCACTTCCAATCTAGCTTCCAAATTCAGATCCAAATCCAAATGAAAATTGAGTGATGAATTGAAGATAATGGAGATGAACGATGGAGGTTTAGCTCTAGAATTCAACGATTCCAATGAAGAATCAAAGAAATCAAGTGAAAAAAGCTTTAATGGAGGTTTTGGGAGTGAAAAAGTTGAGAGAAAATTCTCAAGAATGAGTGTGAAATCTAAAAATGAGGGTTATTGTGTGAGGTTTGGAACAAATTCACTTAAATAAGCTCTAGGCAAGGAATCAAAATGTGGTTTAGAATGTGGGTTAGTGTTTGGAATGGAAATTAGGAGTGGAATTAGGAATGGAGTGTTTGAAATTTGGAGGGAAATGGTGAAAATTGAAGCAATTCTAGATCCTTCCAATGATGATCATGTGAAATCAATGGTTGAGAATGATTGGAAATTTGCAATGCTGAAAATTTAAATTCCTTGACAAATTTCGCCCAAGGTAACCGGTTACCCATATGTGGTAACTGGTTACCACATTCAAAAAATGCCAATTTTGGCGCCAAATGGAGAGAATCCTGTATAATCACCTGTTGCCACCTGTTCTGAGCTCCGTTAAGCCTATGAAACTTGCCCTTGGATATTATAACTTTGAGAATGCCTGAGATAGCCTGTACACAGTCTCCTGAGCTGAAAATAACCTGCTGAACAAAATAAAATCAGCCACTTGATCGATGGACAAAATAAATGTCGAAGCCTCTGACGCTCGCTGTTTAAACTCTTGTAATAAAAGGGAACCCTGAGTCATGAAAACAACTTGATCCAAGGGTAACCGGTTACCCATATGTGGTAACTGGTTACCACATTCAAAAAATGCCAATTTTGGCGCCAAATGGAGAGAATCCTGTATAATCACCCGTTGCCATCTGTTCTGAGCTCCGTTAAGCCTATGAAACTTGCCCTTGGATATTATAACTTTGAGAATGCCTGAGATAGCCTGTACACAGTCTCCTGAGCTGAAAATAACCTGCTGAACAAAATAAAATCAGCTACTCGATCGATGGATAAAATAAATGTCGAAGCCTCTGACGCTCGCTGTTTAAACTCTTGCAATAAAAGGGAACCCTGAGTCATGAAAACACCTTGATCCAAGGGTAACCGGTTACCCATATTTGGTAACTGGTTACCACATTAAAAAAAATGCCAATTTTGGCGCCAAATAGAGGGAATCCTGTATAATCACCCGTTGCCACCTGTTCTGAGCTCCGTTAAGCCTATGAAACTTGCCCTTGGATATTATAACTTTGAGAATGCCTGAGATAGCCTGTACACAGTCTCCTGAGCTGAAAATAACCTGCTGAACAAAATAAAATCAGCCACTCGATCGATGGACAAAATAAATGTCGAAGCCTCTGACGCTCGCTGTTTAAACTCTTGCAATAAAAGGGAACCCTGAGTCATGAAAACACCTTGATCCAAGGGTAACCGGTTACCCATATGTGGTAACTGGTTACCACATTCAAAAAATGCCAATTTTGGCGCCAAATGGAGGGAATCCTGTATAATCACCCGTTGCCACCTGTTCTGAGCTCCGTTAAGCCTATGAAACTTGCCCTTGGATATTATAACTTTGAGAATGCTTGAGATAGCCTGTACACAGTCTCCTGAGCTGAAAATAACCTGCTGAACAAAATAAAATCAGCTACTCGATCGATGGATAAAATAAATGTCGAAGCCTCTGACGCTCGCTGTTTAAACTCTTGCAATAAAAGGGAACCCTGAGTCATGAAAACACCTTGATCCAAGGGTAACCGGTTACCCATATTTGGTAACTGGTTACCACATTAAAAAAAATGCCAATTTTGGCGCCAAATAGAGGGAATCCTGTATAATCACCCGTTGCCACCTGTTCTGAGCTCCGTTAAGCCTATGAAACTTGCCCTTGGATATTATAACTTTGAGAATGCCTGAGATAGCCTGTACACAGTCTCCTGAGCTGAAAATAACCTGCTGAACAAAATAAAATCAGCCACTCGATCGATGGACAAAATAAATGTCGAAGCCTCTGACGCTCGCTGTTTAAACTCTTGCAATAAAAGGGAACCCTGAGTCATGAAAACACCTTGATCCAAGGGTAACCGGTTACCCATATGTGGTAACTGGTTACCACATTCAAAAAATGCCAATTTTGGCGCCAAATGGAGGGAATCCTGTATAATCACCCGTTGCCACCTGTTCTGAGCTCCGTTAAGCCTATGAAACTTGCCCTTGGATATTATAACTTTGAGAATGCTTGAGATAGCCTGTACACAGTCTCCTGAGCTGAAAATAACCTGCTGAACAAAATAAAATCAGCTACTCGATCGATGGACAAAATAAATGTCGAAGCCTCTGACGCTCGCTGTTTAAACTCTTGCAATAAAAGGGAACCCTGAGTCTTGAAAACACCTTGATCCAAGGGTAACTGGTTACCCATATTTGGTAACTGGTTACCACATTCAAAAAATGCCAATTTTGGCGCCAAATGGAAGGAATCCTGTATAATCACCCGTTGCCACCTGTTCTGAGCTCCGTTAAGCCTATGAAACTTGCCCTTGGATATTATAACTTTGAGAATGCCTGAGATAGCCTGTACACAGTCTCCTGAGCTGAAAATAACCTGCTGAACAAAATAAAATCAGCCACTCGATCGATGGACAAAATAAATGTCGAAGCCTCTAACGCTCGCTGTTTAAACTCTTGCAATAAAAGGGAACCCTGAGTCATGAAAACACCTTGATCCCATGTCTCGAGAACTAATGTTATGATATGCAGAAATGCAAAATGCAAAGAAACATTAGCCAGTTACAGTTAAAATGAAAGGACAAATTTTGGGGTGCTACAGCTTCCCATATTCAATCGACTTGGACCTGAAGGTATGATAGCAACGACTTTCAAACATTGAAGTTAAGAGGTGATTGAATACAAAAAGAACCCAGAAATTTGCAATCTATAGGGATGTATGCATTTAGATCCCAGTCACACATCGTCAAAAGAATTTGACAGAAAGAAAACATACTCAAAGAAAAAATAGTGAACCCCAGAACCACATCGTCAAAAGGATTTGACGGAAAGAAAACCTGTATCCAAAGAACCACATTATCAAAGGGTTGATGGCAAGAAAACCATATCCAAAAACCACATCGTCAAAGGGTTGATGGAAAGAAGACATATCCAAAGAACCACATCGTCAAAGGAATTTGACGGAAAGAAAACCAACATCACATCGTCAAAGGGAATTAACGAAAAGAAGACATATCCAAAGAAACACATCGTCAAATGGGTTCGATGGAAAGAAAACATATAAAAAAACACATTGTCAAAGGGATTTGACGGAAAGAAAGCATATCCAAAGGTCACATCGTCAAAGGGTTGACGGAAAGAAAACCATATCCCAAAGACCACATCGTTAAAGGGTTGATGGAAAGAAGACATATCCAAAGAATCACATCGTCAAAGGGTTCACAAAAATAAAACCATACCAAAAACCACATCGTCAAAGGGTTGACGAAAAGAAAACCATACCAAAAACCACATCGTCAAAGGGATTTGACAGAAAGAAAACATATTCAAAGGTCACATTGTCAAAGGGTTTACAGAAAGAAAACCATATCTAAAGAATCACATCATCAAAGGGGCTTGATGGAAAGAAAATATATCCGCAGGTTACATCATCAAAAGGTTGACGGAAAGAAGAGATATCCAAAAAAACCACATCGTTAAAAGGGTTGACGGAAAGAAAACCATATCCAAAGAAACACATCGTCAAAAGGGTTTGACGGAAAGAAAACTGAACTGGAGAAACACATCGTCAAAGGGTTGATAGAAATAAAACTGAACTGGAGAAACACATCTTTAAAGGGTTGACGGAAAGAAGAGATATCCAAAGACCACATCGTCAAAAGGGTTTGAAGGAAAGAATACCATATCCAAAGAAACACATCATCAAAGAGATTTGACAGAAATAAAAGCATATCAAAGAATCACATCGTCAAAGGGGTTTGACGGAAATAAGACATATCCAAAGATCACATCGTCAAAGGGGTTGACAAAAAGAAAATTATATCTAAAGAAACACATCGTCAAAGAGTTAACGGAAAGAAAACATATCCAAAGATCACATCGCCAAAAGGATTTGACGGAAATAAAACTGAAACGGAGAAACATATCATCAGAGGGGTTTGACGAAAAGAAAACATATCTAAAGATCACACCGTCAAAGGGATTGACGGAAAAAAGACAAATCCGAAGAAACACATCGTCAAAGGGTTGACGGAAAGAAAACATATCCAAAGATCACATCATCAAAGGGGTTGATAGGAAGAAAGCCTGATAGAGAGAATGTCTGCTGGGGATATGTTGTTGTCTTGATTGAAAGGTGCTTCGGACTTCCACGCAAGGTACCAAAACTAGCATATGCTCAGCATAAATATGTTTTAATTTTCTTTCTATGGCGTAATGCTCCATATAAAATGGAAATGCTACACATTTAAGGATGTAATGCAATGATCCTTATGATATGCAAAAGGATCGCTCCGCTGGGTAAAGAAGGATATACCAAGTATGATTGGACTTTGCTGGTAAGGACGGGTGAAACCTGATGGTGATTGATTTTTTGGAAGGTAATATTTTCTGGGTACCAATGGGGATTTTATTTTGGAATGAGGTTGTCGCTTGCGCGAAAATAAGGTGCCGGCACAACAGAAGAGTCGCCACCTTTCGTTATTTATCCCTCTGACAGGGAAAGGAAACGATCGGAAAAACCTTACGAAAAAGGGTAAGACAAGGTCATCGCAACCATTGTCTGGGTTCGGGAGTCGATTACGCAAGGGGAAGGTATTAGCACCCCTCACGTCCGTCGTACTCGACGGGATCCACGCTTGTTTAGTTTACTTGGACGGGTTGGTTTTATTCTATCTACCTATCAAGGCTGGTTAAAAAAGAAAAGAAAAATGACTCGGCAAAGCTTCGCGCTTCATGCCTACGTATTCTCATCAGAGAATGAGAAATCAGAGTCAACGTAGTTCGGCCTACGAAGGATTATGGGGGAAGGTAGCTCGCCAAGACATCGCCATCTTGTGCCTACGTACTCTCAACAGGCATGAGAGATCAGAGCATACGTAGTTCGGGAAACTACGGTTTATTTCCTGTCTTTTACGAAAGAAGTGTTTTTTATTGTGTTTGCGACTTCAACTGCACTAGAGACTATGACCTGAGAGTGAATGCGTCGCATGTCACCCAAAGGGTACCATACTAAACATCCAGACTGTGGAAAAGAAACTCTCCCACAATCCTTTCTCAGATAGCTTAAGGCTCGTAACGTACGAAAGAAATCATTCATGATTACTGTATCTTAAACTGTTTTGAGATGAGAAGAGAACATGCCCAACTAGGAGGGAGACTATCAAGTCCTACTGTTGTCATGCCATGGATTCATCCTATGGTTGAGGTTTGAACAGGGAACTCCTAGAAGTTGTCATGCATAGGTTTCAACCTAAGATTCTATCATCAAATCCTTATCAAAGGAAATGAGAGTCCTAAGGGATCATGTCAATGATACACCAAAACAGATAAAGCATCAGCTTAACAGTAAAATGCATGCAATGAAAGTGAGGGAGGAAATGCGTGTGGGGCTTCAGCCTCCACAAGCTCATCTCAACCTCAAGCCAGAATGAAATAACAGTAATCATACTGAAATATAAACAACATGCTATCAAGCAATAAATAGTAAACTGCAACTATACAGATAAAATGAAATGAAATGCCATCAGGCCAACAAACCACATGGGCAAGGGAGCTGGGCTCTACCGAATACCCGCAAGCAAAGCCACACAGTAACAATACAAGCAGAGGGAGCAACTCAACCTCTAGTGCAATCATGCTCCTAGATTCTACCTATTCTAGATATGAACTTATTCTAATGCATCAGACAAGTCAAACAAAACACAGCAATACAGAAAAGAAAAGGAAAAAAGCAGATCAACTCCTCTCTCAACTCCAAGCTTCAGCTTTTCCAACAGCAACTCAGTCTTCAGACTTTAATCACTCTTGACAAATATCAATTGCTTTTCCAGGTCTCAACCCTACAACATGAGTTTCAACTCATTTTCTGCCTTAAGCTTCAGCTTCTTGATCAGCTCCACCTTCAGGCTTTACTGGATCTTCAGGGGTCTTCAAGTATCAACTTGCTCTTGTTGCTCTTCAAGCTTCAGCTGGAATGGCAATACTCAAGGATTCATCCTCTTCAATACTCTTCAATGAAGTCTTCATCTTCAACCTCAAGCTCTGCATCTTTCAAGACAATCAAACCAGAGGAAATTACTTACTGGAAAAGCTGGGGATATTGAACTGCTTATTGCCCACCAAAGGTGACCTATAAGGGTTCAACATCTAAGGAATGGTTCCCTCAAAAGTTCTACTTCCTAGGTACGTCACTTATCCCTCCAAAGGAGAGAGGTGTATACTAGGGAAGGACTTTGAATCATAGGGAGGAATGGAGGTGAATGATACCATCCATGTTTGAGAAAGAAGTTATCTAAGTCTAAACTCTTCCTAATCCCTACCCTAAAACAACAAAAAGGAAATAATACCAAGCTCTCAAGCTCCTCAATCCATCTTCAAGTCTTCTACTATGCTCCTCGATGCTCCACAATGAGATACCAAGCTTTCCAAGCTCACAAAGCAAAGCAAACAAACATATAATGTCCTAAAGGCAACACAAACAATCAATCAATACAAAAATCAACTAAAAATAGCATACTATTATATTAAATCCTAATATAATTTCTAAGGGATCCTACATATCTACCCTTAATACCCATATATGTCCCATAGTCTAACTTGTCCTAAAAACCTAAAATCTAAAGTTATTATGGACCTATGTTGAAGTTTAACCTAATTCTACACAACCTAGAATTATCTAATCAAAACAATTCTAAAAATCATCACAAAAATATGGAATTAATCCAGGGGGAACCTAAAACATATATCTAACTACCCTAAAAAGATTGACCTAAAAATACTAAGGGAGCTACCTAAACTAAAATCTACAAATTAAGGTATCAACTTAAAAGCATTAAAAAGCAATTAAAGAAGAAAATATACCAAAAATATTAAAATGCATGATATGACAAATGTTTTTATTTTATATTTTTCTAGACAAAAATATGAAAAGGGAGAAAAAATTCCCATTAAAAAATATTGATTTTCCAATTTGATATGAATTTTCAAAGATTAAAATAAAATGGTGGAAAATAAAAGTGAAAACATGAACATGGGGTGCAGACAGAAACAATAGGCAGTTTATTTCATATTTGGGCCCATACTGGGGGTGGCAATAACAAGCGCGCTGGGCCCAGTTTTTAAATCAGAAAACAATTGAAAAACATAAAAGAAATAAAAAAAACGCGGTGGAGATAGAAACAATATACAATGCAATATGGTCTGGGCCTCTCAAAGGGGGTGGGGATAGCATCATTCGCTTAAGCCCAGAATTTCTATTAAATGAAACGCGGCGTTTCGCCTTGTTTCTGATTCCCTCCATGAACGAAATCAAACACCATCCGTAGGATTAGTCTTTGGGTCAAGGTCAAGCGCGCACATCAACGGACGCGAGGTCATCTTCAACCTTTGGCAGCTAGGGTTTCTGAAACACCATGAAACATAGCTTCCATGCACAGAACTTCCTCTCACTCGTGTGGCCTCATTTCTTCATCAAATTTAACAAAATAAAACCCTATCTCGATCCATTTTCCACGCTGAATACGACTGTGGCATTGGTTTCCATTGAAACACTCTCTATTATCCAAACCGAATGTGAAACTCCATGGATCTCAAAATATCATCAACTTTCGACCTCAACCAAACTCAACTTTCTTGGTATCAAAATGATCCTTGCATCACCCTAATTAAAATCAGCTATTAATCTTGCCTTAATACTCATTATACCACTAGTTCTTACTCATCCAAGAATTGGCATCCATAACTGAAACTTCTCCAATTACTCTCAAACTCATCAGAAATGATCACCTAATTGTCTCTAACAGTTCTAAACTAATAAATTACCCTAGCCATGCCTAGATTATGAGGTAGAGATGATTTTGCAAACCTGACTTCTTGGATTGGTAGTGATGGTAGATCTTCAATTCAGGCCTTGTAACTCTTTAAGAACACTCCTTGGATGACGAATCTTCTTCTGTTTGCAAAAGGTTGGATGTAGCAAGCTTGTACTTCAAGATTCCATGTGATTTGCTTTCTTGCAATTTCCAATGGAACACCTTCAAATCTTCATGGATGGAGCTTCAAACCAGTATGAACATACTCAGAAATATCTATGGAGAAGGTTTGTGAAGAAAAAAAGGATTGCAATGAAGAAAAATGGAGAGATTGAATATGATTTGCAATGGAGGAATTTTGATCTCACTCTCTCTTCTCTACACCAAATAACACCAACCTTGCATATGAGCAAGTCACAATGGTTATATAGAATGGTTTAGAACAGTCTAGAACCATCTCGGATCATCTAATGAGAACTTGATCTTTTCATGTCATGGTGTCTGGAGTCGCACGACTTTGTTCTTTATCGAGGATATTTCTTTTCATTTTCCATTCTTTTCCCTATTTTTTCCTGAACTGATTCTTTTGAATATTCGATTTTAAAGTCCATCGGGATACCCTAATTGTTGCCTAAGTCACTTGTTTTCAAGATTCGACTTAGCGGGCTTTTTTCTTCTTCTTTTCTTGGAGCAAATCATGTGACACTGGCTATCTTGATATTCTTAAAAGGGTTGACTGCCTCATTCTTTGGTTAATGAGATATAACCATTGTGGGATTGTGATGGGTAAAAGTTAATGGATTCCTGGATGCACACTTCTTTTGAAATTTGAACGCTTGGTCAAACTAACTGAAGACTACCCTTCCCCAGATTAAGATTGAGGTTTTTTTGTTTTCAAAAAGAAACTCTTACTTCTAGGCTCAAAGGGGTTGAGAAGGGATTATCTTCCTTATATATCTGGTGTTTGGGGATTTGAAACAATGCATGTACATCATCAACAGAGTTTTATCCAAAAGCATACGACCAGAGATTTTGCATTTTTGCTTCATCATCCTCCCTCCAAAAGTCTAAGCAAGAAAGTTGGTAGTGCAATGCGCAGAAATATATATGAGTGAACAGAAATGAATTACTTCAAGAAAAACATACTCATTGCATTAAGATCATCATTAAAAAAACAAGTTTTTACATGCAAACAGAGCATTAACAAATAATGCAAAATACAAATGAACATTACAGTAAAGAAATTAAAAATGACATGGCTGAGGAGGCTCAACTCTGTCTGGACTAATTACTTCTGATGATGTCCTTGCAGTCTCAAGTGCTCACTTGGAAGACTTCAACTAATGCACAAACCTTTGTTGTTTTTTCTGGGAGCTAGTATGTTGTTGTACCGATTAGGGCATTCCTTTCTTTCTGGCATTTTCATCCTCAGACATGGCCCAGGAATAGACAATAGTTGTAGACGTGGAGATTCTGAAACCAAAGACTGTAAGATATGCCCCCGACCCAATGTAACTTCAGGGATATCTGCTTCTTTCATAGCAACTAGAATAAGACCACCTTGTAGGCTTATATCGCCTGGCGTGAATTCAAATGCCTTTGAATCGATTAAGTCCTGAACTTTGTGCTTAAAGGCCTTGCATTTCTCCATATTATGCCCACGTTCCCCAAAATGGAAATCACAATGGGCACTTGCATCATAGCCTGGTGGTGGCTTACCAGCAAATGGAGCCAGAGTCCGAAGTTCAACCAGTTGAAGCTGAAGAAAATATTGCAGCAATTGAGCATAAGCCATAGGGAGCTGGTAAAAAATTATTTCAGGCTGCTTCGGCCTCTGTGCATACTTCTTCATCTTAAGATTATCTTGGGAAACAAGAGACAACTGCTGACAGGGAGATTCTGGAACCCCGGGTTGTGTAAAAGATCTACGAGGCACATCACGCTCTGGGAGAGATTCCACAAGAAAGGGTAAAATGACCATTTCTGTTGTGGCTTCAGGAATAAGATTTCCTTCCTTTATTAGCATATTTCTCATGACTTCCATAATCAGGCCCATCTGAGTCTTCAGTTAATAGACTTCCTCACTCAACATTTTCTGATCTTGAGACAAAGCTTGCATGTCCACCATGAATTGTCCTATAACCTCCAAATGACCAAAATGCCCTTGGCTTGTCAAAGCCATAAGTTGAGTTCTACAAATCCTATCAAGGACTTCTACTACTCAAATTAAAGCTAAGAACAAGCTCTACAACATTCATGTTGTGGGGAAGATGAGATGACAATCACATCTTGAGCTAAAACTGCCTTGAAGATAGGGATCAAACTAGGGGATTTTACACTGTCAATCCTTAGAAACCCTAGCTTGAAACTTCTCAAACTCCTCAATCATGATGAGTTGGTCTAGGAATCATCCTTATAGTATCTCAATACATCATTCCATGATCACATGGCTCTTGGATTAGGTCTCAACCCTCTCCAAATCATCAGTTGACCTAGGGTTGACCCAGTCAAACCCTAATTCCACCACTCATGGTTGAATCTTCTGAATTCTTGTACAATGACCTCTCTAGGCTTCATGATGGCTTTCAAGACATCTCATAAGCTTTCTCAAAGCTTCAAGTCCATCCTCATAGTCTCAGAATCATCTGAGGAGCACCCACAACTCTCAAGTTATGAAGCACACAACCTTGGTTTCAACCAAATCTTTCTGAGGATCTCCTGAGTTCTCTGACAAAGATATCAACCTTTGAACCTTTGAATAACCTTCTTGGCTAGCTTCATAGCCTCATACAACTCTTGACAGTTAAATAAATGTTGGTCAAATTTTAGGGTGCAACAGCTGCCCCTATTCAAACGGCTTGAACCTGACTGGGTGAAGAGCGAACGACTCTCAGCCAATCAAGGTGCGAGACGGTTGAATACCGATAAACCCGGAAATTTGCCAACTGCACAAGCACACGGTACTCTGAGGGGAACAAATCTCCAAAAACTGAAATAGTAGCTGCACAACAACTAGCCGGAGAAATACCGATCTGACATCGCCGTCAGTTATCCACATTAAATTCCTCTGACATTGTCATCAGACAACCAAAACACCCAACATCGCCGCTGGAAGACTAAAGAATATGACATCACCGTCAAACAACCGAAATACCCAACATCGCCGCTGGAGAACTGAAGGATCTGACATCGTCGTCGGAAACATCCAACATCGCCGCTGGAGAACTAAATCAATCTGACATACCCAACATCGCCGCTGGAGAAATAGGGAATCTGACATCGCCGTCGGAAACAACCAAAATATCCAACATCGCCGCTGGGAAAATAGAGAATCTGACATCGCCGTCATAAACCAAAACATCCAACATCGCCGCTGGAGAACTGAAGGATCTGACATCACCGTCGGAAACAAAACACCCAACATCGCCGCTGGAAAAATAGAGAATCACCTGACATCGCCGCCAGAAACAAACAAAGATCCAACATCGCCGCTGGAAACAACCATAATCTGACCTCGCCATCAAAACAAATAAAACGTCCAACATCGCCGCTGGAGACAACTATAATCTGACCTCGCCGTCAAAACAAACAAAACGTCCAACATCGCCGCTGGAGACAACTATAATCTGACCCCGCCGTCAAAACAAACAAAACATCCAACATCGCCGCTGGGGAACTAGATCAACTTGACATCGCCGCCAAGAACAAAACATCCAACATCGCCGCTGGAGAACTAAATCATCTGACATCGCCGTCAAAACAAACATCCAACATCGCCGCTGGAAAACTAAACATGATCTGACCTCGCCGTCAGGGTGAAGAAACTTCATTGGGGAATTGGTCACACGGTAACCGGTAATACATAGTTGATCATGCCATCAGTCATCCAAAGAAACTGTCGGGCATCAGCCGGACTTCAACCATCAGGTTGATCATGCCATCAGGCATTCAAAGAAATTGTCGGGCATCAGCCGGACTTCAACCATCAGGTTGATCATGCCATCAGGCATTCCGCATTAGCTGAGATAACACGGTCAGACTTCAATCATGGAGTCTTCAAAGGAGGTTTCAACTTCGCCGTTAGAAAACCTGCTGGGGAGGACGCTTCGCTGCTGGGGACTCTGGAGAACTATCAAGCAACTCCGCTCCGGGGGTCCAGAAATCATTCTGGATAAATCAACTCTGCTGAGGACTTTAAGAATCATCTTGAACAAATAACTCCGCCGGGGACCTTCAAGAATAATCTTGAACTGATAACCATTCTGGAGATTTCAGGAATCATCCTGAGCGAACACTCTGTTGGGGATTCCAAGAATCATCCTGGGCAACTTTAGCCGGGGACAAACCAATCATGGCTTGAGCAGCTTCCAAGGATTCGGCTCTCTTGGGGCTTCAGGAATCATCCTAGGCAACCTTCACTGGGGACTGCACTGGGGAGCTTAGGAATCATCTTAAGCAAATGGCCCTGCTGAGGAATTCAAGAGTCATCTTGAACTGAAGACTTCGCTGGGAATCTCAAAAATCATCTTGAGCAAGCGACTTCGTTGAGGAGAATGTCAGGAATCATCCTGAGCAACTGATCCTTCGGCGGAACGCCTGCAAAACAAGAATGGTAACAACCTAAATCATGTTTATTATGCATATGCTTCGGTGCCATGCTCCACACGGTGGAAATGCTATGCGTTTATGATAAATGCTATGCAATCATGCACAATGATGCGATCCCGTCAGCAAAATAAATGCCGAGGGGGAAATCCTCCTATCAAGGGGGAGGAACTACTCAGATAGAGGAATCATCCTGCTGAGGAGAACATGGTCACGCCAATATCGATTGGACTCTGCAGGGGACACAACTTCAGTTGACTGCTGCGGGGGAAACAACTTCAGTTGACTGCTGCGGGGGAAACAACTTCAGTTGATTGCTGCAGGAGGACGAAGCTCTACGAGAACCTGAACCTGCTGAGGGAAAGTGATATCAATCGCGGGAGTAAGCTGCATGGCCTTCATGGCTACTCTTCTGGAGATAAGACTCTGTGGGGGAAACAACTTCAGCTGCTCAACACTCCACTGGGGAAAACTAATCATGGTCTGATCAACTTCCAAGGATTCGGCTCTCTTGGGTATCTGCAAACTTGGCTGAGGAAGGAGAAATCATTCCACTTCACTGGAGAGTACGACTCTGGGGGAAATACAACATCAGCTGTTCAACGCTCTGCTAGGGAATACCACTCATGGTCCCAACAGCTTCACTGGAGAGTACAACTCTAATGAGGAATTTCAATTCCGCTGGAGAAGAAGGAATCATCCGACTTCGGGGGGAAGTACAATTCTGGGGAATACAGCATCAGCTGTTCCAACACTCTACTGGGGAAGAGGGAATCATCCGACTTCGGGAGAGAGTACAACTCTGGTGCGGAATCTCAATTCCGCTGGAGACTTCAGTCTGGCACCATTAGTTGTTGCATACTTCGGCGTACGAACAGTTTCCTTCGAAACCTGCACTTGTGACCCGGTGCAGGGGAAAAACACGAGCTTCGGCGCCCGAACATTTCTATGAAACTTGCACTTGTGACCCGGTGCTGGGGGGACACGAGCTTCGGCGCCCGAAGATTTCTATGAAACCTGCACTTGTGACCCGGTGCGGGGGGAATGAATTCATGCTTCGGCGCCTGACTCAGCTGAGGAGATGACGTTCCTTCAGGATGCGTCTGCTTGGGGAAGAGAATCATCTCTGCCTGGGGAGACATATCAATGCTCATGATCTTACGTTCAAACTCTGTGGGGAGAGGCTACTGAACTCTGCTGGAGAAGGAGGAATCATCCTGCTTCCGAATGCGCACGGCGCTCTGTCTGGAATATGCTACACCTGTAACAACACAAACAAACAGACAAGATACCCTTCTCAAAGGAACCTATCAAGGTTATTATCTCGTGACAATATTCAAGTAATTAATTGTTTCAACAATCAATGGCCTAGGCCAGTAAGTTTATGTATGCGCATTTTATCAAAAACATTGGCGTTCTTTTTCGCAAACAAAACAGGTAAATGCTAAACAGGCAAACAGAATTGCTGAATAGTATGCATTTTATTGATAATGAACCCCTGAATGGGTAAAAATGTTTTACAACAGAGGCAAGCTCCTGGAATGAGGAAGCCGCGCACAAATAAAACATAAATATACATCAGTATATACAAATGTCGGCAACGAGGCGTAGACGAACACCATGAGTTGATCCCTCTAAGACCCACTCGACTTCGATACTTCTCCGACGCTTCAGCTTCGGAAGAGATTGATTCAGATAAACGGCCCTCAGGTCCTCCAAACCACTAAGCAATGAAAGTCCACATGCGGAACGCAGTCATTTGCTTATTCGATCCCTAACTTTTGCGTGAACCGCCCTTTGCGGGTTTTCAGTTCACCGGGATACCCTTTTTTGCCGAAGCCGCCCAGTGTAGGTTTTCGACTTCGCGGGTGTACATTTTTTCAATATATCCCTAATTTTTGCCCGAACCTTTTATTCTGTTTTTGGTTCGCCGGGATGCCCCTTTTTTGCCTGGACTCTCTTTTTTATTTTTTGTCCAGCGGGTCGCTTTCGAGCAAAGTATTTTTTAATTGCGTCCGCGTTCACCGGGGATGCAAAATCTTCACCATCCATCGTGGATAACAAGAAAGCTCCTCCTGAGAAGACCTTGCTGACGACATACGGACCTTCGTAATTCGGAGTCCACTTGCCCCGGTGATCGGAGTGTGGCGGAAGAATCTTCTTCAGGACGAGATCACCCGTCTGAAAGCTTCTAGGACGCACCTTCTTATCATAAGCTTTCTTCATTCGGATTTGGTACAGACAACCAAACGCAATCGATGCTAACCTCTTCTCGTCCATCAGGCTGAGTTGGTTCAAACGATTCGTAATCCATTCTGCCTCGTCGAGTTTCACATCAACCAAAACTCGCAAAGAAGGGATCTCCACTTCTAACGGTAGGACAACTTCCATACCGTACACCAAGGAGAAAGGAGTTGCCCCGGTTGACGTACGGGCCGTCGTACGATAACCGTGCAATGCAAACGGCAGCATCTCGTGCCAATCTTTGTATGTCCCAACCATCTTCTGAACAATCTTCTTTATGTTCTTGTTGGCGGCTTCGACGACGCCATTCATCTTCGGCCGGTAAGGAGATGAGTTGTGGTGTTCAATCTTGAAGCTCTGGCACAGCTCCTTCATCATCTTGTTATTCAAATTCGAACCATTATCAGTAATGATCCGCTCGGGAATTCCGTAACAACAGATGATGTCCCTCTTTATGAATTTAGCCACTACCTGCTTGGTCACATTAGCATACGAGGCTGCCTCCACCCACTTGGTGAAGTAGTTGATAGCTACTAGAATGAAACGATGACCGTTGGATGCATTGGGCTCGATCTTACCGATCATGTCGATGCCCCACATGGAGAACGGCCACGGGGAGGACATGACATTCAACGGGCACGGCGGCACATGAACTTTATCAGCATAAATCTGGCATTTATGACATCTCTTCGCGAATCTGAAGCAATCCGACTCCATCGTCAGCCAGTAGTATCCTGCTCTCAGGATCTTTCTCGTCATAGCATGCCCCCCGGCGTGCGTACCAAATGTGCCTTCATGGACTTCATCCATGAGCATACTCGCCTCTTTCTCATCTACACATCTGAGTAGCACGAGATCGTGGTTTCTCTTATACAACACTCCATCAGGATTGAGATAAAAGTTTCCAGACAACCTCCTCAGAGTCTTCTTATCCTGGGTTGACGCACCCGCAGGATATTCCTTAGTCATAAGGAAAGTATGGATGTCATGGAACCATGGCTTGCCGTCGGCGGCATCCTCGATTGCAAAGACGAATGCCGGTCTATCAAGACTGGAAATGACAATACTTGGAGCTTCATTCCAAAAATTGACTTTGTACATTGAAGCCAACGTGGCTAAGGCATCAGCCATCTGATTTTCTGCTCTGGGCACATGATGGAGTTCCACTCGATCAAAGAACGGAAGTAGCCTTCTGGCATAATTCAGGTACGACACCAAATTCGATTGACGAGTCTCTCACTCTCCTTTAATTTGGTTGATCACAAGCGCTGAGTCACCATATACGTCTAGGTTCTTGATTCTCAAATCAATTGCCTCCTCTAGACCCATGATGCATGCTTCGTACTCCGCCTCATTGTTGGTAACTGGAAACGTCAGTCTCGCAGTAAACGGGATATGGGATCCGTGGGGAGTCGTGATGATAGCCCCGATGCCACTTCCATAGGAATTAACCACTCCATCGAATATCAACTTCCACTGGGATTTCCTATCTGGCGCCTCGCCGGGCAGCGGCTCATCGCAATCCTTCGCTTTGAGAAACATAATATCCTCGTCAGGGAATTCAAACTTCATAGGCTGGTAGTCCTCGATCGGCTGCTCGGCAAGGTAATCAGACAATACGCTTCCCTTAATGGCCTTCTGGGACACGTACTGGATATCATATTCCGTTAACACCATTTGCCATCTGGCAATCCTGCCCAAAAGAGCCTGCTTCTCGAAGACGTACTTGATCGGATCCATCTTCGAAATTAGCATAGTGGTGTGATTGAGCATGTACTGTCGTAAATGTTTGGCAGCCCAAGCTAGTGCACAACACGTCTTCTCCAGCATCGAGTATCGAGATTCACACTCAGTGAACTTTTTACTCAAATAGTAAATGGCATGCTCTTTTCTGCCCGTCTCGTCGTGCTGACCGAGAACACACCCCATACTATTCTCCAGAACCGTCAGGTACATGATTAAAGGCCGTCCAACCACTGGGGGTATCAAGATTGGAGGTTCTTGAAGATACTGCTTTATCTTTTCGAATGCCTTCTGGCAATCCTCATTCCAAGTAATCGCCTGATCTTTCTTTAAAAGCTTGAACATCGGTTCACAGGTGGCCGTGAGCTGAGAGATAAACCTTGCAATGTAGTTTATTCGGCCCAAGAAACCACGAACTTCTTTTTCTGTTTTCGGCGCTGGCATTTCTTGAATGGCTTTTATTTTCGTAGGATCAACCTCGATGCCTCGTTCGCTAACGATAAACCCCAGCAACTTTCTGGACCACACCCCGAAAGTGCACTTGTTAGGATTCAGTCTCAACCTGAACTTCCTAAGCCTCTCAAAAAGCTTCAATAAGTTGACCAAATGCTCTTCCTCCGTTTGGGACTTCGCAATCATGTCATCAACATAGACCTCGATCTCATGATGAATCATATCATGAAACAAAGTTACCATTGCTCGTTGGTACATGGCCCCCGCGTTCTTCAGACCGAAGGGCATTACCTTATAGCAAAATGTTCCCCAGGGGGTGATAAACGTCGTTTTCTCCATGTCCTCCGGTGCCATCTTGATCTGATTGTAACCGGAGAAGCCATCCATGAACGAAAACACGGAGAACTGGGTTGTGTTGTCGACCAACATATCGATATGAGGCAACAGGAAATCATCTTTAGGGCTCGCCCTATTCAAATCCCGATAATCGACGCACATGCGTACCTTACCGTCCTTTTTCGATACAGGCACTATGTTGGCGACCCACGGAGGGTAAGTGGTGACCGCTAAGAAGCCAGCATCGAGCTGTTTCTGCACTTCTTCTTTGATCTTAACGGCCATGTCTGGTCTCGTCCTCCTAAGCTTCTGCTTAACGGGAGGGCAATCTTCTCGCAGCGGCAAGTGGTGGACCACGACGTCCGTGTCAAGTCCGGGCATATCTTCGTATGACCAAGCAAAGACGTCACTATACTCTCGAAGCATCTCGACCAGTCTCTGCTTGACATTACTCTGCAACGCAACCCCTATCCTGACATTTCTGATGAGCTCTTCAGAACCCAGATTTACGATCTCAATTTCCTCTTCGTGAGGCAGAATAACCTTTTCCTCTTGTTTCAACAAGCGGGCCAACTCTTCAGGAAGGTCTTCCTCTTCATTAATCCCTTCTTCGGCTTGATAGATTGGGCAATCGAAGTCGAAGTGAGCCGTAGAAGGTCCAGAGTCGATGTCATCTATTATGTGGATCCTGCAATAACAAGGGTTAAGCTTAAGACAATAATATGCAGGTTAGCACAAACCCCATTGCCATTTTACTGTTTTTCAAAACAAATATAAAATAGGAATAACAGAGATCACAATATTTGAATACGATGAAAACGCCTTTGATTTATTAACAAAATGCATGTACATAATCCAACAAGGCCCTGACAATAAAACCGCTATGCCCCGGGTAGGACATAGGGTTGTACAATGATTGGAAAAAAGTAAATCATTACTCTTCACTTGTCGTCGGGATGATCTCCTTGATGGTCCAATTGTTGAGGCGCTTGCCCGGCTTGCTTGGCTGAATCCACGAGTCGAGATCACAATCGCTATCCCCGCTGTCTTCAGACGCCGTGTTGATGCTTTCGAAGATCACTCCGCCACTGGTAAATAGGATCGGCCCCTTACCACGCGACGCACTGCTAGACGAAGAAGAAGAAGCTTCAGCTTCAGGAGAATACCCCAATCCAAACTTATCCTGGTTATTCGGTATCTCCAAAATATGCCCCCAGCCTGGGGTGGATCCGGCTTCGACGACGGCCCGAGCTTCTTTGAATGAGGAGAGATTCATCTCTGGCTTCTCTGTGACGACAAGAGCTACCTCTTTCACTTTGACGGCTTCAAATGCTTGGCAGAGGGTCTCATGGATTTCGCCATCCATTTCAACATATTTAAAGGATGACAAATGGCTCACCATTATTTCCTCCTCACCACACACGGTTACTATGCTTCCTCCGACAGCATATTTGAGCTTTTGATGCAACGTGGAGGTCACGGCACCAGCAGCATGGATCCATGGCCGGCCCAAGAGGCAACTGTAGGCAGGCATGATGTCCATGATATAAAAGACCGTGTCGAACGTTTCCGGGCCAACTTGGATTGGCAGGGTCAACTCCCCGAAAACGTGACGCTTAGTTCCGTCAAATGCTTTCACCACCAGATCACTGGGTGTGCAAAGCAATCCACGAGTGTCCAATTTCATTAATGCCTTCTTCGGAAGCACATTAAGCGACGAACCCGTGTCCACCAGAACATGCGACATGATTGTGCCTCTGCACTCTATCGAGATGTGCAAGGCGCTGTTGTGATCTCTCCCTTTAGGAGTCAGCTCTAAATCTGTGAAACCTAGCCCGTTGCCAGCATTGACGTGGGCTACCACCTCTTCTAGCTGATTCACTGATATCTCTTGCGGTACGTAGGCAGCATTCAGTACCTTTAGTAGCGCGTTGCGGTGCGCTTCAGAACACAGCAACAAGTTGAGAATAAAAATCTTCGAAGGCGTCTGATGGAGATGGTCTACAATCTTGTAGTCGCTCTTTTTGATCAACCGCATAAAATCCTCGGCGTCTTTGACCAGCAAATCTTTCTCTACCCCACACGGGGCCTCTTCGACGACTTTGCTTTTACCCTTATCAACAGCATCAGCTCTGACCGCTTTCTCTGTCGCGACCTCTGACGGTGCAAATACTCTTCTGCTGCGAGTAATACCACTGATTCCTGCAAGATTCTCTACAGTCGACCCATACGGCTCCAGCTTTAACCTCTGACCGTTGCAATAGACTTCAGCCCCATAATGCCATGGAACGACGTTAGTGCTCTCGAATGGGATCGGCCCAGCTTTGGTAATAGTGATTGTAGGCGGTCTGGGCGCAGGAATAGTTATTGGTTGGCGAGGAATGGTGATGGTGGCGACTTCATCGGCCTGCTTCAACACTACCTCTCCTGATACACTTTCAGCCCTCCGGCTGAACTGCAAAATCCCTTCAGTCATCAGACTTTGGATTCCTTCTACCAACTGCTCACACCCATCAGAATGTGTAGCACAGTCCATGCATAACTCTCCGCATCCTGGAAAGAACCCTTTTTTCAACAACTTAGCTTTGACGAAACTAAGCGGCGTCTTTAGGTCTTTGACATCAGTCAACATATCTGCGCTTTCTTCTTCAATAATGGCGTTCACTCCGCCTCCCCTATGATTCGGCATGGGATTCTTCGTGACATTGGGCACATTATCGGAGAAGTTGATAATCTTGGCATCTACCAGGTCCTGCACCTTGTGCTTAAAGGCTTTGCAGTTCTCGATTGTGTGGCCAGGTGCCCCTGTATGGAAATCGCAAGTGGCATTTGCGTCATATCCTGGTGGAGGTGTCCCTGTCAAGGGAGCCATCGTCCTCTTCTGAACCAACTGAAGCTGAAGCAAAGTCTGCAAGAGTTGCGCATACGACATGGGCGGTGCCTCGAAGTGACGGTTTGTCAAAGGTGCCCGATTCTGGTACTTTTTATATCCCTGCTGATTCGGTTGCTGCTACTGCTGCGGCGGAGCTACTGCGGCTGCTGGGATATTTATACTGGCTATCTGCTGCTGAGGGCCTTTGCCCTTCCTTCGAGCGTTGGTCACAGCGCTCGCATCTCCTTCTCGACGTTTACAAGCATAAGGTTTCTTTCCACCTCCTCCGGCTGCGGATGATTCACCTTGAATTTTCCCGATCTTAATACCATTCTCAACATGCTCGCCCATGGTAATGAGAGTTGAGAACGTCCCAGACATACCGCTGACTAACTTTTCATAGTAGACCCCTGGGAGGGTAGCAACAAACATCTGCACGAGCTCGCGCTCAACCATCGACGGTTGAACCCGAGCAGCCAACTCACGCCACCGCTGGGCGTACTCCTTAAATCCTTCATTATTCCGCTGCGAATGGTTCTGGAGCTGAACTCGGTTCGGGGCCAAGTCGCTATTGTACTGATAGTGGAGGACAAACGCTTCAGCGAGATCCTTCCAGGTGCGCACGCTAGTGGGCTCCAAACCCATATACCACTTGAGGGATGGCCCAGAAAGACTGTCTTGGAAGAAGTGCATCAGCAGCTTCTCATCTTCTGAATGGGCAGACATCTTCCTATAGTACGATCGCAGGTGGACACGAGGGCAAGAGGTGCCCTTATATTTCTCAAAGTCAGGCAACCTGAACTTAGGAGGTACCTTGAAATCAGCAATTAAACCCAGCTTGGACATATCAACGCCCAAAGTATTCTGATTCTCAATATCTCTCATTTTATCTTCTAGTGCTTTGAACCTGAGCCGCGCTTCAGCATTCAGCTCCACTTCTGCACCTCTTTGAGAAAACACATCATCCTAATGATCCTTAAGCCATGGTTGAGGCACCAACAGATTCCCGATGCCAGCATTGCCGTTGACCGGCCCGATGTTGACATTAGCTCCCAGACTCCCATTACCGACGCCTGTCGTATTGAGTCCGATATTGGCCATCACATTGCCATTAGCACTGTCGTTGCCCCCGGCCACGGGGACACCATTCTGCGGAGTATCAACTGGTGGAGGAGTAGGCACAGCCCCGCCATGAAGTATGTTGTTGCTATCAACCCTGGAGATCAAAGGTTGAACCAAAGTCCTGAGCTGGTCCTGACCATTGGTGACCACCTGCATCAGTTCCTTAAAGCGATCCATCCTTTCGCGGAGCTCCTGGACATCTGTCTGCACTTGATCCATGATCCTGGTCTGATTAGCTCGAGTTGGATAACGATGAATTAGCCTCTAATCAATCCTGGAGTCACCGGAAACAGCCTGAGACATGTGAACCTGAAAAACCTGCAAACACTAAAGGTTAGGAAAAACAACAAAATGTACGCCATGCAAATGCTTCATGCAGATGCATGCGTGTGTCTGTGTGCTTGGGAGATTCCCTCGATCCTAGTGCCTGAGTGCCAGTGCCGATAATAATAATAAGAAGAAGTCCGAGCCCAATCATGGAAACATCAATCTCATATATAAAGGAAAGCCTATCAAGGCAGTACATAGCATCAGCAAGTACAATACAAATCAACAGCGTGACCTCAGCCAACAAGCCCGGTGATGGTCAGCATACAACAAAGATCAAAACAAAAGGAATACAACTAGTCAAGTACGGCCACGGGCGCGATACTCTGCTAATAACTCCTTCGTCTCTGGATGATCTGGCAAAGTGAGCAACCCCTCGACGAGTAGTTCCCTCTGCACAATGGTATACTGAAGTCCTTCGATCGAACCTTCCCATGCTCCCTCGCCGAAGCAATCTTCTAATTTCCGCTTTTTGGACTCAAACGTCAGCTTGCGCTCCTTCAGGTTAACAAGAGCTTTGTTGAGTTGGCCTTCGGCGGTGTATCTGCGGGCGGTTTCTTCATCAAACCTCTGCTCACTGTCCTCCACCTCGGCTTCCAGCTTGGAGATCTGCAGCATCAGCTTATCCTCCCGCTCTTTCCTGGTGGCCAGGGAAGCCTTCCAGTACTGGTTGAACTTAGATATCCTCCGATATGCCTCGTCCAAATGCTGCTTCTTCGTAGCTAGTACGTCGTTGACAACCCTGAAGTCTTGACCCATGCGTTCACGCTCGGCTATCTGCTTCGTCAGGTCTGTACCCAGCTAGTTCACCAACTCTGTCTGCCTTTTGAAAGCATGAACGACTTCATTCCTCTCACTTCGAAGTTGCGCTAACTCTTTCTCCAATTCTTCGTTCGCCCGCTTCAATTCATCCCGCTCAGCTAATACCTGGTTATGCTGATGAATGGGCATAGTAGTAGGCTCTTCGATTGTTGGAGGACTTTCTGGTCTGGCATGAGGAAACGGCATCCCTATAGCATTGGCTCTGGCTCTGATCCATGCTGTATACGGAGGGTAGGCTTGATTGTTGCTTTTTCCCAGCAAAGGCTTTCCTCGCTTACTGATACTATTCCATGCACGTTGAAGCTTGGACAACAGATCCCCTTCTAGGATACCAGTGAGGTACAGAGATTCCTGTACCTCTTCCTCCTTCAGCGGAGTTCTCAAAGCATACGCGAATTGGCGAACCAACAACGACGGATTGTAGTTTATGCAGCCCTTCCTACCTATCAGAGGCACATTAGGAAACCTGCTGCAACTGAATATCACCTCAGTACCCAACCTGTCTCTGTCGAACCAGTCAATATCTTCTGCAGATAAACCCATCAGACGCTCCGGCCACTCAGCTGTGGCTGCAGACAAGACAAAAGGACCCCTCTTGGGCAGATGACTATCAAGCCATTTATACAGCAAAGGTACGCAGCATGAGACGTTCTTCCCCCTCCGATTCTCATTCTTGTAGTGGACTGAGTGATAGACATCTCCGATCAAAGTAGGGACTGGATTCCCTGAAGCAAAGATGTGAAATGCATCAAAGTCTACAAAATCGGGCATGTTGGGGAACAGGATAATGCCATATATGCATAGAGCGAGGATGGCATTGAACACGTCCCAACATCCGTCCTTGGCACACTGCTGAGCCTTAACCACCAGAAACTGCAAGGCGAAACCAGGAACCTTGTTCCAACTAGTCAACACTAACTCGGAGGCGTCCAAATGAAGTGAAGAAGCTAAACCAGCCAGATCAGGCTCAGCATCCACATGGACAAAAGGCAGCTGCCTTTTGATAGGCACACCTAGCAAATCATCATACTCTTCCAGCGTAGGTGCGAGAACGAAGTCCTGAAAAGTGAAACATCTCAGCGGAGGGTCGTAGAACTGCAGCAGAGCGTGCAACCCGTTCAACTCGAACACAGAAGGCTTGCAAACCAAACTGAGCAACCTGCCATAAGATTTTCTGAACTCATCTTTCACAGAATCACCTGCTAGAGCTATCAAACCAGTCAACTTAGCCACATCAGGGGTAGGAAAATTGTAGGCAACGGTCTTCCTGAGAGAGCCCATAACAATACAATAGGAGGCAAGAAATCCTGGATCGGGGAAAACGGTACCTGCAACACAGACACACGTTAATGAAATGCAAATGACATGCAAACTAATGCAAAATGCAATCATGCAATAATATATCCGGGTAACTGCTGTTGTGGAGATTATGTATCAACAATCACTGATAAGAAGAAAACCCCGACGTAGGACCACAAATCTGATCTGCCAAGAACAACCATCTGATAGGACCATATATATAGGATCATAACTCTGCTCTGCCCAGAACAAATGTCTGATAATAAGGACCTCTGATGTATGATCAAGAAATATCTGCTAATGAAGTCTTCAGACCCCAATCAAAAATCTGCCCCATCAAGAACAAACACACAGCTGCTGATGATATCTTCAGACCTCACTCAAAATCTGCTCTATCAAGAACAAACAACATCTGCTGATGAGATCTTCAGACCCCAAAAATCTGCTCTATCAAGAGCAAACAACATCTGATGATAAGATACTCTGATCAAAACCTGCTCTATCAAGAACAGACATACACCTGATGATAAGATCCTCTGATCAAAACCTGCTCTATCAAGAACAGACAAATCTGCAACTGAGAAACCCTGGTACCAACAAAACTGATTCACTGTCGAGAAAACCAGGTAGTCTGAAGGTCAAAGTTTCCAGCAATAAACCCAATCCCACTCATAGGTATGGACCTAAACTGACTCAAGGTACGGCATCCTATGCGTTCATCAGCGTCACAGACTTTCAAGAGGGGTGATACGATACCCAGAAGGTGTGGCATCACCAGCTCATGAAGAGGCCTCAATTAGCTGAATCACAAATGATCGGTCCCCAGAGTCGACAATCCACCAAACCAGCAACCGTCTCAACCCAAAGGGTTGAAATTGAAGCCAACCGGATGAACCTCGTCTGAGCGTGGATTTCATGAGACACTAGTGCCTGCAAAGCAAGCACGCGCCCACTAATTTCCACTCTAAGTCTATGGTGCACTCAAGCCTGGGTCTGGCTTCTCACTCATCAGAACTCCCATCCCACAACAGCACAAATAATCATATTATACTGAAAATAAAATGCGGGAAATAAAGTGCGAGAAGTAAAATGTGATAAATAAACGCAACCCAGCAGGTAAACATACAAGCGTTAGGATTGACTCGCATAGGGAACCAGAAGAACCAGAGATTCTGGGTTCGATCCCCAGCAGAGTCGCCAGCTGTCGCTTGCACGAAAATAAGGTGCCGGCACAACAGAAGAGTCGCCACCTTTCGTTATTTATCCCTCGGAGCGGGAAAGGAAACGATCGGAAAAACCTTACGAAAAAGGGTAAGACAAGGTCATCGCAACCATTGTCTGGGTTCGGGAGTCGGTTACGCAAGGGGAAGGTATTAGCACCCCTCACGTCCGTCGTACTCGACGGGATCCACGCTTGTTTGGTTTACTTGGACGGGTTGGTTTTATTCTATCTACCTATCAAGGCTGGTTAAAAAAGAAAAGAAAAATGACTCGGCAAAGCGTCGCGCTTCATGCCTACGTATTCTCATCAGAGAATGAGAAATTAGAGTCAACGTAGTTCGGCCTACGAAGGATTATGGGGGAAGGTAGCTCGCCAAGACATCGCCATCTTGTGCCTACGTACTCTCAACAGGCATGAGAGATTAGAGCATACGTAGTTCGGGAAACTACGGTTTATTTCCTGTCTTTTACGAAAGAAGTGTTTTTTATTGTGTTTGTGATTTCAACCGCACTAGAGACTATGACCTGAGAGTGAATGTGTCGCATGTCACCCAAAGGGTACCATACTAAACATCCAGACTGTGGAAAAGAAACTCTCCCACAATCCTTTCTCAGATAGCTTAAGGCTCGTAACGTACGAAACAAATCATTCATGATTACTGTATCTTAAACTGTTTTGAGATGAGAAGAGAACAGGCCCAACTAGGAGGGAGACTATCAAGTCCTACTGTTGTCATGCCATGGATTCATCCTATGGTTGAGGTTTGAACAGGGAACTCCTAGAAGTTGTCATGCATAGGTTTCAACCTAAGATTCTATCATCAAATCCTTATCAAAGGAAATGAGAGTCCTAAGGGATCATGTCAATGATACACCAAAACAGACAAAGCATCAGCTTAACAGTAAAATGCATGCAATGCAAGTGAGGGAGGAAATGTGTGTGGGGCTTCAGCCTCCACAAGCTCATCTCAACCTCAAGCCAGAATGAAGTAACAGTAATCATACTGAAATATAAACAACATGCTATCAAGCAATAAACAGTAAACTGCAACTATACAGATAAAATGAAATGAAATGCCATCAGGCCAACAAACCACATGGGCAAGGGAGCTGGGCTCTACCGAATACCCGCAAGCAAAGCCACACAGTAACAATACAAGCAGAGGGAGCAACTCAACCTCTAGTGCAATCATGCTCCTAGGTTCTACCTATTCTAGATATGAACTTATTCTAATGCATCAGACAAGTCAAACAAAACACAGCAATACAGAAAAGAAAAGGAAAAAAGCAGATCAACTCCTCTCTCAACTCCAAGCTTCAGCTTTTCCAACAGCAAATCAGTCTTCAGACTTCAATCACTCTTGACAAATATCAATTGCTTTTCCAGGTCTCAACCCTACAACATGAGTTTCAACTCATTTTATCCCTTAAGCTTCAGCTTCTTGATCAGCTCCACCTTCAGGCTTTACTGGATCTTCAGGGGTCTTCAAGTATCAACTTGCTCTTGTTGCTCTTCAAGCTTCAGCTGGAATGGCAATACTCAAGGATTCATCCTCTTCAATACTCTTCAATGAAGTCTTCATCTTCAACCTCAAGCTCTGCATCTTTCAAGACAATCAAACCAGAGGAAATTACTTACTGGAAAAGCTGGGGATATTGAACTGCTTATTGCCCACCAAAGGTGACCTATAAGGGTTCAACATGTAAGGAATGGTTCCCTCAAAAGTTCTACTTCCTAGGTACATCACTTATCCCTCCAAAGGAGAGAGGTGTATACTAGGGAAGGACTTTGAATCATAGGGAGGAATGGAGGTGAATGATACCATCCATGTTTGAGAAAGAAGTTATCTAAGTCTAAACTCTTCCTAATCCCTACCCTAAAACAACAAAAAGGAAATAAGACCAAGCTCTCAAGCTCCTCAATCCATCTTCAAGTCTTCTACTATGCTCCTCGATGCTCCACAATGAGATACCAAGCTTTCCAAGCTCACAAAGCAAAGCAAACAAACATATAATGCCCTAAAGGCAACACAAACAATCAACCAATACAAAAATCAACTAAAAATAGCATACTATTATATTAAATCCTAATATAATTTCTAAGGGATCCTACATATCTACCCTTAATACCCATATATGTCCCATAGTCTAACTTGTCCTAAAAACCCAAAATCTAAAGTTATTATGGACCTATGTTGAAGTTTAACCTAATTCTACACAACCTAGAATTATCTAATCAAAACTATCCTAAAAATCATCACAAAAATATGGAATTAATCCAGGGGGAACCTAAAACATATATCTAACTACCCTAAAAAGATTGACCTAAAAATACTAAGCGAGCTACCTAAACTA
The DNA here is from genome assembly GCA_963859935.3 of Lathyrus sativus. Classification (NCBI taxonomy): domain Eukaryota; kingdom Viridiplantae; phylum Streptophyta; class Magnoliopsida; order Fabales; family Fabaceae; genus Lathyrus; species Lathyrus sativus. The sequence goes on from OZ012738.1 coordinate 360,353,971, forward strand.
AAATCTACAAATTAAGGTATCAACTTAAAAGCATTAAAAAGCAATTAAAGAAGAAAATATACCAAAAATATTAAAATGCATGATATGACAAATGTTTTTATTTTATATTTTTCTAGACAAAAATATGAAAAGGGAGAAAAAATTCCCATTAAAAAATATTGATTTTCCAATTTTATATGAATTTTCAAAGATTAAAATAAAATGGTGGAAAATAAAAGTGAAAACATGAACATGGGGTGCAGACAGAAACAATATGCAGTTTATTTCATATTTGGGCCCATACTGGGGGGTGGCAATAACAAGCGCGCTGGGCCCAGTTTTTAAATCAGAAAACAATTGAAAAACATAAAAGAAATAAAAAAAACGCGGTGGAGATAGAAACAATATACAATGCAATATGGTCTGGGCCTCTCAAAGGGGGTGGGGATAGCATCATTCGCTTAAGCCCAGAATTTCTATTAAATGAAACGTGGCATTTCGCCTTGTTTCTGATTCCCTCCATGAACGAAATCAAACGCCAGCCGTAGGATTAGTCTTTGGGTCAAGGTCAAGCGCGCACATCAACGGACGCGAGGTCATCTTCAACCTTGGGCAGCTAGGGTTTCTGAAACACCATGAAACATAGCTTCCATGCACAGAACTTCCTCTCACTCGTGTGGCCTCATTTCTTCATCAAATTTAACAAAATAAAACCCTATCTCGATCCATTTTCCACGCTGAATACGACTGTGGCATTGGTTTCCATTGAAACACTCTCTATTATCCAAACCGAATGTGAAACTCCATGGATCTCAAAATATCATCAACTTTCGACCTCAACCAAACTCAACTTTCTTGGTATCAAAATGATCCTTGCATCACCCTAATTAAAATCAGCTATTAATCTTGCCTTAATACTCATTATACCACTAGTTCTTACTCATCCAAGAATTGGCATCCATAACTGAAACTTCTCCAATTACTCCCAAACTCATCAGAAATGATCACCTAATTGTCTCTAACAGTTCTAAACTAATAAATTACCCTAGCCATGCCTAGATTATGAGGTAGAGATGATTTTGCAAACCTGGCTTCTTGGATTGGTAGTGATGGTAGATCTTCAATTCAGGCCTTGTAACTCTTCAAGAACACTCCTTGGATGACGAATCTTCTTCTGTTTGCAAAAGGTTGGATGTAGCAAGCTTGTACTTCAAGATTCCATGTGATTTACTTTCTTGCAATTTCCAATGGAACACCTTCAAATCTTCATGGATGGAGCTTCAAACCAGTATGAACACACTCAGAAATATCTATGGAGAAGGTTTGTGAAGAAAAAAAGGATTGCAATGAAGAAAAATGGAGAGATTGAATATGATTTGCAATGGAGGAATTTTGATCTCACTCTCTCTTCTCTACACCAAATAACACCAACCTTGCATATGAGCAAGTCACAATGTTTATATAGAATGGTTTAGAACAGTCTAGAACCATCTAGGATCATCTAATGAGAACTTGATCTTTTCATGTCATGGTATTTTGAATTTTCATTTCTCCTTACATGGCATCTCATGCAAAAACCCTTGTAATCTTTGTAACCAACTTGAATTTATCCCCACATGATATTTTGGATGAGTTACAATGCATATCTTCCTTGTTTATTGAGTTATTTTGAGTTTTGGTTTGGTACCCTAATATGCAAGCAATCCAATTACAAAGCAACCCTATGATGCAAGCCTCAAATCAAAATTGTGGCTGAACCATTGTTATTAGAATGTCATTTGGAGTCAAAATGACCTACTACATGACATGGTTTGGACTTATAACTTGGGATTTCCATTTTTCAACTTCACTTGAATTAACTTATGCCTCATTTTTAGGCCATTTTTATCACTTTTTGATATGAGCCTTTTCAACATCTCATGACCTCCCTACTAGCCTTAAAACATCATTCTAAGCAAGTTTTATGTTGAAGATTTTTCCATTTGAAGCTTGGAACTTGGAGATATGGCCTTATGCTTGAAATGACCTATAACCTCCAAATGACCAAAATGCCCTTGGCTTGTCAAAGCCATAAGTTGAGTTCTACAAATCCTATCAAGGACTTCTACTACTCAAATTAAAGCTAAGAACAAGCTCTACAACATTCATGTTGTGGGGAAGATGAGATGACAATCACATCTTGAGCTAAAACTGCCTTGAAGATAGGGATCAAACTAGGGGATTTTACACTGTCAATCCTTAGAAACCCTAGCTTGAAACTTCTCAAACTCCTCAATCATGATGAGTTGGTCTAGGAATCATCCTTATAGTATCTCAATACATCATTCCATGATCACATGGCTCTTGGATTAGGTCTCAACCCTCTCCAAATCATCAGTTGACCTAGGGTTGACCCAGTCAAACCCTAATTCCACCACTCATGGTTGAATCTTCTGAATTCTTGTACAATGACCTCTCTAGGCTTCATGATGGCTTTCAAGACATCTCATAAGCTTTATCAAAGCTTCAATTCCATCCTCATAGTCTCAGAATCATCTGAGGAGCACCCACAACTCTCAAGTTATGAAGCACACAACCTTGGTTTCAACCAAATCTTTCTGAGGATCTCCTGAGTTCTCTGACAAAGATATCAACCTTTGAACCTTTGATTAACCTTCTTGGCTATCTTCATAGCCTCATACAACTCTTGACAGTTAAATAAATGTTGGTCAAATTTTAGGGTGCAACAGAGGTGATGCCAATAGGCATTGGACTTTTGGTGGTTGCCAATAGTGATTAGACTTTAGAGTTTATGAGGATGCTAACATAGTAGGATTTTGTTGGAGATGACAATAAGGATTAGACTTTGGGTTATCTGTTCGGTTTCAGAAAGCTTCATGTTATGCTATGATAGATGATATGCAATGATATGACGGCTCAACCAATGGTTTCAAGGTAAGTCAGGTATGGCTTACGTTGAAAAACATCTTGTCTGGATACAACATTTTTGGTTGAAAGGTTAGGGAATGGTTAACATGACTTCCCGACATCTTGAACTCGAAGGTTGACAAAACCTACTTGAGTAGCTCTAAAAACATGGAGAGGTGACTCTAATTAACCGTCTTTTAGAGAGGATAAATCTTCGCACTCTTGCAGCGTCCTATTTCAAAATGAGCCTTTGAAGTAACTTTGACCCTATCTGATTGATCCTTGAAAGTTTTATTGAATCTCGACTTGATTGCCCCAGATTACCCGATCCTTAGAGAATTTTCGATGTAACTACCCTAGATTGGCATCCTCTGACAGAGTCTCTTGGTCACATGCTCCTCAACCTATCTATCTAGAAATTTCCTCCTGGCAAGATATGACTTCTCGACTGACATTCATTATGTAAAGCTCATTGATGACAAATACCTGTATACAAGCAAATAATGTTTATTCTGAGAATGATAACTCTAATGCAGCACACATGCTACTCTTGAAGTTTTTGTTGAAAAGATATTGCCCAGCTTTGTAAACAAGTCACTAGTTAAAATGTGACACTGATTTTTGAATGAAAGACATTATGCACATGCAATACCAATAAAGTTTTTTAGCATAACTCATGGGAGTGAGGAACGCTATCTTATTGAAGTACGCTTCCAAAATAAACCCTGCTTCAATTAGGACTTTTGAGGGTTGTAACGTGGCCTGGTTCACGGTTTTAGAAAAAAAAGGATTTTTGGCTCAAAATTTATTTGTACCCACCCATTCTCCTTAATATTCTCTAGCCCTATATTCATCTAACTTGGCACAAGCATTCACCTTTCAAAAAGGTTATTGAATGGTAGAAGTGACGGTTAATGAACCCACGAGATTTTTGGAGCGACAGTCGCCCATTTTGTCTTTGGTGTCTGGAGTCGCACGACTTTGTTCTTTATCGAGGATATTTCTTTTCATTTTCCATTCTTTTCCCTATTTTTTCCTGAACTGATTCTTTTGAATATTCGATTTTGAAGTCCATCGGGATACCCTAATTGTTGCCTAAGTCACTTGTTTTCAAGATTCGACTTAGCGGGCTTTTTTCTTCTTCTTTTCTTGGAACAAATCATGTGACACTGGCTATCTTGATATTCTTAAAAGGGTTGACTGCCTCATTCTTTGGTTAATGAGATATAACCATTGTGGGATTGTGATGGATAAAAGTTAATGGATTCCTGGATGCACACTTCTTTTGAAATTTGAACGCTTGGTCAAACTAACTGAAGACTACCCTTCCCCAGATTAAGATTGAGGTTTTTTTGTTTTCAAAAAGAAACTCTTACTTCTAGGATCAAAGGGGTTGAGAAGGGATTATCTTCCTTATATATCTGGTGTTTGGGGATTTGAAACAATGCATGTACATCATCAACAGAGTTTTATCCAAAAGCATACGACCAGAGATTTTGCATTTTTGCTTCATCATCCTCCCTCCAAAAGTCTAAGCAAGAAAGTTGGTAGTGCAATGCGCAGAAATATATATGAGTGAACACAAATGAATTACTTCAAGAAAAACATACTCATTGCATTAAGATCATCATTAAAAAAACAAGTTTTTACATGCAAACAGAGCATTAACAAATAATGCAAAATACAAATGAACATTACAGTAAAGAAATTAAAAATGCCATGGCTGAGGAGGCTCAACTCTGTCTGGACTAATTACTTCTGATGATGTCCTTGCAGTCTCAAGTGCTCACTTGGAAGACTTCAACTAATGCACAAACCTTTGTTGTTTTTTCTGGGAGCTAGTATGTTGTTGTACCGATTTGGGCATTCCTTTCTTTCTGGCATTTTCATCCTCAGACATGGCCCAGGAATAGGCAATAGTTGTAGACGTGGAGATTCTGAAGCCAAAAACTGTAAGATACGCCCCCGACCCAATGTAACTTCAGGGATATCTGCTTCTTTCATAGCAACTAGAATAAGACCACCTGGTAGGCTTATACCGCCTGGCGTGAATTCAAATGCCTTTGAATCGATTAAGTCCTGAACTTTGTGCTTAAAGGCCTTGCATTTCTCCATATTATGCCCATGTTCCCCAAAATGGAAATCACAATGGGCACTTGCATCATAGCCTGGTGGTGGCTTACCAGCAAATGGAGCCAGAGTCCGAAGTTCAACCAGTTGAAGCTGAAGAAAATATTGCAGCAATTGAGCATAAGCCATAGGGAGCTGGTAAAAAATTCTTTCAGGCTGCTTCGGCCTCTGTGCATACTTCTTCATCTTAAGATTATCTTGGGAAACAAGAGACAACTGCTGACGGGGAGATTCTGGAACCCCGGGTTGTGTAAAAGATCTACGAGGCACATCACGCTCTGGGAGAGATTCCACAAGAAAGGGTAAAATGACCAATTCTGTTGTGGCTTCAGGAATAAGATTTCCTTCCTTTATTAGCATATTTCTCATGACTTCCATAATCAGGCCCATCTGAGTCTTCAGTTAATGGACTTCCTCACTCAGCATTTTCTGATCTTGAGACAAAGCTTGCATGTCCACCATGAATTGTCCCATTTGGCTTCGTACTTCTCTCAACTCTGCTTTGTTATACCCTAAATTTGTCCTATCATTTCAAATTTCCGATAGCATGTTTTATTGTGCATTCATGATCTTACTATAGGTGGTTATTTGGCCTTTTGCCATGATCCTATAAGGTTTCAAGTATGGAGGATTCGTTTACACCTATTATGATTTCAGGCCCGCGCAAATGTGTGAAATCATACTGAGAATGAGAGAGGATATACAGCATGGCTAATTGGTTCAGATATGATCAAGTGACTTCAAGGCTTGTTTCAATATTTTTTTGGTCATATTCAAGACATATTCTGAGCGTCTCAAGCATATATACAAGCCATTATTTGGAAAGTTGTTTCATTGAGTGTTTATTAGTGGTTTCAAGCTATAATCATAAGTTTCCAAGGCGTAACCAATTTGAGATCAAGTCATATGCGCCATGTTTGGATTGTTTTCAATTTATATGGGACTTATTTCAAGTGATGAGTTGAATTGTTTCTTTTGCAAGCCACAATGGGAAGCTATGGTTCGAAGTTTCAACTTGTTTCAGAAGTCGCCTAAAATATTAACGTCTTATTCTTTTTTCAAGAACATGACTTCAAGTTGTTAGATTTTAAGGCCAATTTTGAGTCATTAAGGCGATGTGGGTTAAATGGCATGATAGAGGAATCCCAAGTTTAACGATCATAATTTTATTCAAAGTTCCAAACATGCTACCATTTTGTTTCGAGTTCAAGAAATTGTTGATTACAAATGCGGTTCAAGTAAATATGAGGTGTGTATGTGTCATACACCAAATTTGTCCTACCTGTTTTAAGTTTTCACTCGCTCGACTTTATTTTTCAATTCGCATCGCTTGTACAACGTAACTTTTTTTTATAACAAAAATAAACTTTTTCACCTTTTTGCCCAATAAATTTGTGACACGTGGCTTTCTTTTTATTATTATTTATCATTATTTTTATTTTATGATTTTATTTTTAGATAATGTTAATGTGATATAATTTTAATATTAATTAATTAATTATTTTAGGATAGGATAAAATTAGAATTATTTGTTTTGAATTAGAAATTAGAATTTTTTTAGGAATTTGAGTTAATTAGTTTAGATTAGAATAGAATTTGGACTTAATTAGAATTGAAATTAGAAAAGATTAGTTTAGAATATAATTAGAGTTAGAATTAAATTTGAATTAATTAAGAATTATTAGAAAATAGAAAAAGAATTAATTAAAGAAAATTAAAAAAATTAAAAAGGATTTGAAGAGAAGACACGATTGAAAGAATGGGGAATTAGGGTTAAATTTAGTATAAAAGGGGGAAAACACTGTTCATCTCCCCTAAAACTGAAAACCCTAGCTGTCATACCCCAAATTTTTACCCCTTAGATCTTCATCATCATTTTAGGATCATGTGCATTTGATTATCTAACCTTAACCTGTTTCAAGCTTGTCTTTGTTAAGATACAGGAATCAGAGTTCCATACAGCCGAAAATCAAGGTTTCAAAGGTTTGATCAGTCAATGTCTTGGATTGGTTCTCCATGAAACAAGATCAAGGATACTAAATGGGATCAATTATGAATCCAATTTGAGATTTGTCACCCAAGAATAAAAAACAGGGCAGTTCAGGATACCCGATTAGGGTTTTCAATCAGGAAAAGTCAATTGTGGTTTGACTTTTGATTTAAAAGGTGTTTCAATGGTGGGATCATGGTCCATAAAGTTCATATGGCTTTGTAAAGTCCACTCAATAAGTTTCAAGGCCTCAAAAGACCCGGAGCATCAACAGTCGACTCGGTAGTCACCGATCGATCGTTCGGTTGACCGAAAAGTCAACTCTTCACTCATAAGGAATTTGACCTCAAGATATGAACAAAAACATGTTCCTAATGACATAGTTCACCTACCCATAAAATTTCATGACCATTGGATCAAGGATTGAGGAGCACTCGCAAAAGTCGGGAATTAGGGTTTTGAAAGGGGAAAGACTATAACTCCTTAACCACACATCCAATTAAGTTGGTTCAAAGCTCATTGGAAAGCTCTTGGCAAGTCCTACAAAAGTCCCAAAGTGGTCCATGAGCATAAAATGCATAGATTTGGAGTTATAACCAAATTCATTACAAGAGGGAAAAGTAACTTAGAAAAATTCTAAGTTATTTCACTTTTAAGCTTGTTTTTCAGCAACTTTGAGAGGTTTTTTTGCCAAGTTCCTTTGGGAATCTGAAACTCATGAAAACATGAAAGTTGTAGAGCTACATGAGGGCTTTCCAAAATATACTAGAACTCCTCCATAGCCCTTGTGAGTTGAGAGTTATGAATTTAACAAGATGAGGTTTTAACACTTGAGTCCCACACTTTCAATTTTTCACAAACTCATCCTTTGACCACTTGAGCTATTCTCAGCCCTTGGATCTTATTTCTATTTGATATTTATAGGATTTGAAGAGAAGAAATGCAGAAAGTAAGGAGGTTTAGCAAGTCTTGCAACTTGGAGGCAAGTGGTAATATTTTAATCATAAAAGGGAGGAAAGAGAAACTTTATTGCACACTTGCAGAAAACAGACTCCTACTGCCTAGCCACTCCAATCACCATTATGTCATCCATACCACTTGAAGCAATGCATCAGCTGAGCAAAAGATATGATCTTGTAGCTGCATCAAAATGTCAAGCAATTCATTTTTTCAAAATCCCTCCAAAAGTGTCGAGTTACAAATCTGTCCTCACCCTTCATTTTTCCTATAAATAGAGGCTCCCTCTATGCCATTTCCACACCAGAGCACTCTTAGAACCAAGAGAAAACCACAACTCTCACTCTTTTCTTGCTTGCCTCATTTTTAAAATTCCAAGTTTCACCAAAATCTGTCTTGGGAAGTTGGCTTCCCAAATCCATTTCCACACACTCCAATCCTCCAAAAACCATCTGCACAATTCATAAATGATGTGTGGATGGTGTTCATACTCTTAAACCACTCAAAAACACCATTCTCCCAAAAGTCAACCTTCAAACCAAGCAAGTTTGACCTTATACTCAAAATCTGCCAAACCTCTGTCCAGACCTGTTTTGATCATTCTAACCCTGCAAACACCTTTAATATATGATGCCTCAACTGTCCATAACATAAAACAACCTCATCCTTATTTATTTTGAGACCTGTCACAAGTTCTTCACATTTCCTTCAAGTGGAAGAAAGCTGTTTTCATCAAAGTATTGGTTGGACAGTAGTTGAAGTGTTTTCAAGGTATTCTTTACTGCAATAAGCTTGCTTGGAGGTCTGCAAGAGGTTAGTGGTCACTATCCCCTTCATTTTTGTCATGAACATGATTGGCATGATTGGTGTTTAAATGCAAAATGTAGTGCATATGTAAATCTGCCAGATTGTGTTGTGCCAACTATTTTGAGCATGTAACTACCTTGGATATGTGTCTTTACCTTGGTATATGTCTTATGAATGTTGAGATAGTTTCATTCATAAGTTATTGTTGGATGTTATCATAAGTCATGTTTGTTTCACTTTGGTTTTACTGCAAACAACTTGGGAGGTATCATTGTAGCCCCTCACAACTTTGATCTTTTGTTGACATTTTTTGATTAGGGTCCCTATATGTTCTATTCATGTCATGTTTGAACCCTAGGAGATTTTGGTTCATAATTGTTGTAATCCTTTGTCTTGATATTGTATCTTTGTGAAGAACTTGCCTATACCATGAACACAATGTGTGGCATTCTGTTTTTAACTTGACTGCCATGTTTTAATTTCTCTGTGTATCAACTGTTTTGAAAGGAGAGTGTTTGTTTGTTATAGCATTGTCATGTTTGTCTTAGTTTGCATTTAAGTTGTACCTTTGATTGAAACATTGAACATTGAAATGATCCATGAAAACTGATACCTTTTGAATTATGGCATTATCCCTTGCATCACCACTGTCACTTAGGCACTAGGATAAGGTTTTGATTGTAACCATGTTCTGTTCACATTTTGTTTACCTTACCAATTGTGATAACTTGAATGATTTGTACCAAACATACCTTTTTCATGCTTACTACCAGCTGCCTGAATTCTTGACAATACCATGCTGCTTCATGTTTTAATCCCTCTTTTCAACTTTGCCTTGTTTGGGCTACCATGATGCCTTGATTCCTTTTTCAACTTTGTCAAAATAATGCTGCTTTGTGTACTTTCAATCTCTGTCAAATTTGCATTTGTGAGATGTTGATGACATGCCTTGTTTGTACTAGCTGTCATACTATTTCCTTGTTGCTAGCATGTGGTTCTTATAGAAATCTGTCTAGGTTCTATTCCTATGGGTGTAAGCATTCTATTTTCAAAGCTTGATATGATTTTGGTATGCTTGGCATGTTTTTACTTTAAAAGACCAAGTGCTGCTGTTGTTGTATGAGTTTTACATGATTGGATCAACTTGTCTATATTGCTAGTCCATGAACCATAATTGCTAAAACTGTCAAGAGACCATGTGTTTGAACTGATGTTTTGCTTTTATAAATGCTTTGCAAAGTTGCATATGTGTGGCTGGCTTGAATTTGATTTGGACTGTCATAATACTTGCTGTCAGTTTCTGCTTCACATTCCAATTCATGTGTCACCAATTATGTTAAATTCTTGCATCATGTTTATCCTTGATTATGCATGAATCACCTTGTATATGATGTTTATGGAGGTTGTATCATGAATTTCCACTCTTGCCAAAACAGCATGTTAAGCATTCTTGTACAAAGCCATGACAATCCATATGTCAATTTCTGTCTAGAGTCATCTTTGCGTAAATTTTGTATCCAAATTCCATGAGCATTGTAGTTATGACTTGTGCATACCATTACTTAGCATTAACCTTTGCTGTCATGAGATGAAGCTAGCATTTTGCATACCAAGCATTTTTGCAACTTACATGCCAATTTTGGTTTGGAACTGTTTTTGTTTGATCTAGGCATCTAGGATCATTGGATAACATGTTTATAAGATGTGCACACCTTCATTTAATCTTGATCTCTTCTATTTTAATCTAGGACCATCATAATGCACTTTCAAGGCAATTTGAGCTCTTGCATATCATTTTTTTTATTGGACTTGTTTTGGTATGAGTTCTGCATCAAGAATCATTGGTTTATGTATTTATGATTTGTGCATACCTTTACATGTCATTAAATCTTGCTATCATGAGTTGTAGATACTCTAATGCATTTCTAAGCTTCCAATTGCATTTATATTCGAATTTTGAACTGTGTGCATCATTTTAAAAAAACTGAGATTACCACTGAATTCCTTATGAAATTTCACACAAGTTAGGCTTTTAGTTTGCAAAAATTGATGGAGTTTTGAGCTAGTTTGAATCTTCACGCATTTGGCCATGTTTGCTTGCTTCCTATGTTTTGCCTTGCCCAGATTTCATTGGTTTTGTTAGGTATTTAAATTTTAGGGGTGGAAAAATACACGGATGTATCGCCACCCCAGTGGTTAAACCCTCATATTCTCATGCGCCTTTCACATGCTTGTCCTGGGTTCGATCCACAGTGGAGATCAACCCTTTTTGTTATTTTTCATATTTGCCTTGTTTTCTTTGTTTTGTCCTTTCTTTCCTTCCAATTAACAAATGTGCGCCTTGGACCAGTTGGTGTAGTTTTGAGTTGGTATTCCAAGGGTGGTGGGTTCAACACCCACCAGGCGCCTCCCCTTCTTTTTTATCACTAATTGCTTTTGTTTTCTTATTTAATTGTTTAAATTTTATAAAAATCATAACTTCTTTGTTTTTTATTATTTTTAATCGGTTCTTTTTGCAACTTCTCGTATTTGTATATATTTTCATGTGATGCATTAATATTCTAAAAATCTTTTTGTGAAAACCATTTTGCATTAAAAAACGTTCATGTTTCTTTTTAGGATTTGTTTACCCTCCTAATCATTTCATCTTCTGATTCATTTTTCCTTCAGTTTGTTGTTGTGCTTAACATGAGTGTTGTTTACTTGTTGCTTGTGAGCATTATGTTTGATTCCTTTGATCACCATGTAATACCCCCATGAATTTGACTTATTTGCATTGGTCGTTACCTTCATCTTTGTCAAGATATGCTTAAGTCTTTGTCTTTCATTGAGTCTTGTAAGAACTCATCTATGCTTGCCTATTGTAATACGCTTGCATGCTTTGGTTGTAACCATTCATCCTATTTGAAATCCTTGCTTGTTGTAACATGCTTGTATATGTTTGGTTGTAACCATGTTTCTTGTATTCATCCTGTTTAATGTTTTTGCTTTGTTAAGTTTAGTTTCCCCAAGTGATGGAACTCTTTGGTTCTCATCCAAATTGCCTCCCTTTCTACCCTTCCAAAGGAAAGTCTCTCTGTTGACCTTTGGGTCACAGATAGCTCATCATCCTCCCTAGACTTTGTCAAGTCATCTACACTTAGTTAAATTAGAACCTGTCCTTTAGACTTTGCTTAAGTCTACAAAGCCACACCTTGTTAGGAGTGCTCTTTCAATTAGAACTTAGGATAGAGTTTGTTAACTCTATGTAAGAATCATTGTCATGATTACTTACTCCCCTTTCTTGAGTGTTCAACTTAGATCTAGAGAGTTTCCTTAAACTCTACACAAGGATTGTAATGTTTGTTCCCCTTTGAACCTTGATCGTAATCAAGTGTTCTTCGAACCTAGTGAGGTGAACTACGATTGCTTTGATTCTATCCTAGTTAGGATACGTAGGCAGAAGACGCGATGTCTTTGCGAGCAACTTGGTATATATATCTTTAGGACTTAACCTACACCAATCCCAATCCATAGCAAACATTTAACAAACTTAGCATACAACAAACAAAAGGTTCCTGTAGAGTACTACAGATGTTTAGGATGTGAAATACCTACCCTATGCATAACCAACCCCCGATCCCCGAATCTCTTAGCGTTATTGTTACATTGCGCAAAAGGTTCTTTCTCTCTTTAGACCTTTCCTTTGGATAAATTAAAGTCCGGTTGTGAATTCAATGAATTAAAGATTCAAGTTAATCAATAGCTTGGTATCACGATTCTCACCGCAACCGAAATGACGACTTCACTGGGGACAACTTAAACTTGAGGATTTAGCCTATTTTGTTTGATTATGTGTTATGTTTGTAAATATTTGCTTTACATGTATATATTTGTTTGATTGTTGGATGTTGGGACCTTTGAGTGGTGAGACGGTCCTATACCCGGACTTGAGTGCAATTATGATAGGATAGTGGTATATTCAATGAGGCTTATAGGGAGTTGATTCCCGACCAAGCTAACTTGAGAAACCACCGCTCAGTGTAGGCCCTCTTGAGAGTTTAGTATTGTTGAACGAGTATTTGTGAAAACAATGCTACATTCGACGAAGGAGCCCGTGACACTGTGGACTTTTAGATTACATTCTACCCCACTTTGGCCTTACTAGGACGTAGTGCGATGGCTATAAGGAAGTATTTTCGGAATAGTTGATACGCGATACTACACTTGGACGAGACTCTCTTGAGAATATTATCGATTACCAAGTAATTTGGGAAGTTGATAATATCCGAAAGATGGGTTGATGACTCTGAGAACCATTTAGAACCCTGCTCTACAGGTTTGAAAATCCCTAGTACACACCTTTTGGGGATGGGTAGACCTTGGACCCACGTTCCTCCTTTAAACCTAGGCCTGTGTTTGTGGGCATATGTGTGATCTTTGCATTTACCTGTGATCATATCATAAGGTTTCATGGAACTCAGACTTTTGTTTGTAAACATCAGAGGTCGCTATGGATAGTGAAAGAAAGAAAACGTTGAAGTACACTTACAAAGGTTTTAAACTAGATGACCTAAGGAGGTTGGGCACCTTGGTGACAGATCCAGAGGGTTTCCAGAGTAGGTATGGGAAGTTGTTGTTACTATTGAAGATGAAGATGGATAGTGGACTTCTTTCTATGCTTCTCCAGTTCTATGATCCGCTCTACCACTGTTTCACCTTCCCTGATTATCAGCTAGTGCCCACGTTAGAATAATACTCTCAGTTGGTTGGGTTGCCCATTCTTGAAGAGTCTCCTTTTCCGATCATGGAGAAGGACCCTAAGGAACAAGATATTGCCAAAGCTACACGTTTGGGATTGGTTGATATTCAAAAGAACATGACTACAAAAGGAGGAGTTTTTGGGTTGAGTGCAGATTTTTTGGTTGAAAAAGCTCAATACTAGGCAGATCATTTGATCATGGATGCATTCGAGGCTATCCTTGCCTTGCTCATCTATGGTATCTTTCTGTTCCCCAACTTTGAGAACTTTGTAGACCTCAATGCCATTAAGATCTTCTTGAAGAAAAACCTTATGCCTACTCTGCTAGCAGACGCGTATCATTCTGTTCACCTTAGAAATTTCCACAAAGGAGGGATGATCACTTGTTGTGCTCCTTTACTATACAAGTGGTTTATTTCACACTTGCCTAAAGCTCACGCCTTTTGGGATCCGAAGAAAGGGTGGTGGTCACAGAAGATTATGGCTCTCACGCACTCTGATATTGATTGGTACAATCGTGAATATGATGGAATAATGATCATTGACAGCTGTGGAGATTTTGGTAATGTTACTCTTCTTGGTACTATTGGAGGAATCAGTTACAACCCAGTCCTTGCTCGTCGACAGTTGGGATATCCTTTGAAGGATAAGCCCAACAGTGTTCATGTGGAAAATATTTTCTTGAAGGAAGATAGTCAGGAGCAGAAGGAGAAGATTTTAAAAGCCTGGGGTCATTTGCACAAAAAGGGAAAGAAAGACTTGGGAAAACCCAATTGTGTCTCTTTGGAACCTTATCTCCAATGGGTTCGAAAGAGAGCCATCGAGTTGAAGATGCCCTATTCTCGACAAGAACCCATGGCTTTAAAGGAGGAGCGTACCTTGGTCTTCATGTCTGAGGAAGAGAAGTTAAGGATTGCCTTGAGCAAGGCACGAAAAACCGAAGACGCTTGGAAGCCCAAGTACCAAGTGGTTGTTGAAGAGAACGCAGAGCTCCAAAAGCAATTAGAGTTGAAGAATGAAGAAGTACTCTCCTGCAAGAAGAGAAAGGCGCAAGAAGATTTATTTTCTTCTAGTCCTCAGTCGACTCCGTGGAAGTTGATCGTGGATAAGCTCATTCTTGAAAAGGCCCAGATGGAAAAGGAGATTGAGAAGCTCAACTTGAGGCTGTTAGGAGAACCTTCTTAGGACTTTTGTTAGCTTTTATTTAGCTTTCTGTTTAAGACTTTTGTAAGATGTACTAAAATTTTGTAATTCAATGAAATTAAGTCTATGACGTTTTGATGTTTACAGAATCTGAGTTCCATGATACTTTGCGCATTTGCATTCATATTTATTAATCATTCAAGGAACTAAAGGTTGTTTTGCAGATATTATAGGATGGATTCTGGAAAGAAGACAACCGCAGAGATTGTGTTCCGAAGCCCAAATTTGGAAAACCTGAGGAAACTGGGAAGTTTAGTAGAAGACCCTGAGGCATTCAGAGAGAAGTATGGGAATATGTTGTCTTTACTAGAAATTCAAGTGGATGAAGAGATGTTGTCAGCACTCGTGCAGTTTTACGATTTGACCTATCATTGTTTCATGTTTCCAGACTACCAATTGTTGCCAACTTTGGAAGAATATTCTGCCCTGATGGGATTAGGCGTCACTCCCAGACCATTTTCTGGAAGAGAAGGGACTCCTAGCGAAAGAGTAATTGTACAGGCTGCACATTTGGAGGTGAATGAAGTACGATCTCATATGACTGCTAAGGGAGGGCTATACAGATTTCCAGCTATGTTCCTGTATGAAAAAGCTCGATGTTATGCCGAGTCGAAGAATTCTGAAGCATTTGAGGCCATTCTGGCTTTGCTACTTTACGGACTTTTCTTGTTTTCGACTGCTGATAATTTTGTGGATACGAGTGCAATCAACCTTTTCTTAATCAAAAATCCCGTACCCACCTTGTTGGCTGATGTGTATTTTTCCATCCATCGCAGAAACCGTCATGGAGTTGGACAGATTGTGTGTTGCACCGTTCTTCTATACAAGTGGTTTATTTCGCACTTGCCAAGGCTTCCAGCACTCTGGGATATGCAGAATGGACTTTCATGGACAGAGAGGTTGTTGTTACTCAAACATTCAAATATTAAGTGGTATGACCCTATGTATGGAGGGATTGCCATGATTCAGAGCTGTGGGGATTTCCCAAATCTACCTCTTATCAGCATTGATGGTTGCATTAGCTATAATCCCATTTTAGCTCGTCGCCAGTTGGGACACCCAATGGAGAATGAGTCGGACCCAGATCTTTTGAGAAGTTTCTACATTGTAGAAGGGAAGGATCCATCCTACAAAGCCCGGACTGTGTATGCTTGGCGTCACATCCACACAAGGGGAACGACTGCTTTAGATTACCCTGACACTGCTGTTTCAGAATCTTACTTATCATGGGCGAAAGATGCAGCATTGAAGATGTTCTATACCCGTTTTGAGCCTAACTCAGCAAAACTTACTCTTGTGGAAGAATTGAAAGATGCTTTGGCCAAAGCTGAAAAAGAAGGAAAAGCTTGGAGAGATAAGTATTTCAAGGTTATGCAAGAGAAGGAAGAGCTTCAAGAGTTGGTCCATCAAGGTGGAAAGAAGAGTCAACCAGAAGACGAAGGACCCTCCAGCCAGAGGATCTAGGATCTTTTTGTTTTCTATGTTTTATCATGTATCTGTATTGGAGATTTGAATTTCAATTTCGAATTGTTATTGTAAAACTCTCAGTTATTAATCTATGAAGACTTTGAATTTGCTTTATTTCCCCATTGTTATAATTTTTGCAAATATTTCTTTGGATTCCTTGAATGATTAATTTTGCATTTTTGCATCTGCACCCATAGCATTTCATGTGCATTTCATGTGCATTTCCTGTGTTGTGTCTCATCTCGCTGTCTTATCTCCAGAATCATACTGAATCCTCGCCATCAATACAACACACGAGCCCAAGCTCGTCAAAGAATGGAAGAACACAATTTGGCTCTGGATAGGGTTGACAACGAACTTGAAGACTTACGAGGAAGCGTAGGACGAATTATGGAAGTCTTACAAGTTATCAATGCAAAAATGGACACTCAGGCCACTGTGATTTCTGAGATCACTAACATAGTTGTGGAGCCAATCCCTACGGCAGTCACTATTGCAAGTATTCCACCATATGGGTTAATTCCAGGTTTTGTACCCCCACCACCAGTCAGTCAACAATCAGTTCCTCTAGGGGCAGAGATTCCCCGAGCTGTTCCGACTTATACTCCAGCCTCTGTACAAACTCAAGTGCACCCTGTTTTTCACAACCAAGTTTTTGAAGTTCCTGATGGGTCTGAATAAGGAATTGGACGACATGAGAAGTTGAAAGAGAGTGTAGAAACTACAGGGAGGAAGGTTAGAGCAATGGAAGGGAATGATATCTTTGGTACTGATGCCAGAGATATGTGTTTAGTATCTGGATTGGTAATTCTGCCAAAATTCAAAATCCCCAACTTTGATCAGTACACCGATGCTACTTGTCCTCGGACGCATTTGATCATGTATTACCGAAGAATGGTTGCCCATGTAGAAGATGATAAGTTGATGATCCATTGTTTCCAGGATAGCTTGAAAGGAGCCCCTGCTAAGTGGTATTTGAGCCTAGATCAATCTCGCATTCACAGTTTCTAAGACTTGACTGATGCTTTCATAAAGCATTACAAATACAATATGGATTTGGCCCCTGATAGAAGATAATTGCTGAGTATGACACAAAAGAGTTCTGAATCGTTCAAAGAGTATGCACAACGATGGAGGGAGACTTCCTCTCAAGTGGAACCTCCTTTAAATGAGAAAGAATTGACAGATTGGTTTGTGGATACGGTAATGATAACGCGAAATCATATCGTTTATTTGGCTTGATTTACATGCATTTATTTGTGACTTTTATTAATTTATCTTGATTTATGTTCTATTATATGATCAATTTACTTCTTTTTGCAGATTGGGGAGAATTTGGACTAAAGAAAGAAAAGGAGAAGAAACAGATGAAACACGGATGAAAAATAGATGAAAAACAGCAGATACGGATTCTGCTGTTGTGACGACCGTCACAGGTCCATGACGACCGTCATGCGTGTGACGACCGTCACATTTCATGACGACCGTCACGCAGACAAAAAACGCAGAATCAGAATTCACGATCAATCTCAACTTAAATCCTTCCTACACTTTCTCCACTCACTGTCCACTACTGGAAGTTCCTACACTTTCTCCACTCACTGCCCACTACTAGAAGTTACTACACTTTCTCCACTCACTGCGCACTACTGGAAGTTACTACCACTTTCTCCATATCTCACGCATGATCTCAGGAAGTTGAGATAAGATACATCTCCTATAAATAGACAAGAGATTCACAGAGAAAAGGGTGGATTCTTCATCCCGAAGTTCTGCCAAAATTCCATCAAAGTTATTTGTATCGTTACTTTTATTTTCCTTTCCATTTTCCTTCAGTTCAAAATATTGTATTTTCTTCCTGTACCTTTTATTTCTCGCCAAAGTAGAATCCTGCCGTCATTGTGGGGGACTACCCAAGGATTTGGGATCAGTACGATTTACAGGTTTTTATTAATTGAATTACTACTTTATTTCTGTTATGATGCACGCTTTATTATTCTGCTGTTTATGTTTGTCCCCATTTTCATTAATTATCATGTCTAGCTAAATTAGTTTTATCGGTATGTAACCGAATTAGTAGGATAGGATTCGATAGTAACCGGCATCTTCCCTTTTTACAAACAACCTTTCTGGCCGTAATGTTTAAATTTATTTACTGAATAAACTTCGTCGCGAAAGCGAGAACTTATTTAAAAGTAGTTTTGCCACGAAAGTGGGAAATTAATTAAGGTACGAACCAACAAGCGAAAGCTGCGGCAAGACCAGATAGTAAACACTAGGCATTTGTTTTAATAACAGCGAAAGCACTTTAAAATGGATTAGAACCTAGAGATTTCCAAAAAGTAGTTTTAACCCCGAATGGGACTGCGAAAGCGTACATTCGGCCCTTAGAATTATGACTAGCGTCAACAACCATCGTGAGACGAAAGTCTTCAGATCACTATTTTCTTCTGAACAATGTTTGCAAAGAGTAAGAAGCATCGGTGACCTGTCAAATCCCAGATAACTAAGTCTTTGCATACCGATATCCTTTACCGCATTTCTTTAAACCAATTTTCTTTATTTCTTTTGCATTTAATTTCATTCGCATTCAATTCTCCTAATTCCAATAGCCTTAGCTTTACGCCGTAATAATAGATAACGGTAGATTGACATTGGTCTCTGTGGGATCGATATCTTTTATTACTACGCGATAGACTGTGCACTTGCCGTTAGAATTGTTAGACATAGAAAGTCGCGATCAAGTTTTTGGCGCCGTTGCCGGGGACCAACAGTCAATATTGTGATTCCGTTGTTGCATAGTATAGACTAAGGCACTCTTATCTAAATCATTATGTATAACCCATATTTCCCTTATAATTACCACCCTCCATATTATAACTACCACCCCCAATATTTCGAGGAACCACAAATTCCGCTTAAATCCGACCTCGAAATATTATTAGAAGATTTCAATACTACGCACTCTCACCCAAATTCCCTCTATGATAACGACTCCCAATTGTTTTGAGGAAACGCAAGATTTTGATACATCCAACCTCGAACTACTACTAGAAGAATTCAATGAGACGTCTACTCACGCTAGGATAGAATCTATGATGGAGCGCTTTGTGGAGACACAAACTCTCCAAAACGAAGATTTTAGAAGACAACATCTCAAAATTAATGAAGACCTTAGGCAGATGAACGTTATTGTCGATTCCCTCACAACTCACAGCGAGACTTTGGAGACTCAAACCTCCCTTCTTAGACAAACACCTCTAGCACCCTTCCCAGAAGAACATGTGAATGTTGTAACAACCGTTAATGAAGAACGAATAGAAAATCCTAGAGAGAGTAATCATGAGTCTGAGGAAATTTTTGGTGAGAAAAGCATACATATTGAGAAAAATCCATCGACACCAACCGAAAGGGAGGTTGTCGAAGAGGTAGAGAAGGAAGCATCGTATCGTTGCTCCTCTCCTATACCCCACCTATTTCTTTTCCACAAAAGGTTTGCAGAAGTTAGGTAGAATCCCAATCCAAAACATATGTGGAGGTATTGAAAAATATACACACCAATGCACCTTTGTCTAAGGCCCTTCATAGAAAAAGAAAATTCGAGGACCGTGAAACTAGGGTCATTATTACTGTTAAAAGGGTACGATTAACTTTTGAGGTGGTGGATGAAATAACAAAGCCCAAATTTGAAAAGCTGATATGCAGAAGAGATCCAGAACCACCACCACGCGTTCAAAACAAGAAACCACCCTACAGAAGAAAGAAACGAAAAGGTGAGGGATATGAGAGATGGCTTGATAAGTGGCCATGGAAACCGAAGACTATTCAAAGTTCGATCGAGGAACCATTCTCGAAAGAACCACCATGAGTACTTGCACTCCTTAGCCGTCGAGCTATCGACGTTAAACAAAGCGCTGTGTGGGAGGCAACCCACAAGGTCTTTATTTTAATTTGTTTGTTTAAATTTGCAGAAAATAAAGAAATGTATCGCTTGTTACTCTTTAGCTATATCTAAGAGAAAACTCTCTAGATGACGATCTGAGAAGATGAGCTATGCCCACGGACATTCCTACGAGTGTCGCTGCTGGTGGGAACACTGATGATGAGTACTTCCTCTTGACGCGAGCAACATGATGAGCTGGTTCTAGAATTACACAAACAAAGTATCTCAAAATGCCCGCCACCGAAGTAGAAGTGATCAACAAAGACAAGGATAGCAAGAGCAGTAGCATTCATACAAGTTCTATCTTTCCTTTTCCACCTTTTACTGAAACATTGAGGACAATGTTTGGTTTAAGTATGGGGGAGGAACTCTATCGCTTTCATTTTATTGCCTTTTAGTTTGATTTATTGTTTTTATCTATTTTTAATGCTATGTCAAAATCTTTGCATGTGCTGTCGAGTCTTTATGAGTGGTTTTCCGCTGTTATTCAAACTTCCCCGAAATTTCAAAATTTCAAAATTTTAACCTCCAACAAAAACTTTTTGATTCATGACATGGTACTCTGAAAGTATATAGGCTGTTTAGGCTATGTTAGAAAAACTTGGGAAAGTTTTGATAAAATTGATATCGTCCTGACAACCTTAACCCCCTAAATATGCAAAATAAATTTGAGTACCCATTATACCGAGACCTTAAAACTCCAGGTTCTTGTAGTAATCCCTAAGTAGTTTATTTAAGCAGTCAGCACCCATCCTAAACACACTAAGTAAGAAACCGATGCAAATAAGTGTATGATCTCTAGGTTAAAATGAGAAACTAAGAAAGAAAAGAAAAAAAAATTATTAGAAAAAGACATGTTCCTTCTAAGTTAGGTGCTCCTCACCCGAGCACTTAGCCTAACGGTACAAACTCTTTAAGTTCAATTGATGCTTAAGCATATTTGCAGAAAAAAATGAAATAATAATGAGATCATAGTCACTACAGGTCTACTTGCCATGAATGTGTATGGATAACGGGCTTAATGTGATTGCACTATAATGAAATGGGGTGAAAGAGAGCATGAGTTATAGGTTGAGTTATAATGGCATGATTCCGATTGGTTTGCATAAGTAGGGAGTTTTGAAATTGTGTCGTTATGATATCCTTGGTATTAATATTTAGTACCTATCGATCTAACATTAGCCTAGCAGCCACGTATGATTAGAGTTTCGTCGTGACTTTGTTTCGAACTATGCTTATTTCTTTTTACTGTGTTGGTCGATTGCTTGAGGACAAGCAATGGTTTAAGTGTGGGGATGTTTGATAACGTGAAATCATATCGTTTATTTGGCTTGATTTACATGCATTTATTTGTGACTTTTATTAATTTATCTTGATTTATGTTCTATTATATGATCAATTTACTTCGTTTTGCAGATTGGGGAGAATTTGGACTAAAGAAAGAAAAGGAGAAGAAACAGATGAAAAACGGATGAAAAATAGATGAAAAACAGCAGATACGGATTCTGCTGTTGTGACGACCGTCACAGGTCCATGACGACCGTCATGCGTGTGACGACCGTCACATTTCATGACGACCGTCACGCAGACAAAAAACACAGAATCAGAATTCACGATCAATCTCAACTTAAATCCTTCCTACACTTTCTCCACTCACTGCCCACTACTGGAAGTTCCTACA
This sequence comes from Lathyrus sativus, assembly GCA_963859935.3. Classification (NCBI taxonomy): domain Eukaryota; kingdom Viridiplantae; phylum Streptophyta; class Magnoliopsida; order Fabales; family Fabaceae; genus Lathyrus; species Lathyrus sativus. The sequence continues at coordinate 360,375,776 of OZ012738.1, forward strand.
CTTTCTCCACTCACTGCCCACTACTGGAAGTTACTACACTTTCTCCACTCACTGCCCACTACTAGAAGTTACTACCACTTTCTCCATATCTCACGGCATGATCTCAGGAAGTTGAGATAAGATACATCTCCTATAAATAGACAAGAGATTCACAGAGAAAAGGGTGGATTCTTCATCCCGAAGTTCTGCCAAAATTCCATCAAAGTTATTTGTATCGTTACTTTTATTTTCCTTTCCATTTTCCTTCAGTTCAGAATATTGTATTTTCTTCCTGTACCTTTTATTTCTCGCCAAAGTAGAATCCTGCCGTCATTGTGGGGGACTACCCAAGGATTTGGGATCAGTACGATTTACAGGTTTTTATTAATTGAATTACTACTTTATTTCTGTTATGATGCACGCTTTATTATTCTGCTGTTTATGTTTGTCCCCATTTTCATTAATTATCATGTCTAGCTAAATTAGTTTTATCGGTATGTAACCGAATTAGTAGGATAGGATTCGATAGTAACCGGCATCTTCCCTTTTTACAAACAACCTTTCTGGCCGTAATGTTTAAATTTATTTACTGAATAAACTTCGTCGCGAAAGCGAGAACTTATTTAAAAGTAGTTTTGCCACGAAAGTGGGAAATTAATTAATGTACGAACCAACAAGCGAAAGCTGCGGCAAGACCAGATAGTAAACACTAGGCATTTGTTTTAATAATAGCGAAAGCACTTTAAAATGGATTAGAACCTAGAGATTTCCAAAAAGTAGTTTTAACCCCGAATGGGACTGCGAAAGCGTACATTCGGCCCTTAGAATTATGACTAGCGTCAACAACCATCGTGAGACGAAAGTCTTCAGATCACTATTTTCTTCTGAACAATGTTTGCAAAGAGTAAGAAGCATCGGTGACCTGTCAAATCCCAGATAACTAAGTCTTTGCATACCGATATCCTTTACCGCATTTCTTTAAACCAATTTTCTTTATTTCTTTTGCATTTAATTTCATTCGCATTCAATTCTCCTAATTCCAATAGCCTTAGCTTTACGCCGTAATAATAGATAACGGTAGATTGACATTGGTCTCTGTGGGATCGATATCTTTTATTACTACGTGATAGACTGTGCACTTGCAGTTAGAATTGTTAGACATAGAAAGTCGCGATCAGGTAAGACCAGAATTTTATGAGAAGATGATTAGCAGTGTAACCTCGAGTTTCTCCGATATAGTGATTGTGGGGGTGAGAGTGGAATTGGGATTGAAGAATGGGAAAATGACTAGTAGTTCCAGTGGTTCCAACAACAACAATGTTAAGAAGTTCAGTGGTAATTTTCATAAAAAGAAGGAAGGAGAAACAAACGCCATAACAGTGGGGAAAAGGAATGAGACTTGGAAGCAGCCCTACCAACGATATCAACGGCCTCCACAAGGTTATGTTCAATAGCCTCCACAAGGCTATGTTCAAAAACCTCAGCAAAATTTGACACAACAATCGATGTATCCAGTACAGTATGCTTAACAACCATATGTGGCAGCTATAACACCTGCCTTCAATCACCCTGTTCCGAATTATCAGACAGTGCAACCGGCACCCATGTATCAACCAGTTTAAAAACAAGAGTATCAACGAGCGCCCAACGCTCCAACCTATCAGCAGCCTAGGGCTCAGGCACCAAGGTAAAATTACCAAAATCGAAGACCAGCAACGAGACCTCCATTTCCTCAGATTCCAATGACTTATACAGAGTTGTACCCGACTTTGGTGCAACAAAGGTTGATAACCACGCGACCATTGAATACACCTTCAGACACTTCATCACCTCATTACAATCCAAATGCTCATTGTGCCTTTCATGAAGGTGCTTCCGGCCATGACTTAGAGGGGTGTCTTGCTTTGAAACATATTGTCAGGGAGCTCATAGAGAAGAAGATTTTGTCTTTTGATGATATACTGCCTAATGTTAAAAGTAACCCATTGCCAAATCATGGAGGAGTTAATGCTATAGAAGAGGCTTCAGATGAAAGGTTAGTTTGTGATGTGTCAGAAATCAAGACTCTGTTGAGGTCACTTCATGAGAAACTGTTGAAAGTAGGGCTGATTAAAGGTACCCATAGTGACTGTGAAGGGTGTTCTATTAATCCTAAAGGGTGTGGTGTGGTACAAAAAGATGTGCAAAGCCTAATCGACGATGGATTATTTCAAGTAGGTATCAAGGTAAAGAAGGAGGAAGTTTCGGTGGTTGAGCCTATTTTCAATCTACCAAGGAAAAGCGAGAAAGTCCCTGTGTTCAATATGATCAGCAAAAATGTGAAGCCTGTTTTTGACAAATCTGCTGTTAATCAGCCTCGACCAGTTGTTATTCAGAAACCGAGATCGTTTCCTTTTGAGAATACAAAGGCATTCCTGTGGAAGAATGATATGGTTGTGTTAGACCAAAGATCTGGGAAGATTATTCAGAATGAGGACGTGAAGGATGACCAAGTTGATGTGACAAATATTGCAGGAACGAGCAAGATGACCCGTAGTGGTCGAATATATCAACCCAAGATAACAGTGGTTGCTCCAAAAGAGGTTACCCCTACCGTGATAGCCAAAGACAAAGAAATGCCCATCACTGAAGGAGATGCTGAAGAGTTCTTAAGGATTATCCGAAAAAGCGATTACAAGGATGTCGATCAGCTCTATCAAACCCCCTCAAAAATATCAATTTTGTCTCTCCTAATGAATTCCCCGCCCCATAGAGAGGCTCTACATAAGGTGCTAATTCAAGCACATGTGACGAAGGATATAACCCCTGGCCAATTTGATGCGGTGATAGCCAATATTACATCCTGCAATACTCTGAGTTTCAGTGATGAAGAGCTGCCAAGGGGAGGACGTAATCATAACCGTGCTTTGCACGTATCTATCAGATGTCAAGAGGACACACTGGCACGAGTTTTGGTTGATACTAGATCTTCGTTGAATGTATTGCCTAAAAGGTCACTCGCAAAGTTGGCATATGAAGGGGCAGAGATGAAGCCAACGTCGTTGATTGTGAAGGCTTTTGATGGTTCGAGAAGAACGGTTGTTGGGGAAGTGGAGTTGCCAATTATGATAGGCCTTCACGTGTTCGATAGCACATTTCAGGTAATGGACATTAATCCGGCTTACAGTTGTTTGTTGGGACGACCTTGGATTCACGCAGCAGGGGCAGTGACTTCCACTTTGCATCAAAGGATGAAATTTGTTGTAAACGACAAACTGGTAATTATGCATGGCGAAGAGGACTTGATGGTGAGTAATTTATCGTCATTCAGGTATATTGAGGCAGATGAGGATGCGTTGGAAACTTCTTTCCAAGCGCTTGAAATAGCTAACGCGGTGATGATAGAAAACACAGTGGCAAAAAGTGGTCCATCTTTTGAGTCCGCCCAAAGCATCAAGTCTACATTGGAAGAGGGTACTCCTGCAGGTTGGGGAGAGGTTATTGAAGTGAAAGCAAGATTGGGTCGCCAAGGGTTGGGTTACAAACCAACTCATGACGAAGCATCAACACACACCGAAGGACGTCTGAAGACTATCCAAGAGGTGTTCATCAGTGGAGGATTCCAAGTCAATGCTGTAACAACCCAATTTTCAATAATTAATTATTAGTACTAAATAATTCGTTTAAGTGGTTTATTTGATTTAAAGGAATCATTGGATTTATTTAAATTATATGAGTTAATGGATTTAACTGATTTATTATATTTGGTAGAATAAGGTGGATTTACCAGATATTTTCTAATTAATGTCAAGATGAGATATTTTGTGAGAAAGGATTTGGTAAATATTATGAGAAAAGAAATATAATAGAAAGAAAAATCAAATGGAAAGTATATAAAGGAAAATAGATGGAAAAGAAAACATAAGGGAAAGAAAGAGAAAGAGAAGAGAAAGAAAGAAAGAGGAGAAAAGAGAAGAGAAGATGGAAAAAGCTTGGAAAGATCAAGGATCCGCTTCAAGCTTCGATTAAACCAAGGTAAGGGTGAGAAACATTGTTATTTAATCCATGTGTATGGTTATGTATGTGTGGGTTTGGTTTTTTGTGAGTTTCCACCATTTTTCAAGTTAGGGCAAAATGGATTTAATCGGTAGAATCGGAGTTTAATCGGTTAGAAACTGAAATGGTTAGCGTAGACTAGTCGGGTGTGGTTTAACTAAGGTTATTGGGACTGGTTTGACAAGAATCGGGTAATTTCGGTGGTTGGAGGGTTTCGGGCAGATTGGGAAGTTCTGGTTTCGCAGGTTCGCTGGCTCTCGCCAAGCGAGTGAGGGCGAAGTTTCGCCAGGAGAAGCCCAGCGAGTGGCTGGCGAGCAATTCCAGTAGCTCTCAGTGGACATCGCTGGCTTGTTCGCCAGGAGAAGGAGGCAGCGAGTGGGTTCGCCGGGCGAATCCCAACGAGTTTAGTGGCGAATAATTCCAGTAAACTCCCAGTGGTCTTCGCCAGCTTGTTCGCCAGGCGAACTGGCAGCGAGCATTCGCTAATGGCTTCGCCAGGCGAATGGCAGCGAATGTGACAGAGTTTCTTTTCTCTGTGATTCCAATCCGCTGTTACATGCAAGATGAAAATTTAATAGCATGACTATCTATTTCAATGTTACATGAGTATGGCAGGCGAATGTTGAGATTTTGTAAAATTGTGTGGCGCCCTTTTGTGTAAGCATGTTAATTTACTCTGATTAATTATGTATTATTCCATGGGGTTATAAGGGTGTTACATTAGTGGTATCAGAGCAGGTCGGTCCGTCCGGCCATGTTGTCTAATGTTATTTGTTCCCTTGTATGCGACATGTGTGTGAAAACACTGTCGATACATGTTTGTTATTTAACCTTTGTCTGCAAAAGTGGGAATGATCAAAGTGGGGGAGAAGCTTGTGATTCCTCAGAATGCTGCAAGTGTGGAGTTGTAGCTCAGTGTGTAGTTAAACGCTATTATAGTTTGGTAAAGATGGTTTATGCTCAATTATGATTTCGGTTGTCTATAGACAAATTGAGGAACTGATCACCCTTAATCTCTTGTTGATAGTAGTTGGGATTGTGTTGGATGGGATGAACGTGTCTTGCAAGCTTATATGGCGTGAGCAGAGAATTGTTTGGAGTTAAGCCAAGTGCTTAACAATTGTTTTGATGAGTCGGTGCATGACAGTGATGAGGTGGTTAATTTTGACGGGAATTTTGAGTGCTAATGAAAGTGGGATGTTGGCGGTTCGCCGATTAATTATGTCTATTTGGACAGTCAAAGAATTAGATTGATTGAGTGGTTTGAGACTTGCGTCTGGTAGGTGCTACGGCAACAGATTGTGAGGTCGAGTATGTTAAGGGTGGATAGTGACTTCTGGTGATTACTAAAGGAAATTAGATGTGGAATACAAGGTTGGTATAATTAGACCTTCAAACATTTAAAGAGTTGGAGATGTGATGAATGACCTTCTAAGAGTGGAAACGTTGTTTTCGTATTGTCGCTGCAACGGGAGAACCGTAACTCGAAATAACACAAAATTAGAAGCGTTGGAAGCTATTACAGTGCCCTGTGGGATGGTGAAGTAGTGACATGGAATTAAGCATTTATTGATGAAATATGTTTGGATGTTGTGGTAAGTACGGTTCGTGTTTCGCCATAAGTTCACAACTGAGTGTCTATTTGACATGGGGTTCTCCATACTTAATTAAGTAGGTAATGGTTGTGTAATCGATGGTGTTTGGATGCGTCAAAGAGTATAAAGGATCGTGATGCACATCGAGAACTAGAGTTATCAATATTGGAGAAGAAGTAGTGATATGCCATTGTGAAGAAGTTCAGAGAGTTTTTGGAAAGTTGTCAATAGCTCGTGTGTTGGTTTTTCCGAATCCGACGGAACTATTCGTTGTGTTGTAATGCTTTGTTAATATGACTGGGAAATATGTTAAGTGCAACATCAACGAGTTTTGGCTATGCTTTGAGGCAACTTAAAGTACATAAGGGAATTATCAGACAAGTGATTTAGAGTTGGTTGTTGTTGTGTGTTTTGTACCGGAGTTTGGAAGCCTCAATTGTTTAGTTGAGATTTGAGATGGTTAATGATATTAAGATCTTAAGGTATTTGTTTGATTTGAGAAGTTGAATATGATGTAGAGGAAATAATTGGGACTTCTGAAAGAGTATGGTTTTGGTTGAGTTACCATTCGAGTGAAACCAAGTGGTAATTGAGTTATTGCATTGGAAATATTTGTATGCACCGATGATGATGGTAATGAAGTTAGGACTGATTGAGTAAATTCGGAATATGAGTGTGGTCTGTGAAGAGACTTCTCATGGAGTTGAGCTTTATATGATGAGACTGACTATTGGTATTCTCGATGAGATTCAAGGAGGTCGAAATTCTAATTCGAGTTAAGAGATTGATTGAATTTAAGGATAAAAGTCGAGGAGGTGATTTTTGGATTTATGGAAATGGTATCATGATATGTCGGGATGGAATATGTGTTCTGAATAGTGTGAGTTGGATGAGAGTACACTGGAAGAAGGACATTGAGATAGATGGAGTATCCATGCAGGTACTGGGAAGGTGTGACCGAATTTGAGGAATTATTTTGATGACCACAGATGAAGAGAGAAGTGATTGAGTTTGTTTATGTTGGATTAGACTTATTAGAATGTCGGAGAATAAACGTCAGAGACCGTTGGGTTGAATGCAACTGTTGAATATTCCTGAGTGGGATGGAATAGTATTTCCATGGATTTTGTGCCGGGATTTCCGAAGAATTTGAAGGGGTATGATTCGATTTGAGTGGTTATGGATAGATTGACAAGATTAACTTATTTCTTACCAATAAGGATTAATCATTCCATGTTGAAGCTAGCTGAGATGTGTATCGATGAAGTTGTGAAGTGGTGCGAAGTGCCGTCGAATGTTGTGTCAGGTGGGAATCAGAGTTTTTCATTGGGATTTTGAGGGAGTTGCAGACGCTTTGAGCGACATGTTGAAGATAATCTCTGTCTAGCATCCGTGGACGGATGGGTAGACAAAGTGGACTATCCAATATGTAGAGAATTTGTTGAGAGCTTATGTGTTGGATCAAGATGGATCAGGAGATGGTTAATTGTTGTTGATTGAGTTTACCTACAATAACTGCTATTATTCTAGTATCGGAATAGCATCGTATGAGACTTTGTTTGGTAAGAGGTGTAGGACTCCTTTGGATAAACGTGTGTCCAGCGAGAGTGTTGTACTCAGGCCGAAGATTGTGCAAGAGATGATTGAAAGGATCAAAAGGATCCAAGAAAGGACGTGTTTTGAGAGTTACGATAGTGACTGGTGTTGGTCGAGCTTGGGGTCTCGGAAGTATATCCTGTGTTTTGTGGATCTGTATCAGAGTGGCGCAGCGGAAGCGTGGGGAAAATAGCATGATAGATTGTTTTACCGCTGTCACTTGTGGAGATTACATGATATGTTCATGTGTCTAAGCTAAGAAGGTACATTGATTCAGATGGATGGTGTGCAAGAGAGAGATGATTTGATTTCTGAGGCATTTCTAGTTCAGGTTGATGAACGAGAGGTAACTTCGAGGTAAAGGGATTCCTTTGATGGAGGTAGTTAGAGAGAGAGTTAGATTTGGGAGATTGGGATGCGAGGATCGTATCCAGAGTTATTTGAATCAGGTAACATTTTCTAGGACGAAAATTCCTAAAGTGGGGGAGGGTTGTAACAGCCCAATTTTCAGTAATTAATTCTTGGTACTAATTAATTCGTTTAAGTGGTTTATTTGATTTAAAGGAATCATTGGATTTATTTAAATTATATGAGTTAATGGATTTAACTAATTTATTATATTTGGTAGAATAAGGTGGATTTACCATATATTTTCTAATTAATGTCAAGATGAGATATTTTGTGAGAAAGGATTTGGTAGATATTATGAGAAAAGAAATATAATAGAAAGAAAAATCAAATGGAAAGTATATAAAGGAAAATAGATGGAAAAGAAAACATAAGGGAAAGAAAGAGAAAGAGAAGAGAAAGAAAGAAAGAGGAGAAAAGAGAAGAGAAGATGGAAAAAGCTTGGAAAGCTCAAGGATCCGCTTCAAGCTTCGATTAAACCAAGGTAAGGGTGAGAAACATTGTTATTTAATCCATGTGTATGATTATGTATGTGTGGGTTTGGTTTGTTGTGAGTTTCCACCATTTTTCAAGTTAGGGCAAAATGGATTTAATCGGTAGAATCGGAGTTTAATCGGTTAGAAACTGAAATGGTTAGCGTAGACTAGTCGGGTGTGGTTTAACTAAGGTTATTGGGAATGGTTTGACAAGAATCGCGTAATTTCGGTGGTTGGAGGGTTTCGGGCAGATTGGGAAGTTCTGGTTTCGCAGGTTCGCTGGCTCTCGCCAAGCGAGTGAGGGCGAAGTTTCGCCAGGCGAAGCCCAGCGAGTGGCTGGCGAGCAATTCCAGTAGCTCTCAGTGGACTTCGTTGGCTTGTTCGCCAGGCGAAGGAGGCAGCGAGTGGGTTCTCCGGGCGAATACCAACGAGTGTAGTGGCGAATAATTCCAGTAAACTCCCAGTGGTCTTCGCCAGCTTGTTCGCCAGGCGAACTGGCAGCGAGCATTCGCCAATGGCTTCGCCAGGCGAATGGCAGCGAATGTGACAGAGTTTCTTTTCTCTGTGATTCCAATCCGTTGTTACATGCAAGATGAAAATTTAATAGCATGACTATCTATTTCAATGTTACATGAGTATGACAGGCGAATGTTGAGATTTTGTAAAATTGTGTGACGCCCTTTTGTGAAAGCATGTTAATTTACTCTGATTAATCATGTATTATTCCGTGGGGTTAGAAGGGTGTTACAAATGCCGTGGGGGAAGATTTTGAAGACGAGGATATTGAGCATTTGGTATATCATTGTGAGGCTGCTTTAGGCAATTGGAAGGCTGTTGAGATTCCCGTGATCTTTCCTGTGTCGAAGTAATTTGTTTATTTTTCTTTACTTGTTGTTGTTTTTTATCTTTAAACCTCCATAGCCATGCCCAAGGCTATAGGATGTATTTTCTAAGGGCCCCGTGCTTGCAAGAATATTATGATTAATGAACTATTTTGTTAAATCCTTCGTTGTTGTTTCCTTAATTGTTTTTCATGTTTAAAAAAAAGGAAGATGGCATTTTTCTAAAAAATCAACAAATTTTTTTTTCTTATTGCTGCATTTGTCCTTGTGTGTGTTTTAATAAATTAAGCCATTCCAACATGCAGTGATACCCCAAAACCTATTGAATCCAATGACTTTGCTTTCCCTCCTGACTTTGACTCACCAATATACTAAGCCGAAGATGAGGACGAAGATTTTGAGATCCCTAATGAACTGGTAAAAATGTCATGTTACGAGTACCCAGAGTTTCAACCTCACAAGGAGCAGGTAGATGTTATTAATCTTAGCACCGAAAAAGACAAGAAAGAGGTCAAGATTGGGGCAACACTTGGGGCAAAAGTCAAGCAGCAATTGGTGAAGCTTTTAAAAGAGTATGTGGATGTATTTTCTTGGTCATATCAGGATATGCCAGGTTTAGACACAGACATAGTGGTCCACAAGTTACTGCTTCGACCAGAATGCACGCCAGTCAAACAGAAGCTCCGAAGGACTAGACCTGATATGGCTCTTAAGATTTGAGACGAAGTGAAGAAGCAGATTGATGCAGGTTTCTTGGTAGTATCCAAGTACCCCGAGTGGGTGGCTAATATTGTACCTGTACCGAAGAAAGATGGGAAGGTCAGAATGTGTGTGGATTATAGGGATCTGAACAAGGCCAGTCCAAAAGACGATTTCCTTTTTCCGCATATTGATACATTGGTGGATAATACGGCTCGCTTTGCAGTTTTCTCGTTTATGGACGATTTCTCCGGATACAACCTGTTGCGGTGAAAATTGGATATCAAGCTATTAAATTACCTTGAATCTTAATTCTTTTTACAACCGGACTTTATTTTATCCAAAGGAAAGGTCTAAAGAAAGAAAAACCTTTTTCGCGATGTAACGACAACGCTTAAGAGATTCGGGGATCGGGGGTTGGTTATACCTAGGGAAGGTGTTAGCACCCTAAGCATCTGTAGTACTCTACAGGAACCTTTTGTTTGATTGCTTGCTAAGTTTGTGAAAATGTATTATGGATTGGGAAAAGACATGAGTTGAAATCTAAATTTATATACACTAAGTTTGCTCGCAAAGACGTCACATCTTCTGCCTACGTATCCTAACTAGGATAGAATTATAGTAATCGTAGTTCACCTCACAAGGGAAGAAGAACACTTGATTATGATCAAGGTTCAAGGGGGAACAAACATGACAATGTTTATGTGGAGTTTGACAAAACTCCCTAATCTAAGTTGTAATATTCAAAAGGGGATGCAAGAAATCATGACAATGATTCTTACACAGAGTTGACAAACTCTTTCCTAGGGTTCTAGTTGAAGAACACTCCTAGTACAAGTGGGTTTCTTAGACTTGAAGCAAAGTCTAATGGCTTATAATCTAGGGTTAAAGTGACTTAGAAAATTCAAGAGAGGGATAAGGGATGTATCCATAACATGAGAGTCAAATGGACAGACTTTTCCTTTGGAAGTAGACAGGGGAGGCAACTGGATGAGAGCTAACAAGCTTCATCACTTGGGGAAAGAAGACAACTTAACAAGTAAAATAACAACATGATAAAGGCATATTCATGGTGACAAACATTAAATAAACATGTGGGATGATAAAGATGAAGGTGCATTGATGACAATCAAAGCAGATGAATTATCAGGAACTGTGACGACAGATCGAGTTCAATTAAATTTAACAGAGGGGACAAAATAAACATGGTAACAAACAAAAGTAAAATCCTAGCATGTTAAATAACATTTAAGGATATTAATTCAAACAAGTACACAAAAAATCACAAGTACATCAAGAGAAAATTCATCTGCATCTGTCAAAACGATCATAGAAAGTACACAACTTGCACATAGTCAAAAGAGATGAAAAATTATGCAAACATGAAAATAAAAAATATGACATGAAAGTAGAAATCAAGATTAACACAATGCAAAAAGAATGGGTGAAAAATGATTAAAATTGAGAGAGATATGATTTTTGAATTTTGGTTAAAAATGACAAAAAAATTAATAAAAGAGTTGCCCTCCTCAGGGGTCGAACTCAGGTTCAAGGCGTGCAAGGTGTGTTTTGGCATATGGTCTTACCACTGGGGTGGCTATACATCCGTTTGTAAATTCCACCCCATAAATATATATGGGATACTCAAAAACCAGGCTGGGCAAAAATATGGCAAGAAACATGATTGCATTTTCACTTGTAACTTTCTCAATTCTCAACCTTTTGAGATGAAATTTATATGCAAATTGACCAGAAAAACATGAGGAACAAGATGGTGCACTTAGATTTTTGAAATTCCTTTCCTATTTTAAGACCCGATAGTAGGTATGTTTGGAAGCTTGAAAGTGCATTTTGATGTGAGTCTCATGTATCAGTCAGTTTCCAATCAAAATAATCATGCTCACACAACATATAAATGATAATGAATGGATCTAAAACAATTTTAAGGATGAAATCAAACTGTGGTAAAAAGTGCCATGTGAATTGCAAAATTTCATGAATGATGTGCATGACCTATGGCAGTTCAGCTTCAAAGCACATATTGACCAAAATGAACACTCACACACATCAAGTACATGTCATTGAATGAATTAAAGCAAAGAGTGAGGTTCAATTCTAACTGGTATGAAATATGGTGATCCAAGTGATAGGTCTGTGAAGTGAAGTGCAGTGTGAAGTCAAGTTTCAAATCTAGACCTATTCAGATCAAGCTAATCATGTATACACAACAAAATTATGATATTGAGAGGAACCAAACACATTTTGAAGTCAAACAACAACTGTTATGAAAAGTGGTATTTGAATTGCAATTTTGGCACTAGTATGATGCATGAAAGATGCAGTTCTTATTTGTATGCATATTCTGATAAATTTAAACATCTTCACATCACACATATATATAAACAAATGAATTCAAACAGTGAAAGTGGTTTCAAATTGGTTGGTATGAGAATTGACATGCAAACTGCATTTTGGTGTTTTTGAAAAAGTAGGAGAATCTCAAATCATGTTACAGGCATATTTTGATCAAAACAATCACTCAAACAGTTCACATATATGTTGTTGGATGAATATCAAGCAAGAGAAGAGTTTAAAACAGGCTGTCATGAAAAATTGCATGTCAAGTTTTGATTTGAAAAAAGAAGTGTTGAGGTTCAGTTTTGGTTCTATGCCTTTTCAGGTCAAATCAAACATCTATACACCACATATTCATGATATTGAATGTGTATGAACACAATTTAAAACCAAAAACAAGCTGCCACAAAGAATGATAACAGAGTTGCAAAAATTGTCATTTTGAGGCATGAAGAATGTTCAGTTCAAGTTTATGCACATGTAGGCCAAATCAATCATACATACAAGTCACATATGTGAATATAAGTGATCTAAAACACCCAAACTGGCTTGAAACAACTTGGTGTGAGAAATGACAAATGGCTGCAATATTAAAGTTCTTGTACATTCATGAAAATAAGCAAACTAGTTTCTAATCATTTTTAACCCAAATCAAATGTACACACAAGTCATACATGTATAAATGAATGATTCTAAACTCAAATCTAAACCAACTTTAACCCCTAACCAAAAATGACATGTCTATGGCATTAATATGCAAAGGGTGGCATTTTATGAATGATGAAGCAAAACAGATGCAAACAGTTCCACACAAACATACACACATATCATGATCATGATTTCAAATATGATTCAAATCACCAAGGAGTTGTTCTTGAGTCATGATAGAATTTTGGCATGAAACATACACATGATATATCTTTCACATAATGAACTCAAAATAACAAATCATGGAATTATGGTGCAAAGCAAGAATAGAGTGTTTACATACCTCTAGTAGGCTGTATTGAGCAAGTTTAAACACCAAGAAACCCAGAGGAATTTCAAGTGCTCCTAGCTTTGAGAGATTCCTTCCTTGTGAAGTAACAAAGCAAACTTCAAGATAGTTGGAGAAATAAACTCCACCAATGCCCCTCAATGCTTTTGAATGGTGATGTTTTTGAGTGGTCTAAGGTCGTTTACACCTTCTATATCATATTTAGGGATTGTGTGGATGATTGTTGGGGTGTTTGAATGGGGAGAAATGAATTTGGCAGCAAAACTACCAAGACAGATTTTTTTGTGTTTTTAGTGAAAAAGTGACTTTTATGATTTTTGAAGCAAAGAGTGGAAATAGTGAAAGACTTCAATTTATATGGTTTTTAGCATTGATATTGTGTAGGAAATGAAGTGGTGAGGGTTCTATTTATAGGCAAGGAAATGGCTTGGGGCAGATTTGAAGATTTCTTCACTTTGAAGAAAGATTTTGGATTTTTTGATTAAACCTCCACAAGAGGGTTTCCTTGGCTGATAGTTAAGCCTCATTAGTCAAGCAAATGATGATTTTTAGAGGGTTAAATGCAGGCTAGAGGTATAGGCTTGTGGCTGGTTCAGAATCACTTTTACACCTCATGCTTTGTTTTTCACTTTTGAATGCAAGTTGCTTTGCAACTTGCAAGCCACTTGCTTTGGCTTTGGAGATTTCAAATTTCTGCATAATCCTTGGTTCTTTCATGCTACAAACACCTCACATATAAGATACAACATGTTTCACAAGCTTATATTGGCCAACTTTGATGAAAGAATGAATTCTTGAATTTTGACAATGTGGGACTAAAGTGAAAAACCACCAACTTGCCATGACCATAACTTTCAGCTTACAAATCCTTTTGAGATGTGCTAGTACTTTTTAGAAAGCCCTCAAATATATCTAAAACATTCATGTTTTAATGAGTTTCAATTTCCAAAAGGAACTTGGCCAAAAAGTCTCCCAAAGTTGCTAAAAAATGAACTTAAAAGTGAAATTTCTCTAAGTCTTTTTCCCTTCTAGAAATGAATTTGATCATAACTCCAAATCTACGCATTTTCTGATCATGGACCACTTAGGGACTTTTGTAGTACTTTTCAAGAGCTTCCAAATGAGCTTTGAACCAACTCAATTGGATGTGTGGTTAAGGAGTTATGGTTTAGCCCCTTTCAAAACCCTAATTTCCCGATTTTTCGATTACTCCTTCATCCTCGATCCAATGGTCATGAAAATTGATATGTAAGTCCAATATGACATAAGGAACAATTTCGTTTCACAACTTGAAGTCCAATTCCTAAAATTTGGAGAGTTGACTTTTCGGTCAACCGTACGACCGATCAATGACTATCGAGTTGCCTGTTGACATTCTGGACCTCCTGAGACTTTGAAACTTCTTGAATGAACCTTATTAAGCTATATGAACTTCATGGATCATAATTTCACCATTAAAACACCTTCCAACATCAAAGTCAAACTACAGTTGACTTTTACTAGTCAAAAACCCTAATCGGGTGCCCTGGACTGCGCTGTTCTTGATTCTGGAATGGCCACTTCAAATTGGATTCTCATTTGTCTTCATATGATATCCTTGATTTCGTTTCATGATTTAATTAGCCCAAAACATTGACTAATCACAAACTCTGAAGCTTCGATTTGACTGTACAAAACCCTAGTTCATCTGTAACTTTACAAAGACAAACTTGCACTGGGTTAAGGTTAGATAATTCATGAGTATGCTCCTAAAATGATAATGATAATCTAAGGGGTCAAAATTTGGGGTGCAACAGTTGCCCCTATTTAAATATCTTCACTAGATGGAACTGAGAGATGATGATCCCCGTAGAATCGCAGTGAAAGGTATTTAAATATAGAAAATCGAAAATTTTGTCCCTTAGATCCGATGATATGCAAAAGGACAGGTCATGATATGCCATGAATTCTAAATGATGCTTCATGATGCTTGGATGCAAGACATATGCAGAAGACAGAAAAACAAAACAACGAGTAACTACTCGCGGGGACCTGGCATTATGGATCCGACACTGGGGAATACCGAGGTATAACAATCAATAGTTCAAACATGACTAGTGATAACGAAGAGAGAAATTTACATGAGGATGCAAAAAATCCAATGAAGATGACAATCTTACTAGGGAAGAGCAAACACTCCACTAGGGAAAGAGGTAGATTTCCACCGGGGACACGAGCGACTTTCTATTGGGGAAATTAAAACACGAACCTCACTGGGGATGATCAGATGAGGAGCTTCCTATAGTGAAGAGTTCAAACGGGATCTTCAGGAATGGACTAGAAACAATGACAAAACATATTGGGGATACTAGTGACGACTAGATCTCCGAGACTTGTCTGGAAAAAGGTCTCGCTGGGGATAATGATGTCACCCAGTTTTAATAAGTGGCTCAAACAGTGCTAGTAACCACTAGACTTTGCGGAGGTAACGGTAACGCATAGGACTTCGACTGGGGAAATTGGTGACGACCAAATTTTAAGCGATGCTAGTAACTACTTGACTTAAAGGAGATTGGTAACGACCAAGTCAGGGTACCAATGACAATTGGATTTCAAGTAATGCCAGTTACGACTAGATTTTTATGCGGAAGTTTACTAGGAGTGATCGGTCATTCACGGGGAATCGACAGATAGCACACCGAACTCGAGAGACAGAATGAATCACACTGAAACCAGGCTAAAAGGTGTATGTAGTCTTGACAAATAGATCCATTTTCAACAGGGGAACCGCGCTTTAAACAAGCTATTCAGAAATGACAAAGTAAGTTCAAGTGCTCAGACATTTTCTGCTGGGATGAGCCTTCGTATCATCATAAGAAGTTCCTTGAGAAAACAGTCTTCAAGGTTTGATGCCCACACATGATCAAAGGGAAATCAGCAGTTTGACTTGCTTACACTTCATTGGGGAATATAATTGGATTGCATATCAAAGCTTCCGCTACCCTGAGGTTTCGGGGAAGTATGATTTTCCTCGACTTTTTCCATGAGCTGAAGTTTTTACGTTTGGTTAATCTTTTCAAGTTTTATTCAAATAATTTGACCCTAATGCTTTCAAAACTATCGTTGATCAACGAACAACATTTTGCATAACAAAGAAAATAAAGGAAATGATAAAGTTGCAAAGGAAAGAATGGCTCAAAACTGATTTTATTCAAGGATGAAATCTTGCAAATGAAAAAATTCCATAGAAATTTTACAATTGAAAAATGGCAAAGTGGACAAGGTTACATTGAATCACATGACCAAACCATCCCTAAAGACTAAAATTCCCCAAAATCCTTGCTTCTGACGAGAGCGGTTGGAGTGAATTCTTGTAGGACCTTCTGCGTTAGTGACAACTCATCTGATGCAGTGAAACGCCTTTTGTCCCTAACTTTTGCCTGGACCGCCCTTTCGGGTTTTTAATCCACCGGGACGCTCATTTTTGCCTAAGCCTCCCTTTCGGGTTTTCAACTTAGCGAGCTCTTATTTTTTTTCTCTTTTTTCTCTTTTCATTCTCTATTCTTCAACCCTAACTTCTGCATAAGCCGCTCTTTTGAGTTTTCGACTTATCGGGTTCTTTTGAGGAATAATATTTTTGTACTGCATCAGAATTTACTGGATGAGTAAGTTGCTCCCCATCCATGGTAGTGAGAATCAATGAGCCTCCTGAGAAGACCGTTTTCACAACAAATGGGCCGTCATAGTTAGGCATCCACTTTCCCGTGCGTCTTTATGAACTGGTAAAATATTTTTGAGTACAAGTTCCCCTTCACGGAATTCTTGGACACGAACTTTCTTGTAAAAAGCTCTCTTAATCCTCTTCTGATATAACTCACCATGACACATTGCAGACATGCGCTTTTCGTCGATAAGATTCAACTGATCAAACCTTTCTCTCACCCATTCTGCTTCTTCAAGCTTGGTTTCCATTATGACTCTCAAAGAAGGTATCTCGACCTCAATAGGAAGTACCACATCCATTCCATATACCAAAGAAAAAGGGGTTGCCCCTGTTGAAGTGCGGACGGACGTTCTGTATCCATGCAAGGCAAATGGCAGCATCTCATGCCAATCTTTGTAAGTTTTCACCATCTTTTGCAAAATCTGTTTGATGTTTTCATTTGCAGCTTCTACAGCCCCATTCATCTTGGGACGATAAGGAGAAGAATTGTGATGTTCAATTTTGAAGTTATCGCACAACTCTTTCATGACTTTGTTGTTCAAATTAGTACCATTGTCCGTTATGATTCGGCTCGGGATTCCGTAACGACAGATAATCTCCTTTTTTATGAAACGAGCCACCACTTGTCGAGTAATGTTAGTGTAGGATGCGGCTTCAACCCACTTTGTGAAATAGTCAATAGCAACCAGAATAAATTGGTGTCTGTTAGAAGCTTTTGGTTCAATTGCCCCAATCATATCGATTCCCCACATAGAGAAAGGCCATGGTGATGACAACACATTTAACAACATCGGTGGTACATGCATCTTGTTTGTATAAATCTGACACTTATGACACTTTCTGGCATATTGAATACAGTCAGTTTCCAGGGTCAACCAGTAATAACCAGCCTTCAAAATCTTTTTAGACATAGCATATCCATTTGCATGAGTACCGAACATTCCTTCGTGAACATCCTGCATTAACAATTTTGCTTCTCGTCTGTCGACACATCAAAGTAGGATCATATCATGATTTCTTTTGTAAAGCACATCATTGCTGAGAAAGAATTTGGATGCTAATCGTCTCAGAGTTTTCTTGTCAAGTGACGTAGCATCTGCCGGATATTCTTGTTTTAACAGATAATTCTTTATGTCATAGAACCATGGCTTGTCATAAGTTTCTTCTTCAACCATCTGACAGTAGGCGGGCTCAGTCTTGCGTTCGATTCGAATGAGAGTGGCATCATTGACATCCCTGACTTTCCACATTGAGGCTAACATGGCTAGGGCATCGGCGATGTGATTCTCAGATCTCAGAACATGCTTGAAAGTGATTTCATCGAAACACTCCATCATCTGGACAATATAGGCTCTATAAGGGATCAAATTCTCATGTCTAGTTTCCCATTCTCCAGTAACCTGATAAATAACCAAAGCTGAATCCCCACTGACTTCAAGAAGTTTGATTTTGAGGTCAATAGCTGCCTCGAGGCCGAGAATGCATGCTTCATATTCGGCGATATTGTTTGTGCAGTTAAAATCTAACCTGGCTGTGAATGGAGCGTAACCACCTTCTGGATTCATTAAAATGGCGCCTACGTCATGCCCACTGTAGTTGGAGGAACCATCGAACATCATTTTCCACCAAAGATCTTCTGGCGGAATCTCATCAAGACTTGGCTCTTCACAATCTTTTACTAACATAATGTCTTCATCTAGGAAATCAAATTTGAGAGGCTCATAATCCTTCACTGGTTGATCTGCAAGATATTCTGACAAAACACTACCTTTGATAGACTTCTGAGCTACGTACTGGATGTCGTATTCCGATAATAACATATGCCAACGGGCGAGCCTTCCAGTCTGAGCAGGCTTCTTAAAAATATACTTTATAGGATCCATTTTTGAAATCAACAAAGTGGTATGACAAATCATGTACTGCCTCAAACGTTTAGCCGCCCATTCCAAAGCACAACAAGTTTTCTCCAGAAGTGAATATCGGCCTTCACAACCAGTAAAATTCTTACTCAAATAATAGATCGCATGTTCTTTTCGTCTGGACTCGTCCTGCTGACTGTCATACCCCAAATTTGTCCTACTTCGGTATTTAATGAACGTTTTAGTGCTTTGTGACTTCTAGCCATGACTCTCTAAAGTTTCGTTTATAAAGACCATGTGTGTACACGTTGTAGTTATAATCCCTAGCACTTTATGTTGAATCCTTGTGGGAAGAGCGCACCTCCGACCCCTTATACCCAAACTCATGTGTGTCCTCGTTCTCACGATCAGACATATATGATATGGACAATGACGTCAAAATACATGATTGGATCTACCTCGCAACATGACTGTTGGTTTTCAAGAAAATTAAACCCTATTTCAATTTAGTTACAAAATTCTCTAAGGGTTGTTTAAACTTCACTACAAGTTGCTTGCTGTGATATGCACTTAATTCAAGATACTTCACATGATGCTGCTAGACATGGCCGATTTTGCCTCAAGCGTGGTTCGATCGCAAGTGTCAAGTTATAATTGGATTCTAAATCAGTTTGTGACAAACTTAGATTTAGCTCGCAAGTCAAGCCATGTTTAGCATAATTGGTTCAAGATTTACGTTGATCATAATTAGAATTGTCTTTAGATTAGGTTTAACCTAGTCTAAGATTGGGCTATGTTCAAGTTTGTGCATTAAAAGTCGAAAAAATGGTCAAGAGACTTCAAGCAGATTCTAAACCATATGACATGAGCTATCTTAAAAAAATCAGTTTAATATCTCCAAGTTAATCTTCAACTATATTCCAATTTGTTTTAAATTATACTTCAAATGGATACTAAAGGAATGAGGAACAGTGAATTCTTAGACCATGCTGCAAGATGAATTCAAGTCTCATTAAATTCACACCAGATGATCAAAGACTTAGGACCGTGTTTGCACAAGCCACGAGTCAAAGGGTTACGTTAAATCATGGATCATTTGGGAATCCTTGGGAATACTAACAGCAGTTGAGACCACTTTGTGATCAAATTTTGGAAAACATTCACAACTGGTAAATAAAAAAATAAGTCGTGTTCAAATAAGACATAATTGCATTCAATGGCTATTTTACAAATTCAAAAGTGCATGTTACTGCTAACTCGGACGATATTAGTACAAACTAAGCAATTACCGCCACTATCCCAAAGCCCATTCTAATCATGAACACATAGCCCATGAGATACAAAATTCAGAAGGACATCAAAATAAGCAGCAGCAGCAGCACATAAAGCAGATCTTCAGCTGCTAAATGAGAATGGGACCGATACGTATCAATACAACATGCTGCCATCTCCACAAACTCTTCATTCAGGCTTCATCGCCATCATATCAAGGTCCTGCACAATTTCAACATGAGAAGCAACAATTAGCACACCAAAGCTATTCTTTGCAGACTCAAATGTATAAAAGATTTGCAAAACACCAAACTACAAAGTCCATGCCAAAAGAATACATGATGCTCATGAGGTGCCATTCTCAAGCTTCTTAAAACCGGGAAATTCATGGCAAGTTGTCCACGGGCCTATTCTTGATTGTACCTTGCGCCAAACTCATGGAGTGCACATGAAAAGGGGAGTTAGCATGTAAGAAAATAAAATCGGCATAAAAGTCAGTTACGAAACACAAAAGCATGTGAAGGCTAATATATAATGACAAATAGTTCATGCTAGACCCTATGAGTAATAAAATAGCATAAGAAGTGTCGCGGAAGCTCAGTAAGGTTTAAGGAAGGATACCGTGGACTAAGAAGCTGGTTACATCTCTGTGGGATGGCATAGCCATACTAAACTCTTTAGAAACCCGTAAACTCCATCAGGTCCTTCAAGAAATCAATACAAGAGCACAGGTCAGACATCCTCATTCTATGTCATCCAATATCTTTTTGTTCACCTTCAATGCCAAAGGTTTGTTTACTGGCTTATTTTATCTTCTGCTTCAACATAACACCAAGATTTCTCCAAATGCATACATGAAAAGAAAATGGAAGTTGGTCAAATTGAGATAATATACAAGACTAGAGATCCTATTAACTGCAAGGCAAGAAACATGTCACGCATGAACGTATAATCAAAATCGGATGCGATCAGTTCATAAAGTAATGATATTACTAACATTGTTAGTACATTCACCATCATACCATGCATTGAGATGATGAGAAAACAAGAAGTTCAAGGAAGCCTTGCAAATCAGGATCTACAACAAGTGGTGTTCTGGTTCTTATGGTTATGGTACTGAAGTATCATGAATGTGCTTCTTCCACGCTTTCATCACTACAACATTACACCAAGTCTCGTGCTAGTTCATGATCAGTCCAAGGCCAAGTTTGTAGAATACACCTGAAAAAGGATGAAAAGATTTTATTAGTATGGGCAAAATGGAAGTGATACAAATAACTAGCATACCAGAAAGTATTGTTGCGTAAGATGAAATAAAAGCCACATCAGCACAGTAAAAATCTCAAAAATTCACACGGTAAAGAATCAAGGTAAAAGTAGATATTTTAAAATTCACTACAGACAAAGAAGGGGTCACTGTCGTTCAAATCCCATAGGATCAGTGATCGTGGTAGTAGCACATAACAGAATTGTACTACCTAAACGCGCCTCATCGTCCTACACAAATTTCACACGATTCAACCAAATTTTTTTCATCAGCAATTTCGATTCTCACACGTACCAAGCCAAACCCTAAAATCCCCTATAAATACAGTCCCAACCATTGGCGGAGACACAGAAAAAAAACCCTAACGTTACCCTGTCAAAATCAGTTCCTAACCTTTCCTAAAGCTCTTCTTCCCAAACCTTCTCAGAGCTAACATCAAAGCTCTGTGCGAGGTGAGCTCAGCCGCACTCTCACACTCTCTCATCAAGACACAGATGGAACACTAAGCAGAAGAAGAACCAAACCAAAAACGAAAAAAAACCTTACTGTTACTCTGTTAAAAAGTCACCATAAACCCTCATCAAAGTAAAATTTTTTGCAGAACTTCTTAGAGCCTCACACTGAGACTCTAAGATAGTGAGCTTAGCCACGTTCACGCACCTCCATATCACGACATTTTCAGCAAGGCGCAGTAAAGAGAAAGAAAGGAGTCAAAGC
The DNA here is from genome assembly GCA_963859935.3 of Lathyrus sativus. Lineage (NCBI taxonomy): Eukaryota > Viridiplantae > Streptophyta > Magnoliopsida > Fabales > Fabaceae > Lathyrus > Lathyrus sativus. Next base: position 360,397,576 of record OZ012738.1, read on the forward strand.
AAACAAGCGGATAAAGAAGGGACATTCGAGCTCACCTGAGGTAAAAATAACGAAACCAGTTCCTCATTTTAACGCTTTTCATGATGGAATATGATGTTGTCCCCTGAATGTTTGATTTCAATAATAGACATACTCTTGATTCGTGCTTGTTTATGGTTAGGGTTTGTCTTGTTTGTTTGGATTTAGGTACTCGTAGCAGGTTCGTAGAAAACGGATAGATTTGGGATTTTCATTTAGGGTTTAGATGTCGTGTTTTCAGAGGAAGAGAGAAGATAAGGTTCAGGAAGAAGAGAGACTCAAAGCGGGTAGTGGGTGAGTTTGAGAAGATAGGTTCAGAAGGCAGGAGTGAAACGTTTGAGTTTTAAGAGGGAGAGATTAATATATTGGTTTTAATTTATGTTTCCCATGAGCTTTTGAAATCTCGGAATCCCAATAGCCTCACGCGTTTATCCATTAGACTTATTAGCTGGCACTTAATCATGCAGCATGCATTTATTGCTGTCTCTTCCTTCCCTTGTGTAAGAAACAAAGTTTAATGGTTCTTCTAGGAAAGCATGCGAAATGTTTTAGGAAGTCTGACATATTAGTTCCCCACGGGTCAATATTATGTAAGGCCATTGGGCCTACATGATTAATGATATTTAGTTTAATTAAGATTTAATGAAATTTAATGGGGTTTATTCTAGAAATTAATTATTAATAATATTGGTAATATTATTAGTAATATATATATATATATATATATATATATATATATATATATATATATATATATATATATATATATATATATATATATATATATATATATATATATATATATATATATATATATATATATATATATATATATATATATATATATATATATATATATATATATATATATATATATATATATATATATATATATATATATATATATATATATATATATATATATATATATTTTAGATTTTATTTATATATATGATGATAATTGATATTTGTTTTGCAATTTGATTCTATTTAGAATTTTTATAAAAAAAATTTCTTTATTATTAAATTCAAAATATCTTGTTTTTTTTAAATTAGAATAAAATAAAAATCTCTTTTTATACGGAAGTAGTGAGTTCTTAGGGTCTAGCACCCTTTGAATCCTTAAGCGACCGCTCTCGAGGTGCACGCCTTGAGTTGTGGTCGTTTCATCTTTCATCGCTAAAACTACTTAACTTTGTTTAAACCTTTCAAAGTAGGTAAACCCTAATTCAAACAATAGGCCTACCCTATTTTAACCCACCTACGTCAAATCCAAATCATTTTCTTAAACTAAATTATGAAAGTATCAAGTTCTTGGAGTCGCACATTCTTTGAACTCGAGAATGATAACTATCGAGGTGTACACCTCGGTTAGCTTGTCATTCGGACTTTCGTTCCTAAAAAAACCTCCTCTAATTATTTGGACAAGTATTCAATGTCCAACAAACATTATTTCAAAATTTATGGAATGAAAAAGGTGTCGTTGGGATCTAGCATTCCAACGATATCCCGACTAGTTGATTACGAGGCTGACATCTTGCTTATCGAATAGTCGTCATTCCTCCTAAATTTTCAAACCTCCTAATCTCGTTCTTCACCTTCGTGCGATCAAGTCTAAACCCTAGTATGTTTCTAAACCATACGTTAAATCCAAACTATTTTCTTAACTAAACTGCGAAAGAATTGAGTTCTTGGAGTCTCGCATTCCTTGAATTCTTGAGTAACCACTCTTGGGGCGTACGCTTTAGGTTATGGATTACTCGACCTTTCGTATATAAAACACATGCCCTAACTATTTGGACAAATATCGCCATTGTCCATTCAAATACAATTTCATAATTAATTGAATGAAAAAGGTGTTGTTGGGAGCCAGCGTTCTAATAATATCCCGATTAATTGATTGCGAGGCCGACGTCTCGTTTATCGAATAGTCGTCATTCTCCAACATACAACCTGTCCAACTCTCTTTTCTCGCCCTCGTGCGATTGAAACTTTCTCAAACACATATTCCGTAATTATTCGAATGAAAAAGGTGTTGTTGGGATCTAGCATTCCAATAATATCTCGATTAATTGATTGCGAGGCCGACATCTCGTTTATCGAATAGTCGTCATTCTCCATCAAATTACCTAACCAAACTCCTCTTTCTCGCCCCCGCGCAATCGAAACCTTAAACCTATTCAAATATATCCTCAAACCAAAACATCCAATATGATAAACCTAATTCCTCGCCCTCGCGCGATCCCTACAACCCAAATAACCTTTCCCAAAGAACATTGTTTAGACCTTTCTTCCGCGCATAAAAAACTAGTGCTTCATCCTTCCCTAGCGAGCAGACAAGCCAACGTTTAGCAGTTAGAATGCGACCTAAACTCTCGTTCGACTCAAACCTTTCTCAAAGAACATTGTTTAGTCCCTTCTTCCGCGCATAACAAACTAGTGCTTCATCCTCCCCTAACGAGCAGACAAGCCAACATTTAGTAGTTAGAATGTGACCTAAATACTCGTTCATTTTCAAACCCTTTTACCATAGTCAGCCGAACTACGACTGCTCTGATTTCTCATTTATCAATGAGAATACGTAGGCACAAGATTGCGATGATCTTGGCGAGCACAATCCCCTAGCGAGCAGACAAGCCAACGTTTAGCAGTTAGAATGCGAGCTAAACTCTCGTTCGACTCAAACCTTTCTCAAAGAACATTGTTTAGTCCCTTCTTCTGCGCATAACAAACTAGTGCTTCATCCTCCCCTAGCGAGCAGACAAGCCAATGTTTAGCAGTTAGAATGTGACCTAAATACTCGTTCATTTTCAAACCCTTTTACCATAGTTGGCCGAACTACGGCTGCTCTGATTTCTCACATTCGTTGAGAATACGTAGGCATAGGATTGCGATGATCCTAGCGAGCACTTTTTCTTCATACCACCTTCTACCAAGAACATTGTTTAGTCCTTTCTTCCGCGCATATGAACTCGTGTTTCAGCCTCCCCTAGCGAGCTGACAAGCCAACGTTTAGCAGTTAGAATGCGACCTAAACACTCGTTCAGTTTCAAACCCTTTTACCGTAGTTGGCCGAACTACGACTGCTCTGATTTCTCATATCCTTTGAGAATACGTAGGCACAAGATTGCGATGATCTTGGCGAGCACATTCCCCTCTTTTTCCCGTAGTCCCACGAACTACGAATGCTCTGATTTTCCACTTCTTACAAGTGAAGATACGTAGGCACAAGGGCCCCAATCCTTGGCGAGCACCCTATCCTAAAACCACCCACTTTCCCCCTATAGGAGAAACCTTAGAAGAAAACTAACAAACGTAGCTAACTTTACTCTCGAATCGATCAAGAGGTTCCCGTTGAGTACAACGGACATGAGGGGTGCTAATACCTTCCCCTCATGTAATCGACTCCCGAACCTAGAATATTGGTTGCGATGACCATGTTCTTATCTCTTTAAAGGTTTTATCGATATTTTCCTATTCCATCCTTGGAATGAATAAAGTTCGGTGGCGACTCTGTTTCGAACAGTATTTTCCGCGTCCATCGCGAGGATCGTATTTTTCGAGGTACGACACTGACCTAACACACAACCCATTGAATTCTCACGCACTGTCAAATACATGAAGAGGGGTCTTCCCAGGACCAGAGGTATTAAGATTGGAGGTTCTTGTAGGTAACCCTTGATCTTATCAAATGCTTGCTGACAATCTGAATTCCAAACAACCGTCTGGTCCTTGCGTAATAATTTGAAGATGGGCTCGCAAGTGGGAGTCATATTGGAAATAAATCTGGATATGTAGTTCAGTCTTCCAAGAAAACCTCTGACTTGCTTTTCTGTTTGTGGAGCTGGCATGTCTTGAATGGCTCGGACTTTGTCTGGATCTACTTCAATCCCTCGGTGGTTGACAATGAAACCGAGTAATTTCCCAGATCTTACTCCAAAGGTACACTTGGCTGGATTCAGACTCAACTGATATTTTCTGAGTCTTTTAAACAATTTCAAAATATGTTCCAAATGGTCCTCCTCGCTTTGAGATTTGGCTATCATGTCATCAACATATACCTCTATCTCCTTGTGCATCATATCATGAAATAAAGTTATCATGGCCCTTTGATAAGTAGCACATGCGTTCTTTAGGCCGAAAGGCATAACTCTGTAACAGTAAGTCCCCCACGGAGTAATGAAAGTAGTTTTTCCATGTCATCGGGATCCATCTTAATCTGATTGTAACCGGAGAACCCATCCATAAATGAGAACACTACAAAACGAGTCGTATTATCCACCAATGTGTCGATATGTGGCAAAGGGAAATCATCCTTCGGACTGGCCTTGTTTAGGTCCATGTAATCCACACACATTCTGACTTTCCCATCTTTTTTTGGTACAGGTACAATATTGGCCACCCATTCGAGGTATTTGGACACTGCTAAGAAACCCGCATCAATCTGTTCCTTCACCTCATTGTTGCACCCCAAAATTTGCCCTCTTTCAAGGCTTGACTCTTTTTTTTCATTTCTTTCAAATTCAATGGCATAAGGGAGGCCCATCATTTCAAATTCAAGGTTCATGAATCTAAGGCTAGATTCAAGAGTTTTTTACAAAGAGAAATCTCTTGACATTGTCAAGAATGTTACATTGGTTACCAAAATTCGAACTCTTGATAATGCTTAGGAAATTAAGCTATTTCTAGTCTTAATTCAAGATTCTAAATAACTTCATGCCATGGTATCCCCCATGCTCCATCAAGTCCACATGACCCTCCTTGTGCTTACAAACATGCAAAGAAATATGCAAGAATTAAATCAACATTGGAATGTTTATGGTCCAAGATTATGCATGTTCAATCATAGGCAAAACAGCCCCATGCAAGAGTTGAAGAATTACTACATGTCACAAAATCAAGAGGACAACATGTACTATGTTACAAGATCACTTTTTATGTCACAAAGTCAAGGAAATAGCATGCAAATGATATATTTACTTGCTAAATATCAGTTTGCAAATGCTGTCAAAGAGTGGTAACAATTGGCTACATGGCAAGATACAAAGCAATACCATCCAAGAGACTAATGGGCAAAAGAGGGATAGTAGTATAGTATGCTACAGCAGAAAAATGCAGCAAGTCATACTAGAAATAGAAGGGAAAAGTGGGGCTGCACAAAAGGAAGGAAAAGGCATTGCCAAAAATGGAAAGTTGGTGATGAAAAGGTGTGCAAAGTGTGTGGTTTTAGGACAGCAGAAAAAGTTGACAGAAAAGGTGGAAAATGGGCTGCAAGCAAGCATAGAAAACATAGTATTCCTTACTATCAAAAGACACAACACATTTTGGAGATAGAGAGATTGAGAGCAAAGAGTAAGAGAGAAAACCAGAAAAATAGAGAGAGCAAAAAACCAGCAAAAGATTTAGAGAGTGAAAGAAAAGTACAAGGGAGCCATTGAGAAGGAGAGCCATCAAAGCATAGAGGGAAGAGAAGTGAACACCTAGCCAAAATCAGTTGAGGCTTTGCAAGGAGGGAAACAACTCTTGGGTATCCATTTCTTCAAACTTTTCTCTTCTTTTACATTGTGCATTTATCTTTTGTTCCCTTGGTTTAAGTGTTGTTGTGTTGAGTATAACATGTAAGATCCCAAAGGGACCGAGAAACCCTTTTGAAAGAACCACAAAAAGAAGCAAAAACAAGAGAAAGTTTGGAATTTTTTCATCTGGCAGCCTAACACGGGCCGTGTCACACGACACGGCCGGCCGTGTTACATCTCTGAGTGGCTTTTCAAAGTGAAAAATGCCCTGGACTCACAACACGGGCCGTGTCACACAACACGGGCACCCGTGTTGTACCTCTGTTTGAGACTCTAACTTGTTTTTTTTTGGCCCAGACCTTGTGACACGGGCCGTGTCACACAACACGGCCACCCGTGTCACACCACTTTTGACCCAAAACTCATTTTTTCCTGGAACTGTGACACGGGCCGTGTCATACAACACGGCCACCCGTGTTACCCCACTGTTTTCCACTTATTTTTGTTATTTTTACCTCCAAAAAATTTTTTCTCAAGGAGTTCGCACGACGAACTCCTTGATGGCACTTCGCGCCGTTTTTATCGCATGTCTCGTTTTTTTTTTTAGCCGACTAATCCCATATGTTGTATGATTTTAGTAGAAATGTTGCTATTGTCCTTGGTGACTTTTGATTCCAAAAACCATTTTCAAAAGCAAACTCTCGATTTTATCGAGCCATTTTTAACCCTTGTAAGTCGGTCGCCTTGTGCGTCCGCCATCGACCTTGCTCGCTTCACCTCAGACTTTTTTAAACAATTAAATCCTTGACCCAACATCAAGCGAATTTTCTCAAATAATGGTTAAGCCAACTCACCATATTTAACAAAACGATAAAGTTCACTTTGTATTGAACTAAAGAGAGGGGATTGAGTGTAGACTTCTTCCTCTCCGAGTGTTGAGATGCTCACTGTAGTGTGGGTGGTTTTGACACTCGTCTTTCAATAAGAAGATGTTTTCTTTCCGTACCCTTTGTCACCTAAAAACCTCGGCCCCGTACCGAGTGCATTTTCAAAACACTTATAATAAATAAACCGATTCTCTTTGTATTGAACTAAAGAGAGAGGATTGAGTGTAGACTTCTTCTGCTCTGAGTGTTTGGATACTCATTGTAGTGTGGGTGGTCTCGATACTCGTCTTTCAATACGAAGACGTGACTTTATCCGCCACCTATCTCCCTCTACAACTTCTTTCCGTAACCTTTATCACCTAAAAACCTCGGTCCCGTACCGAGCGCATTTTTAAACTCTTTTCATAACAAAAATTTGAATGGTCGTGGAGTGGTTAGGCGTAGGCCTTCTCCTATCCCGAGTGCTGACGTTTACCGTAGGGTTCTCTGTCGCGAAAGCACTTACCATTCAAAACCAAAAACACTTTAATAAGAGAATGAAGTTCTCTTTGTGTTGAACTAAAGAGAGAGGATTAAGTGTAGACTTCTTCCTCTCCGAGTGTCGAGATGCTCACTGTAGTGTGTGTGGTTTTGATACTTGTCTTTCAATACGAAGACGCTATGTTCGCCACACATTTTTTTACAACAAAAACTTTGAGATAAAGAATTGGGTACTACCCATAGGGGTTACTATCCGAGGACCTATCTCGCCCCTAAAAAAATAATCCAACAAATCAAATGTGACATCTTGCCTCGCATGGCGAAAACTTATCTTTCGAAAAGGATATGATACGTCCGTTCTACCGCAAACAGGTAATGCCTAAGCCTCCAACGAGCGAGCAGCAATACACCTAACTGCTAGAATGCGTATGATAGCATCATCCATAAAAACATCAACAAATCGTAGGCCGAACTACGGCTGCTCTGATTCTTTACTTCGTTCAAGTAAAGATACGTAGGCACAAGGGCCACAATCCTTGCCGAGCATATTCCCCCTTTATTTGTAGTTCCCCGAACTACGTCGACTCTGATTTTCTCGTGTCTATCGAGAATACGTAGGCCTAGGACCGCGAAGTCCTATCGAGTCCTTTCTTTCTTTTCCTTCCCCTGTTATCTCTCTTTTCCCAATTTCTAACCCTCTATCCTTTGGAACACTCTTTTATAGCATAATTTTTAAGCAAATAAATTCACACACAACAAACAAATGGTTCCCATCGAGTACGATGGATGCGAGGGGTGCTAATACCTTCCCTTCGCATAACCGGCTTCCGAACCTGTTCTTGGTTGCGAGACCATCTTATCCGTTCTTTTCTTGAGGTTTTCTCGATATTTTCCTTTCCCCTCATGGGATAAATAAAGTTCGGTGGTGTAAACCCATAATTTCGACAAGACCATAATTTCGACAAGATTAAAATTCAGGCTTTAAGGTCATCTTTGTCGAAGGATAGCATCAGGAGGAGAATCCAAGAATTGCTGACAAGGTTTTAAAGTTTCATTGTTTCGACAGAAATAGATATAATGTTCTGGCAGAATAGTTTGGAGAGTTTGTGACTGAGGGCTTCGACAGAAGAAGTTTGTTAATAAAAGATAAGGTTTGGCAAGTGCTGAAGAGTTTTTCTCCTTTAAAAGGGTTTCGACAGTTTTGAGGAGTTACAAGGTTTCGTCACCAAGGAAGAGATTCAAATTTCAAAAGGTTGTAACCTTTGGCAGTTGGACACATGGAGGTTTCAGAGAAGAAATTTACATGCAGGCTGACACTTGTCGTTTAGTTATAGTTTTTCCGTTCTAAGCAGTTATTTTGTTTGTGTATAAATAGGATAGTTTGTGGTTAGAATGTGTGTGTGAAAATTTGTACAAAATTCCTGTAAAAGCTCTAAGTACCCAGTGTGAGAGAAAATGAGCCTAGTATTTGGAACAATGTACGTTTAAACACCAGTTATATTTCAAAGTCATTTTAAATTACTTGTTTATTCTTCAAGTCCATGTCATTTTAAATTTCATTTACTTTTTTGCAAGTTTTTAGCTTTTCGACATTTCTTTGTTCTTGTTTAAACTTTTAACCTTATTTCATCTTTAAGTTCAAACTTTCGTTACTTGCAAAATCAAAGTCCTTAATACTTTGACAATATTGATAAAACAAACCGCAAATTAGTCACCAAAAGTCTAAGAGTATTTCGACAGAACCAAATGCACATGTATCCTAGGACTTGTATGGTTGGTCCTGCAAGTAACCCAACTTTCTGAAGAAATTGGTTAACCAGAGGTTGTTCGCCAGAAAACACAGCGAACAAATTGGCACACCTGGTGGGACCAGTGCATTTGATAAAATCTAATAGAAATTTTTAGACAAATTGTTCCTTGCTACGTTGTATGATTCTTAGAAGCGGTAAATTAGCCGTAACCGACGTAGAGAGACCAAAGAGAACAAGAAGAAGAAACATGGCTAACTTGCCAAATGCTTCAAATATTTCTGACGAAACCATTCCAGTTTCCAATTCTATCCCTTCGTCAGGAACAATACCAGTGTCTGGCCCTGTTTTAGAACAGAATAGGCCTCCTTTGGGGGATTCCATACCAACGGGTTCAGGATCCCAGAATGCGCCTAGTTCTTCCACCATGGGACACGCCAGACCCTTGGGAACCCCTCCCCCTGGAGGAAATACATTCAGGCCATATCTGAATTATTCTCAGCCTTTGACTGGGAGAGAACAACCGTACGGAATGCCAACTTCAATGATGGCAAGCCTACATAATTCGTCACCATTATTCTCTGATGCCATGGTTCAAGCGTCATCACCATTGCAGGGATCAGGATATGGTGGAAATGGAAATAGAATGAATCAAATTCCACCAGGTTTCCATATGCCCGCTATGACAAACCATTCTGCACAAGTAATCCGTCAACAGATGGATGAAAGCAATCATGATATGGTGCAGGCTTTGACACAACAAATGGGAGACGTGTTCAATCCCTTAATACAAAACACTACCCAAACAAACCAAATATTGGCAGAACAGATGGCACGCATTGCTGATTTTTTTGGAGTCCCACAAGCACAACAAAGAATGCAATTAAACCAGAATCCTGCCAATAGGGCTGTCGAAGAGGAACTCACTATAAACCAAAGGCCCTTAGGGAACCCTCAGGAAAATCCCAGGGGGCAAGAGGTGATGGTCGAACAGCCTAATGTAGAAGAGCCTATTCGACAGGAACCAAGAAGGATAATAGTCCAGAGAAACCAAAATGCTGACGAAGTGTTACAACAGAGAATGCGTTACAATAACATGCCTGTCGAAAATGATATTGCCACCATGGTGGAGAGAATAATGGCACAAAACGGAGTAAACGTAGGATTACAAAGGCCTAGTTATACTTCCCCCTTGTCTGAATTTATCTTACAACAAGAGTTACCACCAAGGTGGAAAGTCCCCAAATTCACAAAATTTTCAGGGGATACTAGTGAATCCACCATAGAACACGTGGCACGTTATTTGATAGAAGCGGGAGAGATTGCTAATAACGAGAACTTAAGGATGAAATATTTCCCAAGTTCTTTGACAAAAAACGCTTTCACTTGGTTTACGTCACTTCCTCCAACTTCAATTTTTACTTGGACCCAATTAGAGAGATTGTTCCATGAACAATTTTATATGGGACAAACCAAGATAAGTTTGAAAGAGTTGGCAAGTGTCAAAAGAAAATTTTCTGAACCCATAGATGACTATTTGAATAGGTTTAGATTATTAAAAGCCAGATGCTTTACGCAAGTGCCGGAACAAGAACTAGTCGAAATGGCTGCAGGGGGTCTTGATTATTCCATAAGGAAAAAATTGGATACCCAATATCTGAGAGACATGGCACAGCTGGCAGACAGAGTAAGGCAGATAGAAAGACTAAAAAATGAGAAATTTAGATCAAATAAAAACAAGAAGGAAAGAGTGGCCTATGTAGGAATAGTTCAAGATGATTACGACGAAAACGAACCAGTCATTTTCGACCAGCAAGAAATTGATCTTGCAGAATTAAAGCAAGGCCCTCCATATTCTTGTAAAGTTTTAGCCCCGTCGAATGGAAAAAGTCCAGTCGAAATGGAAAAGAATGACAGGTTCCCTAAAAGAACCTATACATTCGACATCACCAAGTGTGATGAGATATTTGATTTACTAGTCAAAGATGGTCAGTTAATAAAACCAGCAGGCACTAAAGAGCCTCCTATAGACCAACAGAAAAAGAGAGGTTTTTGCAAATACCATAATTTCTTGGGTCATAAAACTTCTCAATGTTACCTTTTCAGGGATCTTGTCCAAAATGCAATCCAAAATGGAAGGTTGAAATTTGGAGACAAAGGCAAGCAGCAGATGAAGATTGACTCCAATCCCATGCAGATTGTGGAGGCAAATTATGCTGAGCCAGAAATGGTAAACGTGGTCGAAATGGAGATCATGGCAGAAGAAAATTCTGAAATGGTAGGAGTTACTGAAAGCTTCGACACCAACTTCACCATGATAGAAGCTGCTGAAGGTTTCGACACCCATGTCAATGTGGTGGAAGAAGGTGATAATTCTGCTGGCCAGGCTGAGGCAAAAGAAGTCAAAGTTTCTGAAGACTTCGACAGTGAGAATGCCACTGAAACTACTGAAGGTTTCAACGGAAGAAATGCAGTCAAAGTGGGAAGAAGCTTCGACAAGAAAAACTGTGAAAGAGATGCTGAGCAAGGGGTGATCTGGGACACTTTGGGAGAGTCAAATGGGAAATTCGACTTCATGGTGAAATATTCAGCACCACCAAGCTCCGAAACAGATACCAACGAAATCAAACCCACAGGATGGGGAGATTCTTTCAAAAGGGATGACGAAGAGGAGGATAGCAAAACCCTCGCTGCCCAAACAGAGGTCACTGAAGGCCCTGACCAAGAGGAGATTAAAACACCAGGGACTGATGACAATTCCCTCACTGTCAAACAAATGAACAGTGATACCACCAAAAATGAAGAACATCCTGTCGAAAGGGTTGCACATTGCTGCAAATACATCTATAAGGGCTTACACCCAAAAGGCAATGTTAGTCAGTCAAAGGAGGACATCCCAGAGGAAATCATGCTAGTCGAAAAAATGAACAAATTGAAAGTTACAACTGAACAGAGTGCTGGGATTCATATGGTGGAAATCACTCAAAAGGGAGGACCAGACATCGACAAGGGAAAGAAGCGTCAAGAGGAGCATCAGAAGCTGGTTTACCCAGAAGAGAACGAGAGTCTGGTTGAATTCATCCAGAGGTGTCAAAGGAAGAATGCAGAAGTCATGCTTTGCCCAAGATGCAGTGCTGTGTTCGACAAGAAAGCAGCTGATGACTTAGAAGCAGCAGTAAAGACCCAGAGGAAAAGAAATTGGGGAACAGTCCCACCAACCAGAAACGAAAGATTCGACCCAAGAAGAGGGGAGCATCACAGTCAAGGGGTCGGAGAAAGACGTTTCAACACTTACAAACCATCCAACAGGCCAAATGATGACAAATGGGTTCAGCCTATAAGGGATGTCCAAGGTCAGAAGAGATGGAAGAGTTTTGAAGTGAACAGGGGTCCTTCCATGGAAGTTAAAAAGGAGGCAAAGCCAAAATACGTCTCTGAAAACTACAAAGGGAAGAATCCTATGTCCAGATCCCAATGGAGAAGATTCCAAAGGCAGAAGAAAATTGAAAAGAAAACTGTAGAATACCAAAAGGTTGGGCAGAAGGAAGCTGAATCAAGCAAATGTGTGCAGATTACGAACAAGGGAATGCCCCTGGCAGAAAAAGAAATCATTCAGAAGAATAGATCTGGTGACACCACAGAGGTGCAGAAAACAAACAATAGAATGCCAGTGGACGAAGAAGTCACAGATGAATTTGGTTCAGAATCAGATGCTTCTTTCGACGTAACTTGCAATGTGGTTTCTGTACTGCCCAGAGACTTCGACAGGATAATGGAAGTCGAAGACGAAGAGGATGACATGATGGATGATAGCATAAGCTTGAAGCCTGTATGCTACTACATAATGAACAATGGCTGTGTCGAAGAGCAAAATGCCTTCTTCGAAAAGCCAGATGATGCAATGAAGGCTCACTTAAAGCCTCTCTTCATAAAAGGAAAGGTAGAGGGTGTAGGTGTCAACAAAATTCTGATAGATGGCGGAGCAGCTGTAAATTTAATTCCTCATTACATGATAAGGAGAATTGGAAAAGATGACTCCGACACTAAGCCTCACAATATGGTGTTGTCCAACTATGAAGGTAAAGTGGGAACAACACTGGGAGTAATACAATTGAACTTGACTGTAGGATCCATCACCAGGCCTACAATGTTTGTGGTGATAGCATCAAAAGCAAATTACAACTTGCTGTTGGGAAGAGAATGGATCCATGGGATTGGGGCTGTGCCATCCTCCATGCATCAAAGAATAGCAATCTGGAGGCCAGATGGGATTGTCGAAAACATTGAAGCAGATCAGAGTTACTTCACAGCTGATGTGAACAATATCACTAGTCGTAACTTCGACAAGAACCTAGCCCATATAGCACCATGCAATCCTGCGGCTTTCGACCTGACAGCTTCCGACAACGCTTACTGTTCCATGTACCTCCATCCTACACATGGTTTCCAGTGGGATAAAGAAATAATTGGGGAAACAAATTACACTTGGGGAACTGCCCACGTCAACCCAACTGGATGGGGAAGTGAATTCAGTGAAAATGACTGAAGTTTCAGCAATGGAAAGGATTTCGGCTTATATAGCCGAAAAACAACACAAAGCGGCCCTTGAGGCTGAAGTAAGAAATATGGCTGTCGAAGCCAGCACTCAGGTTGTCGAAGGACAACACCCTCAAGAAAATATTGAGGAGCAACATGCAAATCAGAGTTTTGAAGAAGACTCAAATGGTGAATGGCAGAACCAAAGACTTGATGCCATTTATGATGACGAACCTTTGGGGTTCGAAAAGGATCCAACCTCCACCAATATGAAAATGGTGGCACAGGATCCCTTAGAGGAGATTAATCTAGGACTGGGGGCAGAGAAAAGGCCCACTTACATCAATGCCAAGTTGAATCCTCAACTCAGGATCGAAATAATCCAGCTGCTGAATGAGTTTAAAGACTGCTTCGCATGGGATTATGACGAAATGCCTGGTTTAGACAGAAGTTTGGTGGAATTGAAGTTGCCAATTCTGGAAGGGAAGAAGCCAATAAAACAGACCCCCAGACGCTTTGCACCTGAAATTCTGTCGAAGATCAAAGAAGAGGTCGAAAGACTTCTAAAATGCAAATTCATCCGTACAACAAGGTATGTCGAATGGATTGCTAATATTGTTCCTGTGATTAAGAAAAATGGCACACTAAGGGTGTGTATTGATTTTAGAGATCTAAACTCAGCCACCCCTAAGGATGAGTATCCTATGCCAGTAGCAGAAATGCTAGTAGATTCTGCAGCAGGCCATGAGTATTTAAGTATGCTTGATGGCTATTCTGGTTATAACCAGATTTTTATTGCTGAAGAAGACGTTCCAAAAACAGCTTTTCGTTGTCCAGGAGCAATAGGAACATATGAATGGGTAGTAATGCCCTTTGGTTTGAAAAATGCTGGAGCTACTTACCAAAGGGCTATGAATTCTATTTTTCACGATTTCATTGAAACGTTTATGCAAATTTATATAGATGACATTGTGATTAAGTCTGCTTCAGGCTTCGACCATATTAACCATCTTCGACAGTCCTTTGAAAGGATGAGGAAGTTTGGTTTGAAAATGAATCCTCTTAAATGTGCTTTTGGTGTGCAGGCTGGGGATTTCTTAGGCTTTGTGGTCCACAAAAAGGGGATTGAAATCAATGAAAACAAAGCTAAATGCAACTGGAAGTCAAAGATCACTTCGACAGCAAAAGACATTTCTCCTTTGATAGTCGAAAATATCTTTTGCTGGGGGGCAATTTGTAAACCCATAATTTCGACAAGACCATAATTTCGACAAGATTAAAATTCAGGCTTTAAGGTCATCTTTGTCGAAGGATAGCATCAGGAGGAGAATCCAAGAATTGCTGACAAGGTTTTAAAGTTTCATTGTTTCGACAGAAATAGATATAATGTTCTGGCAGAATAGTTTGGAGAGTTTGTGACTGAGGGCTTCGACAGAAGAAGTTTGTTAATAAAAGATAAGGTTTGGCAAGTGCTGAAGAGTTTTTCTCCTTTAAAAGGGTTTCGACAGTTTTGAGGAGTTACAAGGTTTCGTCACCAAGGAAGAGATTCAAATTTCAAAAGGTTGTAACCTTTGGCAGTTGGACACATGGAGGTTTCAGAGAAGAAATTTACATGCAGGCTGACACTTGTCGTTTAGTTATAGTTTTTCCGTTCTAAGCAGTTATTTTGTTTGTGTATAAATAGGATAGTTTGTGGTTAGAATGTGTGTGTGAAAATTTGTACAAAATTCCTGTAAAAGCTCTAAGTACCCAGTGTGAGAGAAAATGAGCCTAGTATTTGGAACAATGTACGTTTAAACACCAGTTATATTTCAAAGTCATTTTAAATTACTTGTTTATTCTTCAAGTCCATGTCATTTTAAATTTCATTTACTTTTTTGCAAGTTTTTAGCTTTTCGACATTTCTTTGTTCTTGTTTAAACTTTTAACCTTATTTCATCTTTAAGTTCAAACTTTCGTTACTTGCAAAATCAAAGTCCTTAATACTTTGACAATATTGATAAAACAAACCGCAAATTAGTCACCAAAAGTCTAAGAGTATTTCGACAGAACCAAATGCACATGTATCCTAGGACTTGTATGGTTGGTCCTGCAAGTAACCCAACTTTCTGAAGAAATTGGTTAACCAGAGGTTGTTCGCCAGAAAACACAGCGAACAGGTGGCGACTCTTCTGTCCTTTTCCTTTTCGCCTTCCCCGTCGTTGCGCGTATTTTTCGAGTAGCGACAGCTGGCGACTCTGCTGGGGACTTGGCAAGCCAAACCTAGTTTGTTTGTTGCATTTGTGCTTTATTTGCTTTTATGTTTTATTGTTATTTTATTATTGTGTTTCTTTCTAACCTGGTGGGTTTATTGGGATGGTTTGTGAGGATAAATCTTTCTACCCGGGCTTTCGAGTATACACTAAGATTAGGATGTGGTTTCTTTCTGATTTGCGAGACGTAGGACTCGTTGAGTTGGATCGAATTCCACCGCTCAGATGAGACCCCGTTGGAGATATTATGTCCTACGTGTAGTCGTAACGATGTTTTATTTCCGACGTGGGATTCCGTGATTCTGAGGACCTCTTGTAGAAACCTATTCCAAAAGGTTACTAAAACATAACTCTGTGTTCATCCTTTTGAAGGGATTACCGTCTTACGAGTAGTCGTTATGATGGAAAACTTTTGAGGGTTAGTGCATGGGACTTTGTTTAAAAGCCTTTTGGGATGCCCTCTTATAAACCAATAGATTGCCCACCCATGGTGAGAGATATTTTGTTACAATACCCTGCAGGATTTGTGGCCTTGATCCATGTGTTTCCATTCTCATATGCATCCATAAAGCATTGCATTTCATAGCATTGTTGCATATCAAGGGACTTAAGAGACTGTGATTATCATAGGTATTGAAGAACAAGATGAATGACCAAAGGAAAAGAAGTACAAATTCCTTAAAGTTCAGAGAACCGAAGTTGGGACCAATCCAAGATCTTTTGGTTGATGTGCCAAAAGCTATCAAATTTAACTTTCAAGGGAAATATGGGAAATTGCTTGACCTTCTCCATTCTGGGATCGATACATGGGCTTTGTTCGCTATGGTTCAGTTTTATGATGCGCCTCTCAGATGCTTCACCTTTCAGGATTATCAGTTGGCTCCTACTCTTGAAGAATATTCTCACCTTTTGAATATCAAGATCAAGGATCAACCTATTTATACCGGCCTAGAAGAAGAGCCAAAGTCTTCTGTCATTGCTCTCGCTCTCCGTATGACCGAGGAAGAGGTTAAAGATGGTTTAACCAATAAGGGAGGTACTCAAGGCTTTCCTTTGAGGTTTTTGCTAGATAAAGCCGATCAGTACAAGACCAATGGGGATTGGGAAGGTTTTGGTATTGTCGTTGCTCTAATGATTTATGGGATTGTCCTCTTTCCAAATGTGGACAATTTTATAGACATCACCGCTATCATTCTCTTCATGCAAAAGAATCCTATCCCTACCCTCCTTGTTGATGTTTACCACTCCATTCATTGGAGAAGTGAAAAGAAGACAGGAATGATCCAATGCTGTTCTCATCTACTGTTCAAATGGTATGCTTCCCACCTGCCGAAGAAAGGGCCGTTTGTGGAAAACAAGAAGAAACTGAAATGGTCTCAACGTATTATGTCTCTAGAGGCCAGTGATATTGCTTGGTATTCTCATGAGTACTACGACGTGGATATCATCTTTAGTTGTGGAAATTTCGGTAACGTACCTCTAATCAGTAGGGCCGGTTGCATTAACTACAACCCTGTCATGGCGTTGCGTCAGTTGGGCTATGCCATGGAAGATGAGCCCGAAGCAGGGAAGGTTCAGAGTTTCTTTTTGCTAGCCACAACAGATGATCCTGCATTTGTCAGGAATATTGTTAAAGCGTGGGCCAAGGTTCATACGAAGGGGAAGAAAGAGTTAAAGGTGAAGAACTGTGTGGCTAAGGAGCCCTACAACCGATGGTTGCAAGCTAGAGTGGTCGAAAGGTTGCTTCCATTTCCCTCCGAACCATCCATGAGAGAAGAACTTCCTGCTCCTACTCATGTGTCCATGGAGGAGTATGAGAAGCTAAAGCTAGTGATAGAAAGGTTGACAAAGGAAAATCAGGACCTTCAGGCTGAGGTTCACCAAGCAAGAGTGGAGAATGGCCAATATAAGAGGAAAGTGGAGTTCGAACAAGACCAAGCGGCTGAGAGTAGCAAGAAGCTGAAGCTAGAAGCAGATCTGAGGGTCAGGTATCAAGAAGGTTTTGAAGGAGCTGATGCATCGGTAAAATCCCTCCGGCAACGCCTAAAGGAAACCAAGGCCTCTTGTGATAAAGCGTGGAGATTCTTCGAGATAGCCTCTGCTGGAAAAAAGAAGACAAGGGAGGAACTTGAGGCCGATATTGATGTTCTTGAAAAGGAGTTGAGGGGTGCCTTAATTCTAGCCGAAAGCGAGCGACAACTCAAAGAAGAAGCATTGAGAGCTTCATATGTCACCTCTGATGTATGGCACAACAAATGCTCGGAATTGAAGACTGCTCAGGAAACGACCACCTTGTGGAAAGACCGTTTCGAGGCCCTGCAAAGGAATAGTTCACTATGGTTGAAGAAGGAAGCTCAACTCAACGAACTTTTGGATACGTATGAGGATTCTCTTCGTTATTACCAGCCGACCCTAGACATATGTCGCGCTAGGTATAACAACCTAG
Organism: Lathyrus sativus; assembly: GCA_963859935.3. NCBI lineage: Eukaryota > Viridiplantae > Streptophyta > Magnoliopsida > Fabales > Fabaceae > Lathyrus > Lathyrus sativus. The sequence continues at coordinate 360,415,459 of OZ012738.1, forward strand.
TGGAGCATTGCAACCTTATGATCCGTGATATCCCATGGAGGTTGGAAAGTGCAATTCAAGACTTGGAAGGAAATGATGTTCCTCCTTCCATCCATCATTTTATCCGGCTCTGCGACCAAATGATTAGAAGATTCATGTCTGAGACGAAAAAGCTTGAAGAACGTCTTCGGAAGAAAGATTTTTAGTTCATTCAGTATTTTTCTTGTAGCATGAGTTTTTATTTTGCAGCTTATTGAACAATCAGTTGTATTGAATCTTCCCTCAAATTTAATGAAAGTTTGCTTTTTGGCTTAAATTGTGCATTCTTTACTATTCATTTATAGTTCCATAATACCATTGATAATCATAAATCTTGAAAGTCCCTTGAACATCATTCGAGCATTGCATATACTCACGCATCATTTTCTGCATTCCCCGAAACCCGACCTCATACCGCTTGCCATTTCAGAAGAAAAGAAAGAGAAAGAGCAAGCTGACTTCTCAACATTCCTACAACACAAGAGGAAACCAACGAAGAGTCATGGATCAAGTGCAACAAGATCTGCAGGAGTTTAGGGAAAAGATGGCGCAATTCATGGAAACAATGCAAGGGGTGGCCAATGGGCAGGAACAACTGAGAACGCTGGTTCAACCACTAATAGCTCGAGTGGATGGAAGTGGAGTTCTGCATGGAGGAACTACCGATGTTCCTCCTCCAGTTAATGGTAGCACTTCGCAGGCCAATGGTGGTCCAACTGTAGTCAATATTCCGGGTGGAGAAAACCAAGATGGAATTCCCATCCCAGTTGCGGCGGGCGCCGTGCCTGTTAACAATGGTCCTCAGTGGAACCAAGATGAGCAAGATGACGTCTTCTCCATGGGAGACCTTGGGGCAGGATTACGATCTGACGCTAATAGAAGGTTCGATGCAATCGAAGAAAAAATGAGGAGCATTCTTGAAGGCCAGAATACTATGGGTCTTGACATGTCCAATCTGGGATTGATTCCGGGACTTAGGATTCCTCCTAAGTTCAAAGTGCCAGATTTCGATAAATACAAAGGGACAACATGTCCAAGGGTGCATCTTCGATCCTATTTCCGAAGGATGTCTGCATACTCCGATGATGAGAAGTTGCTGATGCACTTCTTCCAAGATAGCTTGTCAGGACCATCTTTAGAATGGTATATGGGATTGGAGCCGGTCCACATCAAAAGTTGGAAGGATTTGGCAGAGGCTTTTGTCAAACACTACCAGTATAATAGTGACCTAGCACCGAATCGTGTACAGTTACAGAACCTATCACAAAGGAACAACGAAGGATTCAAGGAGTACGCCCAGAGGTGGCGTGAGTTGGCTGCAAGGGTTCAACCTCCAATGGTGGAGAGAGAACTCATCAACCTGTTTGTAGCTACACTACCTGGTGTGTATTATGAGAAATTGATAAGCAACATGTCTGGAAGTTTCTCAGATCTGATCATCACGGGCGAGAGAGTAGAAAATGGGATTAAATTGGGTAAAATACAAGCTGGAGAAGGGACCTCATCTGGAGGTGGAAGAAAGAACTTCGGTATTAAAAGAAAGGAGAATGAGACAAACGCAATATCAGGTTTTAAGAATCAAAATTGGAACCAGAATCAGAATCAGTATCGCCCACGACCGTACTATCAACAACAACCACAAGTAGCTAGTATTGTCATCCCGGCAGTACCGCCTCAGCAACAGCCACGTCAACAGCAACAACAACAACGACAACAACCACAACAACAGAATTACGCGCCAAGACCGTATCAAGACCGAAGAAGGATGGTAGATAGGCACTTTGATACACCACCAATGCCTTACTCTCAGCTACTACAACACTTATTGCAATTGCAGTTGGTCCAGAAAAGGACGATGGCCCCTTTAAATGGCTCACCACCACCCGGGTATGACGCCAACGCTAGGTGTGACTTCCACTCTGGCGCTCCCGGCCATCATATTGATAATTGCAAAGCCTTCAAGAACAAGGTACAAGACCTTGTTGATAGTAGGGCCATTAATTTCAACCATGATGCGCCGAATATTGATCAGAACCCTATGCCAAATCATGGAGCAGGTAGAGTAAATGCTGTTGTTGAAGGGGAGGATTTGGATCTGGTATATGATGTTGAAGAATTGAAGACTCCTTTAAGTTTTGTAAAATGCAAGTTGTTAGAAGGTGGGGTGTTTCCCGGGTGTGACAAGGATTGTGAAAATTGTGCCGCCCATCCTGAAGGGTGTGAGAGTCTGAAGAGTTATATACAGTGTATGATAAACGAAGGTGTTCTGCAGTTTGACAAGATCCGTGAGAAAAAGAATGAGAAGATAGTCAGTAAGAAAGAGGATGAGGTGGCCACCATCTCTATCCCTTACAAAACAATCACTATTTCTGCGCCGCCAGCGCGACCTACCATCATCTTTACGAAGGCAGGACCTGTACCTTATGAAAATTCCAAGGCGATCCCTTGGAACTATGGAGCGGAAGTCTACTGCAATGGACAGAAACAGGAATTGAAAAGCTTGCCATTGGACTCAGTTGACAACTTGGTGGGAACCGGGGGAATGACTCGAAGTGGAAGGATATTCGCACCTCCCAAGGTAAGTGCAGAAAGAGCTGATAAAGGTAAAGGGACGGTAGTAGCAGAGGAAAGTTCTCAGGCTGGAGGAAAAGAAGTCGTGCTGAAAGACACAGAAGAGTTCATGCGCCTAATAAGGAAGAGCGACTATAAAATCGTGGATCATCTACAACAGACGCCTTCAAAAATTTCTATCTTGTCGTTGTTGTTATGTTCGGAGGCTCATAGGAACGCTTTGCTCAGGGTCTTGGATAATGCTTATGTGCCACAAGAAATATCTGTCAATCAGTTGGAAGGAGTAGTGGCCCATGTCAATGCAGGGAATGGGTTGGGATTCACCGACCGTGATTTGACACCGAAAGGAAGGAATCATAACTTGGCTATGCATATCTCTATGGAATGTAGAGGTGTCGTCTTGTCTCATGTATTGGTAGACACTGGGTCGTCATTAAATGTGTTACCCAAGAAAGCCCTCATGAAGCTAGACACTCGAGGGATAATATGTACGCCAAGCGATATGGTGGTCAGAGCTTTTGATGGGACAAGAAGGTCCGTGTTTGGAGAGCTAACCTTGCCGATTCAAGTCGGTCCTGAGGTTTTTGATGCGGTTTTCTATATAATGGATATCCAGCCGGCATATAGCTGTCTCTTGAGTCGGCCTTGGATACACTCAGCAGGAGCGGTGACGTCAACCCTACACCAAAAGCTGAAGTATATGGTGGGTGATAACATTGTGACTGTTTGTGGAGAGGAAGACATCATGGTAAGCCATCTGTCCTCATTCAAGTATGTGGAGGTCGATGGTGAAATTCACGAAACCTTGTGCCAAGCCTTTGAGACCATCCAAATCAAAGAGAAAGCAACAGTTGAAGCCAAGGCGCCAGAAGTTGCTATGTCATCTTACAAGGAAGCCCAAGCTGTGGTGAAATCTGGATCAGCGAAAGGATGGGGGGAGGTGATAAGCGTCCCCAACAAACAAGATAAGTTCGAATTAGGGTACAGCCCATACGCATCTTCTTCAAGCGCTCCTCGCTACAAAGGACCTGTTCAGTTCACCAGTGCTGGGGTGATGTTCAAAGAGATCAACGCCGTATCTGACGAAGGAGGAGATAGTGACTGTGACATGGATGCATGGATCCAGCCATGCGTCCCCGGCCAAGGCTTGAAGAATTGGACCATGGAAGAAGTTATCACTGCGACTTATGAAGAGTAATTGTTGTGTTTTGATTAATGTATTGCCATATGCTCTGCCCGGGGCATAATGGTCTTTATTTGTTGGGCCTTATCTTTTATGTGTGTGAACAACCCTTTTATCATTATCAATCAAAAAACGTCTTTTCATTCAAAACTTTGTGATCCTTGTTTTTCTTATTTTTATTTACAACAATAAAATGGCAATGTGGTTTGTGTTTATTTGTTTGCATATCATTTAAGCATAAAATCATCATCATTACAGGTTGCACATTTCAGATACCACCGATTCAGACTCGGTATGACTTTGACAATCCGATCTTTCAAGCAGAAGGAGAGATTGATGAAAATGAAGACCTGCCTGAAGAACTTGCCAGATTGTTAAAACAAGAGGAGAAGGTCATCCTACCTCATCAGGAGGAAGTTGAAGTCGTCAACCTGGGAACAGAAGAGGATAAAAAGGAGGTCAGAATAGGGGTTGCGCTGCAGAATGATATCAAGCAAAGATTGATTGAGTTACTCCAAGAGTATAAGGATGTCTTTGCTTGGTCATACGAAGATATGCCCGGACTCGACACAGATATTGTAGTCCATCGCCTGCCTTTACGTGAAGAGTGTCCTCCTGTCAAACAGAAACTGAGAAGAACCAGGCCAGATATGGCAGTGAAGATCAAGGAAGAAGTCCAGAAGCAACTAGATGCTGGATTTCTTGCTGTGGCCAACTACCCTCCTTGGGTCGCTAACATCGTGCCCGTTCCTAAGAAGGACGGCAAAGTCAGGATGTGTGTTGACTATAGGGACCTGAATAGAGCGAGCCCAAAAGATGATTTCCCGCTCCCCCATATTGACGTTCTCGTTGATAACACCGCACAATACTCAGTGTTTTCCTTCATGGATGGTTTCTCTGGATATAACCAAATCAAGATGGCACCGGAGGACATGGAGAAAACGACTTTTATCACGCCTTGGGGGACGTTTTGCTATAAAGTAATGCCTTTTGGGTTGAAGAAAGCAGGAGCAACTTATCAGCGAGCAATGGTCACTCTCTTTCACGATATGATTCATCATGAGATTGAGGTCTATGTCGATGATATGATTGCGAAATCCCAAATGGAGGAGGAGCACCTGGTGAATCTTCTAAAGTTGTTTGAGAGGTTGAGAAAGTTCAAATTGAGGTTGAACCCGAATAAGTGCACTTTCGGCGTACGGTCAGGAAAGCTGTTGGGGTTCGTTGTTAGTGAGAAAGGTATTGAGGTCGATCCTGTGAAGATCAAGGCAATTCAAGAAATGCCAGCGCCAAAGACCGAGAAGGAGGTTCGTGGTTTCTTAGGTAGATTGAACTACATCGCAAGGTTCATATCTCACCTCACAGCCACTTGTGAGCCATTGTTTAAGCTATTGAAAAAGGATCAGACGATTATCTGGAATGAGAGTTGCCAGAGAGCGTTTGAGAAGATAAAAGAGTATCTACAAGAACCTCCAATACTGATACCTCCGGTGGCTGGAAGACCGTTGATAATGTACTTAACAGTTCTTGAGAATTCCATGGGTTGTGTTCTCGGTCAGCATGACGAGACTGGAAGAAAAGAGCATGCAATTTACTACTTGAGTAAGAAGTTCACAGACTGTGAATCTAGATACTCAATGTTGGAGAAAACTTGTTGCGCACTCGCTTGGGCCGCCAACCGCCTAAGACAGTATATGCTAAACCACACAACCATGTTAATTTCAAAGATGGATCCTATTAAGTACGTATTCGAAAAGCAAGCACTATCAGGAAGGATTGCTAGATGGCAGATGGTTCTGACAGAATACGACATCCAGTACGTGCCTTAGAAAGCAATTAAAGGTAGTGTCCTGTCAGAATATCTCGCAGAGCAACCAGTCGATGACTACCAGCCAATGAAGTTTGATTTTCCTGATGAGGACATTATGTATTTAAAGATGAAGGATTGTGATGAGCCGTTGCCAGACGAAGGTCCAGAGTTGGGTTCCCAGTGGAAATTAATCTTTGACAGTGCTGTTAACTCCTACGGTAGCGGGATTGGGGCAATTATTACGACTCCCCATGGCTCCCATATACCATTCACTGCAAGACTAACATTCCCATGCACCAACAATGAGGCTGAATACGAAGCGTGCATCATGGGTATCGAAGAAGCAATCGACTTGAGGATCAAGAACCTTGATATCTATGGAGATTCAGCTTTGGTGGTAAACCAGATCAAGGGAGAGTGGGAGACCCGCCAGCCTAATCTGATCCCTTATATGAATTACGCCAGAAGGTTGCTACCTTTCTTTGACCGGGTAGAGCTTCACCATGTACCGAGGGCAGAAAATCAGATGGCTGATGCTTTAGCTACATTGTCCTCGATGTACAAAGTAAACTTCTGGAATGATGCACCGAGAATTGTCATCTCACGCCTCAACAGGCCGGCTTTTGTTTTCGCAATAGAAGAAGCTTCTGATGGTAAGCTGTGGTTTTATGACATCCAGAACTTTCTCAAGAACCAAGAATATCCGCCTGGGGCATCGGCCCGGGATAAGAAGACCTTGAGAAGATTATCTGGTAACTTCTATCTGAATCCAGACGGTGTACTCTACCGGAGAAACTTTGACTTGGTGCTGCTAAGATGTGTGGACGAAAAAGAAGCAGGTTTGCTTATGGAAGAAGTCCACGAAGGTGCCTTTGGAACACATGCAGGTGGGCATGCCATGTCTCTAAAATTATTAAGGGCGGGCTATTATTGGTTAACTATGGAGTTGGATTGCTTCAAATACGCCAAAAAGTGCCATAAATGCCAGATTTATGCCGACAAGATTCATGTGCCACCTTGTCCTCTGAATGTCATGTCATCCCCATGGCCTTTTTCCATGTGGGGCATCGATATGATTGGAAAGATCGAGCCAACCGCATCCAATGGACATCGCTTCATCTTAGTAGCCATCGACTATTTCACCAAATGGGTCGAAGCAGCTTCTTACGCCAATGTCACGAAGCAAGTCGTAGCCCGGTTTATCAAAAGGGACATCATCTGTCGATATGGAATACCCTAGAGGATCATTACTGATAATGGTTCAAATCTGAATAACAAGATGATGAAGGAACTGTGCCAGAATTTCAAAATCGAGCATCACAATTCTTCTCCCTATCGTCCGAAAATGAATGGCGCTGTAGAAGCGGCTAACAAGAACATTAAGAAGATAGTACAGAAGATGGTTGTGACTTATAAGGATTGGCACGAGATGTTGCCTTTTGCTTTGCATGGATATCGCACTTCGGTGCGTACTTCGACTGGGGCAACTCCTTTCTCGTTGGTATATGGCATGGAGGCTGTTCTACCATTGGAGGTCGAGATCCCATCTTTGAGAGTTCTGGCTGACGTCAAGTTGGATGAAGCAGAATGGGTGAAGAACAGGTTGAATCAACTCAGTTTGATGGACGAGAAGAGGTTGGCGTCTCTTGCGTACGGTCGTCTGTATCAGAGTAGGATGAAGAAAGCCTACGATAAGAAGATGCGTCCTCGAAGCTTTCAGACAGGCGATCTGGTGTTGAAGAGGATTCTCCCACCACAGAACGATCATAGGGGCAAATGGACCCCCAATTATGAAGGTCCGTATGTTGTAAGGAAGGTCTTCTCTGGAGGAGCCTTGCTACTTTCAACCATGGATGGTGAAGATTTTACGTCCCCTGTGAACGCGGACGCAGTCAAAAGATACTTTGCTTAAAATAGACCCGCTGGAAAGAAAAAGAAAATCCAGGCAAGAATGGGGCATCTCGGCGAACCATAAAAAGATAGGTTCGGGCAAAAATTAGAGATAAAAAAAATGTGTAAACCCGCAAAGTTGAAAACCTGAAAGGGCGACTTTGGCAAAAATGGGTATCCCGGTGAATCGAAAACCCGCAAGGGCGGTTCAGGCAAAAGTTAGGGATTTGAAAATCAAATGACTGCGGCCTGCACATTGATCTTTAAAGCATAGTGGATTATGGGAGAACTCGAGAAGCAGTCATTCAGATCGATCTCTTCAGAAGACGAAGCATCGGAAAGGCGTCGAAGTCATGCGAGTCATAATTGAGTCGTTCTATGGTGGTTGTCTGTACCACATTGCCGACATTTTGATATTCTTGTGCATTTTTGTATATTTCTTACACAGCTTTCTCATTTCAGGAGTTGTGTCCCATGTAAATTTGCCTATTTACAGGCCGTTTATCAATAATACATACTATCCAGAAAACCTTTTGTTGTGTTTTTACTGTTTTGTTTGCAAAAGACGCCTGATGTTTTTGATAAAACTTTGCATACATAAATTTGTGGGCTTTGCTATCTATAATTAAAACATTGTAGTTGCTTAAATAACGTCTTAAGTGATAATTGAGATGGTACCTGCTGCATAAAACATACTTGTTTATTTGTTATTTGCAAGAGAACTTTCCTCGAGGCTTCTCCAGAAGTTCCTCATCTAAAGGAAATGTGCAGTTTAAGTGGGTCCTCACCCCCGGCAATTTGAAACCTTGACAATCAAAGGATATCCTCAGCAAGTCAAGATTGACATCTCCAGCAGAACAGGATCGTTTCCAGTGAGCGGGTGCGGGTTTATCCCTCAGCAGTAGAATGAATTCAGAAATTTGTTTTTCCCCACAGAGTTTGAACAACTGGCTCCTTTTCCCCTCAGAGTCTAGGTCATTGACTCATTCCTCAAGCGGAAGTTGTGTTTGTCGAGTTTATTGCTCATTTCCCCAAGCAAAGATTGATGTTGTTTCCCTCATTGTCTAATCCCCAGCAGGTTGGATTTGCTCTTAGCGGAACAATTTTACCCAGAAGTTTGCCCAGACGACCATCCAGGGTTCGTTTTCTCCAACGTTTGTACTAGACGTGTCTAGTCGTTTCCCCGACGGAATTAATCCTTTCTCTTTGGCATTTATTTTGCTAAAGTATTTCCTTCGCATTTGCATCATGCATAACATCCTCCCAAACGCGTAGCATTTCCATTTCATATGGAGCATTACGCCATATTCAAACATGTGCATGTAAAACATAGTCCAGACTGCCACCCCTTTGTTTTCAAACGTATCTCCAGCAGTTATCAGTATATTTCTCAATCCTGCATGATATCCAGACCTCCAGCCAGGTCATTGACAAGTGTGTCCATCTTATCGGTCTCTCTAGCGGAGTCTACTTATTCAAGTTCATGTTTTCCCAACGGATTTCTTCACCCAGATGATGAATCGACGAATGTTCTTCTGAACTTAGGGTTGAGCTGACCTTTGGGTCCGATGCTCGCTTTTAGAAAAATGAATTGACGGTGAAGTCAAATGATTTTGATAGCTAGTGGCGAAGTTAGATGCTATTAAGAATTGACGACGAAGTCAAATTATGAAGAGAATTGACGACGAAGTCAAACCATGTTGGGAATCGACGACGAGGTCAGATTATAAAGAAAATTGACGACGAGGTCAGATCATGAAGAAAATTGACGACGAGGTCAGATTATGAATTGACGACAAAGTCAAATTATGAAGAGAATTGACGACGAAGTCAAGCCATGTTGGGAATCGACGACGAGGTCAGATTATAAAGAAAATTGACGACGAGGTCAGATCATGAAGAAAATTGACGACGAGGTCAAATTATGAATTGACGACGAAGTCAAATTATGAAGAGAATTGACGACGAAGTCAAGCCATTTTGGGAATCGACGAAGAGGTCAGAGTATGAAGAGAATCGACGACGAGGTCAGATTATGTAAAGAGTTGATGGCGAAGTCAGATCATGTAGAGGGTTGACGGCGACGTCAGAACGGTTTGAGAAATAACGGCGAAGTCAGATGATTTTAATTGACGACGAAGTCAGATTATGTTGTAAGTTGATGGCGAAATTAGAGGATATGGAGGACTGATGGCGAGATCAGATGTTCTACCAATCATATGTTTTTACAGATTATGTTGAATATTGGCGGTGAGGTCAGATTTCACAGATTTGATGTTAAGTTCCGACAGCGAAGTTAGATGCTATTAAGAGCTTACGGCAAGGTCAGTTGTCTGTATTTGATCCACGACTGATGGCGAAGTCAGATGTTCTACCTGATATAGGTGCCTGACGGTGATGTCATAGGTTTCATTCTACGGTTGACAAATTTTTTGGGTTTCTTTTGTATTCAATCACCTTTTACCTCGAATGTTTGAAAGCGTTTGCTTTTCATCCCTTCAGGTCCAAGTCGCTTGAATAGGGGCAGCTGTTGCACCCCAAAATTTGCCCTCTTTCAAGGCTTGACTCTTTTTTTTCATTTCTTTCAAATTCAATGGCATAAGGGAGGCCCATCATTTCAAATTCAAGGTTCATGAATCTAAGGCTAGATTCAAGAGTTTTTTACAAAGAGAAATCTCTTGACATTGTCAAGAATGTTACATTGGTTACCAAAATTCGAACTCTTGATAATGCTTAGGAAATTAAGCTATTTCTAGTCTTAATTCAAGATTCTAAATAAATTCATGCCATGGTATCCCCCATGCTCCATCAAGTCCACATGACCCTCCTTGTGCTTACAAACATGCAAAGAAATATGCAAGAATTAAATCAACATTGGAATGTTTATGGTCCAAGATTATGCATGTTCAATCATAGGCAAAACAGCCCCATGCAAGAGTTGAAGAATTACTACATGTCACAAAATCAAGAGGACAACATGTACTATGTTACAAGATCACTTTTTATGTCACAAAGTCAAGGAAATAGCATGCAAATGATATATTTACTTGCTAAATATCAGTTTGCAAATGCTGTCAAAGAGTGGTAACAATTGGCTACATGGCAAGATACAAAGCAATACCATCCAAGAGACTAATGGGCAAAAGAGGGATAGTAGTATAGTATGCTACAGCAGAAAAATGCAGCAAGTCATACTAGAAATAGAAGGGAAAAGTGGGGCTGCACAAAAGGAAGGAAAAGGCATTGCCAAAAATGGAAAGTTGGTGATGAAAAGGTGTGCAAAGTGTGTGGTTTTAGGACAGCAGAAAAAGTTGACAGAAAAGGTGGAAAATGGGCTGCAAGCAAGCATAGAAAACATAGTATTCCTTACTATCAAAAGACACAACACATTTTGGAGATAGAGAGATTGAGAGCAAAGAGTAAGAGAGAAAACCAGAAAAATAGAGAGAGCAAAAAACCAGCAAAAGATTTAGAGAGTGAAAGAAAAGTACAAGGGAGCCATTGAGAAGGAGAGCCATCAAAGCATAGAGGGAAGAGAAGTGAACACCTAGCCAAAATCAGTTGAGGCTTTGCAAGGAGGGAAACAACTCTTGGGTATCCATTTCTTCAAACTTTTCTCTTCTTTTACATTGTGCATTTATCTTTTGTTCCCTTGGTTTAAGTGTTGTTGTGTTGAGTATAACATGTAAGATCCCAAAGGGACCGAGAAACCCTTTTGAAAGAACCACAAAAAGAAGCAAAAACAAGAGAAAGTTTGGAATTTTTTCATCTGGCAGCCTAACACGGGCCGTGTCACACGACACGGCCGGCCGTGTTACATCTCTGAGTGGCTTTTCAAAGTGAAAAATGCCCTGGACTCACAACACGGGCCGTGTCACACAACACGGGCACCCGTGTTGTACCTCTGTTTGAGACTCTAACTTGTTTTTTTTTGGCCCAGACCTTGTGACACGGGCCGTGTCACACAACACGGCCACCCGTGTCACACCACTTTTGACCCAAAACTCATTTTTTCCTGGAACTGTGACACGGGCCGTGTCATACAACACGGCCACCCGTGTTACCCCACTGTTTTCCACTTATTTTTGTTATTTTTACCTCCAAAAAAATTTTTCTCAAGGAGTTCGCACGACGAACTCCTTGATGGCACTTCGCGCCGTTTTTATCGCATGTCTCGTTTTTTTTTTAGCCGACTAATCCCATATGTTGTATGATTTTAGTAGAAATGTTGCTATTGTCCTTGGTGACTTTTGATTCCAAAAACCATTTTCAAAAGCAAACTCTCGATTTTATCGAGCCATTTTTAACCCTTGTAAGTCGGTCGCCTTGTGCGTCCGCCATCGACCTTGCTCGCTTCACCTCAGACTTTTTTAAACAATTAAATCCTTGACCCAACATCAAGCGAATTTTCTCAAATAATGGTTAAGCCAACTCACCATATTTAACAAAACGATAAAGTTCACTTTGTATTGAACTAAAGAGAGGGGATTGAGTGTAGACTTCTTCCTCTCCGAGTGTTGAGATGCTCACTGTAGTGTGGGTGGTTTTGACACTCGTCTTTCAATACGAAGATGTTTTCTTTCTGTACCCTTTGTCACCTAAAAACCTCGGCCCCGTACCGAGTGCATTTTCAAAACACTTATAATAAATAAACTGATTCTCTTTGTATTGAACTAAAGAGAGAGGATTGAGTGTAGACTTCTTCCTCTCCGAGTGTTTGGATACTCACTGTAGTGTGGGTGGTCTCGATACTCGTCTTTCAATACGAAGACGTGACTTTATCCGCCACCTATCTCCCTCTACAACTTCTTTCCGTAACCTTTATCACCTAAAAACCTCGGTCCCGTACCGAGCGCATTTTTAAACTCTTTTCATAACAAAAATTTGAATGGTCGTGGAGTGGTTAGGCGTAGGCCTTCTCCTATCCCGAGTGCTGACGTTTACCGTAGGGTTCTCTGTCGCGAAAGCACTTACCATTCAAAACCAAAAACACTTTAATAAGAGAATGAAGTTCTCTTTGTGTTGAACTAAAGAGAGAGGATTAAGTGTAGACTTCTTCCTCTCCGAGTGTCGAGATGCTCACTGTAGTGTGTGTGGTTTTGATACTTGTCTTTCAATACGAAGACGCTATGTTCGCCACACATTTTTTTACAACAAAAACTTTGAGATAAAGAATTGGGTACTACCCATAGGGGTTACTATCCGAGGACCTATCTCGCCCCTAAAAAAATAATCCAACAAATCAAATGTGACATCTTGCCTCGCATGGCGAAAACTTATCTTTCGAAAAGGATATGATACGTCCGTTCTACCGCAAACAGGTAATGCCTAAGCCTCCAACGAGCGAGCAGCAATACACCTAACTGCTAGAATGCGTATGATAGCATCATCCATAAAAACATCAACAAATCGTAGGCCGAACTACGGCTGCTCTGATTCTTTACTTTGTTCAAGTAAAGATACGTAGGCACAAGGGCCACAATCCTTGCCGAGCATATTCCCCCTTTATTTGTAGTTCCCCGAACTACGTCGACTCTGATTTTCTCGTGTCTATCGAGAATACGTAGGCCTAGGACCGCGAAGTCCTATCGAGTCCTTTCTTTCTTTTCCTTCCCCTGTTATCTCTCTTTTCCCAATTTCTAACCCTCTATCCTTTGGAACACTCTTTTATAGCATAATTTTTAAGCAAATAAATTCACACACAACAAACAAATGGTTCCCATCGAGTACGATGGATGCGAGGGGTGCTAATACCTTCCCTTCGCATAACCGGCTTCCGAACCTGTTCTTGGTTGCGAGACCATCTTATCCGTTCTTTTCTTGAGGTTTTCTCGATATTTTCCTTTCCCCTCATGGGATAAATAAAGTTCGGTGGCGACTCTTCTGTCCTTTTCCTTTTCGCCTTCCCCGTCGTTGCGCGTATTTTTCGAGTAGCGACACTCATCTCGAATCTTGAGAGCCATGTCAGGTCTTATTCTTCGGAGCTTTTCCTTAACCAGTGGGCACTCTGATCGAAGTGGTAACTTGTGAACCACTATGTCAGTATCTAAACACGACATATCTTGGTATGACCAAGAAAATATATCCACATACTCTTTCAAAAGCTTCTCTAGTTGCTGCTAGACTTCTACCCCTAGAGTTGTCCCAATCTTAACTTCTTTCTTGTCTTCTTCGGTGCCAAGATTAATGACTTCTACCTGTTCTTTGTAGGGTTGAAGCTCTGCATACTCATGGTGTGCCAATTTTACCAGTTTATCAGGGATTTTGAAATCTTCGTCCTCATCTTCAGCTTGGTATATTGGTGAATCAAAGTCAGGAGGGAATGCAAAGTCATGGGATTCAATGGGTTTTAGGACATCACTGCACGTTGGAATGGCTTAATTTATTAAAACACCCAAATACAAATGCAGCACACAAAAGAGAAATTTGTTTTGGTTTTTTAAGATTGCCATTTTTCCTTTTTTAAAATGAAAGCAAAAGCAGTAAAGGAAATAACACAAGGAAATTAACAAAATAGTTCATTTTTCATTGATTTTCTTGAAAGCTCGGGGGCCTTACAAAACATTCCTATAGCCTTGGGCATGGCTATGGAGATTTAAAACATCAACAAGAAAAGAAAGACAAACAAATTACTTTGACTCAGGAAAAACCAAAGGAATCTCAATAGCCTCCCAGTTGCTCAAGGCAGTGTTGCAATGATACACTAACTGCTCCAGGTCTTCATCTTTAAAATCTTCTTCCACAGCACTGACTTGGAAACCTCCACTGATGAATACTTCTTGTATAGTCTTTGGGCGTCCTTTGTCATGTGTCGGTGCTTCATCATGAGTTGGTTTGTAACCTAACCCTTGGCGATCCATCTTTGGCTTCACCTCAATAACCTCTCCCCAACCTGCAGGAGTGCCTTCTTCCAGTGTAGACTTGATGCTTCGAGCGGATGCAAAAGACGGGCCATTTTTAGCCACTGTTTCTTCCAACATCACTGCATTAGCTATCTCGAGTGCCTGAAAGGAAGTTTCTAACGTGCCCTCGTCTGCTTCGATATACTTGAACGATGACAGATTGCTCACCATTAGGTTCTCTTCACCGTGTACAATCACTAACTTATCATTCACAACATATTTCATTCTCTGATGTAAGGTGGAAGTTACTGCCCCAGCAGCGTGAATCCACGGTCGTCCCAACAAACAACTATAAGCTGGGTTAATGTCCATGACTTGGAATGTAATATCGAACACATGAGGTCTGATCATGATTGGCAATTCTACCTCTCCAACAACCGTTCTTCTTGAACCATCAAAAGCTTTTACAATTAATGATTGTGGTTTCATTTTTGCCGCTGCATATGCTAACCTTGCGAGCAACCTTGCGAGAAATACATTCAATGAGGACCCCGTATCGACCAAGACTCGTGCCATGGTATCTTCTTGGCACCTGATAGATATGTGCAACGCGCAGTTGTGATTGCGTCCTTCTTTTGGCAATTCTGCATCACTAAAGCTCAGGGTGTTACAGGCTGTAATGTTGGCTATTACTGAATCGAATTGTCCGAGAGTTATGTATTTTGTCACATGTGCCAGCTTCAATACCTTTTGCAGAGCCTCTCTGTGAGCTGGAGAGTTCATCAAGAGAGACAAGATCAATATCTTTGATGGGGTTTGGTGGAGCTGATCAATGATCTTGTAATCACTTTTCTGAATAATCCTTATGAATTCTTCGTCGTCTCCTTAAGTTCCTGGTACCTCTTGTTCTCTTGTCGCAGCAGGGGTAACCTCTTTTGGAGCGGCTACTGTCATTTTTGGTTGATAGATGCGACCACTACGGGTCATTTTGCTTGTACCTGCAATGTTTGTCACGTCCACTTGGTCGTCTCTTACTGTCTCTTTCTGACTAACCTTCCCTGATCCTTGGTCTATCACAGTCTTGTCATACTTCCATGGAACGGCCTTTGTGATTTCGAAAGGAAACGGTCTCGGTTTCTGAATGATAATCGGTCGGGGTTGATCGATAACTGACTTGTTGAAAACAGGCTTCACATCTTTGTTTGGTAAATTAAAAATGGGCTCAATCACTGCAACTTCTTCTTTCCTTGCCTTACTACTCACCTGTAATATTCCTTCATCGATCAATCTTTGTATACCTCTTCGTACCTCATCACACCCTCTAGAATCACTAGAACATTTTTCACAATCATTATGGGTATCCTCTATCAATCCTGCTTTCAGTAGTTTCTCGTGAAGTAACCTCAACAGGGTTTTGATCTCTGACACACCTTGGACCATCCTCTCATCTGACACTTCTTCTACTGCATTGACCCCTCCATGGTTCGGTAATGGATTACTTTTGACATTTGGGGGTACATCAACAAAAGACAAGATCTTATTTTCCATCAACTCCCTGACAAGATGTTTTAAAGCAAGACAACCTCCTAAATCATGATCGGCAGCACCTTCGTGAAAGGCACAATGAGCATTTGGATTATAGTGAGGAGATGTAGTTTCTGGATTTAATGGTCATGTTGTTACCAATCCCTGCTACACTAAGGAGGGGTACAACTCAGTGTAAGTCATCGGTATCTGAGGAAGTGGAGGTTTTGTTGTTGGTCTCTGATTCTGGTAATTCTGTCTGGGTGCCTGAGCTCTAGGCTGATGATGTTGTTGATAGGGTGGAGTGTTGGGCGCTCGTTGATATCCTTGTTGAATTGGCTGATATACAAGTGCTGGCTGCACTGTCTGATAACTGGGAACAGGATGACTGAAAGCCGGAGTTACAGCTGCCACATAAGGTTGTTGGGCATACTGCAACGGATACATTGGTCGTTGTTGTTAGGATTGCTGAACATAACTCGCTTGAGGCTGCTGAACAAAGCCTTGCTGAGGTTGTTGAACATAACTCTGCTGATACTGTTGGTAAGGTGGTCTCCAGGTGCGACTCTTTCTTCCCACAGTTACTGCATTTGTCTCCCCTTCCTTCTTTTTATGGAAGTTACTGTTGAGCTTCTTCACATTGTTGTTACCAGAACTGCTGGAACTTCTAGCCACCTTCCCGTTCTTCATTCCTAACTCCACTCTCACCCCCACTGCCACTATATCAGAAAACTTGCGGTTACACTACTGACCATTTTCTCATAAAACTCCGGTCTCACTGTATCGACGAACCAATCTGTTAACTCTTTTTCACTCAAAGGAGGTTCTACCTGAGAGGCAGTTTCCCTCCACCTTTGTGCATACTCTTTGAAAGATTCCGAACTCTTCTGTGATATACTCAGTAACTGTCTTCGATCAGGGGCTAAATCCATGTTGTACTTGTAATGTTTCACAAAAGCATCAGCCAAGTCTTGGAAACTATGAATACGAGACTGATCCAAGCCCAAATACCATTTAGCGGGAGCTCCTTTCAGACTATCTTGGAAACAGTGAATCATTAACTTGTCATCTTCCACGTGAGCGGCCATTCTTCGGTAATACATAATCAGATGTGTTCGAGGACAAGTAGTCCTAGAATACTGATCAAAATTGGGAACTTTGAATTTTGGCGGAATTACCAACCCAGATACTAAGCACATATCTCTGGCATCAGTACCAAAGATGTCATTTCCTTCCATTGCTCTGACTTTCCTGTCGATAGTTTCTACACTTTCTTTCAACTTATCATGTCGTCTGCTCTCTTCTTCATACCCATCAAGACCTTCGTACACTGGTGGAGGATTATGAAAAACAGGGCGCGCTTGAACCTGAACAGAAGGCTGAGTGTAAGTAGGAATAGCTTGAGGAACTTCTGGCCCTAAAGGAACTGTTTGTTGATTGACTACTGGTGGAGGTATAAAACCAGGCGATAACCCGTATGGTGGAACATTTGCAACAGTGATTGCCGTTGGGATCGGCTCTACAGCTATGCCAGTGATTTCAAAAACAACAGTGGCTTGAGTGTCCAACTTTGCACGAATGACTTGTAGGGCTTCCATGATCTGCCCCATGCCTCCTCGTAGCTCTCCGAGTTCATTATCAATCCTGTCCACATCCAAATTCTGTCCTTCCATTCTTAGGCGAGCTTGGGCCCGGGTGTTGTATCGATGTTGAGGATTCAGTGTGATTCTTTCTAGAGACAAGACAGCGAGATGAGACTCAATACAAGAACATGCACATGCAATGCTTATGAATCCAAAATGCAATAATGCAAAATTAATCATTCAAGGAATCCCAAGAAATATTTGCAAAAATTATAACAATGGGGAAAAAAAGTCCTCATAGATTAATAACTGAGAGTTTTACAACAACGATTCTGAATCCAGAATCCATCCTGCAAAATAATCTTTAGTTCCTTGAATGATTAATTAATGCAAATGCAAATGCAAAAGGTTTCATGGAACTCAGATCAAAACATCATTTCATTTCATTGATTTTCAAGATTGCATTACAAAATATCTAGTACATTTTACAAAAGTCCTAAGGCTGACAGTATTCTAAATAAAAGTCCTCTTTTTCTTTGAGCCTCTTGATTTCTTCTTCCATCTGAGTCTTTTCAAGAATGAGTTTGTCCACGACTAGCTTCCATGGAGTTGGCTGAGAGCTGGAAGAAGATAAACCTTCCTGTGTCTTCCTCTTCTTATAAGCAATCATTTCTTCGTCCTTCACCTGTAGTTGTCTACGGAGTTCATCATTCTCTTCCATGGCCACTTGGTACTTGTATTTCCAGGCTACTTCAGTTTGTTGTGATTTCCTCAAAGCAATCTTTAACTTCTCCTCTTCAGACATAAAGATCATTGGGTGTTCCTCCTCTAAAACCATGGGTTTCTGTTGAGAATAAGGCATCTTCAAATGAATAGCTTTCTTTCGGACCCATTGGAGATAAGGCTCGAGAGAGACGCAATTAGGCTTCCCTAAGTCTTCCTTTCCTTTCTTGTATACATGTCCCCAAGCTTTTAGAATTTCTCCCTTCAATTCTGAACTTCCTTTAAAGAAAATATTCTCCACATGAGCGTTGTTTGGTTTGTCCTTCAAAGGATATTCAAGCTGACGGCGAGCGAGAACAGGGTTATAACTGATTCCTCCACTTGTACCCAGAAGAGGTACGTTACCAAAATTTCCACAACTATCAATGATCTTTATCCCATCATAATTACGACTGTACCAATCAATATCAGAGTGAGTAAAAGCCATAACCTTCTGAGACCACCAACCTTCCTTCCAAAAAGCACGAGCCTTAGGTAAGTGAGAAATAAACCACTTATATAACAAAGGGACACAACAGGTAATCATTCCTCCTTTATGCAGATTTCTCAAGTGAACAGAATGATAGGCATCAGCTAATAAAGTAGGCACAAGGTTTTTCTTCAAGAAAATCTTGATGGCATCGAGATCCACAAAGTTATCAAAACTTGGAAACAAGAATATCCCATAAATGAGCAAGGCAAAGGTGGCTTCGAATGCATCCATACTCAAGTGATCAGCATAGTGTTGTGCTTTCTCAACCAAGAACTCTGCAGTCAAACCAAATACTCCTCCCTTAGTAACCATATTTTTCTGAATATCCACCAATCCTAAACGTGTAGCTTTAGAAATTTATTCTTCCTTAGGGTCCTTCTCCATGATTGGAAAAGGAGAGTCTTCAAGAATAGGAAAACCAATCAAACAAGAATATTCCTCAAGTGTAGGTACCAGTTGATAATCAGGAAAAGTAAAACAATGATAGAGTGGATCATAAAACTGGAGGAGTATGGAGAGAAGTCCCAAATCCATCTTCCTTTTTACCCTTAACAATGACAATAAGTTCCCATACATGCTCTTGAATCCTTCTAGATCTGTTATCAAAGTGCTCAACCTTTCTATGTCATCCAAGTTAGGACTTTTGTAAGTGTACTTCATAGTTTTATTTTTTCCATTATACATGATGATCCTAATGTTTACAAACAAGAGATCTGAGTTCCATGAAACTTTTATGACATGATGTTCATGAATGCATGAATGCACAAACACAGGTAAGCACAGATTCACATATACATAGGTAAATAGATAAAGGTTTTGGTTATGAGTATGGAGTCAAGGTCTACCCACCCCAAAGGTATGTACTAAGTTTTTCAAAACTGTAGAACAAGGTTCTAAAAGAGTTCCCAGAGTCCTCGACCCATCTTTCGGATATTATCAATTTCCCAAATACTTGGTGGTCGATAATATTCTCAAGAGAGTCTCGTCCAAGTGTAGTGTCGCGTATCAACTACTTTGGAATTACTTCCTTATAGTCACCGCACCACATCCTAATAAAGCCATAGTGGGGAAAAGGTAATCTAAAGGTCCTCAGTATCACGGGCTCCCATGTAGAAAGTAGAATTGTTTTCACGAATACTCGATCAACAAAACTAACTCTCAGAAGGGCCTCTACTGAGCGGAGGTTTTCTCAAGTCAACTTGGTCGGGAATCAACTCCCTATAAGTTTCCTTGAATATACCACCATCCTATCATAAGTGCGCTCAAACACGGGTATAGTGTTGTCTTACCACTCAAAGTTCCCAAGATCCAACAGAGCACATATGTACATATTTACAAGTATTCACAAATAAGCAAGTAATCAAACAAGATAGGCTAAACCCTCAAAGCAATAGAAATCCCCAGTGAAGTCGCCATTTCTGTTGCGGTGAAAATTGGATATCAAGCTATTAAATTAACTTGAATCTTAATTCTTTTTACAACCGGACTTTATTTTATCCAAAGGAAAGGTCTAAAGAAAGAAAAACCTTTTTCGCGATGTAACGACAACGCTTAAGAGATTCGGGGATCGGGGGTTGGTTATACCTAGGGAAGGTGTTAGCACCCTAAGCATCTGTAGTACTCTACAGGAACCTTTTGTTTGATTGCTTACTAAGTTTTTGAAAATTTATTATGGATTGGTAAAAGACATGAGTTGAAATCTAAAGTTATATACACTAAGTTTTCTCGCAAAGACGTCGCATCTTCTGCCTACGTATCCTAACTAGGATAGAATTATAGTAATCGTAGTTCACCTCACAAGGGAAGAAGAACACTTGATTATGATCAAGGTTCAAGGGGGAACAAACATGACAATGTTTATGTGGAGTTTGACAAAACTCCCTAATCTAAGTTGTAATATTCAAAAGGGGATGCAAGAAATCATGACAATGATTCTTACACAGAGTTGACAAACTCTTTCCTAGGGTTCTAGTTGAAGAACACTCCTAGTACATGTGGGTTTCTTATACTTGAAGCAAAGTCTAATGGCTTATAATCTAGGGTTAAAGTTACTTAGCAAAGTCAAGAGAGGGATAAGGGATGTATCCATAACATGAGAGTCAAATGGACAGACTTTTCCTTTGGAAGTAGACAGGGGAGGCAACTGGATGAGAGCTAACAAGCTTCATCACTTGGGGAAAGAAGACAACTTAACAAGTAAAATAACAACATGATAAAGGAATATTCATGGTGACAACCATTAAATAAACATGTGGCATGATAAAGATGAAGGTGCATTGATGACAATCAAAGCAGATGAATTATCAGGAATTGTGACGACAGATCGAGTTCAATTAAATTTAACAGAGGGGACAAAATAAACATGGTAACAACCAAAAATAAAATCCTAGCATGTTAAATAACATTTAAAGATATTAATTCAAACAAGTACACAAAAAATCACAAGTACATCAAGAGAAAATTCATCTGCATCAGTCAAAACGATCATAGAACGTACATAACTTGCACATAGTCAAAAGAGATGAAAAATTATGCAAACATGAAAATAAAAATTATGACATGAAAATAGACATCAAGATGAACACAATTAAAAAAGAATGGGTGAACAATGATTAAAATTGAGAGAGATATGATTTTTTGAATTTTGGTTAAAAATGACAAAAAAATTAATAAAAGAGTTGCCCTCCTCAGGGGTCGAACTCAGGTTCAAGGCGTGCAAGGCGTGTTTTGGCATATGGTCTTACCACTGGAGTGGCTATACATCCATTTGTAAATTCCACCCCATAAATATATATGGGATACTCAAAAACCAGGCTGGGCAAAAATAAGGCAAGAAACATGAATGCATTTTCACTTGTAACTTTCTAAATTTTCAACCTTGTGAGATGAAATTTATATGCAAATTGACCAGAAAAACATGAGGAACAAGATGGTGCACTTAGATTTTTGAAATTCCTTTCCTATTTTAAGACACGATAGTAGGTATGTTTGGAAGCTTGAAAGTGAATTTTGATGTGAGTCTCATGTATCAGTCAGTTTCCAATCAAAATAATCATGCTCACACAACATATAAATGATAATGAATGGATCTAAAACAATTTTAAGGATGAAATCAAACTGTGGTAAAAAGTGCCATGTGAATTGCAAAATTTCATGAATGATGTGCATGACCTATGGCAGTTCAGCTTCAAAGCACATATTGACCAAAATGAACACTCACACACATCAAGTACATGTCATTGAGTGAATTAAAGCAAAGAGTGAGGTTCAATTCTAACTGGTATAAAATATGGTGATCCAAGTGATAGGTCTGTGAAGTGAAGTGCAGTGTGAAGTCAAGTTTCAATTCTAGACCTATTCAGATCAAGCTAATCATGTATACACAACAAAATTATGATATTGAGAGGAACCAAACATATTTTGAAGTCAAATAACAACTGTTATGAAAAGTGGTATTTGAATTGCAATTTTGGCACTAGTATGATGCATGAAAGATGCAGTTCTTATTTGTATGCATATTCTGATCAATTTAAACATCTGCACATCACACATATATATAAACAAATGAATTCAAACAGTGAAAGTGGTTTCAAATTGGTTGGTATGAGAATTGACATGCAAACTGCATTTTGGTGTTTTTGAAAAAGTAGGAGAATCTCAAATCATGTTACAGGCATATTTTGATCAAAACAATCACTCAAACAGTTCACATATATGTTGTTGGATGAATATCAAGCAAGAGAAGAGTTTAAAACAGGATGTCATGAAAAATTGCATGTCAAGTTGCAAGTTGATTTAAAAAAAGAAGTGTTGAGGTTCAGTTTTGGTTCTATGCCTTTTTAGGTCAAATCAAACATCTATACACCACATATTCATGATATTGAATGTGTATGAACACAATTTAAAACCAAAAACAACCTGCCACAAAGAATGATAACAGAGTTGCAAAAATTGTCATTTTGAGGCATGAAGAATGTTCAGTTCAAGTTTATGCACATGTAGGCCAAATCAATCATACATACAAGTCACATATGTGAATATAAGTGATCTAAAACACCCAAACTGGCTTGAAACAACCTGGTGTGAGAAATGACAAGTGGCTGCAACATTGAAGTACTTGTACATTCATGAAAATAAGCAAACCAGTTCCCAATCATTTTTAACCTAAATCAAATGTACACACAAGTCATACATGTATAAATGAATGATTCTAAACTCAAATCTAAACCAACTTTAACCCCTAACCAAAAATGACATGTTTATGACATTAATATGCAAAGGGTGGCATTTTATGAATGATGAAGCAAAACAGATGCAAACAGTTCCACACAAACATACACACATATCATGATCATGATTTCAAATATGATTCAAATCACCAAGGAGCTGTTCTTGAGTCATGACAGAATTTTGGCATGAAACATACACATGATATATCTTTCACATAATGAACTCAAAATAACAAATCATGGAATTATGGTGCAAAGCAAGAATAGAGTGTTTACATACCTCTAATAGGCTGTATTGAGCAAGTTTAAACACCAAGAAACCCAGAGGAACTTCAAGTGCTCCTAGCTTTGAGAGATTCCTTCCTTGTGAAGTAACAAAGCAAACTTCAAGACAGTTGGAGAAATAAACTCCACCAATGCCCCCCAATGCTTTGGACAGTTGAGGAATGATATATGAGAGGTGTTAGGATGATTAGAACACCAAGGAAATGTATGGAACAAGATATGGCTGATTTTGTGGCTTTTGGTCAAAGTAACTTGGTGATGAAGTTGACTTTTTGAATGGTGATGTTTTTGAGTGGTCTAAGGTCTTCTACACATTCTATATCATATTTAGGGACTGTGTGGATGATTGTTGGGGTGTTTGAATGGGGAGAAATGAATTTGGCAGCAAAACTACCAAGACAGATTTTTTTGTGTTTTTAGTGAAAAAGTGACTTTTATGATTTTTGAAACAAAGAGTAGAAATAGTGAAAGACTTCAATTTCAATGGTTTTTAGCATTGATATTGTGTAGGAAATGAAGTGGTGAGGGTTCTATTAATAGACAAGGAAATGGCTTGGGGCAGATTTGAAGATTTCTTCACTTTGAAGAAAGGTTTTGGATTTTTTTTGATTAAACCTCCACAAGAGGGTTTCCTTGGCTGATAGGTAAGCCTCATTAGTTAAGAAAATTATGAGTTTTAGAGGGTTAAATGCAGGCTAGAGGTATAGGCTTGTGGCTGGTTCAGAATCACTTTTACACCTCATGCTTTGTTTTTCACTTTTGAATGCAAGTTGCAAAGCAACTTGCAAGCCACTTGCTTTGGCTTTGGAGATTTCAAATTTCTGCATAATGTTGCACCCTAAAATTTGACCAACTTATTTCACCTGATTTTATGTCTCATAGCTTTAGCATTTGCATATTAGGTCATGTACATAATTCATTCATCTGCATAGCATAGCATGGGCAAGCCATCCAACAAGGGACCAAGTGCCATTCTTATCTCTATGATCATATCAAGAGGTTCTTATTCAAATTCAAGCCTATCCAAGTCATCAGAAAGAAATTGAAGCTTGAGAAGTTAGTGGACCAATCAGTGGGTTTTTCTCCTATCTTGAGGGGGTTTGAAGATTATCAGAGAAGTTGTGGACTATGAATTGAAAGCATGGAATGTATATAGACATCATGGAATACCTAGAGGGTCATTTTGAAAGTGAGACAAGTCATTGATGTGATTACAAGAGCTGCAGTTGAAGACAATCAACTAGGGTTTCATCTGGGTCAACCCTAGGTCAACCCTAGGCCAAAAGCTTGATTGAAGGGGCATCAAGGTCTATTTGAAGAATGTGGGATTCATACTTTGATATGTGGATATAGATGTGGTGTTGTGCCAAGGAGAAATCAAACGAAATCAAGAAGAAGAGAAGTTTCTAAATTAGGGTTTTTGTGTAAAATCCCCTGATTTAGGTCAAACTTCCAAGCAAAGTAATTCAAAATGCAAGTCTCAAATGGATCCTTGGACAACATGAAACTTATATAGTATCTAAAGACCTTTAATTTGAGTGGTGGAAGGCATCAAGGAGATTTATATAACTCAAGTTATGGTTCTTGCAAGTTACAGGTCATCAGAGGCATCTGAAATTTGTCTGTGAAAGTTACTTGACTTCTAAGCAACGTTTTCCCCTTAAGGAGTTTTTAATTGGATTTTTGGACAACATGAAAGTTATTCCCCATGATCTTAGCTTTCTAGAAAGGTATGGTATGCCTCAATCTGATTTGTGGAGCTCTACTTATGATCTTGACAAGCCAAGGGCATTTTGGTCATTTGGAGGTTATAAGTCATTTCAAGCATAAGGCCATATCTCCTACTTCCAAGCTTCAAATGAAAAAATCTTCAACATCAAACTTGCTTAGAATGATGTTTTAAGTCTAGTAGGGAGGTCATGAGATGTTGAAAAGGCTCATTTCAAAAAGTCACTTAAAATGGCCTAAAAAAGGGGAATAAGTCAAATAAAGTGGTGAAAAAAAAATCAAATTTTGGGTTAGAGGTCACAAACAAGCCATATGACATACCAATTTGATTGTAAAATGCATTCTAAAGACAATGACATTGGCACATTTTTGAATTGAGCAATAATTTCATGACTTGCTTTGTAAAAGTGGTTACTTGAAATGTAAGTCACTAATCCAAACCACTTAACAAGGCATTTGGAAGGCTATTTTGGTTGGAAACTTCCAAGGGAAGATACATGAACAATCTAGAAATTTCCAAGGGAAGATACATGAATAATCTAGAAAGTTCCAAGGGAAATGGATTTTATTATTTTGGGCTTGGACTTCATTTCTATAATATTCCAATCATCTCTATAAATGTTTAGAAACTCATTTGAAGTAAGGTTGGTGATTGATTGGAGTTGGATTGGAAGAGAGCATATCAATTTTCAAGAGGGCAAATCAAGTGGTGATTCTTCATTCAAGGCGATTTCGGTTCGATTCGAAGATTGTAGCACTTTCCTCGCATATTGTTGAATGAATTTGAAGCTTTCGGAAGTACGAAAAGAGCCGAAGATACTCCATTTCGAAGCTCCGATCAAGGTATGTAAACCTTCACTTTACCATGGATTTAGGATGAGATAATTAGAAATTCTCATGCGGTTAGGATCATGAATACCTATGGATGATTTTAGGATTGTTAATTTGGAGATTTTCTTCATTCCCTTTTTCTTTTTATTTTTCTGTTTTGAGGCCTGTTTGCTTTTATTGCGTCAAAAATAGTAAAAATCTTCAAGAAATTATGAATTTTTTTTCTACAGATCTTGATTATCTTAAGAAATTTTAGGCGTTGAGTTTTCATTTTTTAGATTTTTTTTGATTTAGTTCTGATTTTTCTTTCGTGCTAATATCCATTGGTGTACATAAATGTTCATCTGTTTTGTTTAATTTTGTTCTCTTTAATGCTTCATGATTTTGAGCTGATTTTTGGATATGTTTTATATGATATGCATAGGGTTCCCCAGAAATTTTATTAGAATTTCTAGACGACTCTAAGTTTAGTTTTGAATCCGCTTTTTAGAGCCATCCCCATCTGAATGTTCCCTGGACACTTTATAGGTTTTCCTTTAGAAAGTGACCTTAACTTTATAATTTGGTTTTAATTTTTTTACCATAGGTTTCTAACATCTTCAGGAGATTTTATAATTTTTCTTAGATTTTTGTGGATTGTTTTCCCATTTCTTTTGCATTTTACGTTCTGATGAGTATTTTGCATGATGTTTGCTTTGCATATTTGATACTGCTGTTTTGTAGAAGTTTGTTCTCTCAATTGGTGATGATTCTTGCTTAGATATTTTGGTAGATTGTAGCTAACACTTTCATGTTCCCTTAGGAATTTTTGTAGATTTTCTAGATGTAATTTTGTTCTGTTTTAGGGTTGTTGATTAGGACCTTCCCAATTGATGGTTAACTTTGACCCCTTGCATGTTAGGATTTGTTTAGACCCCTTAGAAGTTGATATAGTGTTTGATCTTCGATATTGATAATATAGATATTAATATACTTTAGGGTTTCCCTTAGGATAATGTGATAAAACTTTAGAATAAAAATGGTAACAAAAGATGTTGAAATAGATATGGTGTAATAAAAAACTTAGAATATTTTAGTGTTAAGCATAACTTAGGTGCATTAAAACAATTTCTTTTTGGGCTTTTTAGGTTGAATTGGAAGATGGGACTATAGGGGTATTATGGGAAAGTGTAGTAGATCCCTTAGAATAAGTATTAGAATTTCCCCTATTATATTAATATTTTTTGTATATTTTCTAATCGGGTGATTGTATGGTGTGCCCTTTTTGGGGTTATTGTTTGTCATTTGGGGTTTATTGGGCTTGCTTGGGGCTTGGGCTTGAGTTGGAGAGCTTTGTTGATGAAGCAAATGGAAGGCAAAGGAGTGAAGATCAAGTTCAAGAGTTGATGAAGATTGTAGCTTGCTTGTAGCTGTTGAAGATCATAGGAACTAGGAGCTAGGTAGAGCTTAGAGTAGAAATTTGATTCTTAAACATGGATGGCTTTGTTTGCCTCCATCCCTATCTATGATTCAGAGTCTCTCCAGGATACTCACCCCCTTCCTTTGGAAGGCTTGGTGACAGTATCTAAGAGATAGAACTCTTGAGAGAAACATTATACATTTTGTTAACAGTCTGTTTGCCACCTTTGGTGGTCAACTAACTGTTTAACATCCCAATTCATCCTATTAATTGTTCCTCATCCTGGAGAGTTTGATTTGAAGAAAAGCCATGAAAGATTAAAGATAGAAGTCATTGTTTGAAGATTGTGCTGTTGAAGTTGTGCATGTGACTGCTGCTGTTTGAAGCCCTGCTGCTTGAAGCTGTTGAAAATGATTACTGTTAGAGTTTCCCTCCTTGAAGATTGATGCTTGCTTGAAGCTTGTAGATGTTTGAAGATTACTTGAAGATAGAAGATGATGGAGCCTGCTGTGTAGAGTTGCTGTTTGCGGTTTATTTTTTTGCTGCTTAGAAGCTTTTGATGTATTGTTTGAGTTTCCCGGACTGTATTGTTTGCCAATTAATCTGTTAGGTTGAAAGTGAATTTTGTTCGCTTTTTCCTGTTGTTTTCAAGGTCCGAGGTAGAGCGGGACTCCCTTGCCTAGCTTGTATTGTTGCATTCATGCATTTTACTGTTTTATTATATATGTTGTTTCTGTTTTCGCTTATCCCTTAGGATCTCTGTTTCTCTCTGCGCAAGAGAGGAACATGATAGACATTAGGTCTTAACCCATGCATGATAACATTAGGTTAGTTTGATTCCCTTTTCAACCATAGGTTAGAGTTGTTGTTTCTCTTCTCATCTTAAAACAATCAAAAAACACAATAAGATTTCAAACCCAATAAAAGACACTTCTTCCGTAAAAGAATGTGAACTCATCAAAACGTCAATTTTTGTCCGCTTGGACTGTTAATCAGAAAAACCCTTTTTTAGAAGAAATAAAAACAATCAAGACAGACTTGTGTCGTACGTTTCCCGAACTACGTTTGCTCTGATCTTTCATGCCGTGTGGAAGTACGTAGGCATAGGATGCGACGTCCTAGCGAGCAACCTTTCCCATTCACCAGTAGTTAGTCGAACTACGAAGACTCTGACTTTCTCTCTTGAGAATACGTAGGCATAGAGCAGCGAGGCTCTACCGAGTCCCTTTCTTTCTTTTTAACCCTTAACCCTTAGTTTAGATAGAAATAATAATCCGTACAAGAAAACAAGCGTGGATCCCGTCGAGTACGACGGACGTGAGGGGTGCTAATACCTTCCCCTTGCGTAACCGACTCCCGAATCCAGGTTTTGGTTGCGATGACCATTCCTTTCCCCGTTTTGCGGTAGGTTTACCTCGAGCGTTTCCTTTCCCCTCTTTGGGATAAATAACGCGCGGTGGCGACTCTTCTGTCTTGCCGGCACCGATTTTCGCAGTAGTGACACATAATCCTTGGTTCTTTCATGCTACAAACACCTCACATATAAGATACAACATGTTTCACAAGCTGATATTGGCCAACTTTGATGAAAGAATGAATTCTTGAATTTTGACAATGTGGGACTAAAGTGAAAAACCACCAACTTGCCATGACCATAACTTTCAGCTTACAAATCCTTTTGAGATGTGCTAGTACTTTTTAGAAAGCCCTCAAATAGCTCTAAAACATTCATGTTTTCATGAGTTTCAATTTCCAAAAGGAACTTGGCCAAAAAGTCTCCCAAAGTTGCTAAAAAATGAACTTAAAAGTGAAATTTCTCTAAGTCTTTTTCCCTTCTAGAAATGAATTTGATCATAACTCCAAATCTATGCATTTTCTGATCATGAACCACTTAGGTACTTTTGTAGAAATTGCCAAGAGCTTCCAAATGAGCTTTGAACAAACTCAATTGGATGTGTGGTTAAGGAGTTATGGTTTAGCCCCTTTCAAAACCCTAATTTCCCGATTTTTCGATTACTCCTTCATCCTTGATCCAATGGTCATGAAAATTGATATGCAAGTCCAATATGACATAAGGAACAATTTCGTTTCACAACTTGAAGTCCAATTCCTAAAATTTGGAGAGTTGACTTTTCGGTCAACCGTACGACCGATCAGTGACTACCGAGTTGCCTGTTGACATTCTGGACCTCCTGAGACTTTGAAACTTCTTGAATGAACCTTATTAAGCTATATGAACTTCATGGATCATAATCTCACCATTAAAACACCTTCCAACATCAAAGTTAAACTACAGTTGACTTTTACTAGTCAACAACCCTAATCGGGTGCCCTGGACTGCGCTGTTCTTGATTCTGGAATGGCCACTTCAAATTGGATTCTCATTTGTCTTCATATGATATCCTTGATTTCATTTCATGATTGAATTAGCCCAAAACATTGACTAATCACAAACTCTGAAGCTTCGATTTGACTGTACAAAACCCTAACTCATCTGTAACTTGACAAAGACAAACTTGCACTGGGTTAAGGTTAGATAATTCATGAGTATGCTCCTAAAATGATAATGAGAATCTAAGGGGTCAAAATTTGGGGTGCAACACAACCAAATCAAGATGGATCCAGATGACATGGAAAAGACTACTTTCATTACTCCTTGGGGAACTTACTGTTATAAAGTCATGCCTTTCGGTTTGAGGAATGCTGGCGCCACTTATCAAAGAGCCATGGTGACTTTATTTCATGACATGATGCATAAGGAGATAGAAGTTTATGTTGATGATATGATCGCCAAATCTCATAGTGAGGAAGACCATTTGACTCATCTGTTGAAATTGTTCGAGAGACTCAGGAAGTATCAGTTGAGACTAAACCCAGCCAAGTGTACTTTTGAAGTGAGATCTGGGAAATTACTTGGTTTCATTGTTAGCCACCGAGGAATTGAGGTAGATCTAGATAAAGTTCGAGCCATTCAAGATATGCCGGCTCCGCAAACTGAGAAACAAGTCATAGGTTTTCTTGGAAGACTGAACTATATATCCAGATTTATTTCCAATATGACTCTTACTTGCGAGCCCATTTTCAAATTGTTATGAAAGGATCAGACAGTTGTTTGGAATTCGGATTGCCAACAAGCTTTTGATAAGATTAAGGGCTATCTTCAAGAGCCTCCAATCTTAATAACTCCTGTTCCAGGAAGACCTCTTTTCATGTATTTAATAGTACTCGAGAATTCAATGGGTTGCGTGTTAGGCCAGCGGGATGAGTCCGGACAAAAGGAACATGCCATCTATTATTTGAGCAAGAAGTTCACCGACTGTGAAAGCCGATACTCACTGTTAGAGAAAACTTGTTGTTCTTTGGCATGGGCTGCCAGACGTTTGAGGCAGTACATGATTTGTCATACTACTTTATTGATTTCAAAAATGGACCCGATAAAGTATATTTTTGAGAAGCCCGCTCAGACAGGAAGGCTCGCCCGTTGTCACATGTTGTTATCAGAATATGACATCCAGTATATGGCCCAGAAGTGTATCAAGGGTAGTGTCTTATCAGATTATCTCGCAGATCATCCAGTTGAAGATTACGAGTCTCTCAAGTTTGATTTTCTAGACGAAGACGTTATGTTGGTAAAAGATTATCAAGAGCCAGGTCCTGATGAAGGTCCCGAGTCGGGTCTTTGGTGGAAAATGATGTTTGACGGTTCCTCAAATTACAGTGGGCATGGCGTAGGCGCCGTTCTGATGAATCCAAAAGGTGGTTATACCCCATTTACAGCAAGGTTAGACTTTGAATGTACAAACAATATTGTCGAATATGAAGCATGCATTCTTGGCCTCGAAGCAGCTATTGACCTCAGAATCAAACTTCTCGAAGTAAGTGGAGATTCAACTTTGGTTATTTATCAAGTTACAGGTGAATGGGAAACCAGACATGGGAATTTGATCCCTTACAGAGCCTACATCGTTGAAATGATTGGATACTTTGATGAGATCACTTTCAAGCATGTTCCGAGATCTGAAAATCATATTGTCGATGCTCTAGCCATGTTAGCCTCAATGTGGAAAGTCAGGTATCTCAATGATGCTACTCTCATTCGAATTGAACGCAAGACTGAGCCTGCCTACTATCAGATGGTTGAAGAAGAAATTGATAACAAGCCATGGTTCCACGACATAAAGAATTATCTGTTAAAACAAGAATATCCAGTTGATGCTATGTCACTTGACAAGAAAACCTTGAGAATATTGGCATCTAAGTTCTTTCTCAGTAATGGTGTGCTCTATAAGAGGAATCATGACATGGTCCTGCTCAGATGTGTCGACAGACGAGAAGCAGATTTGTTAATGCAAGACATTCATGAAGGAACATTTGGCACTCACGCCAATGGATATGCCATGTCCAAGAAGATTTTGAGGGCTGGATATTATTGGTTGACTTTGGAAACTGACAATATTCAATATGCCAGGAAATGTCACAAATGCCAAATTTTATGCAGATAAGATGCATGTGCCTCCAACGTTGTTAAATGTGTTGATATCACCTTGGTCGTTCTCTATGTGGGGCATTGATATGATTGGGGGCAATCGAGCCAAAGGCTTCTAACGGACACCGATTCATTCTGGTCGCTATTGATTACTTCACAAAGTGGGTTGAAGTTGCATCCTACGCCAATGTTACTCGACAAGTGGTGGCCCGTTTTATCAAAAAGGAGATTATCTGTCGATATGGAATCCCAAGCCGAATCATAATAGACAACGGTACTAATTTGAATAATAAAACCATGAAAGCGTTGTGTGGTGACTTCAAAATTGAACATCACAATTCTTCTCCTTATCGTCCCAAGATGAATGGAGCTGACGAAGCTGCGAATAAGAACATCAAGAAGATTTTGCAAAAGATGGTGAAAACATATAAGGATTGGCATGAGATGCTGCCATTTGCCTTGCATGGGTATAGAACGTCCGTTCGCACTTCAACAGGGGCAACCCCTTTTTCCTTGGTGTATGGGATGGATGCAGTACTTCCTATTGAGGTTGAGATACATTCCTTAAGAGTCATAATGGAAACCGAGCTTGAAGAAGCAGAATGGGTGAGGGAAAGATTTGATCAGTTGAACCTTATTGACGAAAAGCGCATGACTGCGGTATGTCACGGTCAGTTATATCAGAAAAGGATCAAGAGAGCTTTTGACAAGAAGGTTTGTATCCGAGAATTCCGAGAAGGGGAGCTTGTACTCAAAAAGATTTTGCCAGTTCACAAAGATGCACGGGGAAAATGGATGCCCAACTATGATGGCCCGTTTGTTGTAAAAACAGTCTTCTCAAGGGGCTCGTTAATTCTCACAACAATGGATGGGAAACAGCTTACACATCCGATAAATTCTGATGTAGTACGAAAATATTACGCCTAAAAAACTCGATAAGTCGAAAACCCACAAGGGCGACTTATGCAATAATGGGTATCCCGCTGGATCATAACCTATGAAGTAGGTCTAAGCAAAATTTAGGGATGAGATAAAAAAAAATGAGCTCGCTAAGTTGAAAACCCGAAAGGGCGGCTTAGGCAAAAATGTGCGTCCTGGTGGATTGAAAACCTGAAAAGGAAATCCAGGCAAAAGTTAGGGACAAAGGCGTTTCACTGCATCAGATGGGTTGTCACCTCTGCAGAAGTTTTTACAGGAAGTCCGTGTCAACCGTTCTCGTCAGAAGCAAGGTTTTGGAAAGTTTTAGTCATTAGGGTTAGATTGTCAGTGGATTCAATGTAACCTTTTCCATGTTGCCATTTTCAATTATAAAAGTTCCATGGAGTTTTGTCATTGAC
This sequence comes from Lathyrus sativus, assembly GCA_963859935.3. Classification (NCBI taxonomy): domain Eukaryota; kingdom Viridiplantae; phylum Streptophyta; class Magnoliopsida; order Fabales; family Fabaceae; genus Lathyrus; species Lathyrus sativus. The sequence goes on from OZ012738.1 coordinate 360,448,430, forward strand.
AAGCTTCCATTCTTAAATATACTCAGTTTTTGGACCATTCTTTTGCAATTTACCATTTCTTTTGTTTTCTTTGTTATGCAAAACATCGTTTAATTAATCAATGATAATTTTGAAAGCACCAGGTTCGAATTTAAAAATAACTTTTGAAGATTAACAAAACATAAAATACTTTGGTCTCACGGAAAGATTCGGTGGAAATCATACCCCTCGAAAGTCTTAACGTGGCAGAAGCTTTGATGTGCAATCTCAATACATCTCCCCTGGAAACGTTAGTTGATTTGATTTGTTAGGTTGCTCATTCGGTCGTGTATAGTTACCAAGATTGAAGACCCTCTCCCCAGGTTTCTATATGAGATACATTCTTATGATAATTGACTCATCCTCAGTGGGAGCATTCATAGCCTCTATTTAGAGTAACGTTGTCAATTCTGGCAAGCTTCCCTAAGCTTTATTTCCCGAGCGAAGTGGGTTTATTTCCCAGAGAATCTACAGACACCTTTGTTTTGTGAATTCAGTGTGATTCATTGCGTCCCTAGCAAGATAGATTGGCTTATCTATCTTTCCTCTTGAGTCTCCAGATTCTTCTGTCTCTTGTCAGAGTCAGCTCTTGTATATCATTAATCATTGGCATCCTGGCATATCATGTGCATTTGTTTTGACTCTGTTGTCTTCGGATGTTACATTTTGTCTTGATTGTTTCCTGGTTGTTATCAGTGGTCTTGTTTGTTGATCATTGGGCATCCTCTGTCTTTTTTAGGGTGTTGGTCATCACTAATTTCTTTACTTCAGTTGTTACTGATTTTTGTTTATGGTTATAGGTCGTCACCTGTATCCCCATTGGATTCTAGTCGTTACTAGTACTTGTGGACGTTCCCATTTTTGTTACTGATATCGTTTTCCTGGTCGTCACCAGTTTCTCTCCTTGAAGTCTAGTCGTTACTAGCAATCCCCTTTATTTAAAGTCCAATAGTAATTGGCAATTCTTTTGAAAGTCCAGTGGTAACTGGCATTGTTGAAAGTCTAATGGTAATTGGCAATTCTTTTGAAAGTCTTGTGGTAACTGGCATTGTTGAAAGTCCAATGGTAATTGGCAATTCTTTTGAAAGTCCAGTGGTAACTGGCATTGTTAAAAGTCCAATGGTAATTGGCAATTCTTTTGAAAGTCCAGTGGTAACTGGCATTGTTGAAAGTCCAATGGTAATTGGCATTTCTTTTGAAAGTCCAATGGTAACTGGCGCTGTTTAAAATCCAATCGTTATTGGTATTGTAGCTTTGGTCGTCACCATATCTTCTAAAGTACAGTGGTAACTGGCACTGTTTAAAATCCAATCGTTATTGGTATCATTGCTTTGGTCGTCACCATATCTTCTAAATTCCAGTGGTTACTGGTTTTGCTTGAAAGCTAATCGTTATTAGTACCGAGAGTTGGTTGTTACCAATTTCCCCAGCCGGAGTCCTGTATTGTATCAATGCAATTCGGAGTTCCCAATTATTGGTTTTGGTCGTCACCATCACCCCCAGTAAGTCTAGTGGGAACTAGCACCCTTTGAAATGTTTGTTGTTCTGGTCGTCACCAGTGTTCCCAGCAAAGCGTTGCTCTCCCATTCGAGTCTCGGAGATCTAGTGGATGCTAGCATCCCCAGTGCGTCTGGTCTTGTTTCTGTTCTTTTCCTGAAGATCTCGTTCGAACTCTTCATTATAGGAAATTCCTCATTTGATTATCTCCAGTGAGGATTGCCTCTCTTTTCTTTCGTTTCCCCGGTGGAGAATTGCCTTCTTTCCCAGCGGAGTGTTGTCTCCTTCTCCCCAATGAAGATTTGTCTTCCCTGTTGGAGTTTGCGTCCCCTGTGTGAACGATTCCCCTTGAGCAGCATCTTTAGTCACGTTTGAACTATTTTGTTTGTTTTGCCTTGGATCTTTCCCTAGTGTGTTGGGTCCCCCCATGAGTAGTTACTCGTTGTATTGCCCTTCTTTTATCTTTGCTTGCGTGTCTGCATCTGTCTCGCATTCAAGCATCATAAAGCATCATCTAGATTCATGGCATATTCGCGTTTGTCCTTTTGCATACCATCAGATCTAAGGGACAAAATTTTTGGTTCGCTATATTTAAATACCTTTCACTATGATTCTATGAGGATTGTCATCTCTTATTGTCATCTAGTGAAGATATTTAAATAGGGGCAACTGTCATACCCCAAATTTTGACCCCTCAGATCTTCATCATCATTTTAGGATCATGTGCATTTGATTATCTAACCTTAACCTGTTTCAAGCTTGTCTTTGTTAAGATACAGGAATCAGGGTTCCGTACAGCCGAAAATCGAGGTTTCAAAGGTTTGATCAGTCAATGTCTTGGATTGGTTCTCCATGAAACAAGATCAAGGATACTAAATGGGATCAAGTATGAATCCAATTTGAGGTTGTCACCCAAGAATCAAAAACAGGGCAGTTCAGGATACCCGATTAGGGTTTTCAATCAGGAAAAGTCAACTGTGGTTTGACTTTTGATTTAAAAGGTGTTTCAATGGTGGGATCATGGTCCATAAAGTTCATATGGCATGATAAAGTCTACTCAAGAAGTTTCAAGGCCTCAAAAGACCCGGAGCATCAACAGTCGACTCGGTAGTCACCGATCGATCGTTCGGTTGACCGAAAAGTCAACTCTTCACTCATAAGGAATTTGACCTCAAGATATGAATCAAAAATGTTCCTAATCACATGGTTCACCTACCCATAAAATTTCATGACCATTGAATCAAGGATTGAGGAGCAATCGCAAAAGTCGGGAATTAGGGTTTTGAAATGGGCAAGACTATAACTCCTTAGGGTTTGGAAAGCTCTTGACAAGTCCTACAAAAGTCCCAAACTGGTCCATGTGCAGAAAATGCATAGATTTGGAGTTATGACTAAATTCATTACAAGAGGGAAAATTAACTTAGAAAAATTCTAAGTTATTTCACTTTTAGGCTTGTTTTTCAGCAACTTTGAGAGATTTTTTGGCCAAGTTCCTTTGGGAATCTGAAACTCATGAAAGCATGAAAGTTGTAGAGCTACATGAGGGCTTTCTAAAATATACTAGAACTCCTCCATAGCCCTTGTGAGTTGAGAGTTATGAATTTAACCAGATGAGGTTTTAACACTTGAGTCCCACACTTTCAATTTTTCACAAACTCATCCTTTGACTACTTGAGCTATTCTCAGCCCTTGGATCTTATTTCTATCTGATATTTAGAGGATTTGAAGAGAAAAAATGCAGAAAGTAACGAGGTTTAGCAAGTCTTGCAACTTGGAGGCAAGTGGTAATATTTTAATCATAAAAGGGAGGAAAGTGAAACTTTATTGCACACTTGCAGCAAGCAGCCTCCTACTGCCAAGCCACTCCAATCACCATTATGTCATCCATACCACTTGAAGCAATGCATCAGCTGAGCCAAATATCTGATCTTGCAGCTGCATCAAAATGTCAAGCAAGTCATTTTTTCAAAATTCCTCCAAAAGTGCCGAGTTACAAATCTGTCCTCACCCTTCATTTTTCCTATAAATAGAGGCTCCCTCTATGCAATTTCCAAACCAGAGCACTCTTTGAACCCAGAGAAAATCACAACTCTCACTCCTTTCTTGCTTGCCTCATTTTCAAAATTCCAAGTTTCACCAAAATCTGTCTTGGGAAGTTGGCTTCCCAAATCCATTTCCACACACTCCAATCCTCCAAAAACCATCTGCACAATTCATAAATGATGTGTGGAAGGTGTTCATACTCTTAAACCACTCAAAAACACCATTCTCCCAAAAGTCAACCTTCAAACCAAGCAAGTTTGACCTTATACTCAAAATCTGCCAAACCTCTGTCCAGACCTGTTTTGATCATTCTAACCCTCCACACACCTTTAATATATGATGCCTCAACTGTCGATAACATAAAAAAACCTCATCCTCATTTATTTTGAGACCTGTCACAAGTTCTTCACATTTCCTTCAAGTGCAAGAAAGCTGTTTTCATCAAAGTATTGGTTAGACAGCAGTTAGAGTGTTTTCAAGGTATTCTTTACTGCAATAAGCTTGCTTAGAGGTTAGTGATCACTATCCCCTTCATTTCTGTCATTAACATGATTGGCATGATTGGTGTTTAAATGCAAAATGTAGTCCATATGTAAATCTGCCAGATTGTGTTGTGCCAACTGTTTTGAGCATGTAACTGCCTTGGATATGTGTCTTTGCCTTGGTATATGTCTTGTGAATGTTGAGATAGTTTCTGTCATAAGTTATTGTTGGATGTTATCATAAGTCATGTTTGTTTCACTTTGGTTTTACTGCAAACAGCTTGGGAGGTATCATTGCAGCCCCTCACAACTTTGATCTTTTGTTGACATTTTTTTATTAGGGTCCCTATATGTTCTATTCATGTCATGTTTGAACCCTAGGAGATTTTGGTTCATAATTGTTGTAATCCTTTGTCTTGATATTGTATCTTTGTGAACCCTAGGAGATTTTGGTTCATAATTCTATTTTCAAAGCTTGATATGATTTTGGTATGCTTGGCATGTTTTTACTTTGAAAGACCAAGTGATGTTGTTGTTGTATGAGTTTTACATGATTGGATCAACTTGTCTATATTGCTAGTCCATGAACCATAATTGCTAAAACTGTCAAGAGACCATGTGTTTGAACTGATGTTTTGCTTTTATAAATTCTTTGCAAAGTTGCATATGTGTGGCTGGCTTGAATTTGATTTGGACTGTCATAATACTTGCTGTCAGTTTCTGCTTCACATTCCAATTCATGTGTCACCAATTATGTTAAGTTCTTGCATCATGTTTATCCTTGATTATGCATGAATCACCTTGTATATGATGTTTATGGAGGTTGTATCATGAATTTCCACTCTTCTTGCCAAAATAGCATGTTAAGCATTCTTGTACAAAGCCATGACAATCCATATGTCAATTTCTGTTTAGAGTCATCTTTGCATAAATTTTGTATCCAAATTCCATGAGCATTGTAGTTATGACTTGTGCATACCATTACTTAGCATTAACCTTTGTTGTCATGAGATGAAGCTAGCATTTTGCATACCAAGCATTTTTGCAACTTACATGCCAATTTTGGTTTGGAACTGTTTCTGTTTGATCTAGGCATCTAGGATCATTGGATAACATGTTTATAAGATGTGCACACCTTCATTTAATCTTGATCTATTCTATTTTGAGCTAGGACCATCATAATGCACTTTCAAGGCAATTTGAGCTCTTGCATATCATTTTTTTTATTGGACTTGTTTTGGTATGAGTTTTACATCAAGAATCATTGGTTTATGTATTTATGATTTGTGCATACCTTTACATGTCATTAAATCTTGTTGTCATGAGTTGTAGATACTCTAATGCATTTCCAAGCTTCCACTTGCATTTACATTCGAATTTTAAACTGTGTGCATCATTTTAAAAAACTGAGATTACCACTGAATTCCTTATGAAATTTCACACAAGTTAGGCTTTTAGTTTGCAAAAATTGATGGAGTTTTGAGCTAGTTTGAATCTTCACGCATTTGGCCATGTTTGCTTGCTTCCCATGTTTTTCCTTGCCCAGATTTCATTGGTTTTGTTAGGTATTGAAATTTTAGGGGTGGAAAAATACACGGATGTATCGCCACCCCAGTGGTTAAACCCTCATATTCTCATGCGCCTTTCACATGCTTGTCCTGGGTTCGATCCACAGTGGAGATCAACCCTTTTTGTTATTTTTCATATTTGCCTTGTTTTCTTTATTTTGTCCTTTCTTTCCTTCCAATTAACAAATGCGCGCCTTGCCCCAGTTGGTGTAGTTTTGAGTTGGTATTCCAAGGGTGGTGGGTTCAACACCCACTAGGCGCCTCCTCCTCTTTTTTATCACTAATTGCTTTTGTTTTCTTATTTAATTATTTAAATTTTATAAAAATCATAACTTCTTTGTTTTTTATTATTTTTAATCGGTTCTTTTTGCAACTATCTCGTATTTGTATCTATTTTCATGTGATGCATTAATATTCTAAAAATATTTTTGTGAAAACCATTTTGCATTAAAAAACGTTCATGTTTCTTTTTAGGATTTGTTTACCCTCCTAATCATTTCAGCTTTTGATTCATTTTTCCTTCAGTTTGTTGTTGTGCTTAACATGAGTGTTGTTCAACCCTTGACGTAATTGTAATTACTTGTTGCGTGTGCGCGTCATGTTTGATTCCTTTGATCACCATGTAATATCCCCATGAATTTGACTTATTTGCATTGGTCGTTACCTTCATCTTTGTCAAGATATGCTTAAGTCTTTGTCTTTCATTGAGTCTTGTAAGAACTCATCTATGCTTGCCTATTGTAATACGCTTGCATGCTTTGGATTTAACCATTCATCCTATTTGAAATCCTTGCTTGTTGTAAAATGCTTGTATATGCTTGGTTGTAACCATGTTTCTTGTATTCATCCTGTTTAATGTTTTTGCTTTGTTAAGTTTAGTTTCCCCAAGTGATGGAACTCTTTGGTTCTCATCCAAGTTGCCTCCCTTTCTACCCTTCCAAAGGAAAGTCTCTCTGTTGACCTTTGGGTCACAGATAGCTCATCATCCTCCCTCGACTTTGTCAAGTCATCTACACTTAGTTAAATTAGAACCCGTCCTTTAGACTTTGCTTAAGTCTACAAAGCCACCCCTTGTTAAGAGTGCTCTTTCAATTAGAACTTAGGATAGAGTTTGTTAACTCTATGTAAGAATCATTGTCATGATTACTTACTCCCCTTTCTTGAGTGTTCAACTTAGATCTAGAGAGTTTCCTTAAACTCTACACAAGCATTGTAATGTTTGTTCCCCTTTGAACCTTGATCGTAATCAAGTGTTCTTCGAACCTAGTGAGGTGAACTACGATTGCTTTGATTCTATCCTAGTTAGGATACGTAGGCAGAAGACGCGATGTCTTTGCGAGCAACTTGGTATATATATCTTTAGGACTTAACCTACACCAATCCCAATCCATAGCAAACATTTAACAAACTTAGCATACAACAAACAAAAGGTTCCTATAGAGTACTACAGATGTTTAGGATGTGAAATACCTACCCTATGCATAACCAACCCCCGATCCCCGAATCTCTTAGCATTGTTGTTACATCGCGCAAAAGGTTCTTTCTCTCTTTAGACCTTTCCTTTGGATAAATTAAATTCTGGTTGTGAATTCAATGAATTAAAGATTCAAGTTAATCAATAGCTTGGTATCACGATTCTCACCGCAACACTAGCCAAAATTTTTCCTCTCCCCTCACTTCTAAAAAATCCTAGAGGCGTCATCCAAAACCCTTTCTCTTCCAACCCAAAATCCTCCGTTCCCAGCCGCCGAAAACACTCTCTTCTCACTTCACCTTCAGACGAAACTCCTCTCCCCGTCATCCTTTTCTCCCTCTGTCCGAAACTCCCTTTCTCTTCTCTTCCGAATCACCAACCCTCCATCACCTTAACAAACCCTCAAATCTTCCACCCTTAAACTTCTTGCCTTCGCCGTCTCCCTCCATTCTCCATTTTTACCAACTACAACATCCTCCAAACGCAAAATGAACATCGAACACCATTTTCGGTGACGCAATCGTCTATTGACGTCTCTCATTGGCCCGTCGCAGACAAGATTGATGGAGTTTCGTCGAGATTTTATTTCAGGTCGCCGCTTTCGTTGAAGCCATCTCCGACCATCCATTGAACGCGTGCACATTGCCGTTGATAGGTCTGCAACCCAGAGCCACCACTTTTCTAATTTTCTGTTTTGAATCTTCTCCTTCAAATGTGTTTGAGCAAAGTGAAGAGAAACAGAAGCTTGTAGATCTATCACCTTCACGATTTAAGATTGGTGTTTTTGTTTAATGTCATGTTATATTATTGAGTTTCAGGTTCAGTCACTGGTATAACGATTTGCTCCAAATAGAGCGGTTTCGATACTTGCATATTATTGTTGATACAAATTAAGGACCGATTCTGTGGCAGAGGAAACAGTAGTCGACATTTCAAGTAGTACACAGGGACGCCATTTCTACCACCAAGTCGACTCCATTCCTTGAGGCTCGGGATGCTACAAGAAACATGGTAAAGATACACTGCTGCTGCTAGGGTTGACTCGTGGAGATTGTTCGGCGTCGGTAATCACTTCAGTGTTTGTTTGTCTGTTATTTTTTATGGTGTTTGATACTACCGTTTTTTTGAATTATTTTCGTGTCTATTTCGCTTCTTGACTGAACTTATGCTCTGAAATTATCTAAGCTCTGATGTAAGAATATGGCATGCTGTTTTTACACCAAACTGTTGGTATCATTTAGTGATATAATATTGTATTTCCTAGCATTACTTAGATACGATTTCTGTGAATAAGTTGTTGATGTGGTTGTGTAGCTGTTGCAATTTTTCAAGGATTTTATGGAATGGATTGTTTTGAGATGCCGATTGTTGAGTTGTGAGAACAAGGCGGTGTAGATTGGAGGATACTTTTGGCTTTCAAAGCATGATTAATTGTAAAGAAGATGCTTCCATTTATAGAAGATTTGAAGGGTTAGAGGTTAACCTTAGAGTGAGTTTTGGTTGACATTTTGATTTAGTTCTTAATTGTGGTTTTGAACTTATTTTTTATCATTAATAAATTTTGTTTTGAACTTATTTTTTATTATTAATAAAAAAAACTTTGAACTTATTTTTTATTATTAATAAAAAAAATTTTGAACTTATTTTTTATTATTAATAAATTTTGTTCTTAACTTTGATGATAAGTTTGATGCCAATTTGGATTAAATGTTAAATTTATTTGGATTAATTAGATTTTTTAGAAATTAATTTTTATATTAACTTTAATTCTAACTTTTGGTAAATTTTGATTACATTTTAGTTTTGATGTTGATTCTAACTTGATATTAATTTTTGGTTAACTTTTAAGGTTGATATTATTCTTGATATTGATTTCTTTTAAATTGTGATTTGATTTTTGACTAACTTGATTTTGATTTAGATTAATTAAATTTTTGATAATTTAAATTTGGATAATTAATTTTAAATAACCTAATTAAATAATTTAATCAAACTTTAGTCAATTAATTTTGTTAATTAAAACTTGATCGCTTCATTTCACACCCTGCTTTTGTGCACTTGCGTTCATTTCTGTTGATCGGACTTGATTTAATTGTTTCATTATATTCTATCCCCGTTCAATAAAATGTACCCCAACTCCCACAAAATGCAATATTTTTATCGCTTTTGTCTTATTTATACTTTAATACTTTAAAACCATTTTCAAAAATAATTCTTGATTCGTCGAACCATTTTTTACCCTTGTAAGTCGAGTGCTTTCAAAGCCTCGCCATCAACCTTTGATCACCATACACAACATTTAAAGCTTACTCCTGGGCTTCCTTACAGTGAGACCTATTTGATCAATTATCTCTAGTTGGTCACTTAGAAGACTAGCCCACTTTGCTAGTATACACGTTTAAAACTCAAATTTAAACCTCGATTCACATCGAGTATTTTATCCAAATCAAATTAAAACACTTAATAACTACTCAAATACAATTTCAATAAAAGATGAAAAAAGAGAGAGCTCCAAGTCTTTGGTTCACTCTCCTGATTGTTTAGGTCCGAGAAGTCCTTCTTAAGCTCTAACAATTGTCTTCTAAAATAATAAACGAATTCAAATCTATTTTCCTAAACACGTAGATGAAAAAGAGAGAGCTCCAAGTCTTTGGTTCACTCTCCCGATTACTTGGGTCCGAGAATTCTTTCTTAAGCTTCGAGTAATTATCATCAGGTTAAAACACTTTAATTATATCCAAGATCTTTCATAATATTAGATGAGAAAAGAGAGAGTCAAGTCTTTGACTCACTCTGATTACTTAAGGTCTGAGAAGTCTTTCTTAAGCTTTGAGTAATCCTCATCCGTTTAAAATATTTCAACCATCTTTCATTGTTCAAAACACTTTCTAAGCGCAACCCCCTCTTGGATGAAAAAGAGAGAGATCCAAGTCTTTGGTTCACTCTCCTGATTACTTGAGCCCGAGAAGTCTTTCTTAAGCTTCAAGTAATTGTCATCCAATTAACCTATTCAAACAATATCCAACTCTTTCACCATCAAGATGAAAAAGAGAGAGCTCCAAGTCTTTGGTTCACTCTCCCGATTACTTGGGTACGAGAAGTCTATCTTAAGCTTCGAGTAATCGTCATCCTATTAATATACCCTAACTATACCGAAATCCTTCAACACTTAGATGAAACAGAGAGAGCTCTAAGTCTTTGGTTCACTCTCCCGATTACTTGGGTCCGAGAAGTCTTTCTTAAGCTTCAAGTAATTGTCATCCGATTAACCTACTTGAACTACCTCATATCCTTTCGCATTTGAGGTTGAAAAAGAGAGAGCTCCAAGTCTTTGGTTCACTCTCCCGATTACTTGGGTCCGAAAAGTCTTTCTTAAGCTTCAGGTAATTGTCACCTCTAGCTAAATATCCAATACATTAAACTCTCTTTCCTCGCCCCCGTGTGATCTTCAACTCAACCCCTTTACCAAAGAACATTGTTTAATCCATTCTTCCGTGCATAACAAACTCGTGTTTCAGCCTCCTCTAGCGAGCAGACAAGCCAATGTTTAGCAATTAGAATGCGACCTAAACACTCGTTCCATTTAAATACAACCTTCTTTTCACTATGAAAAAGAGAGATAGTCAAGTCTTTGACTCGCTTTCCCGATTACTTGGGTCCAAGAAGTCTTTTTTAAGCTTCAAGTAATCGTCATCCGTACCATCTTCAAACCAATTCAACTGTAGGCCGAACTACGGATGCTCTGATTCCTCATACCCTAATGAGGATACGTAGGCACGAGGATCTCTATCCTTGACGAGCAGACTAACAACTAACTTCCCCTTTCTCTTGCCCCAGTGCAATCGAGACCAACATGTTTTTCAAAACCTTTCCTCTCGCTCCAGTGTGATCGAGACTTTTTCCCGTAGTTGTCTGAACTACGGACGCTCTGATTCTTTAATCTCTTTTGAATTTAAGATACGTAGGCACAAGATCGTGATGATCTTGGCGAGCACAATTCTCAAACCTTTACTCGTAGTCCCACGAACTACGATGCTCTAACTTTCCCATTGCATAAGGGAGTACGTAGGCACAAGGGCTCCAATCCTTGGCGAGCACCCTAGTATATTAAACCACCCTTTTTTCCCTTTAAGCAAGCAAATCCCTTAGAAGATAAACAAGCGTAGCCAATTTCTCTCACAAATCGAATCAAGTGGTTCTCGTTGAGTACAACGGACATAGAGGGTGCTAATACCTTCCCTTTACGTAATCGACTCCCAAACCTAGAATTTGGTTGTGATGACCATGTTCTTATCTCTTTAAAGGTTTTATTGATATTTTGTTATTCTTCTTTTGGAATGAATAAAGTTTGGTGGCGACTTTGTTTGAATGCTTTTCCGCGTCCATCGCAAGAATCATATTTTTTGAGGTACGATAGTATGTGGTACAATTCAAAAGCCTAATTACATTGTTCTAAAAAGTCGTGTGGAAAGTTATGAAGAACTCATTAATTAAAAGCCCATTCTTCACAAAGTTAATATAAAATAAAGTTGAATTCCAGCTACCATGGCCCACTTCATTTCGTCTGAAGCAACACGTTGAAACCAAATTTAATGCAAGCCACCAGCCATAGTGCCAAGACCTGCAGCATCCTATGGTTATAAGTCATCATATAAATATTAAAAAAAAACAAGAAGAGACTTGTACCTGCAAAAGGAATTCGCTCCGCAACCAGAGTGTACCATCCCTGCTGTGCAAGAAGTCGGGTCGTCCTTCCATCCTCATTCCACTCACACACCACGCAGCAAGAAAATCGTAAACCTACAAACAAGTTAAAACACGATACCACGAAATGGTACAAAAACAACAAAGTGGCCTGCATAAAAAGAAAAAACAAGACAACTACAAAAGGATACATAACATACGCATCACAAAATAATGTAGTCGGATAGCCAATAATTCCAAAATGCAAAATTTGTAGCAAAAACGACAGTAACCTCAACTGTGATAAGATCATTGCAACATTTTTTTTCACAGATAAAGGAACATCTCTCGTTTCATTCAACCCACGAACCCCAAATTTTCTTCTTCAACCCATTTAAACCTCTTCAAACCCATTACAAAAAGGAGACACCCTACTCAAATCTCCAGACCCCATTTCCAAAGCCTTTCCTTCAATTCCTTCTTATTCCATCAATAACCTTTCCATTAACTTTAAAACTCCTTCAACCCGTTTTTTGCCTTAACCAAAACCCCTTCCTTAAACTCACCCGTTTTTTTCCTTAACCAAAACCCCTTCCTTAAACTCACCACCTCTTTCATCTTCAAACAACCGAACCTAAAATCCAAGAAGGAACCTAACCCAGAAAACCAGAAGAGAAAGAATGAATTGACAAATCACACAAACCTGAAGTTGAATCACGAACAAATATGACCGAAAGTAAGACAAAAAGATTGGAGCTTTTCGAGATTTGCGAGTTGAAGGTTGGAGTGTTGATTTTATTTTCTGTTTTGATCTCCATGAGGGAAATCAGTTCGTGTCGCCACGAATCTCTCTTAAAGAAAATAGTTGTTCTTTTGCCTCATCAAAACCTTGTTTTTTATGTTTCCATTTTCTCATTTTCCTCTGAATCGGGTGTGATGTTTGGAAAGCAGAAGAATAGCCAGCAATGTTGTTTTATCATTTATTTCATTTGATGAATGTTATCTGTGTGATTAAAAGGTCTTTTCTCAACACATATGTGAAGTGGAGTTTACCGGGTTCTTTGATAGGCCCATGGTACCGTTTATTTTTGTCACATTTGTTTACCTGCTTTTTAAGCTGATGGGATTGTGAGACCATAAGATAGGCCTGTGAGCCCCTGCTTTTTGAGCTGATGGGCCTGTGATACCCATTCATATCACCATCAACCTATTACACACAATTCACCGTGGTTTCAATATTGAGGGCACTCTCAGGGACCAGTATCGTTTCTCAAAACCTAACCCTTGATGCGTAAGTCAAGCCGGTTCCGTTTTCAATCCAAACCCTCGACTCGTCATCGAGCCACTTTTCAAACCATTTCCATTCCACTACACATTTCGCACGCGAAAAATAGGTCAAACCCTTGATCCAACGTCAAGCGAATTTTCATAACAAACTATCAATCAACTAACAACTATTTAATTCTTTTCAAGGTGTAAAGAGTGGGTTCAAGTCTTTGATCTTCCTTTCGGTTGTTTGGATGCAAGTTATCTTATTTGTGTGTGAGCAATTGACGCCTTTAAATAACATTAACAACCCGACAACATCCAACCTCTCATCCTTTCAAACACCATTCAAACATATCTTCTTTCGTGATGAAAAAGAGAGAGATTCAAGTCTTTGGTTTGCTCTACCGATTACTTGGGCCCGAGAAGTCTTTCTTAAGTTTCGAGTATCATCGTCCGATTCCAACCACTCATTATTCAAACACCATTCAAACACATCTTCTTTCATGATGAAAAAGAGAGAGATCCAAGTCTTTGGTTTGCTCTCCCGATTACTTGGGCCCGGGAAGTCTTTCTTAAGCTTCGAGTAATCGTCGTCCAATTCCAACCATTCACTTCAAACACAACTCAAACAACTTTCTTTTCATGATGAAAAAGAGAGAGATCCAAGTCTTTGGTTCACTCTCCTAATTACTTGGGCCCGAGAAGTCTTTCTTAAGCTTCAAGTAGTCATCATCCGATCAAGCTTCACCTTTCAAGTACAACCTTATCTTTTGAGATGAAAAAGAGAGATAGTCAAGTCTTTGACTCGCTTTCCCGATTACTTGGGTCCGAGAAGTCTTTCTTAAGCTTCATGTAATCTTCATCCGTACCCCACTTCAACTCAATTCAATCCCGTTTCTTTTTGTGGTTGTTACCACGAACTACGGATGCTCTGATTCTGCATTCATTTTTAATGTAAGATACGTAGGCACAAGATTGTGATGATCTTGGCGAGCACACTTCTATCTTCCTCTGTTATTCCATCCACAATCCCCTCCATCTTCCGTTCCCCCCATCATTTCCTGTAGTCAAACTACGACACTCTGATTTCTCATTCTCGTCCAAATAAGCATACGTAGGCACAAGGACCCCAATCCTTGGCGAGCACCCTATCCTATAACCACCCATTTTCCCCAAGCATCTTTATCCCTTTATCGTATCGTTTAGTATTTATTATTGAGAAGAGAACAACTAAGCTTAGGTAACTTTCATCACAATTCGAATTAAGATGTTCCCGTTGGGTACAACGGACGTTAGGGGTGCTAGTTGTAACACCCCATCCTAACCTTTGCGGATAAATAAGAAAATAAACAAAAAATAATCAGAATGCAGCAAAAAGAAAGGCTACATGACGATCGTAATGGATGTCACGACTGTGGTGGTCATGACGAGCGTCATGGAGTTGTGACGGTCGTCACACTCACAAATTCTGGGATGCATCAGAGGTGTCACATTTTCAACTTAACCAACAACATACGCCTGCAACAGATCATTTAATAACATACATAGCACAGCTTCGGATGAACAGACAATGATAACTTGTTTAACATTTTAATTATGCATCCAACCAACATTTGGCATTATCAGCAACAACCAATTTATTTGAAAAGTACTTAATAAAATCCAGCAACAAGGAATTCAATTAAAAACAATAACATCAATCGTTCATCCCCCCAAGAGTGCTACGTATCAGAGCGACCAACGACACCTTAAACGTAAAGCGACACTTTATTCTGAGTTACCTGCAAATTACCACCAACGGAGGTAACATACAACGTAAAGGGTGAGATATCAAAATTATAACATAAGGCGTGATAAAAGTCATGTCAGGATTATATCACAGTAATTAAGATTCTCGTAGTTCTCCAATTAATTATCGACAATCAATACCAAGAAATTTATTATTCATTTCACAACAATCAGTAAGAAATTCAGCAACCCAACTTCACTTACAATCACATAATGACGTGACACTATGCGACTCAACTATGCATATGCATGTGGTACCAATTCGGAGCAGCACTCCGCAACCAATTTATTTGCCATTACAGGCCGCCAATACAGGCACAACCAACGCCAATTCAGGCCAACCAGTATGATATGTTATGAGATGCATCTATTATGGACTACAACGCAACAACAACAACCACGCAACAAGGCATTAAGCCCACAACCAAATTGTCCATAATCGGAGCATCACAATTTCATACGGATCATGTAACCACAATTTTCAATATAATAACATAAGGACACCAGAACAAACTTCTCAACAAATGGGGAATTAGCGCGTGTCGACGCCGTTTCCCAATATTATTACATAGAACTAATGACCTAAAACACTAATTCAGGCACAGACAAACATTAACCCTTAATATTTCTCAACCTACGGGAACTAACCCCATGATTCAATTTCCTTAATGAAATTGATCATACCCATAGTTATAGAATTGAACCCCACCCTTACCTTGGATTGAGGACAACTCTAAACTCCCGGTCTCCCGTTTGCTCTCTGGTGACTCTTCTACAACTACCTTGAATTCTCTCCGGTGGTTAATTTCCTCTCTTCTCCACTGCTCCCAGCCACGTTCTTTTTTTCCTTTTTATTTTTGTTTCCACGGTTACTACCTTCTTCCCACAAAAATCCCTTTTTTATATACTTACTCCAATAATAATAATAATAATAATAATAATAATAATAATAATGATAATAATAATAATAATAATAATAATACTATTAATTATTAAATTATCACCAACATTAATTATATTATATTAATATTAAACTCCATAGTTATTAAATAATTCTTACAGTCTAAGGGCACTCAGACACACCTCCACATAAGGACATACCGAAAATAAAATAACACCAAAAGACTAAATAATTAAAATGGGTGTTACACTAGTACCTTCCTCTTGTGTAACCGACTTTCGAACCCATGAACATCAGGTTGTGACGGTCGTGTTCCTTTTTTTTAAGAGGTTTTCTCGATATTTTCCTCTCCCGTTAATTAGGGATAAATAAAGTTCGGTGGCGACTCTGTCGAACCGCATTTCTGCACCTTTAGCGCGAGGGTCGTTTCTCCAAAATGTCTCCGTGATTTTTCGAGGTGCGACAACTGGCGACTCTGCTGGGGACTTTGCTCCATGCAAGAGAGAGTCGAGCCTATCTTAGTTCAGTTGTTAGTTTGTTGGTTTTGCTTAGTTAATTTCTTCTTGCTTATTTATTTGTTCTCCTATCCTTATATTTGTTGCTTTATTATGGTGACATTGTGGGGTTGCTATGCATTTGCGCATTTTGTAAGATGGTTGTACACACAAGTCCGAGTAAAACCCTAGGATTAGGATGATGGTTGTGTAGTGGAGACTTGCGTGGGTTCTTCTACATGGAGTTGAAGCGAAAACCCCGCTTGGAGTAGGTTCCCTTGGAGATGTTTTTGTTGGGGTAAGTCTTTGCCATAGCAGTAATGTTTTCGAGCCTGAATCGTTGATCCCAAGGACCATTAACCATTTTATCCATGGTGGTTGGTAGTGTTGATTCCTTTTGGATTAATACGAATGCCCCAATCAGATGAGATCCCTTGAACGTATTACTTCCTGACATTAATATTTTCAACCTCGATCTATGACTCTGAGAACCTGTTCTAGAACTCGTGTGTCGATGGTTATGTAGTTGACGCCTCCGAGAAGTCTTTCTCATGTGGAAGATACGAAAACCTCACCTAGAGAAGATTATTTTGAGGATATTACCGTCATGATAAGGCTTTGTCATGGCTGTAATATCTTTGAAAGATATCCATGACTCTAGGCACTTACCCATTTTAGAATCCTACATGTGGGGTTTCTTTGAGCAGTGACTGTGGCCTTTGATCCGTCCACCCGGCTAACCTCAGAACTGTTTGAATTTGTGATCCTGTGATCCTGGATCTTGCATCTTGCATTGCATGTCATTTGCATTGCATTTCATTTGTTGTGCATCTTGCATTTTCTTTCTTTCCGCGGTTTCTCATTTCTCCTTCCTTCTTATCCAGTAAATCAAGTTGATTCCTAGACACCAGTACGCAACTAGAGTCAATACAAGACAAATGATGGAGCAGATTCAGCAAGAGCAAGCTGCCTTCAGGGAAGAGTTGGATTCTCTCAAAGGAAAGATTGACCAGATCCTTGAAGCCACCATTGCGGCCCGAAAGGAAGAAAAGCTGCGTGAAACTACCGTCGTCAACAACAATGGTCAAGGATAAGGGTCTACCTCCAGACTCTCAGTCCCTATTCCCAACCCATATGGAGTGCAAATGAACTTCGCTACCGCAGCTGAAGGGACCACTTCTCAACCAATCCTTGCGCCTGGAGTTATTGTTGGAGCTATCCCGCAAGCCCAACCAACTGTTGTTCAGATCCCTGTTCTTCATACCAAATATAATCTGATGGATCAGTATGATGACGTTCAAAACTACCATGCTGCTATTCCTATTTCCAGTTCTGCTGCCGCTCAAGATTTAGAAGCTATGATGATGTGTCGAGATCTAGGTGAGAAACTCCGAGTCATGGAGGGGGCACAACTCAAACCCTCTCAGTGCTTTGGAAATGTGCTTCGTGCCTGATGTTGTCATTCCTCCCAAGTTCAAAGTGCCTGAATTCTCAAAGTACAAAGGTCTTAGTTGCCCAAATATCCATCTGAAGATGTATTGTCGCAATATGGCTGCTTATGCCAGAGACGAAAAGCTAATGATCCATTGCTTCTAGGACAGTTTATCTGGGGCATCACTCGAATGGTATATGCAGCTGGAGCGTAATAGTGTGCGTACATGGGCCGAGCTAGCTGACGCATTTGTCAAGAAGTACAAGTACAACACCGATCTTGCTCCTAACCGTACTTAGCTTCAGAGTATGACTCAAAAGGACAGTGAATCCTTCAAGGAGTACGTGCAACGATGGAGAGAGCTGGCCGCAAGGGTACATCCATCTTTGGTTGACTGTGAACTGATTGACATCTTCATATGTACCTTACAAGGCCAATACTATGAGAAACTAGTCGGTAGTGTCTCTGCTGGATCCTCTGACTTGGTAATCGTTGGCGAGAGAATTGAAGAAGGTCTGAAGAGTGGAAAAATCCAAGGAGGTTCTAATAGCAAGGCCAATGCCAATAAGCCTTTCAATGGATACAAGAAGAAAGAGGGTGAAGCAAATTCCATCTCTGTGCAGAAAGGGCAAGCTTCTCAACAAGCTCCCGCTCATATGCCTTATCAAGTCCCTTACTACCCATATCCGTATATTGTTGTTGCGCAATACGCTCCAATGCCTTATCAGCCAGCTATTCAAGCAGTGCAAGCTCAGATGCCACAACAACAGGCTCCTCAGCAACAAGCCTACAACCAGCAGGGATATCAGTATCCTCCTCAGCAACAACAACTGCAAACTGCCCAACAACAGCAAGGAGCTCGTCAACAGCGTCAACAAAGGACCTGGAGGCCAAATAGAGTATTTGATCGCTTGCTAATGACATATGCTAGTATCTTTGCTCATTTGATGGAGAAGAAAGTTTTTGTTCCGAGAGATTTGGCTCCCCCAACTGTCATTTCTGCCGACTATGATGCAAATGCTCATTGTGAGTTTCATAAGAGCGCTCCAGGTCACACCGTTGAGAACTGCAGGGCTTTCAAGCATAAGGTTCAAGATATGATTGACAAGGATGCTATCAATTTCAATGGGAAGTCTCCAAATGTCATCAACAATCCAATGCCACCAACCAAATAGTGTTGGCATCAAATCAAATCCAGTCAAACCAAGTTCATTCACCGAAGAAGGCAGTCATGTTGCCATTTCGTCTTTCGCATTTCTTATATTTTGTCTTTATTTGTTTAAGTACTATATGCTTTGAACAATTGTCATTCGTATTTGGTTTTCATTAATGTATTATTTATGCATGTTTTGAATTAGTTATGTCGTATTCACTCATTATTTTCACAATCACCGACACATTTGTTCACTTCACTCTGTCGACTGTTGTTTAGCATGTTTTGAGGGAGGATGACGAAAACCAAATACCCATAATTGCAAAATGTATGCTTTCAGACATAATATCGTCAATGATGTAAAGTCGTTGTTTCAATTCCCCTAAACACCGGAGATATAAGGAGTTAATCCCTAGTAAACCACTTCGAGCCTAGAAGTAACAGTTCCCTTCAGACATTTAAACCTTTACACTCAACCTGGGGCAGGGTAGTGTTTAGTTAATCCAATCTTGCGCCTGAATCAACAAAGCCAAAACACATGACAGTTGCTCATCAATAACCCATGACATTTCAGTCACTATCTTCCAACAAAATCAAAATCAAAATCAAAAGCCTGCTAGGTCAAGCACCTCAAAGGGGACTTAGGCAAAAATCAGGGCAATCCCGACGGATCTGACAAGCAAAATCAGTCCATGCAAGAGTTAGGGATCAAAACAAAAGCAAAAGAGGTCCTCAAACCCTCAACAAAAACAAAATAGGATTCAGTGGCCATCATGTTGAAATCAAAAGGTCACTGACATTCTTCAAAATCAAAATAAGGTGACTACCATGTCAAGCAAACCTTGAATCATCAAGCTTATACCGTCAAAACAGGTGCAGATTAATTGAACATAGGTCTGGAGATCATTACGAAGAAGGGGTGGGTGCAAATCATACTTTGATCCTAATATCCTTTGTTTCATAACTGTAAACCAGACCATGTTATAACCCTCAAAAGACCTAATTGAGGCGAGGTTTATTCTAAAAGCATACCATTGCAAGGTTGCGTAAACTGACTTCTCACATATTTGCTAATCATCAGCATTGGTATTATTATCCTTGCTATACTTTTCACACCAATCAAAATTAGCACTGTGTCTAGACTAACGGTCCATTCGTCTCACACTGTCATGACACTTTAATAAAATGACACTTTTTCAAACTTTCATCGAGCTTTGCATTAATATTACCATTTATGAATGTACAATTTTAATTGCAAATTAGTGTTAGACATTCAAGACACTTTGGCAAGGGACAACCAAAGAGGAACTTGACTTTCAGTGGCTGACACGAAGCGAAGCTATTTCAAAACTGTAATACCCCAAATTTTACCCTCATATTAATCGATTCATGTCGCATGACATCTCGTTTGTTGCATCAACTAACTACTAACGAGTTACGTAGTCTGTTTGTGTTGCAGGAATCTCGTATGGTACACTTTAGCTGCCGAAGGGCGAAAATGTCATTTATGCTTCGTTTGCTGACAGTCCATGAAGCTGAATCATCGTCAGGGATTTGTTGAGTGATTAGAGCCTCCATGTCCGAGTTCCTTATCTTCTTTGAGGTTAAATAGAAATTCGCGGTAACTTTGGTATCAGGATTTTTGAGATACGGTAATTAATTCAACAGGCCGAGACTCTGTAGTCAGGGGATTTCAGAGACATTCATTTTGTCATATATGTTTGATTATGTGAAAAATCAATTCAGTTCGGCTCAAATCAGTGCAAGAATTCATTTCGTGGAGTTTGTTTAACAGGCGGTTATTTCTCTGTTTTCTTCTACTATCTGCCAGTCAAAGTTTTAAAAGTCAAAGTAGTGGAAATTTCGATTCATGTTCGGGTTTATGATTTCTGTTCAATTGTGATTTTGGGCTGAATAAGTTCAGGGCTTTGGATCTAGTTATCAGAGACACAAGACAAATTTTAGCGTGGAATATATTTCTGTATTTGCCGTTAATTGGATTTTTTCTGTTCCTTTTCTGTTCAAGGCTATTACCGAGTCTATCATCAGGCCCAATTTAATTTGGGAAAATGGTGGATGGGAATTGAAGGTTATATCAGTCATGTGAAACAGCTGGTGTTGGAATGACAAGGGTGGCTCGATTAATTTTTTGGATTTTATTCGTATTAAATTTATACGGTGAGGTAATTTTATTGTTTAGGTTTAATCGTTTAAATTTTGATCGATTAAATTTATTCAGAGGTACTTGGCCAATTTGGGATTTAATTAGATTTTTTTGTGGGTCATTCGATTGCGGTAAATTTAAATTGCGGAAAAGGGAATCGAAAATTATTTTTTTTTATAGTAAAAATATATTGAATTTTATTCATAATATTGTTTACAAATTACAAAAAAAGGAAAATAAGAAATATACATTTATCCTAAGTTCTATTTTCCTAAGGGTGGTCTTCATGCCGATTCTTCAGGCGGATTCTTCATGCTTCGTTCGACTTTCGTACCTGCACGACAAAACAAACAAAAAACAGAGCAAAGCAGAGTAAATGTTAGAATTTATGTTTGACACCCTCAGAAAAGTTTCATCACCGGGTGTCGGGAGGGAAACAACAAATGTCGAAGCCAGCTCCCATTACGATTCCCGACCTCGGTACCGATAGGTAATATCCGTTCTATTTTTATGGACAGACGAGAGAAAGAGGAAAAGAAGTTTTAGCCGAAAGTGATTTTTTGCCAAAAACGGATTATCCAACACAAATCCAATCCAGAATTGAAAAATCCATTCTATCAAGTAAATATTGGATATTCAAATGGCTCAAAATCAATCCAAAATTAGAAACCATGGATATCCAAATAAATCCAATCTGGATTCGTACGTGGAAAATCAAATCAGCATCAAAGAAATCCATGAACATCAAATCCAATCTGCAAAAAAATATCATCAAATCCAAATCGGAAAAGTAACAGAACTCAACATATCCAAGCCCAGCAAGTAAAAAAATGTAATATAAATGAACAGAAACCCTAACGAACAAAAAAAAAGGGCAGCCGTAAATCCAAGACGAACAAAGATCACCATCATCCTCAACCATCCGTCAACGAGATCTAACGAACAAACACACAACCAACATCGCCATAAATCACCAGAAAAGCACCAATAAAACCCGTTCAGAATCATCAAACATCAGTTACAAAAGACGAATGGACGAACGAAGAATAAGTCAAGCCATTGCCGGACTCAGAGAAACGGATCTGGCACTGTTTCATCATCATCGTCCAATACCGTCAAGAACATCATCAAAACGTAAGCCACAAAATCATGTTTCTGTATTTAATGTTGTTTGTTTTCGTTTTAGAGCACTAGAACGAAAGAAGAAGAGGATATTCATGGTGTACGAAAAAGGAGAAAAACATTCATGGTATATTCATGGTGTACGAAAGAAGAAGAAGAAGAATTTCTGGGAAAACCAGAGGAAACGGCGCCGCAGCCCAAAATAGGGTTCATGAAACCCTAATGTTTCCTTCCCACCCTTTTATGTTATAGGGCTGGGTCGGGTCTGGGTTTGAGGGTCAGCCCGACCCACACTGCTTTTTTATTATTATTGATTGTTTTTATTTTATGTCAGCATTTTAAATTTCCTGTTTTTTTTTCCTCTTTCCACTAAAATCAAACTAAAATATATTAATAATAATATTAAAGTTTTTTCCTTTCTTAAAAATAATTGTTGTCTTTTATAATTAATGCAAGTTCTTTTTTTTTGTAAGTAAAAACTAATTTTTTCTCTTTCTCTTCATAAAAAAAAAATAACATTTTTTTTATAATTAATACTAACATCTTTCATTAAGCTAAATTAACATTTTTATAATTAGTACTAACGTTTTTTTCATTAACTTAAATTAACAGTTTTTAATAATTAACATCATTAACTTTCTTTTTCTGAAAAAAATTGACATTGACCTTTTTGTAAAATTAAATTAAAATCTCACATAACTAAAATGATATTTTTTTGTTAAAAACTAAATTCTAACTTTTCCTTAAAAATAAAATAACAATAATTAAAATAAATCCAAAATTGTAATTCTTTTTTTGCAACATTAACTGTCATTATTCGCCATTGATTTCTGTCTAACCCTTTTTTACTAACATTCTCTATTTTCCGTCTGATTGTACGTGATTCTCGATTATCATTAGTTAACAATTCATTATTACATTTGTATTTGTTTCATGGTTTTCAATTTCGCGAGGCAATCGTCGCAATATCCCGTCATTATCCTTGTACTTTTTATGTTTCAATACTGATACTTACTTTCCATTGCATTTTATTTACCGTTATTTTCACATTCCGAATGATTAGGTCTAGCAATTTGACCGCCGAGTCAATAACCCTAACCTTTGACGTTTTCAAACCCTGATACTTTTAGGCGTCCCGCCGCGGACAGTTTTACCCTTTTACCCTAGCATTAGGTCAAAGAGCCGCCGTACTCTGTTTTAGGGTTTCCCGCCGTGGAATCCCTAATTTAACCCTGATTTCAACTTACAATTTTAACGTAGAGATTGGAGTCTCCGCACGCCATGTAAGCGTGTCTTTAAGATACACTTATTCCCCATTGAAACCTTGACCACAGTCAAGACGTTTCTAACCTCCCTTTCGGGGAACTACAATTACTCTAATTCCATTCCCGTCAGGATATGTAGGCACAAGATGCGATGTCTTGCCGAGTAAACTTAGGACTAACCGTTAGGTCTTTCTTTTACTTTTAATCCCTTTGTATATACTTTAAAATATAATGAAGCAAATAGTAAAAATGAACAAAAGGTTCATGTAGAGTACTACAGAAGTTTAGGATGCTAGTACCTTCCCTAAGCTTAATGAACCCCTTACCTAGGTCTCTCCCCGTATTGTGTTTACGATGCAAAATTAGGTTTTTCCTCTTTTGACCTTTTCCTTCGGATAAATCAAAGAGTGGTTGTGAATTAAAGATGTGATTCAAATTAATTAATAATTTGATATCCTAATTCCACCGCAACAAAAACCCACAGGTTGGGGCAAATCATTTAACAGCTCGAGCAGGGGAAAAACATCAAAGACCAAACTTCAGAACTGGTTAATCAGGGGCAGACCATTGCCATGTTCAAACTGGGGCAAGACCCATTTGTCCTGACCATCAAGCAGAGTTGTAATCTTCTCTAAAGCAAATTTACAACAAATTGCTAAATACCCAGACTTGGGGCATCCATAGCATCTTCGTCTGCTTCAACCATGGCATCTTCAGCAAACCGCGTGTCAAGGAAGTCAAACCCTCCCGCCACCCAAAGTCCAATCCGTATTGGCAACTACCCAAAACTCATCATGCTAGAGTATCCACCTGCATTTCCAATCACCCGTCTGCAATCATATACATCATACGCATTGCATTCGTAATCATAAGCATCTTGCATCATATGCATACCATCATATCATACTTCCCCGATTTTTGCATCTTCGCGCGTCAGCATTTGCATTTGTATTTCCATTCGATATGGAATATCATTATCATACAGCAATCGCATATGCAAGGTCCAGGATCAATCTCGAAGATTTCCAAGACCGTCATCAGCCCAGTCAGGGGCATTTAACTCAAGATCGTGGGCGTTCCCCGCGAAGTTGTTCAACCTTTTGTTGGGCAAGTTCCAGAGCTTCAAGGTGATCATTGGCCCATTCAGGAGTATATCATTCAAGACGTGGGTTTCTCCCACGAAATCCAAGATATTCAAAGCAAGATTCAGCCCAGACAGGGGAATCGTTTTCAAAACCATGGGCGTTTCCCATGACGTATTTCAACATCGTGGTTGATCAGATCTTCAAATCAACATACAGCCCAGTCAGGGGCATATCATTCAAGACCGTGGGCATTCCCTACGAAGTTGTTCAACCTTTTGTTAGGCAAATCCAAGAATATCAAAACAAGATTCAGCCCAGACAGGGGCATCTTCGGCAAAGCCGTGAGTGTTCCTCACAAGGTTGTTCAACCTTTTTTTGACCAAAACAAAACTTCAAAGACAAGCTTAGCCTAGACAGGGGCGTCCTCTTCAAAATTCATGGGCGTTCCTCATGAAGTTATTGCAACCTTTTGTGATCAAAACTATGACTGTTGCACCCTCAAATTTGCCCAACATATTTCACCTGGTTTATGTTTCAATTGCATTGTCATTTGCATAGTAAATCATGTACATAATCTAATCATTTGCATAGCATAGCATAACAAGGCATCCAACAAGGGATCAAGGTGTCTATCAAAATAGGAAGCCTATCTATAGGTGTTATTTGAGCCTAAGAGACTATCCAAGACATCAAAAATGGGCTGAAGCTTTGAGGAGTTTTGAGTGTCAACAAGTGGATTTCTCTCCTAACTAAAGGTGTATTGAGGATCATCAACATGGAATTGTGAATTGGAAGTGTGTACAAAGCTTATGAAATGCCTAGAGGGTCATATTGAAGATGAGACAAGTCATTGGTAGCAAGTACAAGAGCCACAGTTGAAGTGCAGACAGCTAGGGTTTCATCTAGGTCAACCCTAGGTCAACCCTAGGTCAACTGAGTGATTGAAGAGCATCAAGGCTTAAGTGGAGGTTGTGGGATTCATGAATTGATATGTTGATACATGTGTGGTGTTGTGCCAAGGATAAATCAAAGAGAATCAAGAGTGGGAGGAGTTGCCAAATTAGGGTTTCAGTGTAAAATCCCCTGATTTAGGCCTAACTTCCAAGCCAGATAAGTCAAAATTCAAGTTTCAAATAGATTCTTGGCCAACATGAAACTTGTAGGGCATCTCAATAGATTTAATTTGAGTATTATAAGTTTTCAAGAAGATTTGTAGAACTCAAGTTATGGTTCTTGCAAGTTACAGGTCATTAGAGGACATTGAAATTTATCTATGAAAGTCACTTGACTTCCAAGCAACTTTTGACACTCAAGTAGTTTTCAAATTGAAGGTGAGATAATACTTAGAAGGGGGGGTTGAATAAGTATGGAAAATTAAGACTTAAAAATAATCACACAATTATTTTTATCCTGGTTCGTTTAACAACTACTCCAGTCCACCCTTCCTAGAGTGATTTGCCTTTCTCAATAAGGACTTAATCCACTATTAAATCAAACTGATTACAATAGTATCACCTAAGAACAACAGTTCTTAGTCTTCTCAAGAGCTACTGATTCCAACTGAATCCTCTTAAGGAATATCCTTTACAATCAATGTAAATTAAATACAAGAGTATTAATGCTTCTATAAAGCTTTTATCACAACAGTGATTTTTCTCTTAAGTTTAAGTACAATAAATTCTAAGAATAAGAATGAATGAGAGCTTAGAATATAAAGATTTCTTTTCAGCAAAGTGTGTAACTGAAGAATATGGTGAAGTTCTCCTTTTATAGGCAGCTGATCCATGCAAGCTGAACGTTGAAAAGAGAGTCCCAAAAGGTCTGAGCCTTTTTGTCTTCACATCAACTGACCTTTCCTAGAAGTAGATGGCACAGAAAAATCCTTTTTGTCTGTGTAAGTGTGTCTAGCACAAATAAGGAAAGAGACGTTGAATAGCTCCAACGGATATATTCTTGAAAATTACTTCTTCAGTTTTCAGCAAGTTCTTCAGAGTCTGAATGGATCAGAGTCTTCTAATGAGATTCAGAACTATACTGTATCAGAGTCTTCTGCAGCATGTGTGCTTTCAGCGTGTTGATCATCAGAGCATTTTTGACACAGAGCTTCAGTACAAGGCAGCGTAGGTACTTTCAGAAACTTCTGTAGATAAATGCTTTGAGTAACTCTTCAATAAATATTCTTCTATGCTTCAGATGCTTCAGCTTCAGATGCTTCTGATTATCTTCAGATGCTTCTGACTCAGAATGTTCTGGAGCTTCTTTCTTCAGATCCTTCTGGAGACTACGCTCAGGATCTTCTGTAAGGAGCAAACAGATTCTTCTGTAAGATGCATCTGGCGCTTCAGAGTCAGAATAACTTCTTGTACTCAAGGCAAATTTGCTTCTAGAGAGTTAATATAATTTCAATCTGCAGTAAAACTCTCAAACAAATTTTAGAGTATATAATTCTTAAATATAAATTTCCTAACAGTTATCATCAAAACAAAGAGTTATTATTAAGAACCAATATGTGTTCTAACAATCTCCCCCTTTTTGATGATGACAAAAAGTATCAGAAATTTTATTTAGTTGAACATAAAGAATTATAACTCCCCCTGAGATGATGAATCTCCCCCTGAGTTAAATATGAAAAAGGAATAGAAACTTCCCTTTTTATCTTGAGTAATCTTCAGAGTCAGATCTTGTTTGTCTTTGTAATAACTAAGGGTCAGAATATCTTGCAGATATGAGATTCAGAGTTTGATAAAAAAGCAAATGATCTGAGAAACTCAGAGATTCTTTTATAGCGTGTTCTTATCAAATGTTCTGAAATATTCAATTTAGATATTAGAAAGAATAGATATGTCTGAAGATTCATTCTAGTGAAATTATATTAAATAGTTCAGATCTTTATTTTCTCCTCCTTTTTTGTCATAAGCAAAAAGTAAAAACTTTTAATAAAGACAAATAAAAGGAACAAGAAATAGATAATTCAATGGAGAAACACTGATTCATTTAACATAACAGAGCAAGAGTACATAGATAAATATCAGAAGATATAACAATAAAATTCAGATGCAAAACAACAGATGCACAAACATTAGAAAAAAAATCTAAGAGTGTTTTGACAAAAGCATCTTCAATAGGTCTGTAATCTCAGATGAAGATTGCTCTTGCTTTGACATCCACTTAGTCATTGTCTCATTCTTCTCATCTTGTTTAGACATCCACTCTGTCATGTCCTCAGATTTCTTGTCTTGCTTCGCCATCCAAGATTTTATTTCAGATTGACCAGCTTCCAGAGCAGCAATCTTGTCTCCAAAATCTGGATTTTCTGTCTTTATCTCTGATGAAGAAGGTGGAGGTTCTGCAGCCTGAACAGAGTCAATTGCCATAGGTTCTGGAGATCCTGAAGAGGGCTCTACCAGAGTCATAGTCAATGTATTGGCAGTTGGTTCTGGTGGAGGAGGAGGAGGAGGAGCATCCAAACAAAGCAGAGGTTCAGTCTTGTTGACAATCCAGAATTGAGTTCTTTCAGCTCTGAGCTTTGCATCATCAGAACAGACGTTCTTCAAATTGGAAGCTACAGTGTTGAATCTATTGATAAATCCTTTCCAGATGATGTCAGTTACATTTGCATCCATAGTTTCAGAGCATCTCTTCTGAACAGTACCTAAAGACATCTGTATTTCTTGCAAAAACGTTTGAAATAAATGATCAATATTAATTATGGGTGGTGGTTTAAGCAAGGTTTCCAGAGTCATATGTTTAGGTTTGGGAGTTGGTGGTATCAGTGATTTTGGGATGGAAATCAGAGGAGGGGGATAATATGGAATGAAAGGAATTTCTGGTTTTTGAGGTAAGGATCTGTTTAAAGCATTAAGCAGATTAGGTTGTGGTCTTGTGCTTGGATAAACAACATCAAAGGATTCATTAGAATATGGTATGAAAGCAGAGGTTGATGGTTTATCAGATGCAACTTTGTTATCAAATGCAGATTGCAGAGCTGAAACAACAGCTTTACCAGATGTAGCAGATATTGTGGCTAAGGATCCTTCATTGTTCATAAATTGAATATATGAAAGGATTACAGATGGAAGGGCCTGTCTGAGTTTTGGTTTCAGAGGTTTCAGGGGTTCAGAAGGTTCAACTCTATCATAAAAATCTTTCAGTTTAAAACCATAAGATAAATTATGATACAGAGAAGACACTTGGGCACAAGATATTCCAGAAGATGATGGATTAGAAGTGGGGACAATCATGTCAGATGAAGGTGCAGGTGGAGGCAAAGGGTCTGAAATGGGAGTTTTAGCAGGTAAGGTTGATTCAGGTTCAGGTTCATGAACAGGGTATTTGTCAGATTGATTAATTAGAAAATCTGGATGAATTTCTGATTCTGATGAGTTGGAGGATGTTGTAGGTGTACAAGAGGTAGAAGAGACTTGAAACACTGTTTTTAATGGAGTGATATCAAGAACTTCTGTCTCAGGGATATGAGTAGGTTCTGAAGGATTATCAGATTGTTGAGATGGTGGTTCTGATGAAACAGGAGCAAAAGTTACTTTTGTGGGTTCAGAAGTAACAGTTGCAACAGGTTTAGAAGATGGAATGTTTGATGGTGGTATGACAGAGTCTTTTTCTGGTTGATCTTTTGTGGTTTGGTTTTCTGGATGTTCAGAAGTTTGTGGTTGATTTTCTGTTTGTGGTTGATCAGAGTTTTGTTGTTCAGTTTGTTGTTGTTGTTTTGATGGATGTGATTCTGATGGTTGTGGTTCTGTTGGTGATGGTCGTGGAATGAAGTGTTTGATGTGTATTTTGGGTTGAGGTGTTTTTGATACAGAAGTAGTGTTTTGTTTTTGAGGTGAGATAGAACTAGGGGCAGCAACAGAAGTTGTTTGAGTAACAGGTGGTTTTGGAACAGACTTAATAGATGAATCATTAATAACAACATTTTTAGAAATAGCAGAAGTCTTAGTACCTTTTAGTTTAATCCTCTTAGCAGATGCAGAGGCAGCTTCTTCAGAATCCTTTCTCTTTAAGAGATTCTTGGGTTTCTCAGCAATCTTAGCCTTCTTCTGGACAGGTTCAGATTCTGCTGCAGGCTGAGACCTTTTCCTCTGAAGTGGTACTTCTTCTTCTTCTCCTGCATCTGGTAGTGGTTGTTTGACAAGCTGAAACACATTAGCTGGAACAGGTACTCCTTCCTTTTTGCATTCCTCTATATACATCAGTACTATATGTCTAGGTTCTTCAGCAAAGAATAGAGGAAAGTCAGATACTGGAACCCTCTTATTCAAATCAGACATATTTAACCTCTTTGGAGCAGTAGTGAGTTCATCTACAATCTTAAGTCTCAGAAGACTTTTAGCGTTCAGAGGCTTTCCCATAATGAACTCTAATTCCTCTGTAACCCCAGCTTCATACAGAGCAGCCACTAAACCATTTTCAGTGAGAAGATCTGAGAGCAACCTTCCAAAAGGGATCCAAGTCCTGATCTTCTGGCCTTTTTCTTTTACAGATTCTCTAGATGCATTGATGTGATTCCACAGATGCATGAACAGAATGTAAGGAAGATCTACTTTGTTGCTCTGACTAAGGCAGTACATAAAATAGATCTGTTCATTGTTGACATAATCTGGGGAATTTGTTGACTTCCTGTGATGTATGCAACCCATGAAGATCTTGGCCCAGATCTTGTAATCAGGCTTCAGATCTTTGAATCTGTTAGAAGCTTGTCCAGCAGTCATAACTTCCTCATAAACTTCTTCCATATCCACACGTCCAGCTGGCAAGTGTGAAACACCATCTGTTTCTTCATAACCAATCAATTTTCTTATCAGATCCTCTGTGATGATGATCTCTTTTCCCAGCACAGATGATAAAATAAACTTGGGATACACAGATGCATGAATCCAGAATTCCTTCACAAGTAGAGGGTAAACTGGTCCAAACAACCTATCAAAGTATTTCACCCATCCTTGAGCTCTAACAATGGAGCGAAAATCAAACCCATTATCAGCCAAAGAGTCAAATTCAACCATAGATTCACACAGCACTTCTAGTTTGTCAATAGGTGTGAGAAGAGTTCTCTTGGGAGGAGAATATGGAGCAGCACCTAAGTTATCTGAAGTTACAGCAGCCATTGTAGATTGAAACTGAGCAGTTGTTGATGAAGAAGACGCCATTGAAGATTGCTTTTTCAAACACTTAGGTTTTGGGTTTTTATGCAGAGAGAACAAGAGATGAAAACGCATGTAAATTCTGAGAGTCAAAAGTGTGAAAGTGAATACACAACAAGTATTTATACTAAACACTTAGGCACAGCAAAAGTCAGACAAACGCACGTTTGAGCAAGCATTAAATGAAGAAGAATAAAATCATTTCAAATAATAAATGCTTCTGACAATATTGGGGGGAAAACCAAGATATTTACTATTCAAATTTCACCTCAAACGTCTTTTCAGTTATGTACACGCCACCTCTTCAGATTTTGTGTGACACGTGTTTGCTTGCATGCTGTTCTGAAATCTCTCAAGAAATGAAACGTTAGCCAACGTTCAGATCTTCTAAAGATGGTTAGTTCAGAGTTTCACATCAGAAATATTAATCAGAATAGAATAAATAAACAGAAGAAATACTTCAGATGAATTAAGCATTTTTACATCTGTAACAATTTGCTTCTAATAATTATCATTCTGGACAAAAATCCATACCAATATTTTTCAGAATGAAATTGAATCTATCTTCAACAAGGGGTTTTGTAAAAATATCTGCCCATTGATGATCTGTATCAACAAAGGCTAAATTTATAATTCCCTTCTGAACATAGTCTCTGATGAAATGATGCTTAATTTCTATATGTTTTGCCTTAGAATGTAAAATGGGATTCTTGGACAAACATATAGAAGAAGTATTATCACAAAAGATAGAAATGTTACTCTCAAAAATGTGATAATCTTCTAGTTGACTTTTCATCCAGAGCATCTGAGTGCTACATCCAGCAGCAGCAATGTATTCAGCCTCTGTGGTTGAAAGTGCAATTGTGGGTTGCTTCTTGCTGTACCAGGAGATTAGATTTCTTCCTAGAAATTGACAACTTCCAGAAGTACTTTTTTCTTTCAACTCTGTCTCCAGCATAGTCAGCATCACAGAATCCAACTAATTTGAAATCATCATATTTTTTGTAACACAAACCCACATTAGAAGTACCTTTCAGATACCTTAGAATCCTCTTGACAGCTGTCAAGTGTGATTCTCTAGGATCTGATTGGAATCTAGCACACAGACAAACACTGAATAATATGTCAGGTCTAGAAGCAGTAAGATAAAGAAGAGAACCAATCATACCTCTGTAGAGCTTTTGGTCTACTTTCTTACTTACCTCTTCTTTGCCAAGTGAGCTAGTAGGATGCATTGGAGTCTTTGCCAGTTTGCTGTCAGACATGTTGAATTTCTTCAGAAGTTCTTTAACATACTTTGTCTGATGTATGTAGGTGCATTCTGGAGTTTGATTAACTTGGATTCCTAAAAAGAATCTGAGTTCTCCCATCATGCTCATTTCAAATTCTGCCTGCATACATGTAGCAAACTCCTTTCCAAGCATAATATTTGTTGATCCAAAAATAATATCATCTATATAAATTTGGTAAATTAGAAGATCTTTCTTTATAGTTTTACAGAATAAAGTAGTATCCACTTTGCCTCTGATGAAATTCTTCTCCAGAAGAAAATTACTTAATCTCTCATACCAAGCTCTGGGAGCTTGTTTTAATCCATATAGAGATTTCTTTAATTTGAAAACATGATCTGGAAATTTTTCATTTTCAAAACCAGGAGGTTAGTGGACATAAACTTCTTCTTCTATAATACCATTAAGAAAGGCACTTTTAACATCCATCTGATACAGAGTGATGTTATTCTGTGCAGCAAAAGAAATAAGAAGGCGTATAGATTCTAACCTTGCCACTAGAGCATATGTCTCAGTGTAATCAATACCTTCTTGCTGACTGTATCCTTGAGCAACCAGCCTTGCCTTATTCCTCTCAACTTCTCCTTTCTCATTTAGCTTATTTCTGAAGACCCATTTTGTACCAATAATATTGAATCCTTGAGGTCTTTGAACTAGATCCCATACATCATTTCTGCTGAATTGGTTTAGCTCTTCTTGCATGGCAATAATCCAATCATTGTCTTGCAGAGCTTCTTCTATAGAAGATGGTTCAATTTCTGACACTAGTCCAAAAAGTGATGCTTCAGATGATCTTAGAAAGGATCTTGTTCTGATGGGATCATCCTTCTTTCCAATAATTACATCCTCTGGATGAGAAGCTTTAATTCTAGATGATGATCCTCTGATAGTTGACTCTTCAGAAATTTTTAAATTATTCATCTGAGAAGTTAAGGGAGTAGCATCTGGAGTTGCTTCTGGTTCCTTCACTTGAAGTTTGTCTGCTTCTGGAACTTCAGAGTCAATGAAGACTACTTCCCAATCTGCAGAGTTATCAACCTGCTTTGGCTTTTCAGAGCCAAGCTTATCATCAAATCTGACATGAATGGATTCTTCCACAATCTGTGTCTCAGTGTTGTATACTCTGTAGCCTTTAGAGCGTTCAGAATATCCAAGCATGAAACACTTCTGTGCTTTGGAATCAAACTTGCTCAGATTTTCCTTAGTGTTTAACATATAACAGATACATCCAAAAGGATGAAAATATGAAATGTTGGGCTTTTTGTTCTTCCACAATTCATAAGGAGTCTTCTTCAGAAGAGGTCTAACAGACACTCTGTTCTGAATGTAGCATGCTGTATTGATTGCTTCTGCCCAAAAATGTTTTGCCAGATTTGTCTCATTGATCATGGTTCTGGCCATTTCTTGCAAAGTTCTGTTTTTGCTCTCTACAACTCCATTCTGTTGTGGAGTTCTAGGACAGGAAAAATCATGAGCAATGCCATTTTCAGAAAAATATTTTTCAAAATATTTATTTTCAAATTCACCACCATGATCACTTCTGACTTTTATAATTTTGAAATTCTTTTCATTCTGGACTTGCTTGCAGAAGTCAAAGAACACAGAATGTGACTCATCCTTGTGTTTTAAGAACTTTACCCATGTCCATCTGCTAAAGTCATCAACAATGACCAATCCATACTTCTTGCCTCTGATGGATGCAGTTTTCACTGGTCCAAACAGATCAATATGAAGTAGTTCTAATGGTTTAGAGGTAGAAACAACATTTTTTGATTTGAAAAATGTTTTTGAAAACTTCCCTTTATGGCATGCTTCACAAAGAGCATCTGAAGTGAACTTCAGATTAGGGAGTCCTCTGACAAGATTAAGTTTATTAATCTGAGATATACGTCTCATATTAATATGGCCCAATCTTCTGTGCCAGACCCATTGCTCTTCATTAACAGATAAGAGGCATTTAACATTTTGAACTTTAAGTTCTGAAAGATTTATTTTGTAAATGTTGTTTTTCCTCTTACCACTAAATAGGATAGAGACATCCTTCTGACTAATAGCTTTACAACATTTTTGATTAAAAGTTATATCATAACCATTGTCACTTAATTGACTTATGGACAATAAGTTATGCTTTAACCCTTCAACAAGTAAAACATTAGTAATAGAGGGAAGTTTACCATTTCCAATGGTGCCAGATCCAATGATCTTGCCCTTCTGGTTCCCTCCAAACTTCACGTCACCTCCAGATCTAAGTTCCAGGCTTTGGAACATAGACTTTTCTCCTGTCATGTGTCGTGAGCATCCAGAGTCCAGGTACCATGATTGGTGTCCTGACCTTGCTGCTAAGAACATCTGCAATAGGAATTATTTTGTTTTTAGGTACCCAGATCTTCTTGGGTCCTTTGGGGTTAGTTGGTTTGTAGGTTTGTCTAAACTTCTGTTTTGCAACATAATGTTTATTCTGACTTGCCTTTGGTTTAAACACATAAGTACTCTTCTCAGAGCTTGTGTGTTTAATGTCATTCAAGTGACCAAATTTGAATTGAGAATACAGAGGTGTCTTCCTGATGAAAAGTTTGTCAACAGGTTTTGGATTGCTTCCAGATGAAGACTCATATCCAATGCCTCTTCTGTTGTTTCCACTAACACCATAGATCATGGAAGCCATCTTGCTTCTGTCTATGCTCTTAGTGAGAAATCTCTGAAATCTAGAGTCATATTTTTCTAAAATATTTTCACATGACTTAGTCTCAGATTCAGATTCTTGTTGAGTTCTTTCAAAGTCATTTTTGATTTTCAAATTTATTTCTTTTTGCTCAACAAGTTCTGTTTTCAGAAGATCAATCTCAGATTCAAGATTGCTTTTCAGCTTCTTGTATTTGAGTTTGATGTTGTTATAACTTTTAAGAACTTCTGTTAAAACTTTAATGAGTTCTTCTTTGGTAAGTTTAGCCATTACCTCTTCTGCATCATCATCAGATTCAGATTCTGATTCATATCCTGAGGTACCTTCCTCTTGATCCTCTGTCCTGGCCATCAGTGCAACGTTTGCACATTCTTCTTCTGATTCAGAAGATGACTCACACTCATCTGAGTCATCCCATGTTGCCATCAGAACCTTCTTCTTTTTGTTGAACTTCTTCTTAGGTTTTTCTTTCAGAAGTTTGGGGCAGTCATTCTTGTAGTGCCCAGGTTCTTTGCACTCATAGCACACAACTTCTTTCTTGGCAGATCTTCTGTGACTAGAAGATTCCTTTCTGTTGTCAGATCTTCTGAAGTTGTTGAACTTCTTTCCCTTGTGCTTCCAGAGTTTGTTAATCCTTCTGGACAGCATGGATAACTCATCTTCTTCTTCAAAAGAAGATTCTTCAGAGCTTTCTTGAATGACCTGCAAAGCTTTAACAGTTTTGTTAGATTTTAATGCTACAGATTTACCTTTATCTTTCTTCTGAGGTTCATCTTCCTCAAGCTCAATCTCATGGCTCCTCAATGAGCTGATGAGTTCTTCTAGAGAGATCTTGTTCAGATCTTTGGCCATCTTCAGGGCAGTCACCATTGGTCTCCATCTGATAGGCAGACTTCTGATGATTTTCTTTACATGATCTGACGTAGAATATCCCTTGTCCAGAACTTTCAGCCCAGCAGTGAGTATCTGGAATCTGGAGAACATGGTTTCAACAGATTCAGAGTCTTCCATTTTGAAAGCCTCATACTTCTGGATCAGAGCCAGAGCTTTTGTATCCTTAACTTGAGAATTTCCCTCATGAGTCATTTTAAGGGATTCAAACATATCAAAAGCAGTCTCCCTGTTTGTAATTTTCTCATACTCTGTATGTGAAATAGCATTTAGTAATATAGTTCTGGCTTTATGGTGATTTCTGAAGTCTTTCTTCTGAGCATCTGTCATAGATTTTCTGTCAATCTTTTTGCCATCCCCATCTGTGGGATGTACATATCCATCTATGACAAGATCCTATAGATCAGCATCATATCCTAGGAAAAAACGTTCAATTCTGTCTTTCCAGTAGTCAAATTTCTCCCCATCAAACATTGGGGGTTTGGTGCTGATCCTATCCCTCTCTTCATATTTATTGTTAATATTTGACATTGAATTATCAGCCATGATAACAAATAAATATAAATATCAAAGTATATCTCTCTGGATCTTTACTGACACTGTTAAGTGGTAGCACACTCAGAACCGGAGCTCTGATGCCAACTGAAGGTGAGATAATACTTAGAAGGGGGGGGGGGGGGGGGTTGAATAAGTATGGAAAATTAAGACTTAAAAATAATCACACAATTATTTTTATCCTGGTTCGTTTAACAACTACTCCAGTCCACCCTTCCTAGAGTGATTTGCCTTTCTCAACAAGGACTTAATCCACTATTAAATCAAACTGATTACAATAGTATCACCTAAGAACAACAGTTCTTAGTCTTCTCAAGAGCTACTGATTCCAACTGAATCCTCTTAACGAATATCCTTTACAATCAATGTAAATTAAATACAAGAGTATTAATGCTTCTATAAAGCTTTTATCACAACGGTGATTTTTCTCTTAAGTTTAAGTACAATAAATTCTAAGAAGAATAAGAATGAATGAGAGCTTAGAATATAAAGATTTCTTTTCAGCAAAGTGTGTAACTGAAGAATGTGGTGAAGTTCTCCTTTTATAGGCAGCTGATCCATGCAAGTTGAACGTTGAAAAGAGAGTCCCAAAAGGTCTGAGCCTTTTTGTCTTCACATCAACTGACCTTTCCTAGAAGTAGATGGCACAGAAAAATCCTTTTTGTCTGTGTAAGTGTGTCTAGCACAAATAAGGAAAGAGACGTTGAATAGCTCCAACGGATATATTCTTGAAAATTACCTCTTCAGTTTTCAGCAAGTTCTTCAGAGTCTGAATGGATCAGAGTCTTCTAATGAGATTCAGAACTATGTTGTATCAGAGTCTTCTGCAGCATGTGTGCTTTCAGCGTGTTGATCATCAGAGCATTTTTGACACAGAGCTTCAGTACAAGGCAGCGTAGGTACTTTCAGAAACTTCTGTAGATAAATGCTTTGAGTAACTCTTCAATACATATTCTTCTATGCTTCAGGTGCTTCAGCTTCAGATGCTTCTGATTATCTTCAGATGCTTCTGACTCAGAATGTTCTGGAGCTTCTTTCTTCAGATCCTTCTGGAGACTACGCTCAGGATCTTCTGTAAGGAGCAAACAGATTCTTCTGTAAGATGCATCTGGCGCTTCAGAGTCAGAATAACTTCTTGTACTCAAGGAAAATTTGCTTCTAGAGAGTTAATATAATTTCAATCTGTAGTAAAACTCTCAAACAAATTTTAGAGTATATAATTCTTAAATATAAATTTCCTAACAGTTATCATCAAAACAAAGAGTTATTATTAAGAACCAATCTGTGTTCTAACACAAATGTATTCTTGGCCAACATAAGAGTTGTAGATAATGATCTTAGCTTTCCATAGAGTACTAGAAGTCCTCAAGAGGATTTGTAGAACTCAGGTTGTGATCTTGGCAATCCAGGGGTATTTTGGGTATTGATGATTATAGGTCATTTTTCAACATAGGTCAAAATCTCTATCTTCCACTCCTCAAATGAAAAAATGTTCAACATGAGATGTGCTTAAAATGATGTTTTTAGGTCAGAGAAGAAGTCATGGGTGATTGGAATGCTTGTATCACAAAGTTGCCCAAAATGGCCTAAAAAGAAGGTTTTTTCAAATGAATCAAAGAGGGAAATTGTGATTTTTGAGCTATAGGTCCAAACCAGTCCATATGGCATACCAAATTGATCAGGAAATGCATTTTAAACACAATGACATTGCCACATTTTTGAATTGAGGCTTAATTCCATGACTTGCTTTGTAAAGTGATTTCTTACATCATAAGTTACATATGCAAATTCATTCCTTGGATCAGCTACCATGTACCATCCAATCCAAACACTTCCTAAATCTCATTTGGAGAGAAATTGAATACAAAGCAAGTGCAAATACCAGCTGCTATGTGACTGTCATGTATGGAGCTTATCATGAAAATTTCAAGAGATGAGAAATTGGATTTCTCATATAGAGCTTTCCAGAAGTTTCTAGATCATTCATACACCTTCTATATAAGGATTAGAACTGGTTCAAAGCCTGGGTTGGTGGAGATTGAGAGAGAATTGAGAGATTGCATTCTAAATTTTCATCTTGCAAAACAGAATCAGTTACATCCTTTTGATCCATTTCAATCCATTCTTTTGCATTCAATAGCTTCCTCTTGAGTGTGGGAGTGATTCCAGATAGAATTCAAGCCAAGATTGTTGCAGAATCGTGAGTTGGCATATGGAGTTCATAGCTTGCAATTGAAAATCGCATCTGGTGATTCAAGAAGATTCAATCCAAATTGTTGCATACAGAAGTTCTATCATCCATCATTGATCATATCTGGAGGTTCTTGAAGCTTAATTCGAAGGTTTCATAGCTTTGTTCATCCCAGATTTGCAGGTATGTAAACTTCATTCTATGGCTCGATTCATGTAGAATTGTTAGGTTTTAATTGGTAAGATGCAATGTAGAACATGGCTAGGTGGATTCTGGTAACTAATTTCACGATTTAGAGACAATTTTAGGTCGAGCGCATTTTCTGTTGGTGGACCTATCTTGCAGTTCTTGGTGATTTAATCCTA
The DNA here is from genome assembly GCA_963859935.3 of Lathyrus sativus. Classification (NCBI taxonomy): domain Eukaryota; kingdom Viridiplantae; phylum Streptophyta; class Magnoliopsida; order Fabales; family Fabaceae; genus Lathyrus; species Lathyrus sativus. The sequence continues at coordinate 360,487,000 of OZ012738.1, forward strand.
GTTAGATAGTGGAATTAATTCAGTGTAGCATGGTGATGAATCTAGGCTTATCAATTTTAGGTTTAGTGAGGTTTGAATCTTGAGCAATTTCTGAAAGCTGCTTCGTGTTTTGAGAATGAGAAGGTTTCAATACAATTGGATAATGTAGTTGAGTTCCTTGTGGAGAAACAATTTGAATGATGTTATTAGGGTTGAGTTTTAGTGAGGATCAATGGAGTTGTGTTTGGAGAAGATGAAGGTCGCAACTCTGTTCACCCATGGCGTCTTTCTCCCTCCAAAATTCAAAGGTGGAAGATGATCTTTTAACCCTAGGATCTAGTAAGACTTTTGACCAAATTAATCATCCAATGGCCCAGATCGCATGTCACGTTGTGAAGGAGTCTGAGAAAGAGCCTAAACGCTCCATTTCATTTAGTGAATTGGTATGGGCTTAACGAAGATCTTGCTACTAACACCCCTTTCTGAGGCCCATTTGAGAATAACACTTGAAGTAGTTGTTATTTGGCACGGTTGTTTTTCATTTTTCATCTTATTTTCCAATTGTTTTCTGAGTCAGTGATGTGCCTAGTACGTGCTTCCTATTCACACCCCACCTTGGGCCCATCCTGGAATTTGTACTGCATATCATTGCTATTCTACACGCCTCTTTTCTATTTTCTTTTATTTTCCTTTTATTTTCACATATCATTTAGGTTAATTAGAAAATTCATAACTAATTGGAAAATAAACATTTTTCGATGGGAATTTTTTCTCTGTTTTCCTTAGGGTTTCTAGAATTTAATAAAACAATAAAAATATCAATTCATATTTGTATGGTCATTCCACTTTGTATTCCTTAGGGTTTCACATATCATTTAGCATATTTTTACATTTTAATTCATTTATTTCATTTTTGTTTTGTACCTTCTACTTGCTGATTTTTGTATGGTCATTCCACTTTGTATTTTGATGTGGTTCTTGTTGCTATAGTTATATTAGTAAAGCATGATCCCCCTGGAATTTTGTCACATTTTTGTGATTAAAATTTAGGTTAGTTTGAGTGTTAAAGTGAGTGTGTGCTAGGATTAGGGTTTTACAACACATAGGTGCAATTTGACACATATTTTTGGGGTTTAATAGTTGATTTAGGTTACGGGATCTATATGGGATATAGGGTATATAGCTAGGTTCCCTTAGAAATTATTTTAGGATTTTATATTGAATACTACTATTTTCTTTGATTTTTTCAAATTGGGTGATGTTTGTGTGTTGCCATCTTGGGCATTTGCTTGTTTGTTTGGGGGTTGGGCTTGGGCTTGGCTTGTTGGAGCTAATGAATACTTGGAGGATGATTAAAGACAAAGGATGGAGCTTGATGCATGAAGATTCTTATCCTTGAAGATGGTTTGTGAAGACTTAGGAGATAGGAGAAATAGGGAGAGCTTTAGATTAGAATGATTTCTTCTTACAAACATAGAAAGCATCTTGTGCTTCTATTCCTCCCTATGACAAAAAGTCCTTCTAAGATATTCACATCCCTCCTTTGGAAGGATAAGTGGCTTACCTTAGAAGGAAAACTTTGAGGGAACATTTCTCTTATAATGTTAAACACTTATAGGCTTCCTTTGGTTGTCAATAAGCTGTTTAGCATTTCAACTTAATCTGTTAAGTGATTCTCCCCTGTGATTGTTTTCATTGAAGGTAGAGGTCATTTGAAGATTGGTAAAGATGAAGCTTGTGCCTGTCAAAGCTGGTTATCTGTTGAACTAGGGTTTTGCTGCTTTCTGAAGCTGTTTGCTGTCAAAGCTGTTGCTGTTTGAGTTGATTGCTGTAGGAGTTGGTGTTGCTGTCAGGGCTGGTGTTGGGATTTTATTTTCTTTTGTTGTATTGCTTGTTGTACAATTTTCCCCTAGGTTTAAAGTGAATACTGCTTCACTTTTACCTGTTGTTTTCCCAGGTTCGAGGTTGAGCGGGACTCCCTTGCCTTGCTTGTATTGCTGCATCCATGCATTTTACTGTTTATTGTATATATGTTGTTTCTTTTCCGTTTATACCCTAGGATCTCTGTTTCTCTCTGTGCAAGAGAGAAATATGACAGACATTAGGTTTTAACCCATGCATGATAACATTAGGGTAGTTTTGCTTCCCATTTTCAACCATAGGATTTTAGAGTGTTGTTTCTCTTCTCATCTCTAAACAATCAAAACACAATAATCTTTCAAACATCAATAAAAAAACAGTTCTTGCGTAAAAGACTGGAAACCAATCAAAATGTCATTTTTGTCCGCTTGGACCCGTAATCAGGAGAAAACTTTTTTCAGAAGGATAAAAGATAAACAGACAGACTTGTGTCGTACGTGGCCCGAACTACGTTTGCTCTGATCTTTCATGCTGTATGAAAGTACGTAGGCATAGGATGCGACCTCCTAGCGAGCAACCTTCCCCCATTCATCCGTAGTTAGGCAAACTACGTAGACTCTGACTTTCCCATTGCACGAGGGAATACGTAGGCATAGAGCGGCGAAGCTCTATCGAGTCTCTTTTCTCCTTTCTTTTTTCTTTTTGACCCTTGACCTTTAGTGTAGATAGCATAATAATCCATACAAGAAAATAAGCGTGGATCCCGTCGAGTACGACGAACGTGAGGGGTGCTAATACCTTCCCCTTGCGTAATCGACTCCCGAATCCAGGAATTTGGTTGCGATGACCATTCATTTCCCGTCTTTGCGTTAGGTTTACTTCGAGCGTTTCCTTTCCCTCCTTTGGGATAAATAACGCACGGTGGCGACTCTTCTGTCATAGCCGGCGCCGATTTTCGCAGTAGCGACAGCTGGTGACTCTGCTGGGGATTCCAACGGTTCCCTACGCGAGTCAATCCTAGCGCTTGTTTTCCCATCGTGGGTTTTGTATGGATTTACATTTTTGTATTTACTTTCCGCATTTTATTGCCAGCTTTATATTATTACTGCTGTTGCTGGGTAGAGGGTGATCTGTTGAGAGATAAGCCGGACCTGGGCTTGAGTGCACCTAGCATTAGTTTTGGAAATTAGTGGGCGCGTGCTTGCTTTGCAGGCACTAGTGTCTCATGAAATCCACGCTCAAACGAGGTTCTTCTGGTTGACTTCTTTTTCAACCCTTTGGGTTGAGGGGGTTGTTGGTTAGTTGGATTGTCGACTCTGGGGACCGATCATTTGGAAGTTGGCTAAGTGAGGCCTCTTCAGGATTGGATGATGCCAAACCTTCTGGGTATCGTATCATCAATCTTGAAAGTCTTTGACGCCGACGACCGCATAGGATGTCGTACCTTGTGTCAGTTACTAGGACACCTACTTGTGAGAGGGGTTGGGCATGCAGGTAACTTAACCTCCAGATCACCGGTTTTCTTGATTGAGATTCAGTGGTGTTGATGTTTGAGGACAGTGTTATTGGGTCTGTTGGAGATCAGGTTGGAGCATTGTGGTTGGTCTTTTGAGACCAGGTTTTAAGTAGTTTGAGGGTCCCTTTTGAGACCAGTATTGTGGATTGGGCTTCTCAGCCATGTGCACTTGATCCCTGTTGCATGATTTGCATATTGCATTGTTGCATACTCATTCTGCATACCATTAACGTGTGTCTATGCTGCAGGTGCATTTCATACCCTGGATTCTAGTGTCCCGGATCTTTGCCTGTTGTTATGGGTACTTTGAGGAAGACTGTGGCTTATAAGTTGCCTACCCCTGATGTGACTCCTCTGTTGGGTTTGATTGCCCTAGCTGACGATGATGTGAAGAGAAGATTTAGGAAGAGCTACGGAAAGTTGTTGAGGTTGGTTTGTAGACCAACTGCGTATGAGTTGAACGGGTTATACACATTGATGCAGTTCTATGATCCCTCCTTGAGGTGCTTTACGTTCCGGGACTTCATTTTGGCTCCAACCATGGAGGAGTATGCTGAGTTTCTAGAGTTGACTATCCAGAGCAAAGTGCCCTTCATTCACCTAGATGCTAAACCCAAGCTGGAGGACTTGGCTGTGTCTCTACATATAGATCCTGCAGAGTTGCTGTTGACCTCCTGGCATGGAGTTTCTGGGTTTTCTCTCAAGTTCTTGGTTGGGAAAGCGCAGGAATACGCTAAAAGTGGCTGCTGGATCGTGTTTAATGTTGTCCTGGCTCTGTGTATCTACGGGATTGTCCTGTTCCCTAATTTGCCTGACTTCGTTGATTTGGATGCAATCCACTTGTTTGCTGCAGGCAACCCGGTGCCTACATTGATCGAAGACTTCTATCATTCCTTGCATTATGAGAACGAGAACAGAAGGGGAAAGAACGTCGCTTGCTGCGTACCTTTGTTATACATGTGGTTTGCTAGCCACATGCCCAAGAAGGGTCTTTTTGTTGAATCTACAGATACAGCTGAATGGTCTGAGCGTCTAATAGGACTTTCTTCAGAAGACGTTGTCTGGTTTGATAGAGACTTATTGGGGTCAGAGATTATCTTCAGTTGCGCCGGGTATCCCAATGTTCCTTTGATTAGAAGGAAGGGATGCATCAACTATAACCCTTCAATGTTAGTCAGACAGTTTGGGTATGCTTTGAAGAACCCACCAAAGGAAGAAGAAGTACAGGAATCTCTGTACTTCACTGGTGATCTGGGTGGAGAATTGTTATCCAAGCTCCAGCATGCTTGGAACCATATTTGCAGAAGAGGGAAGCCATTACTAGGCAAGAATGATTGTCAAGCCTATATGTCGTACAAGGTGTGGATTCAAGAGAGGGTAAGACAGATGCAGATGCCTTTTCCAGCAGTATCACTTCATGCTCCCATTCCGGTTGAAGAGCCGACTACTGTGGCTATTGAGGTATATGAGCAGGTCGTGAAAGAAAAAGAAGACTTGATAAAGATCAATGAAGAGTTAGAGAGGGAATTGGCTCAAATCCGGAGTGAGAAAATTGAAGCGGTGTATTCTTTCCAACAGCAGACCGAGTTGGTAAACCGGTTAGGTGCTGAACTGGCAGAGGAGAAAAAGAAGCGTGAACGCCTGGGAAAAGACTTCAAAAGCTCTCATGATATGTTAGAGTCCAAGAAGAAGTCACTCGATATTGCCTACCGGGAAATTTCTTCGTTCAACAAAACGTGGAATGCTACGCTAACCAACAACAAAGAGAGAGAAGACAAATTGAAACAACAAATCTCTGCACTCGAAGATCAGTTGAAGGCTAGTAAGAGAAAGTATGAAGAAGAGGTTATGGTAAGATATGACCTTCAGAACTCGTTAAACAAAGCTGTCGAGCGCAAGAAGAAGGCTATGTCCCAGAAGCGGAAGTTAGATGATTGCTTTGGAGAAGGGGCATGGGAGGAATCTATTGGGGATTTACATCGTGTTCTCAAGCGAAGAGATTTACTTGTCGAGGGGTTGCTTTCCCATCCGGACCATCCGAAGACCAAGAGATTGCTAGAGGAGTATCAGGATTATGGCCGCATTTGATTTGCTTATGTATTATTGTGTGTTGACCATCACCAGGCTTGTTGGTTGAGGTCATGCCTTTGCTGATTGTATTGTATTACAATGATGTTATAACTTTGCCTTGATAGGCCCGTTCAGCAATATATGAGTTGTTTTCTTCCGTGAATGAGTCAAAGCTTCTCATCACCGCATTGTCACAGCACTGCACTACACAAGCACATTAGCACTAGAATTGGGGGGTGATCTTCCCTAATGCACAGACACATTGCATTTGCATTTGCATTCATATTGCATTACCAGGTAATTGTTGAAATTGTATCTTATTTCCTGCATCTCGCCAGGTATTTCAGGATTGACAATCAGCGCCCACATCGATATTCTACTCGTACCAACTGCAAAATAATTATGGACCAGATGCAAAACGAGATGCAGGAGATCCGCGAGAAGCTGACCCTGTTCATGCAAGCAATGGAGAACATTGCTAAGGGCCAAGAGAATCTCCAGACTTTGGTACAGCCGCTGCTGACACAGATTAATGGGAATGGCAACAATGACCATAATTCTGCACACATTGAAACTATTCCGGAGGATGGGCCCCCTACGCCTGTGGTTCCACCTGTAGTGACCCCACCTGTTATGGTTGTAAACAATGACGCTGGCGCTGGCAATGGTAACACAGGGAATGGAAATGAGACTGTTGTTAACAATGTTGGATTTGGGGACGCCAATCAAGGCGGTGGTAATAACAATGGCGGTAATGGCTTTGGTAACTATGGGTTCGGCTATAATGACCAGGGGTTTGAGTATGGCAATCAGGGCGGAAAGTTCGGCTTCAACACTCAGGGTTTCGGCTACGACGGTTTTGGTAACGCTAACCAGGGTTATGGTGGATTTGGCAATGGAAATGGTGCTGGATTGATGCCTATCAACACCGGGTTCGGACCTGTTGGGGTCAATCAAGGTTTTGGTAACAGGGGACGAGGTCCTATGATTAATCCGCCAGGGTTTGGTCGTAACACTGGTTATGACGGGTACAAAAATGAAAATGTGAATTGGGGTGAAGATTGTCAAGAGGACGCCTTTTCTGGAAGAGGCATGGGATTCGAGGGACCCGTTGACAATACTCAGAGGATCAGAATGCTTGAAGAACAGGTGAAAGGTATGGCTAATCAGAATTCCACTGGTTTAGATATGACTACAATGGATTTGGTACCGGGTCTGAGGGTGCCACTGAAGTTCAAGGCTCTGACTTTCGACAAATATAAAGGGGATACGTGCCCAAAAGTCCACGTACGTTCGTATTACAGAAGGATGTCGACATATTCCAATGATGAAAGGATGCTCATGCATTTCTTTCAGGACAACCTGTCAGGACCGTCACTCGAATGGTATATGGGGTTGGAGCCCGCTCAAATCAAAACCTGGAAGCAATTGGCGGATGCTTTCGTCATGCATTATAAATATAACAGCGCTCTGGCACCGAACCGAGTTCAATTGCAAGGTTTGTCGCAGAAGAACGGGGAAAGCTTTAAAGAGTATGCGCAGAGATGGCGCGATATGGCAGCAAGAGTACATCCTCTGTTAGCTGAAAGAGAAATGAATAGCATGTTCATAAGGACATTTACGGGGATATATTACGAAAAATTGTTTAATGTTTCGTTGAGCAGTTTTTCAGATTTAATTCTTATGGGTGAGATGATCGAAGACGGGATTAAAGTTGGAAGATTCCAAGCAGGTGAGTCTACCCCCGCAGGAGGTACAAGAAAAGCATTCGATGGTAGACGACAGGGTGATACTAGTGCCGTGTTTGGTGGCAGGAGCCGGGGCAGAGGAAGAAATCAGTATGCTCAGTCTCAACAGATAGCTAGTGTTACCATCCCTTTTCCTCAACAACAGCGGCAACAACAGCAGCCACAACAGCGGCAACAACAACCACAACAGCAGCAACAACAAAGGCAACACCCCGCCCAACGCAGAATCCTAGAGGGCAAGCCAAGGAGAGTATTTGAAACGCCTCCTTCAACATACGCCGAACTGCTTCATACATTGCTAGGGTTGAATTTGGTCGAGAAAAGGACCATGGCGCCGTTAACGAGCACTCCTCCGTTTGGCTTCGATGCTGGTAAACACTGCGAGTTTCACTCCGGGGCGCCCAGACATGATATTGAAGGCTGTCATGCGTTTAAACATAAAGTCCAAGATTTATTGGATAGCAAAGCTATTAACTTTGGACAGGTGGGTCCAAATATCGTACAACAGCCTATGCCCAATCACGGGGCAAACGCCATCTTGACAGAAGAAAATTTGAATCTAGTGATGGATGTCAATGAGCTGAAGACACCGTTGTGTGAGGTTAAGAGCAGATTGTTAAAAGGGGGTGTATTCTCGGGCTATGATGAATTCTGCTTAGATTGTTGGACCCAGACAGGGGGTTGTGATGAGTTAAGAAAGGGCATTCAGGCTATGATAAATGAAGGCATGTTGCAATTCGATCGAACTGCAGTTGAAAAGCCTGCAGAGGCATTATGTGAAGAGCAGAACGACGTTGCGACGGTGACGATTCCGAGAAAAACAATAACAATAACGGCGCCCGCCAGGCGGCCGACGATCACAATTACCAAAGCAGGACCGGTTCCTTTTGAGAGTACTAAAGCAGTGTCGTGGACTTACGGGTTGGAGGTATATTGCGACGGTAAGAAAATTGAAGCTAATGGACAACCAGCTGGGGTTGTAGATAATGTTGTCAGAACAGGGGGTATGACCAGAAGCGAAAGAATCTTCACGTCACCCGAGGTAGAGGCAGAAAGATTAGCCAAGGGTAAAACCAAGGTAACTGAGGGTGGTCCTTCTCAGTCGAATGAAAAGGAATTGTCACTTAAGGATGTTGAGGAGTTTATGAGGCTCATTCGTAAAAGTGATTACAAAATTGTTGAGCACCTCCAGCAAACGCCATCAAAGATCTCGATATTGTCACTGCTATTATGTTCCGAGGCCCATCGGAATGCTTTGCTGAAGATTCTAGACACGTCTTTCGTTCCTCAGGACGTTTCGGTTAATCAGTTGGAAGGGGTGATGGCGCATGTCAATGCGGGGCACAGTTTGGGCTTCACAGACTTTGATTTGACTCCGAGAGGGAGGGAGCATAATATGGCGTTTCATGTATCAGTGGAATGCAGGGGCACAGTCATGTCCCATGTTTTAGTGGATACCGGGTCTTCCCTGAATGTGTTGCCGAAGAAAGCAATGATGAAGTTAGATATCAGGGGGATTATCTGCACGCCCAGTGATTTAGTGGTGAGAGCATTTGACGAAACGCGGAGGTCGGCCTTTGGATCCATAACATTACCGTTGCAGGTGGGGCCTGAAGTATTTGAAACTGAATTCTATATAATGGACATCCATCCAGCGTATAGTTGCCTTCTTGGGCGCCCATGGATTCATGCCGCCGGGGCTGTCACATCCACGTTGCACCAAAAGTTGAAGTATATGGTGGGGGATAGTGTCGTCACTGTTTGTGGAGAAGAAGATATTTTGGTTAGCCATCTGTCTTCATTCAAATATGTTGAGGTCGACGGCGAAATACATGAGACACCTTGTCAAGCATTCGAGGGGTTGCGAATTAAAGACAAAGCTCTAGTGCTCGTTAAAACATCAGAGGTGGCCGTGTCATCTTATAAGGAAGCTCAAGCTTTAGTGCAGACAGGCGAGACCAAGGGTTGGGGTCAGGTGTTGGAGATTCCCTTGAAAATGGATAGATTCGGGCTGGGATATCATCCTTCATCATCAACGTCCTCTTCAGGGGCACCCAAGTTCAGATGGCCGATAACAATTACACAGAAGGGAGTATGCTATGAGACCATCAATGCTATTTCCGATTCTGAAGAAGGAGACAATGACTGCGATATGGACGCCTGGATCCAGCCAAGAGTGTCAGGACAAAGTCTCTGCAATTGGTCTATCTGGGAAATTGTTCCCGTGACAACTAAATAGTAATGATTTGTTTTCTTAATTGTTGAATAATCTTGTGTCCTACCCGGGGCATAGTGATTTTGCTTAGGGCCATTTGGTTATGTACATCGCATTGTTTAATCATGAAATAAAAGCGTTTTTCATGTACAAATATTGTGATCCCTGTTTTTCCTGTTTTTCGTTTTTACAATAAAATGGCAATGTGGCTATTTGCTTTGGCTGTGTTTTGAAGCATTTAACCATTTCCTTTGCAGGACTACTATTTCAGATGACATCTATGAACCGCCTATGACTCACTTCGACTTCGAGCACCCGGTATTTCAGGCTGAGGAAGAGATCGTGGAAGATGGCGACGTACCAGAGGAGTTAACCTGGTTATTGAAACAAGAAGAAAGAATCATTCTGCCTCATGAGGAAGTCATTGAGATTATCAATTTGGGGTTGGAAGAGGTTGTGAGAAACATCCGTATAGGGGCTGCGCTGCAGAGCGACGTCAAGCAAAGGTTGGTTGAGATGCTCAAGGAGTACAGTGATATATTTTCTTGGTCGTATGAGGATATGCCTGGGTTGGATACGGATATGGTTGTTCACCGTCTGCCACTGCGAGAGGAATGTCCGCCTATTAAACAAAAGCTCAGAAGAACCCGACCGGACATGGCCGTGAAAATAAAGGAAGAAGTTCAAAAATAGTGGGATGCTGGTTTCCTAGATGTTACAAAATATCCTTCATGGGTCGCTAATATTGTGCCAGTGCCAAAGAAAGACGGTAAAGTGCGAATGTGTGTAGACTACCTTGATTTGAACAAGGTGAGCCCGAAGGACGACTTTCCACTTCCCCACATTGATGTGTTGGTCGATAACACTGCTCAGTTCTCCGTATTCTCCTTCATGGATGGCTTCTCAGGCTATAATCAGATCAAAATGGCGCCAGAAGACATGGAGAAGACTACCTTCATTACTCCCTGGGGAACATTTTGCTACAAAGTGATGCCCTTCGGGTTGAAGAATGTTGGGGCAACATATCAACGTGCTATGACGACTCTCTTTCATGACATGATGCATAAGGAGATCGAGGTTTATGTTGATGATATGATTGCAAAATCCCAGACGGAGGAGGAACATTTGGGTAATCTGCTAAAATTGTTCAAGAGGCTTAAGAAGTTCAGGTTGAGACTGAACCCTAATAAGTGCACCTTCGGGGTGAGATCGGGTAAACTGTTGGGGTTTATTGTGAGTGAAAAAGGAATCGAGGTTGATCCTGCAAAGATAAAAGCGATACAAGAAATGCCGACGCCTAAAACAGAAAAAGAAGTGCGAGGGTTTTTAGGGAGGTTGAACTGCATTGCTCGGTTCATATCTCACCTAACGGCCACGTGTGAGCCGTTATTCAAGCTGCTGAAAAAGGACCAGGCTGTGACCTGGAATGAAAATTGTTAGAAGGCGTTCGACAAAATAAAAGAGTATTTGCAGGAGCCTCATATTTTGATACCTCCAGCGGCAGGGAGACCCTTGATTATGTAGTTGACGGTTCTTGAGGGGAGTATGGGTTGTGTTCTTGGTCAACATGATGAGACAGGGCGTAAAGAGCATGCGATATACTATCTGAGTAAGAAGTTCACTGATTGTGAATCGAGATACTCAATGCTTGAAAAAACGTGTTGTGCGCTAGCCTGGGCCGCCAAACGTTTAAGACAATACATGTTGAATCATACAACCATGCTCATTTCGGAGATGGATCCCATCAAATATGTATTTGAAAAACAGGCACTCTCCGGGAGAATTGCCCGTTGGCAGATGGTTTTGACCGAATACGACATCCAATATGTTTCTCAGAAGGCTATTAAAGGTAGTGTGTTTTCGGAGTATCTTGTTGAGCAGCCTATTGAGGACTACCAATCGATGAGGTTTGATTTTCCTGACGAGGATATCATGTACCTTGTTGCGGTGGAAATAGGATCACAAACTATTAATGAGTTTGAATCGCAATTCAATTCACAACCGCTCTTTGATTTATCCGAAGGAAAAGGTCAAAAGAGGGAAAACCTATTTTTGCATCGTAAACACAATGCGGGGAAAGATCTAGGGTTCGGGGGTTGGTTAAATTTAGGGAAGGTATTAGCACCCTAAACTTCTGTAGTACTCTACAGGAACCTTTTGTTCAGATGTTTACTATTTGCTTTATTCATTTACTTAAGGTATATGTACAAAGGGATTACAAGTGAGAAAGGAGACCTAAGGGGTTAATTCTAAGTTTACTCGGCAAGACATCGCATCTTGTGCCTACGTATCCTTACGGGAGTGGAATCAGAGTAATCGTAGTTCCCCTCAAAAGGGAGGTTAGAGACTTCTTGACGGTGGTCAAGGTCTCAAGGGGAATAAACGCATCTTAAAGACACGCTTACGCGGAGTGTAGAAACTCCAAATCTCTACGTTGAATTGTTAAGTTGTAATTAGGGTTAAATTAGGTTAGGTTAGGGATTCCACGGCGGGAAACCCTAAAATGAGCGCGGTGGCTCTTTGACCTAATGCTAGGGGTAAAATGGTAATTTTGCCTGCGGCGAGGCATTTGTGAAAATTAGGGTTTGTAAGAGTTGTAAGGGTTTGAAGTTGAGGACTATTGGCGCGGCGACCAAAAAGCTAGACCTAACCTTCGGATGTGTGCAATGTGACAGGAGTATTGATGAATGTGTGAGATTTAAATCATGCAAGCGGAAATAAAATATGCAGACAGTAAGCCATACAAGCAGAAACTTAAAGACAGAAATTAAAGCGCGATTCTTAGGATTCGCGAGGTTACATGAGAGGAGCAGATACAACATGATAATGAAATTTAAATAGAACGATAATGAAATAAATAACAGTGAACGCAATAAACTGCAAAACGAACAACATTAAGGGGCAGAATTAGATAAATTGTCAAATGGTGAAGAAGTGAAATTATGCATCTTTTTGGGGTTTTATTTTGTGATATAAACTTCAATTTAAATTAAAATGGAATTTTTAATATTAATTTAACTCAAACCCTAAAAACTATTTTAACCTAATTATTATTTTAAAAAAAATGGATTTTAATATATTTATTTAAAAAAGGTTTTTATTTATTATTATAAAAAAGGGTTTTTATTTATTATTATAAAAAAAGGGTTTTTATTTATTATTATAAAAAGGGGTTTTTATTTTAAAAAACAGAGATTAATTTATTTGTTAAAAAAAGGATTTAAATGTTATTTACTTTTAAAACAGAAATCAGATTTTTTAAAAATGAGTTTATTGTTTGAAAGGAAACAAAAAAATAAAAAAACAATTAAAACAAATGGGTTGGGCCGGTCATCACTCCCGGACCCAACCCGGTCCTGGAACACAAAGGAAAAGGGGAAAGGAATTAGATTAGGGTAACCCTAATCTTCCTTTGTCCTCCACGGCGCCGCATGGACTTTCTTTCTCTCGCGATCTCATCGCGCTGTCGTTCATTCCTCTTCTCCCGTTTCTCCAATGCGGACCTTCCTTCTCTTTACAATTCCTGAAAAGAAAACACACAAGAATATATGAAATGAGCAGTTCAACCTTTAGCTAGGGTTCGAGCGATCTCGTTGAACTCGTGATGGTGGTGATCGGTGGTAGTTGATGATCAACGGAAGCGATGATGACGTTCGTTCTGAGCTTCGAAGGAAAGTATTTGCTCGTCGTGGCTTTTAAACGGCGCCGGTGAACCCTTTCCACTTAGATCGTCTCGTTTTGAGGATGGATGCGATGGTTTCTAAGTCCTTTCTCGTTGCCGCCCAGCCAGCTCTTTTCGGTCTCCCTCTCCGTCTAGGGTTTCACATCAGGTGATGTTGTTCCTTTTATATCTTCTGATTCTCTTTTGGGCCTTGCGATTTCCGATCCGCGTTTTGAGATTTGATTTCTTTTTCTCTTCGGATATGATTTGATCTTGTTGAATGTGATTTGAACTTGCCTTTTCGGATTCACTTTTGCTTGATTATTTTTCTGATAAGCTGATTGGATCTTTTCTTTCCCTTTCCGACTTACGGACTCAAATTCCCAGTATTTGATTGAATACGGATTAGGAAATTGCTTGTATGCTTCTGACTTCTGGATTAACTGTTTCGAACACACATTAACTTTTCTTCTTCTTCTTTCAGAAAGGTGCTAACGCTTTGGTTGAATCCAAACTGCCGAGAAGGTTACGCGGTGATGATGACCTTAGGGTCTAAACTGCTATCGTGTGGTTGCTTCCGATTATGGTTGACGGCTTCGTCTGAACCTGTGTTAGATGCCATTGCCAAGTGGTTTTGGTTGCGTTGCCTTAGCGATGATGACCTTCGGGTCTGAGCTGATATTTTTGAGTTGATAGTTCGCACGAATTTGCAGTTCGACGTTCGGTAGGGAGTTGGTAACGGCTTCGGCCGTGGCTCTCCCGGCCACTCGAATTCTTATGCCCGATGATGGTTAAACTGAGGGCTGATATGACTTCGAATCTCTCTGTTGTTTCCATTGTTTTCATGCAGTTTTCTGACTTGATTGAATCAATTGGATGGCCTGGTATTCCACGCGTGATTGTTGTGAATCCTTGCTCTTTTCCTGTGATTAAACTCGTGGATTCATTTCGATGCTCAGTTTGGCGTGGTTATTCCTGTCCTGCTGCTGATGAATCTTGGCCTGAGCCCGATGTTTGCTGAACCGTGCCATGTTTCTGGTTTTTTTTCTGCTGAACTTGTTCTTTGAATTGACTTGAACCTGATTCTTTTGATGTACTTGCCATTCTATTTTCGGATACTGATGCTTTGACTTTTGCAGAGGAACCACTTGCGGATTTATTGGCTCATTTTCAGATTTGGTTTGTCTGTGGATTCAGTTTTTTGATATGGACTTTGATTCTGATATTATTTGTTGGATTTTTGCAGACAAGTCCTCTCTCTGATCTGGGATATCCGTATGGTTTGGATTTTCTACATTCATTTGTGGATTATCCATGGATCTGATTAGCAATCTGTTGGCATCCGGATTTACTTGATAGATTCCAATTACGTATTGGTTTCGAAGCAATCTTTCGGCAAAATCCATTTCGACCCGAAACTTCTTTTTACTCCTCTCTTTCTTGGCTGTCCCGTATTGATAAGAACGGAAATTTCTTGATCTGACGCCGATGGTGCGGATCGGTAACGGGGGTAGGATGCGGCTTCGGTCGTGCCACTCCCGGCACTCAGTGATGACGCTGTTCTGAGAGTGTCGAAGATAACTTCTAACCCTTTCTTGCTTCTGTTTGTTTCTCTGTTCTTTTGCAGGTGATCGAGAGTTTCGTGGAGCACTCAAGGGAAGGATATCATGAAGAAGCCTTAGGAGTTTTTAGGATTTAGGATTTTCTTGGAATAGATACTCCATGTAAAAATGTAATCCTTTTGTAAATGAATGAGTTGAATTCAAAAGTTGTCTTGGTCCATTCCATTTGTAAATCAAATATTTATGAAATGAAATTCAACAATATTTATTCACTTCTCAAACGCAATCTATGAATAATCAACTCATTTCCACAAATATTTGAATTTACTTCCTAATTATAAAGTATAAGTATTCGCGAATGATATTCACAAACATTAAACTTTCACTTCCCTTTCCGTATTAGACAGTATTATGAACGATACTCACCATCTTTGTATCATTTGACCATTTTAACCGCAACCTAATTAACTCCAAATAAATTCAAAATAATCCCACTTATTGTATGTCCGAAATGCTTTATTGATGAACACAAAAACTGCTCAAACGGTCTTAGAACGAAACATGGGCAACGGATGGCCCACATTCAAATATGTTTCTGACCAATTTTCCAGTAGTAATGACGCCTTGATATAATCAAACCATGTGATAGAAATAGTGTCTCAAGTGTCTCAAAGCTTAGCAACAGCCCGTCTTCAAAGAATTAGCGGAATCCACGTAAAATGACCAAAATACCCCTGGAACCAATCCTGCAAAACAAACACCTCCATGACTTGATAGTGGTTAGCAGATGCACAGATGAGATGCTATGCGAAATGACTGACTAAATATAAGGGTAAAATTTGGGGTATTACAGTTGCCCCTATTTAAATAAATACACCGGATGATTTGAGTGGCGGAGACTCGAAGAATCATGGTGGAGGGATTTAAATATAGATAACCGAAAATTTTGCCCTTATATGTGGCGATATGCAATGCTATGGACAAAGCGAGAACAGATTAATGCAGACGATGCCATGAATATGATATGATGCGTATGCTGGAATGATGAATGCGAAAATGCTGATGAATACGACGACATAGGGACAGACGCTACGAGAAGAACACACTGGGGAAAACGACGCGTTGGGACACTGTAACACGGTGGGAGAATTGACTTTAAACAATGTTGCGGATAGCAAGAGTCGCCACCGACTTTTATTTTATCCATAAGGAAAGGTTATAAAAGAACAGGAAAGACCTTAGAGAATATTTTGGGTCCGGGGGGTAGGTTATGAAAAGGGAAGGTGTTAGCACCCTTTTCATCCATGGTTATCCATGGGCTCTTAGGTACTTAAGCTCACTTTTGAATTGTTTTGAAAGTGTAGTGTGTGAATAGAAAATTTTCAGAATAGTTAATAAATAATCCGTGTAAGGATGTGTTAAGAACTTGTTTGAAAACTTGTTGAAAATTTGTTTAAGTGTGAAACAGTTTTGAAGTGAGCAAGTATCTAGGAGTAGCCTACCCTAATGTTTAAAAGTCTTTCTTATTCTTTATCCTTTCCTTAGTAAGACTATCCCTACTATAATGGAGTAGGTAGTCCTTACTTCGGATGTTAAGGGACATGTGAGGGACAATTGGATTTTTGAAGGCCATTGCGGGGTGTAATAAGCAAACTGGAGGGACTATCATCATTTTTCGAAAGGGACTCGATTCGTAAAGGCAACCATAAGGGACTTTGATGATTTTTCTATTTGAGGGACTTGCTTTATACACCCCACTTAACCATTATTCGTAGGCAACTTGAGGGATATCCTTAGGAAGTGAGACGGCGATTAAAATCGACTTACGTGTGTGACGTGTTTATTTTAATTATCTTTATTTAAAAGTGATCTAAATTTATTTTAATATTACATACATGTTGTTGCACTCCCTTATTACTAACCATAATAATAATTAAATAATTAAACAACTTTACATCCAAGAAACAATTACAAAATAATAAGCAAAATAATTAAATAGTAAAGATAAATAAAATATAAATAAGCAATAATAAATAATAAAGGGGGTTAATTCTAAGTTTACTCGGCAAGACATCGCATCTTGGGCCTACGTATCCTTACGGGAGTGGAATCAGAGTAATCGTAGTTCCCCTCAAAAGGGAGGTTAGAGACTTCTTGACTGTGGTCAAGGTCTCAAGGGGAATAAACGCATCTTAAGGACACGCTTACGCGGAGTGTAGAAACTCCAAATCTCTACGCTGAATTGTTAAGTTGTAATTAGGGTTAAATTAGGGATTCCACGGCAGGAAACCCTAAAATGAGCACGGCGGCTCTTTGACCTAATGCTAGGGGTAAAATGGTAATTTTGCCTGTGGCGAGGCATTTATGGAAAATTAGGGTTTGTAGTTTGTAGTTTTGAGGATTTGAAATTGAATGTGTGAAGTTTTACGGACTATTGGCGCGGCGGCCAAACAGTTAGACCTAACCTTCGGATGTGTGCAATGTGACAGAAATAATGGTAAACGCGTGAGATAATTGAATTGCAAACAGAGAGATAATGTCATAATTTAAACCATGCAAACAGACATTTAAAGGCAGAATTTAAAGAGCGATTGTTAAGTTCGCGAGGTTACATGAGAGGAGCAGATACAATATGATAATGAAATTTGAATTGAACAATAATAAAATAAAATAAATAACGGTTCTAGTTATTATTTTAAAAAAGATTTTAGTTATTATTTTAAATTTATCTAAAAAAAAGTTTTTCTTAAAAATAATAGGTTTTCATATTAATTTGGAAAAGATGTTAATGTTATTTATTTTAAAAAACAGATTTTTATATTATAACAAGTTTTAATAAATTAATGATAACAATAATAATAATAATGATAATAATAATTATAATAATGATAATAATAATAAATAATGATAATAATAATACTAATAATAATAATAATAATAATAATAATAATAATAATAATAATAATAAAGCAATAATGAATTTTAAATGTGCCAAATAACCCAACAATGTTGCTAA
The DNA here is from genome assembly GCA_963859935.3 of Lathyrus sativus. Taxonomy (NCBI): domain Eukaryota; kingdom Viridiplantae; phylum Streptophyta; class Magnoliopsida; order Fabales; family Fabaceae; genus Lathyrus; species Lathyrus sativus. Next base: position 360,504,627 of record OZ012738.1, read on the forward strand.
CGCAGAAATGCGCTCATCGCAACCAGATCTAAATCGGACGAAACAAAATTTATCGCAAAGAAAAAGAAATTAAGCAAAAAATAGTATTATTGCTCACACAAAAATGCGATCATCGCAACCAGATCGAACTAACACAAATGTCACGCGTCATGCACACAAATGTGCAAACATCGTATCGACATAATTCGATCAAAAAATAATCTTATATATATAAACTCTAATAATTAAAAATTATATATATATAAACGTAACAGTAATAGATAAAGAAAAAGAAATAACGGTAATAGATGAAGAAAATGAAATAACGGTAAAAGATGAAGAAAAAGAAACAACAGTAATAGATGAAGGAGAAGAAATAACGGTAATAGATGAAGAAAAAGAAACAATAGTAATGGATGAAGAAGAAAACTAAATAACGGCAAACGGCGCTCACTCCTCTTAGGTTTTTTTCATTCTCCCCCTCTTTTCCAACAAGGCAACACATGTATATATAGGGAACAAATTAGGGTTAACACCAAATTGTCAATAATGTCCCTAAAGCCCATTTTAAAGCCCAAACTAAATAATTAGTTAATAATTAAAATAAACTTAAAATAAAAACTAATAATCCTATTGATTCCTAAAATCAAAAATATTATAAAAAGAACAAAATTTTTTTCAATATTTTTTATTTTATGATTTTTTGGATATTTTTATGAATAATTTAGAAAAAAGTGAAAAAAATAATATTTTTAAAAAATGATTTAATTAAAATACGAAAATAATAATTAAATAATAATAAAAAAACTATTTTTGTTATTTTTTTAATGAAAGATAGAAAAATTTAGAGTAAAAATAATAAAAAACAAAAAAAAGTGACAAAGGTGAGATTCGAACTCTCAACCTCTCACACTCATAACTCCTTACACATGTCCTCCTGCCAATTGTGCCATTTTTACTTTTTAGAAAAAAAAATGCATGCCATATGATATTTACCTGCAAAAAGTCAAACGACTACACAAATTTGTTAGTAATTGATTAAATGCAATAAAAATGCAATGAAATGCGACGACAAATCTTAGGGCAAAATTTGGGGTATTACAATTATTATGATAATATTTCTCACCCAACCTCTCTTTGATGTTGGCAAAAAAAATCATGAAGTTTGACTTTGGTTTGACCACAGTTGACCTCAGTTTGACTTTTTAACTGCATTGACTGCTTTTGACTTATCTGATCATCTGACTGAGCAAACTTTTGAGAAAAGTCTTGAAACTTGACATGGGGGTTCTTATACACATATAAGATGTTATGAAGCTCACTTGAAGTCTTGGAAGTCCATTTAGCCTGATTAAAGTCAAAACCCTAGTTTTGGATGCACTGCTTAGGAGGTGCATTGTCTGAGGGAATTGTCAACTCTTCTGACCAATTGTGAATTTTGTGAACCTTGTGAACCTTCTTGGAACATAAAGTCTTGTATTGTGAGGGCAAATTTTGGGGTGCAACAGCTGCCCCTGTTCAATTTTCTGAAACCTGAGGGGTTAGATTGGTATATTTGCCAGTCGTAACCTGGAAGGTTGAAGGGGATTGAACACAAAAGCCCAAAAATTTGCACTCACCAGTGCATGGAGTGATATTGATGGTTGGTTGAACATGATTGAGTGGGCTTAAAGATGCCACTAGGGGAAAGTTCTTCAGTAGTATAATGAGAACTGTCAGGAGTCTGGAGTAATAATGATGTAACAGCATGTCTTCATGAGGATAGAGCAATCAATAATGATAACCCTAAAGCAGTCTTGAAGTGATAAATCTGACCTCAGGAGGATAGAGCAATCAATAGCTCTAAAGCAGTCTTGAAGTAATAATGGCTTCAGGAGGATAGAGCAATCAATAGATCTAAAGCAGTCTTGAAGTAATAGAATGGCTTCAGGAGGATAGAGCAATCAACAGCTCTAAAGCAGTCTTGAAATAATAATGTGATATGTCTTCAGGAGGATAGAGCAATCAATAGCTCTAAAGCAGTCTTGAAGTGATGATCTGACCTCAGGAGGATAGAGCAATCAATAGCTCTAAAGCAGTCTTGAAGTAATAATGGCTTCAGGAGGATAGAGCAATCAATAGCTCTAAAGCAGTCTTGAAGTAATAGAATGGCTTCAGGAGGATAGAGCAATCAACAGCTCTAAAGCAGTCTTGAAATAATAATGTGATATGTCTTCAGGAGGATAGAGCAATCAATAGCTCTAAAGCAGTCTTGAAGTGATGATTTCAGGAGGATAGAGCAATGGATAGCTCTAAAGCAGTCTTGAAATAATAATGTAATTTCAGGAGGATAGAGCAATGGATAACTCTAAAGCAGTCTTGAAATAATTAGATGGCTTCAGGAGGATAGAGCAATGAATAGCTCTAAAGCAGTCTTGAAGTAGTAATATGACCTCATGAGGATAGAGCAATGAATAGCTCTAAAGCAGTCTTGAAGTAATAGGATGATTTCAGGAGGATAGAGCAATCAGTAACTCTAAAGCAGTCTTGAAGTCATGAGAGGCTATCAGGAGGATAAAATAACCCTGAGGTTACAATAAAGCAGTCCCAAAGTAATAAGAAGCTCATCAGGAGGATAAAGTAACCCTGAGGTTACAATAAAGCAGTCCCAAAGATCATAAGCTTGTTTGTTGGATAATTAACCTGAAAACAAGGTAGCATTCTGTATAACAACATTAGTTTATGCTTTATGTATGCATGTATGACATGATGCACTTAGGTAATGTACTATAGACATATATGTTATGGTATGATGTAAATGATGTATGTATGCTATGACACTGCTGGAAGTGTCTGGATATCCTTGTATAACAACTGCTGGCCAAGGAAAATAAATCCCGATTCGTTGTTGAAGAATATATAACCCTCCGTCTGCTGGGGATAACAAGGTATAGATAACCTCCCGTTGTTGGGGATAACAAGGTATAGATAACCTCCCGTTGTTGGGGATAACAAGGTATAGATAACCTCCCGTTGTTGGGGATAGTAGGGTATAGATAACCTTCGTTTTTGTTTGATAGTAGGATAAGTATAACATCCCGTCTTCGTTCATCGTGCCCTTATTGGAAAGTAATTTCCCGTATATCCGTATGAGGATAAAAGAGATGGATATAAATTCCAGGGGAGATTAGACTTTGTGAAAATGGATTAGTCCTACTGATGGTTTGTAACTGTCTTGTAAAGATGAACCGGCGAAGCTTCGTTGAAATCCTTCCCTCGTTCGTCCTTAGTAAATACTATTACTGCATTTTCATGCATTTCTGATAAACATCAATCATATTAAAAGCATACATGCATTTCTGGTAAACATCAATCATATTCAAAGGCATACATACATTCAAACACAACCAATGGACGTTTCGCTTATGTAAATAGGGTAAAAGTAAATCTGGATTCAAAAGATGGGATTTATTTATATCAAAAGTGACCCATACACGGGTAAGTTTGTACAAGGAGACATAAACCCTAGTAAGAGAATTTTGTCATGAAGTTTTACAAAAAGAATCAGCTATGTGGGAAATAATCCTATTGAGTTTCAATTCTACTATTGCCACTCAAGTATCTCATCTTCTTGCTGTTGAGGCGGAAACGATTGGATTGAGCTTTATCTGTTTGAGCTTGAGTAAGTAGTACAACTGGTTGCAGTTTCATGAGTGATCCAAACGAGACATAGTCATACGCTTTAATCCCTAACTTTTGCCTGGATTGCCCTTTCAGGTTTTCAATCCACCGGGATACCCTTTTTTGCCCAAGCCGCCTTTTCAGGTTTTCGACTTGCCGGGTGTACATCTTTTTATATATATATCCCTAATTTTTGCCCAAACCCTTTTGGTTTGCCGGGATGCCCTTATTTTTGCCTAGGCCTGTCAACCTAGCGGGTCTCTTTTTATGCGTAGTATTTTTTAACTATGTCTGCGTTTACAGGTTGTGGGAAGTCTTCACCATCCATTGTAGTCAGTATCATGGCACCTCCTGAGAACACTGTCTTGACTACAAATGGCCTTCTGAGTAGTATACTGTATATCATATTCCGTCAAGATCATTTGCCATCTTGCAATTCTTCCGGAGAGAGCAGGTTTCTCAAATATGTACTTGATTGGATCCATCTTCGAAATCAACAAGGTAGTATGGGTCAACATATACTGTCTTAGTCGGCGAGCAGCCCATGCCAAAGCGCAGCAAGTTTTCTCGAGCAGTGAGTATCTTGTTTCACAGTCGGTAAACTTTTTGCTAAGGTAGTATATTGCCTGCTCTTTTCGACCAGACTCGTCATGTTGCCCCAATACACACCCCATTGAGTTGTCTAATACTGTTAAATACATAATCAAGGGTCTTCCATCAACTGGTGGCATTAAAATTGGAGGTTCTAGCCAATATCTCTTGATTTCATCAAAGGCAGTCTGGCACTCATCATTCCATTCCATCACCTGATCTTTCTTCAACAACTTGAAGATTGGCTCACAGATGGTAGTTAATTGGGAAATAAATCTTGCAATGTAGTTCAATCGTCCCAAGAAACCTCTAACCTCCTTCTCAGTACGGGGAGTTGGCATCTCTCGTATAGCTTTCACTTTTGCAGGATCCACTTCAATACCTTTTCCACTGACAATGAAACCCAGGAGCTTTCCAGATCTAACTCCAAAAGTACACTTGTTTGGATTTAATCTCAACCTGTATTTCTTCAACCTCTCAAACAACTTGTGCAGATGATCAAGATGTTGTTCTTCATTCTGAGACCTGGCTATCATATCATCCACATATACCTCTATCTCATGATGAATCATATCATGAAACAAAGCCACCATAGCATGCTGATATGTTGCCCCTGCATTCTTCAAACCAAATGGCATTACCTTATAGCAAAAGGTGCCCCACTGTGTCACAAATGTAGTCTTCTCCATATCTTCAGGTGCCATCTTGATTTGATTGTAACCAGAGAAACCATCCATAAAAGAGAATACCTTATGCTGAGCAGTGTTGTCTACCAGAATATCAATATGAGGAAGTGGAAAGTCATCTTTAGGGCTAGCCTTGTTCAGATCTCTGTAGTCTACACACATACGTACCTTACCGTCTTTCTTAGGAACTGGTACCACATTTGCAACCCACTGAGGATAAGAAGTTACGGCCAAGAACCCTGCATTGAACTGTTTCATTACCTCTGCTTTGATCTTTTCTGACATTTCAGGACGCATACGACGAACCTTCTGCTTCTTTGGACGACAATCTTCTTTCACTGGCAAACGGTGAACCACAATGTCTGTATCCAACCCTGGCATATCTTCATAAGACCAAGCAAAGATCTCCACATAGTCACGTAGCATCTGAATCAACCTGCTCTTCACACTGTCCTCTAAATCAGCCCCTATCTTGACCTCTTTTCTGTTTTCTTCAGTTCCCAGATTCACAACTTCGACTGGCTCTTCATGTGGCTGTATAGCTTTCTCTTCTTGTTGTAACAACCTAGCAAGCTCTACAGGTATTTCACAATCGTCCTCGTTTCCGTCTTCAGTTTGATAGATCGGATTCTCGAAATTGTAACTGGCAATAGTAGAACTGTTATCAACTGGATCCAGAGTGGATGAGGATCTGCATTTTAGTGACGTGGGTGTGTGTAAGAACACATAGCTGATAAAGCAAAAATAAAAGAAAAAGAAAGACAAGGAACACAATATTTACGAAAACGAAACGTCCATTGATTTTATTGAATGCAGTATGCAAATGAAATGACAACCCGTAACAAGCACACCATTGTGCCCCGGGTAAGGCACATGGCTTGAAAGTTTTAATTGTTCCAAAAATTATAAATTTAAAAACATAACACAGTAATAGTATTTACTCCTGACTAAAGGAGATAGGGATAACATCTTCAGCTGTCCAATTATTGAGTCCAGCATCCACAGTAGGAAAAATCCATGCCTCCAAGTTGTAGTCTTCATCTTGATCTCCCACAGCATTGATAACCCCTTGATTGGTGATACGAACAACACGAGCACGACGAACAGCCTTCTGGGACTCTGCAGTGAAACCCAAACCAAACTTGTCAGACTTGTATGGAATATCAGGAAGCTGACCCCAAATAGTACAACCACCTTCTTCCACCACAGCTTTTGCATCATTGAGGGAGGCCATTGCCATTGTTGGAGGGTTTCTGATGACCACAGGAACCTTCTTCACAGCAGGAGGAGTCACACAATCCTTAACAGCCCAGGGAACCACTTCAAATGACTGACATGGAGTCTCAATGTATTCACCTTCTACTTCCAGATACTTGAAAGTGTTTACATGGCTGACAAAGTATTCTTCCTCTCCAAAGACAGTAACAACTTTTCCATTCACCGGATATCTCAACTTTTGATGTAATGTGGAGGTTACAGCACCTGCCCCATGGATCCAGGGACGACCAAGCAGACATGAGTACGAAGGACGAATATCCATCCCATAGAATGTAGCAGTAAACACCTGAGAGCCAACCTTGATTGGAAGATCAATTTCCCCATGCACTACTCTTCTAGAACCATCAAAAGCCTTTACCACAATATTACTGGGCTTCAATACCGTATCTTCAGGACTCAGCTTGTTCAGGACTTCCTTAGGCAACACATTCAGAGAGGAACCATTGTCTATCAGCACATGAGACAGGGTAGTGCCCCTGCATTCAATTGAAATATGCAAGGCCCTGTTATGATCCCTCTTGGCAGGGGTCAAGTCAGCATCAGAAAATCCTAACCCGTTGTCATAGGTCAGGTGCGCAACACAATTCTCAAACTGGTCCACAGAAATTGCACTGGGTACATGAGCCATCTTTAGAAACTTGATCAATGACTTGGCATGAGCCTCAGAACATAATAACAGGGAGAGCATAGAAATCTTTGAGGGAGTATGCCCCAGCTGATCAACAATATCATAATCACTCTTGCGAATGATTTTCAATACTTCTTCCATCTGCTTAGAGAGGTCATCAGCAGCTGGCACATCAGTAGATACAGGCTCAATAACAGGACCCTTGTCCCGAGCATCAGTGGTGGAAGTAACAGCAGGAGTAACTGCACTCTTAGAAGCAACTGGAGGAGAGAAGACTCTTCCACTACGAGTGATCTTGCTAGATCCAGCAATATTATCAATGTCAACAGGCATATCAGGTAAAGGCTCCTGCTTGACACCATGGATGTAAACATCAGACCCATAGTGCCAAGGCACAGCTTTGTCAGATGTATAAGGAATAGGACCAGGAGTGGTAATGATCAGAGGAGCTACTCTGGCTTCAGCAACAACTTTCACAGGACCTTCAGCAGTAATCTTGATTGGGCCCTGATGAGTGATTTTAATGGGACCCTTTAAAGTGATTCTTAGTGGTACTTTGTCAACCATGTCAACCTCTTCAATCTTCTTACCCTGAGTCAGATGATCCACCATACTTTCTACAGATGTTGGTCTTCTTTCAAACACTATAGTATATTTATCCATGAGACGTTGAATCCCATCTCTCAAAATGAAGCAACTATCCGGCTTATAGGTACAATATAGACAATCTTCATGACAACCTGGAAAGATCCCAGCTTGTACTAACCTCTTTTTGATAACAGACAATGGTGTGCTCAACTCCATAACTGAATAGACATGCAGATCTTCATCAATATCTTCATCAATGGCGTTGACAGTCTTCTCGTGATTTGGCATTGGAGCTGTAATCACATTTGGAGTACCTGGTGGATCAAACTCAATTTCTCCAGCATCAATCATATCCTGAATTTTGTTCTTCAAGACCCAGCAGTTATTAGTATCATGTCCTGGACAGTTTGAATGATATGCACATCGTGCATTGGGATTGTACTTGGGAGAGGTAACATTGGGATTCTGAGGGGCCTCCCTCAGGGTAATAAGTTCAGCTTTCAACAAGTGTTGCAATGCCTGAGCCATTGACATGTTGATCTTCGTGAACTGTCTTCTAGCCCTCTGTTGGTTGCCTTGAGGCTGCTCTGTTGTTGCAGGAGTTGGATTTGAAATATGAACTGCACTAACAGACTGATGCCTTCTGTTACGATCAAGCTGACCATACACAGCATTAGATTCTTTCTTCCCAGTGGGAGGCTTCTTTGCAGCACCTGATGAAGAAGTGCCCACTTGGATCTTACCACTCTTGATACCATTCTCTACTCGCTCTCCTGTCATGATCAACTCAGTGAAGCCAGATGATGAGCTTCCAATGAGATGACTGTAAAACGGACCATTCAGCGTACACATGAACATATCAACCAACTCCCTATCAGTCAAAGGGGGTTGAACTCTTCTAGCTAAGTCTCTCCACTTCTGAGCATACTCCTTAAAGCTTTCTTTGGCACCCATAGACATGCCTTGAAGCTGCATGCGAGTGGGGGCTAAGTCAGCATTGTATTGATACTGCTTGTAGAAAGCTTCAGCAAGGTCATTCCAATCTCTGATGTTGACACTCTCCAACTGATAATACCACTCTAGCTGAGCTCCAGATAAACTCTCTTGAAAGAAATGAATCCACAACTTTTTATCAGCAGTGTGGGGTTGCATTCTTCTGACATAAGACCTCAGATGCAATTTGGGACAAGAGACCCCATCATAGACAACAAATGCAGGAACTTTGAACCCAATGGGTATGACCACCCCAGATATCAAGCTCAAATCCTCAAAATCCAGCCCAGATGATTTCTGTAATTCCATAGCATCCATTCTATCCACCAGCATCTTGAATTTGTCTTCGTTAGGCTCATGGTAGTAGTTAGCCTCAGAATCAGAGTCCCCCCTAGTGTTGTGGAGACTGCCTCTCTCCTGCTTAGATTCTTCAGATTCATAGTCTTCAACCTGTTCCTTGGTCTTGTCAGGACCTTTGAACCTTCTTCCCATGTTGAGCAACCCAGCAGACCTTCTAGCTTTCTTAGTCTTCTTGGCCAGCAGTGTCTTCAATTCATCCTGCCCCTTGGATAGGTTCAGGATCAGCTCTTGGAACTGTGCATTCTGTGCCTGGAGATCCTTAACTGATTGTTCAAGAGCCATTGCTGAAATAAACAGCGAGAAGATGAGAAACCTGTGCACAATTGTAAACCTGTGATGCAATGATATGGGAATGCATATGCAATGTTTTCAAGGACCGCAGGATTTAAATTTGCTTAAACAAACAAGAAAGTAACTTTTTATTAGTAATAACTTGTTTTGCCTTTTAGGCTTACAAAAAATGAAAACGAAATAAGTACAAAAGATGGGGTTTTAAGTCTCCCATGGACGTTTCCTCTTGGTGTTGAGGTATGAGTTGAGGTTTCGTTCCTCATGAAGTAGCTTTGTTAGCTCTAGGATCCTTGCTTGGCTTGCTTTGTAATGAGCCTCGAAAGTATCCCTTTGCTCTTTCAGTTGGATCCATGATCTCTGCAAGTCTTCCATATCAGTAGGCATGTCTGGGTGAAGGATGGTATAAGCTGTGTCTCCTTCAGCAACAGGTTCCATGGTAACTGGTAGGATGGCAGGATATGGCATCATGAGTGTCTGAGCACGAAATCGTACCCATCTGAGATAAGCCTCCATAGGAATGGTGTACTTAGGCTCCAGTGTCTTGCTGTCAATCCTGTTTACCTTTCCCCAAGCTCGGATGAATCTCTGACGGTAACCCTGAAGATCGTTGTCGTAATCAAACACAATGCCCTGAATCAACATGTCATGTGGACCATCGCTCCGGGCGTAACCAAACTGTCGTAAAGCTAGAGATGGGTTGTAGGTGATGCCTCCTCTTATGCCTAGAAGTGGCACATTAGGAAACTCCCCACAACGGTCAATGATGGTGACATTCTCCATAGATCTGGAGCACCAATGGATGTCTGAGTGAGAAAGTGACATGATCCTCTTGGACCATCTGAACCCTTGCTCATTCTTCATTACTGAGCGAGGAAGGTGAGAAATAAACCACCTAGAAAGTAAAGGTATGCAGCACATCAAAGTTCCTCTTGCCCTTGTAGTACGGGTGTGAAGAGAATGTAGGATGTCTCCAAGTAAGGTAGGCACTGGATTGTGACTCAGGAATATGTTGATGGCATGAACGTCTATGAACTGATCAGGATTGGGGAACAACACTAAGCCATAAATCAATAAGGCTAAGATCTCCTCAAAAGCATCGTAGCTCATAGCCTTCAAGAACATTTGAGCTTTATCCACTAATACCTTGGCAAGAATACCTTTAACTCCACTTCTCGTCTCTAGAACAATGTCAGACTTCTTCAGATGTAGAGCTGCAGCAATAACTTCTGGTTTAAGCTCCTTCTCTAAGCCTGTGAATGGCTTCTGATCAAGAACAGGTATACCCAGAAGTTTAGAGAACTCCTCCATGGTTGGAACCAGCTGATAATCAGGAAATGTAAAGCAATGGTGTTTAGGGTCAAAGAACTGAAACAGCACACTCATCATGTCTTCACTGAACCCTGAAGTGACTAGATCCAATAGGTGACCATGTCTCTGGACGAACTGGGAATGATCAGACACTTGGGAAACCAACTCTTTGAGCTTGGGAGGTATCCCTACAAAGTTGATCCTGATGGTGTTTCTACGAGCAGAAGCCATGACCTGCAACAAAGAACAAAAATAAATCCCTTGGTCCTTGAAATGGTTAGGGAAAATGATATGCTCATGATGCATGATGATGTCATGATGTTATGTTCAATCACAAACATGTGGCACACACAAACAAGTCACACAATTGCCCTAGGTTTAAAGGCTTGCATGAGGTTTAAAGGTAAGTACCCTCCCCTGAAGTTAGATGGTTCATCCTGTCCTACAAAAGTAACCGGGTTCTAAGGGATCTCAATATCATTGATCCTTCACAAGGGTGGTTGATCAGAAGGCAACTTACTTGCCAACCAAAACCCTCCAAGTTTAAGATCTCAATGAGCGTAGCATCGAGTGTCAACCAACTTCAGTCTGCACCAAAGCCGGTTACCTCACTACTTTCTAAAGGCCAAGATGAGTTAACTAGGGTTCTAAAAGTCAGTTAGTGCATTGACAACATATGGCAGCCTCAATATTATCCTCAACTTGACTTAAGGAATATAAGCACCAGCCAAGAAGTCGCACTAACTATGGCCACCAGATCAACCGTATCGATATACGTCGTACAGTTTCCTTGGTCTATTGCCATTTACTTAAGGTACACTAGATCCGGGTTAGGACCTTTCACACATAAGAGCACCCCAACAATATAATAATAAAGCAAACAAGGCAAACAATTTAAAGTGATCTTAATTCCTAAGGGTACCCCTCTTAAATAAATCCCCAGCAGAGTCGCCAGTTCTGTAACACGGTGGGAGAACTGACTTTAAACAATGTTGCGGATAGCAAGAGTCGCCACCGACTTTTATTTTATCCATAAGGAAAGGTTATAAAAGAACAGGAAAGACCTTAGAGAATATTTTGGGTCCGGGGGGTAGGTTATGAAAAGGGAAGGTGTTAGCACCCTTTTCATCCATGGTTATCCATGGGCTCTTAGGTACTTAAGCTCACTTTTGAATTGTTTTGAAAGTGTAGTGTGTGAATAGAAAATTTTCAGAATAGTTAATAAATAATCCGTGTAAGGATGTGTTAAGAACTTGTTTGAAAACTTGTTGAAAATTTGTTTAAGTGTGAAACAGTTTTGAAGTGAGCAAGTATCTAGGAGTAGCCTACCCTAATGTTTAAAAGTCTTTCTTATTCTTTATCCTTTCCTTAGTAAGACTATCCCTACTATAATGGAGTAGGTAGTCCTTACTTCGGATGTTAAGGGACATGTGAGGGACAATTGGATTTTTGAAGGCCATTGCGGGGTGTAATAAGCAAACTGGAGGGACTATCATCATTTTTCGAAAGGGACTCGATTCGTAAAGGCAACCATAAGGGACTTTGATGATTTTTCTATTTGAGGGACTTGCTTTATACACCCCACTTAACCATTATTCGTAGGCAACTTGAGGGATATCCTTAGGAAGTGAGACGGCGATTAAAATCGACTTACGTGTGTGACGTGTTTATTTTAATTATCTTTATTTAAAAGTGATCTAAATTTATTTTAATATTACATACATGTTGTTGCACTCCCTTATTACTAACCATAATAATAATTAAATAATTAAACAACTTTACATCCAAGAAACAATTACAAAATAATAAGCAAAATAATTAAATAGTAAAGATAAATAAAATATAAATAAGCAATAATAAATAATAAAGGGGGTTAATTCTAAGTTTACTCGGCAAGACATCGCATCTTGTGCCTACGTATCCTTACGGGAGTGGAATCAGAGTAATCGTAGTTCCCCTCAAAAGGGAGGTTAGAGACTTCTTGACTGTGGTCAAGGTCTCAAGGGGAATAAACGCATCTTAAGGACACGCTTACGCGGAGTGTAGAAACTCCAAATCTCTACGCTGAATTGTTAAGTTGTAATTAGGGTTAAATTAGGGATTCCACGGCAGGAAACCCTAAAATGAGCACGGCGGCTCTTTGACCTAATGCTAGGGGTAAAATGGTAATTTTGCCTGTGGCGAGGCATTTATGGAAAATTAGGGTTTGTAGTTTGTAGTTTTGAGGATTTGAAATTGAATGTGTGAAGTTTTACGGACTATTGGCGCGGCGGCCAAACAGTTAGACCTAACCTTCGGATGTGTGCAATGTGACAGAAATAATGGTAAACGCGTGAGATAATTGAATTGCAAACAGAGAGATAATGTCATAATTTAAACCATGCAAACAGACATTTAAAGGCAGAATTTAAAGAGCGATTGTTAAGTTCGCGAGGTTACATGAGAGGAGCAGATACAATATGATAATGAAATTTGAATTGAACAATAATAAAATAAAATAAATAACGGTTCTAGTTATTATTTTAAAAAAGATTTTAGTTATTATTTTAAATTTATCTAAAAAAAAGTTTTTCTTAAAAATAATAGGTTTTCATATTAATTTGGAAAAGATGTTAATGTTATTTATTTTAAAAAACAGATTTTTATATTATAACAAGTTTTAATAAATTAATGATAACAATAATAATAATAATGATAATAATAATGATAATAATGATAATAATAATAAATAATGATAATAATAATACTAATAATAATAATAATAATAATAATAATAATAATAATAATAATAAAGCAATAATGAATTTTAAATGTGTCAAATAACCCAACAATGTTGCTAACGCAGAAATGCGCTCATCGCAACCAGATCTAAATCGGACGAAACAAAATTTATCGCAAAGAAAAAGAAATTAAGCAAAAAATAGTATTATTGCTCACACAAAAATGCGATCATCGCAACCAGATCGAACTAACACAAATGTCACGCGTCATGCACACAAATGTGCAAACATCGTATCGACATAATTCGATCAAAAAATAATCTTATATATATAAACTCTAATAATTAAAAATTATATATATATAAACGTAACAGTAATAGATAAAGAAAAAGAAATAACGGTAATAGATGAAGAAAATGAAATAACGGTAAAAGATGAAGAAAAAGAAACAACAGTAATAGATGAAGGAGAAGAAATAACGGTAATAGATGAAGAAAAAGAAACAATAGTAATGGATGAAGAAGAAAACTAAATAACGGCAAACGGCACTCACTCCTCTTAGGTTTTTTTCATTCTCCCCCTCTTTTCCAACAAGGCAACACATGTATATATAGGGAACAAATTAGGGTTAACACCAAATTGTCAATAATGTCCCTAAAGCCCATTTTAAAGCCCAAACTAAATAATTAGTTAATAATTAAAATAAACTTAAAATAAAAACTAATAATCCTATTGATTCCTAAAATCAAAAATATTATAAAAAGAACAAAATTTTTTTCAATATTTTTTATTTTATGATTTTTTGGATATTTTTATGAATAATTTAGAAAAAAGTGAAAAAAATAATATTTTTAAAAAATGATTTAATTAAAATACGAAAATAATAATTAAATAATAATAAAAAACTATTTTTGTTATTTTTTTAATGAAAGATAGAAAAATTTAGAGTAAAAATAATAAAAAACAAAAAAAAGTGACAAAGGTGAGATTCGAACTCTCAACCTCTCACACTCATAACTCCTTACACATGTCCTCCTGCCAATTGTGCCATTTTTACTTTTTAGAAAAAAAAATGCATGTCATATGATATTTACCTGCAAAAAGTCAAACGACTACACAAATTTGTTAGTAATTGATTAAATGCAATAAAAATGCAATGAAATGCGACGACAAATCTTAGGGCAAAATTTGGGGTATTACAATTATTATGATAATATTTCTCACCCAACCTCTCTTTGATGTTGGCAAAAAAAATCATGAAGTTTGACTTTGGTTTGACCACAGTTGACCTCAGTTTGACTTTTTAACTGCATTGACTGCTTTTGACTTATCTGATCATCTGACTGAGCAAACTTTTGAGAAAAGTCTTGAAACTTGACATGGGGGTTCTTATACACATATAAGATGTTATGAAGCTCACTTGAAGTCTTGGAAGTCCATTTAGCCTGATTAAAGTCAAAACCCTAGTTTTGGATGCACTGCTTAGGAGGTGCATTGTCTGAGGGAATTGTCAACTCTTCTGACCAATTGTGAATTTTGTGAACCTTGTGAACCTTCTTGGAACACAAAGTCTTGTATTGTGAGGGCAAATTTTGGGGTGCAACAGGCACAGTACAACCCTGGGGAATTCTAAAATGATGGTCAACTGGTGCGAACACGACCAATTGTCATTTTTAGAACGGGGACGAGATTCTCAAATGGAGATGGCACCTATGAGACGGCCTCCACTAGGGAATCTAAAAATAAAACTGGATCACGTACGATTGCAAGATCGATCACAGAACGCATGGAGCATTGAGCAAAGAATTACATCCAAGCTTCTGTAAACTATCTCTCGTGACAGGATCAAACGGGCCTTTCGGAACTCCGTAGCAAATATATAGGGTAAGAAACCGGCTGTATGCCAAAATAAATGGACTTAAAGTGGTTAGAACACGATCCTAAATGGAGATGGCGCCTATGAGATGGCCTCCACTTGGGAATATCTAACAATAAAACTGGATCTACACGATTGCAATATCGATCACAAAATGCATGGAGCATTGAGCAAAGAATAACATCCAAGCTTATGTAACCTATCCCTCGTGACAGGATCAAACGGACTTTTCAGGAATCCGTGCCAAAATAAATGGACTTTAAGAGTAAGATCCTTAAATGGAGATGGCACCTATGAGATGACCTCCACTTGGGAATGTCTAATAATAAAACTGGACCTACACGATTGCAAGATCGATCACAGAATGCATGGAGCATTGAGCAAAGAATAACATCCAAGCTTCTATAAACTATCCTTCGTGATGGGATCGGACGGACTTTTCGGAAATCCGTATCAAATATACAGGGTAAAAACCGGCTGTATGCCAAAATAAATGGGCTTTGATGGGAAATGCCCTGATAAGCTTCTCGAGGGAGAACTGTCACTTATCCTTGGAAGGGACTTACATGCCAAAATGGATAAGCACTCAAATAAAGAGGCTGCTGCTTATCTGATATATAAATCTTCTCATATTTAAGGTCGGCGCCTGACATACGATTCTAATTCTTCTTTTACTAAAGGGTAAATGAACTTCTTCATACTTCAAGATCTGTGCTCTCCTGAATATGATTCCGCTCCTTCTTTTACTAAAGGGTAAATGAACCTCTTCATACTTCAAGATCTATGCTCTCCTGAATATGATTCCGCTCCTTCTTTTACTAAAGGGTAAATGAACTTCTTCATACTTCAAGATCTGTGCTCTCCTGAATATGATTCGGTTCAAACCTCCCCATACTTCAAGACGACAAGGAAAATGGAAGCCCAACTGCTCAATGGAGATGGCCATTTGCTGCGAGTCATAACAAAGATAGGATCAGCTTCTCAGGCGAGAAATGTCGCTTATTTGCAAGAGTGGCAATAATAAGCTTCTCATGTAATAACTGCTTGTAGAGGTGATAACAGATGATGATAAGCTTCTCTGGCGAGAACTGGTGCTGATCGATGATAAGCTTCTCAGGTGAGAACGGGTGCTGACCGATGATAAGCTTCTCAGGTGAGAACAGGTGCTGATCGATTGTGATAAGCTTCTCTTGGCGAGAACTGGTGCTGATCGATGATAAGCTTCTCAGGTGAGAACAGGTGCTGATCGATGATAAGCTTCTCAGGTGAGAACAGGTGCTGATCGATGATAAGCTTCTCAGGTGAGAACAGGTGCATATCCCGTTGTGTATGGTTGTGATAAGCTTCTCTGGTGAGAACTGTTGCTGATCTTGTAAGATGTTGTGATAAGCTTCTCTTGGCGAGAACTGTTGCTGATCTTGTTGTGTAAGGTTGTTATATCGATAGGCTTCTCAGGCGAGAAATGTCGCATACCGATGTTGTAAGATGTAGGATTGTTATATCGATAGGCTTCTCAGGCGAGAAATGTCGCATACCGATGCTGTAAGATGTACTGATAGATTTTCCAGGCGTGAACTGGCGTGAATCTGTAAAGGATTGTGATAGGTTTTCTTGAGAGATAGTGCAAAATAAATGCACATCCGGGTACAGTGATAAGCTTCTCGGACGAGAACAGTCGCATATCTGCCAAGGTATGGTGAAAATCTTTAAACGGTGCAAAATAAATGCACGTCCGGCTGGGCTTGACGACCGACAAGACTGAGATTCAATCTAGGATCGAGCTAGAAAGAAAACTGGTAATCAAGACTCCATCGAGGGAATGAACTCGAAGGGTAAATATCTTATCCTGGCGAGGAAAGATAGCTGAAGTAACCGTCATCCACGAGGATCGAGCTCTGTGGGGAAACTGGAAACACATATGTATTTTATGCTTAGGGCTGACAATCTATTTGGAGAGAATGGACAAACCCCAGTTACTCGGCGGTAACAACCAATGATGGCGAGACACAATGAACCTGTGAATGCTAACGCATATGTCAATGTGAATGTATGTTAATGTGAATGTAGTTAAGTATGCAGGATGTTATGAAATGAGTATGTAATGAGTATGTGAACTGGATATATGAAATAGGCATGTGATGTTTATGCCCCTGCGTATGCTGACGAAACAGACTAGAGACGGGACGAGAGATGAAATAAACATCTTGACGGAGATACCCTGCGTTCTCTGCAACCAATACGTCAATCATGGGTGAGAAGGATCAATGGTAGAACCAAATCTGGTTTCAAAGTTCTGAATTCTCTGGGGGAGAAAGTAATCTGCTTGGGTGCACAGTATCATGTCTTCACATGGGGATAAGAAAACCTGAGGGACACTTTTGAGTTACCCAAGAAAAAGTTGTCAGCTTATAGTCTCTCTAGGGACTGCGATGAGGCAATAGTTTAGGAGCCTGCTGCAACACTGAGATTTACTGGGGAATGAAGGCCGCCGTGAGTAAAATCCATCGGGTGCATGAAGAAAAGTTGTGAAACCACATAGTTTTGATCTTGAAGGACCTTATAGTAGTCGCCATTTGTTTCTTTTTTTAAAAAACATGGTGCCCCAGGATACTTGCGTTGTGAGGTATGGTCATCTCAAGAGGATTTTATAGAGAACACGGAGTCTGGTTGCCCCACTGTTCTCAAACTCTTTGAGAGATTTGTCAAGTCTCGACGTAACTGGCACAAATTAATTGTGTTACGACGAAATCTTTGAGAAATAGCTCTTAAGAACGTCAGACTCGCGTTGGTAAGCGAATTGGGAAACTGCCTGCCCCTGTTTAGCAGGATCTTCAAGTTCCACGGGTTATGTCCATATGTAAGTCTCTAAGATATCAAGCAAAGTCGTCATGCCTGAAATGCCTATCCTGAGCTTGTTAATGCACACATATATTTGTCTTGAATTTTTGTTTTGAAAAAGATATCGCAATAACTTGTGACCGAAATCACTAGTCGGGATATAAGTTTTAATTATAATGCCAACATGAATTTTTTCTGAGCATAGCTCGTAGGAGTCAGGAAACGTGATCTTGTCGAGTATGCTTTCAACCGAAGTCCTACTTCAATTAGGTCTTTTAAAGTTTGTATCGTGGCTCGGTTCACGGTTTAAGAAACAAAAGATATAGGCCCAAAGTTATATTTGTACCCACCCCTTCTTCGTGATGTTCTCCAATCCTACTTCAGTTAATCGGATACGAACGCTCATATCTTCAAGCAGATTTGCTATGGTCGAGAACTTATCAAGGCTTTGGACATGGCAGTCACTCACCTATTTCTAATGGCAATTGGTCACACGACTTTGTTCTTTATAGGGATCCTAAAAAACTACTGGTTTGTTCTTATTCCCTAACTTTTGCCTGGACAACGTCTTTTGATCTGACTTTGGAGTCCAGCGGGATGCCCCAGTTTTGCCTAAGTCTCCTTCATAGGTTTTGAATTAGCGGGCTCTTATTTTTTTTAATATTCTTTTATGCACAAGTCGTGTAAATCTTTTGAAAGGCTCGTGACTGCCCCACTCCTTAGGTAACCGAGGGATAGTCATTGTATTGGACTTCTTAAGATGCTAAGGATAAATTCTCGAAGGTTTGCTTCCTTTTTGAGAGTCTAAGCGCTCGATTGGTTTAACTGAAACCTACCCTGCCCCAGGTTAGGATGAAGGTTCTTAAAAAAGAAAAAACTCCTACTTCAAGGCTCAAAGAGTTGACTAGGGATTAACATCCTTATATCTCCAGTGTTTGGGATTTGAAACAATGCCTTACATCATCAGCAGGTTTTAATTGAAAGCATACGACAAGAAATCTGACGTTTTGGTTCGTCATCCTCCCCCCAATTCTCCATCAGACCAAGAGATCGGGTAAAGTTGGCATTATGATTTATGAAAACGTTTTTTTTTTTTGAATGAGTGAAACGAATGGATTTATTCAAGACAAACATATGCGTTGCATTAATTAATCAAAGATAAACAAGTTCGTACATGCTAAATACGCTTAATCAAAGAGAAATGCATATAAATAAACAAATGAACTGTCGGGAAAAATCCTTCTAAATGTTTACGAAATCTTGCATTCAAGAGTAACAGTTTCCTTTGGCGGAGCCTCAATGGAAAGGACGTCTGGTTTATGATCACTGTGAGTCGTCATGGCTTGCCCCAGTTATGCTGGTCACCTCCTCAACAGTCTTCAGTCGTTGCTTCAAAATAACTTTCCCAGATTCTTTGTTGATCCCGGTCATATCATCTTGAGGGTTACTGAAATGAAGCGAGCTAGGCCTTTGAATAATTACTGGATTCGACTGATTTGCTGAGGGGACAACATACTTTGCAGAACTTAAGCTTGACAAGCAGGGCACCCCGAGAGGAGTCTCGATCTTCGGCGGAGCATCGCTAAAAGACAACTTCTTCGTTTCTAGCAAATTTTTTACAAAATTCTTAAGAGCGTAGCAATTCTCTAGATCATGGTCGGGCGCACCCTCATGAAATAAACAATGAGCGGCAGCGTTGTAACCTGCAGGTAACGGATTAGGCGGAGGACCCAAAGCACGGGTGGTAAACAGACCTTGTTGTACCAAATGGGGGTATAACTCAGCGAAAGTTATCGGAATTGGAGGACAAGGCTTATACTGCCTCTTACGGGGATAAGGAACCTGATCCGGTGATTGTTGGTGAACAGGAGCGTTGGGCACTCGTTGACTGTTGACAGGAGCTTGCATGGGCGGATAACCGGAAGGTTGTTGATAAGCTGGTGCTTGATATGCCAGAGCTGACTGCACAGGCTGGTATGTAGGAAACTGCTGATCGAAAGGAGGTGCAACAGTAGCTACATAGGGTTGTTGAACATATGAGAGCGGATAACCTTGAACATAATCAGGCTGATGTTGCCAAGGTTGAGGAGTAGCCATTTTGCGGTTCCTCGAACTTGAAGGTCCTTTACCATGGTCG
Organism: Lathyrus sativus; assembly: GCA_963859935.3. Classification (NCBI taxonomy): domain Eukaryota; kingdom Viridiplantae; phylum Streptophyta; class Magnoliopsida; order Fabales; family Fabaceae; genus Lathyrus; species Lathyrus sativus. The sequence goes on from OZ012738.1 coordinate 360,524,560, forward strand.
GAGTTAGGAGTTTTTCACTTTGGAGGGGTAGCTCGTCGAACTGGTTGAGCACTAGGAGGCACCAAACCGGATCGAAGACCGTGAGGAGGTACATTCTCGACAGTAACAGCTGGTTGAGATTCCATAGCGGTAGTCTCAGAAACAACAATAGACTGAGCGTCCACCTTCACACTAAGAGCTCGTAGCATCTCCAAAATCTGCCCTACCCTTCCTCGAAGATCTTCGAGTTCATGGCTGACACGGTTGATCTCTTGATTTTGATCTTCCATCCTTTTGAAGGGTCGTATTGATGCAGAGAACTTAGGGTGACAAAACTGGAAGGTGAGAAGACCGCGTATGAGAAATCGGGAGACACAGGCAATGCAAAAGTATGATGCTAAAATGTGAATGCAAATGAAGATTTCATGGAATTCAAATATTTACGAATATTGCGGAATACCAAGGAAACTTTTATTAATTTATTGAAGGCAAATTACAAATAATATTCTTGCAGCCACAATAGCTAAATAAAAGCCTAGAAAATCCTAGAGAAGCATCTTCCACAACTTCAGTGAGCAGACGGAGATCCGGAGGAAAATAAATATTCGTAGAGCCTTCTCTTCTTGTAGGACTGTATCTCATCATTCTTCGACTGAATCTGCTTTTGAAGTTCTTCGTACTCGCTGGCCATCACATGGTATTTGTTCTTCCATGATTCTGTTTCGCGTTGTGATTTCTTCAAAGTGATCTTCAAAGTCTCAGCTTCAGTCATGAAATACTGGACAGGTTCTTCTCTTTGAGGTAAAGGATCTTGGCGAGAGTAGGGCATCTTCAACTCAATAGCTCTTCCTCAGACCCATTGAAGGTATGGTTCCATGGACACACAATTAGGTCTTCCCAAACTTTCTTTGTCCTTCCTATGCAGATGATTCAAGAAGATAGAATCTGATCTTGAAGCTTTTTGTCGTCTTTGAAAAAGATTTTCTCCACATGAATACCTTTAGGCGGTTCCTTCAAGGGGTATCCCAACTGTCGGCGAGCTAAGACTGGATTGTAGCTAATTCCTCCATTGAAACTGAGCAAAGGCACATTGTTGAAGTTTCCGCAACTATCAATGATCGATATCCCATCGTACATGCGATTATACCAATCAATATCAGAGTGAGTTAAAGCCATGACTTTTTGCGACCAACGTTCTTGATTAGGTCTCCAGAACGGACCGGACTTGGGTAAGTGAGAAATAAACCACTTGTATAGCAATGGCACACAACATGCAATCATTCCTCCACCATGAAAGTTTCGGAGATGTACTGAATGATAAGTATTACCCAATAGCATTGGAACTGGATTTCTCCTCATGAAGGTCTGGATCATAAAACTGTAGCAAAGTCGCAAGAAGTCCTTCGTTCACTTGGACCTTCAACAAAGACAATAGCCTTCCATATCTGTTTTGGAACTTTTCTTGATCTTGAACCAAATCCTTTAGCTTCTCTAGGACTTCCAAATTAAAACCCTTAAAAGTAAATTTCAAAGTATGCTTCCTAGAGTGATCCATGGTATCCTGCAATGTTCATAAATAGAGTTTGAATTCCATGAAGTCTTAATGCAATATGATGCTTTATGGATGCAATGCACGAAAACACACAAAGTCCTAGGTTAAAGGTACGTGAGCGGAGTTAAGGTCTACCCATCCCCAAAGAAGTGTACTATAGGTTAGTCGTACCTGCAGAACAAGGTTCTAAAAAGTGCCCAAAGTCATCAGCCCATCTTTCGGATATTATCAACTTTCCGACTGACTCGGGGGTTAATAATATTCTCAAGAGAACCTCTTTTGAGTGTAGTATCGCGTAGCAACCATTGTAGGACTACTCCCACATAGTTCCCGCACTACGTCCTAAATAAGGCCGAGGTGGTGTAAAGGTACTACGGTTCTCAATATCACAGACTCCAATCGACCATGGAAAAAGTTTTCACGATTACTCGTTCAACCGAACCATTTTCGAAAAGGTCTCAACTGAGCGGTGATTCTCGAATCAGCTTGGTCGGGACTCACTCCCTATAAGCCTCATCGAATATATCCCCATCCTATAATAATGTCACTAGTCCGGGCGTAGGACTTATCTCACAACACGAGGAACAGTCCCAAATCAGAGCACAAATATATACATGCAAATGAATAGTAAAACAAATAGTAATAAATATGAACAAATTAGGGATAACCCTCAAAAGTTAAGACATCCCCAGTGAAGTCGCCATTTTCTGTTGCGGTGGAAATAGGATCACAAACTATTAATGAGTTTGAATCGCAATTCAATTCACAACCGCTCTTTGATTTATCCGAAGGAAAAGGTCAAAAGAGGGAAAACCTATTTTTGCATCGTAAACACAATGCGGGGAAAGATCTAGGGTTCGGGGGTTGGTTAAATTTAGGGAAGGTATTAGCACCCTAAACTTCTGTAGTACTCTACAGGAACCTTTTGTTCAGATGTTTACTATTTGCTTTATTCATTTGCTTAAGGTATATGTACAAAGGGATTACAAGTGAGAAAGGAGACCTAAGGGGTTAATTCTAAGTTTACTCGGCAAGACATCGCATCTTGTGCCTACGTATCCTTACGGGAGTGGAATCAGAGTAATCGTAGTTCCCCTCAAAAGGGAGGTTAGAGACTTCTTGACGGTGGTCAAGGTCTCATGGGGAATAAACGCATCTTAAGGACACGCTTACGCGGAGTGTAGAAACTCCAAATCTCTACGTTGAATTGTTAAGTTGTAATTAGGGTTAAATTAGGTTAGGTTAGGGATTCCACGGCGGGAAACCCTAAAATGAGCGCGGCGGCTCTTTGACCTAATGCTAGGGGTAAAATGGTAATTTTGCCTGCGGCGAGGCATTTGTGAAAATTAGGGTTTGTAAGAGTTGTAAGGGTTTGAAGTTGAGGACTATTGGCGCGGCGACCAAAAAGCTAGACCTAACCTTCGGATGTGTGCAATGTGACAGGAGTATTGATGAATGTGTGAGATTTAAATCATGCAAGCGGAAATAAAATATGCAGACAGTAAGCCATACAAGCAGAAACTTAAAGACAGAAATTAAAGCGCGATTGTTAGGATTCGCGAGGTTACATGAGAGGAGCAGATACAACATGATAATGAAATTTAAATAGAATGATAATGAAATAAATAACAGTGAACGCAATAAACTGCAAAATGAACAACATTAAGGGGGCAGAATTAGATAAATTGTCAAATGGTGAAGAAGTGAAATTATGCATCTTTTTGGGGTTTTATTTTGTGATATAAACTTCAATTTAAATTAAAATGGAATTTTTAATTATTAATTTAACTCAAACCCTAAAAACTATTTTAACCTAATTATTATTTTAAAAAAAATGGATTTTAATATATTTATTTAAAAAAGGTTTTTATTTATTATTATAAAAAAGGGTTTTTATTTATTATTATAAAAAAAGGGTTTTTATTTATTATTATAAAAAGGGATTTTTATTTTAAAAAACAGAGATTAATTTATTTGTTAAAAAAAAGGATTTAAATGTTATTTACTTTTAAAACAGAAATCAGATTTTTTAAAAATGAGTTTATTGTTTGAAAGGAAACAAAAAAAATAAAAAAACAATTAAAACAAATGGGTTGGGCCGGTCATCACTCCCGGACCCAACCCGGTCCTGGAACACAAAGGAAAAGGGGAAAGGAATTAGATTAGGGTAACCCTAATCTTCCTTTGTCCTCCACGGCGCCGCATGGACTTTCTTTCTCTCGCGATCTCATCGCGCTGTCGTTCATTCCTCTTCTCCCGTTTCTCCAATGCGGACCTTCCTTCTCTTTACAATTCCTGAAAAGAAAACACACAAGAATATATGAAATGAGAAGTTCAACCTTTAGCTAGGGTTCGAGCGATCTCGTTGAACTCGTGATGGTGGTGATCGGTGGTAGTTGGTGATCAACGGAAGTGATGATGACGTCCGTTCTGAGCTTCGAAGGAAAGTATTTGCTCGTCGTGGCTTTTAAACGGCGCCGGTGAACCCTTTCCACTTAGATCGTCTCGTTTTGAGGATGGATGCGATGGTTTCTAAGTCCTTCCTTGTTGCCGCCCAGCCAGCTCTTTTCGGTCTCCCTCTCCGTCTAGGGTTTCACATCAGGTGATGTTGTTCCTTTTATATCTTCTGATTCTCTTTTGGGCCTTGCGATTTCCGATCCGCGTTTTGAGATTTGATTTCTTTTTCTCTTCGGATATGATTTGATCTTGTTGAATGTGATTTGAACTTGCCTTTTCGGATTCACTTTTGCTTGATTATTTTTCTGATAAGCTGATTGGATCTTTTCTTTCCCTTTCCGACTTACGGACTCAAATTCCCAGTATTTGATTGAATACGGATTTGGAAATTGCTTGTATGCTTCTGACTTCTGGATTAACTATTTCGAACACACATTAACTTTTCTTCTTCTTCTTTTAGAAAGGTGCTAACGCTTTGGTTGAATCCAAACTGCCGAGAAGGTTACGCGGTGATGATGACCTTAGGGTCTGAACTGCTATCGTGTGGTTGCTTCCGATTATGGTTGACGGCTTCGTCTGAACCTGTGTTAGATGCCATTGCCAAGTGGTTTTGGTTGCGTTGCCTTAGCGATGATGACCTTCGGGTCTGAGCTGATATTTTTGAGTTGATAGTTCGCACGAATTTGCAGTTCGACGTTCGGTAGGGAGTTGGTAACGGCTTCGGCCGTGGCTCTCCCGGCCACTCGAATTCTTATGCCCGATGATGGTTAAACTGAGGGCTGATATGACTTCGAATCTCTCTGTTGTTTCCATTGTTTTCATGCAGTTTTCTGACTTGATTGAATCAATTGGATGGCCTGGTATTCCACGCGTGATTGTTGTGAATCCTTGCTCTTTTCCTGTGATTAAACTCGTGGATTCATTTCGATGCTCAGTTTGGCGTGGTTATTCCTGTCCTGCTGCTGATGAATCTTGGCCTGAGCTCGATGTTTGCTGAACCGTGCCATGTTTCTGGTTTTTTTTCTGCTGAACTTGTTCTTTGAATTGACTTGAACCTGATTCTTTTGATGTACTTGCCATTCTATTTTCGGATACTGATGCTTTGACTTTTGCAGAGGAACCACTTGCGGATTTATTGGCTCATTTTCAGATTTGGTTTGTCTGTGGATTCAGTTTTTTGATATGGACTTTGATTCTGATATTATTTGTTGGATTTTTGCAGACAAGTCCTCTCTCTGATCTGGGATATCCGTATGGTTTGGATTTTCTACATTCAGTTGTGGATTATCCATGGATCTGATTAGCAATCTGTTGGCATCCGGATTTACTTGATAGATTCCAATTACGTATTGGTTTCGAAGCAATCTTTCGGCAAAATCCATTTCGACCCGAAACTTCTTTTTACTCCTCTCTTTCTTGGCTGTCCCGTATTGATAAGAACGGAAATTTCTTGATCTGACGCCGATGGTGCGGATCGGTAACGGGGGTAGGATGCGGCTTCGGTCGTGCCACTCCCGGCACTCAGTGATGACGTTGTTCTGAGAGTGTCGAAGATAACTTCTAACCCTTTCTTGCTTCTGTTTGTTTCTCTGTTCTTTTGCAGGTGATCGAGAGTTTCGTGGAGCACTCAAGGGAAGGATATCATGAAGAAGCCTTAGGAGTTTTTAGGATTTAGGATTTTCTTGGAATAGATACTCCATGTAAAAATGTAATCCTTTTGTAAATGAATGAGTTGAATTCAAAAGTTGTCTTGGTCCATTCCATTTGTAAATCAAATATTTATGAAATGAAATTCAACAATATTTATTCACTTCTCAAACGCAATCTATGAATAATCAACTCATTTCCACAAATATTTGAATTTACTTCCTAATTATAAAGTATAAGTATTCGCGAATGATATTCACAAACATTAAACTTTCACTTCCCTTTCCGTATTAGACAGTATTATGAACGATACTCACCATCTTTGTATCATTTGACCATTTTAACCGCAACCTGATTAACTCCAAATAAATTCAAAATAATCCCACTTATTGTATGTCCAAAATGCTTTATTGATGAACACAAAAACTGCTCAAACGGTCTTAGAACGAAACATGGGCAACGGATGGCCCACATTCAAATATGTTTCTGACCAATTTTCCAGTAGTAATGATGCCTTGATATAATCAAACCATGTGATAGAAATAGTGTCTCAAGTGTCTCAAAGCTTAGCAACAACCCGTCTTCAAAGAATTAGCGGAATCCACGTAAAATGACCAAAATACCCCTGGAACCAATCCTGCAAAACAAACACCTCCATGACTTGATAGTGGTTAGCAGATGCACAGATGAGATGCTATGCGAAATGACTGACTAAATATAAGGGTAAAATTTGGGGTATTACATACCTAAAGATGAAAGATTGTGAAGAACCGTTGCCAGACGAAGGACCAGAGTTGGGTTCCAAGTGGCAGTTAATATTTGATGGAGCTGTGAATTCCTATGGTAGCGGAATAGGGGCAATCATTACCACCCCCCATGGGTCGCACATCCCATTTACTGCTCGATTGACCTTTCCGGTTACCAATAATGAAGCTGAGTATGAGGCTTGCATCATGGGTCTTGAAGAAGCTATTGATTTGCGAATCAAACATCTGGATGTATACGGAGACTCAGCTCTAGTGGTGAATCAGATAAAAGGAGAATGGGAGACACGACAGCCTAATTTGATACCATATATGAATTATGCAAGGAGATTATTGCCTTTCTTTGACAAGGTGGAACTGCATCACGTGCCGCGAGCAGAAAATCAGATGGCCGACGCCCTGGCGATATTGTCTTCCATGTATAAAGTTAATTTTTGGAACGAGGCTCCCCGGATTGTTATCTCTCGGCTTGATAGGCCAACATTCATATTTGCTATTGACGAAGTATCCGATGATAAACCCTGGTACTTTGACATCCAGAATTTCCTGAAGAACAAGGAGTATCTGGCTGGGGCATCCAGTCGAGATCAGAAGACTCTTAGGGGATTGGCTGGTAATTTCTCTCTGAACCCGGATGATGTCTTGTACAAAAGAAACCACGACTTGGTGTTGCTACGCTGTGTAGATGAGAAAGAAGCAAAGTTGCTCATGGAAGAGATACATGAGGGTACATTTGGTACACATGCTGGTGGGCACGCTATGACGAGAAAACTGCTGCGGGCAGGTTATTATTGGCTAACTATGGAAACAGACTGTTTCAAGTTTGCAAAGAGGTGTCATAAATGCCAAATTTATGCGGACAAAGTTCATGTACCCCCAAGTCCTCTGAATGTGATGTCATCACCATGGCCGTTCTTGATGTGGGGAATTGATATGATTGGTAAAATTGAACCTACGGCATCAAACGGACACCGGTTCATCTTGGTGGCAATTGATTATTTCACCAAATGGGTGGAAGCAGCATCATATGCCAACGTGACCAAACAAGTGGTAGCCAGATTTATCAAAAGAGATATTATTTGCAGATATGGAATCCCTGAGCGAATTATCACCGACAACGATTCGAATTTGAATAACAAGATGATGAAAGAGTTGTGTCAGAATTCTAAGATTGAGCATCACAATTCTTCTCCTTACCGACCCAAGATGAATGGCGTTGTTGAAGCAGCCAATAAGAACATAAAGAAGATTGTCCAGAAGATGGTTGTGACATATAAGGATTGGTACGAGATGCTACCTTTCGCTTTGCACGGTTATCGTACGACGGTACGCACATCAAGATGGCAACCCCTTTTTCATTGGTATATGGAATGGAGGCAGTGTTACCATTGGAGGTTGAGATTCCTTCCTTGAGGGTTTTACGAGATGTCTAACTTGACGAGGCAGAATGGGTTAAAGATAGACTGAATCAGCTCAGCTTAATGGATGAGAAGAGGCTAGCTTCTCTAGCATACGGTCGGTTGTATCAGAGCCGGATGAAGAAAGCATACGATAAGAAGATACACCCTCGAAGCTTTCAGACGGGCGACCTTGTGTTGAAGAGGATTCTCCCGCCACAAACAGATCACAGGGGCAAGTGGACCCCTAATTACGAAGGTCCCTACGTTGTCAGAAAAGTCTTCTTTGGAGGAGCCTTGCTACTATATACCATGGATGGTGAAGACTTTACGTCGCCTGTGAACTCGGACGTAGTTAAAAAATACTTTGCTTAAAATTGACCCGCTGGACAGAAAAAGAGAGTCCAGGCAAAAATGGGGCATCCCGGCGAACCATAAAAAATGAATAAAAGGTTCGGGCAAAAGTTAGGGATAAAATTAAAAAGATGTACACCCGCGAAGTTGAAAACCTGCATTGGGCGACTTCGGCAAAAAAGGGTATCCCGATGAATTGAAAACCCGCAAAGGGCGGTTCACGCAAAAGTTAGGGATTTGAAAAGCAAATGGCTGCGGTCCGAATTTGATACTGCATTGCTCAATGGTTCGGGAGTACCTGGGGGTTCGTGTATCCGGCACAGTCTCTTCCGAAAAATTGAATACCGGGAAAGCGCCAGAGTCAGGCGAGTCATAGGAGGATCAGCTCATGATGTTTGTCTGCACCATGTTGCCGACATGTATACAAATTTGACTTGTATTCATGCTTCTTGTGTATACTTGTATATTGTTTGTGCGTAACTTCCTCTTTTCAGGAGTTGCATCCAGTGTACAAAGCTTCGCCTATTTACAGGCTCAATCAATAAAACATGTTATTTAGTATATGATGCTTGTTTTTTACTGTTTTGTATGTGAAAAACGCCGATGTTTTTGATAAACTTGCATTCGCATAACCTTGCTGGCCCTTGCCAATAATTGCTAAAACTTCGAATTGACTGAAGGAACATCACGGATACTAACCTGGATAGATTTGGTTGTACAGATTTGTGTTGTCTCATTTGTGTTTTGCAGGGTTCTCACCTTTGAAGCGAGTGATCGGAAGATCGTATTCCCCAGCCTGAGTCTCTTGATGAAGGACCTGACTTTATTTGACGCTATTCCCAGCAGGTCGCACCTCACCCCCAGAGAAGTTGAGATGATATCGTCCCGTACCGAGGGAAGGATTATTTTCCCCAGAAGAGTATCCTTATGGAAGTTGTCCAAGAGATATCCCCAGCAAGTCAAAATCAGTATCCCCTGCAGAGGTTGCACTCCCCAGAGAGTCGAGTATGTGAATGATCAATCCTTAGCTGGGAGAATTCCCACAGTGTTTAACCAAGTCATAGTTGGTTCAGAAGGACTATCCTCAGCGGAGTAGTAGCTCCGAGTTTGTAAGTTGTGCCCAGACAGTGTGTTTCCCCCGGAAGGTTCATTTTTCCCCGGCCGAGTCGCCTCTTCCCCAGCTGAGTTACTCTCCCCAGCCGAGGATGTTCTTTCCTCCCAGTGGAAATCGAAGTTTAATCTCTCCCCGGTGGAGTTGGTTGTATGTCCGACATTTATTTTACCAGAATACCCGTTCATCCCCAACATGGTGGTATTCGTCTTTAGCATTCCGTGTTGACGAAGCAAGTCTATCAGAGTTCCCTCCAGCAGCTTGAACCTGCATTCGCATTTGCATATAGTGTCATATTTGCATTTACCCAAAAACGCGTAGCATATCCGTGATGTACGGAGCATTACGCCATTCTCAAACATGCGCATTTTGAAACATAAGCCAGGTTGGTTAACCTTTGGTTTTTCAAGTGTTGTTTCCCTTGCAGGTGAGGGAGCTCTTGCTCAGATTAATTACCAAATATTAAAGGTCTCAGCATGAGACATGTGATGATAATGTTCGTCTTGTCGTTATTCCCCACAGAGTCGCTTGTTTAAGTTTCTCTTACCCCTCCAGCAGAGTATTTCTTCAAGATTGTTGTTATGACAGTAAGCAAAAGATTTCGTGAATCAAGATTTCTGAGGTGGCCGCTTACGTTGAAGTAGGTGTCTGGCAGTTTCGCTTCAGAACATCCCCAGTAAAGTCCTTCTCAAATTTGATACCATGTTAGCACCAAAGTTTGAAGATTGGATCAGTCATATTGCTACCCATTTGATTGATGGAGTCAGCTGCTGCAAAGAATCGACAGAGAAGCTGTATCAGAGCTATTTTCCCGTAGTGGTGACGGAGTTATTTTCCCGTAGTGATGACGGAGTTATTTTCCCGTAGTGGTGACGGAGTTATTTTCCCGTAGTGGTGACGGAGTCATTTCCCGTAATGGTGGCGGAGTCATTTCCCGTGGTGGTGACAGAGTTATTTACCCGTAGTGATGGCGGTGTTATTTTCCTGTAGTGATGACAGAGTATTACCCGTAGTGATGGCGGTGTTATTTTCCTGTAGTGATGACAGAGTATTACCCATAGTGATGGCGGTGTTATTTTCCTGTAGTGATGACAGAGTATTACCCGTAGTGATGGCGGTGTTATTTTCCTGTAGTGATGACAGAGTATTACCCGTAGTGATGGCGGTGTTATTTTCCTGTAGTGATGACAGAGTATTACCCGTAGTGATGGCGGTGTTATTTTCCTGTAGTGATGACAGAGTATTAGTGATGGCGGTGTTATTTTCCTGTAGTGATGACAGAGCATTACCCGTAGTGATGGCGGTGTTATTTTCCTATAGTGATGACAGAGTATTTCCCGTAGTGGTGGCGGAGTTATTTCCCGTGGTGGTGACAGAGTTATTTCCCGTAGTGGTGGCGGAGCTATTTCCCGTAGAGGTGGCGGAGTCATTTTCCCGTAGTGATGGCGGAGTTATTTTCCTGTATCATTGGCAAAGTCATGTTTTGTTGGCAGAGTTACTTCCCCAGTAAAAGCGTCAGAAAGATTGTATGTTGTTAGCAGAATTATTCATACCCATTTGATTGACGGAGTCATGTGATTAAACAAAGAAAACTGTGATCAGTTGCGTTTGCATTAAAGGATAAGCTGCTGTAAATAGACAGAGACGCTGTATATAGTGAGTTTCCAGAATCAAGTACTGCTATGATAGGCAAAGAAGTGGTATTTGCGTATTGATAGAATTAGCCCCATAGTAAGATGGAATATTTTGGTGGGTTTTGTTCCCCAAACAGTTGTGCGGTTTATTTCTGCAGTTGGAAAATTTTCGGGTTTTATTAGTATTCAACCGTCTCGTACCTTGAATGTTTGAAAGTCGTTCGCTCTTCACCCAGTCGGGTCCAAGCCGCTTGAATAGGGGCAATGACCTCCAAGCAAGACGGTGGGCGTACCCCGTTGATTCATTTCAATCCAAGCTTCCTCTTGGGCGTTCCCTAATGAGTTGTATCCAACAAACATGACCATTGTCAATAACCTTACTATTATCCTTTTGGTGATAGCCGAACCTCGTCGGTTCAACCTAGCCTGCATCATTTTGGTGTTGGTAACCTTCAATTTATGTCGTTCTATCATCCTTTTGGTGATAGCAACCTGTGTGGGTGAGTTTTGCTCTGTCATCCTTTTGGTGGGGGGTCTGTCATCTTATTGATGTCAGATTGTGCGATAGTGTTTGTCCTATCATCCTTTTGGTGGTAGTCGCCAGTGTGAGTTTCGCTCCGTCATCCTTTTGGTGGAGGGTCTGTCGTCTTGTTGATGTCATATTGTGCGATAGTGTTTGTCCTATCATCCTTTTGGTGGTAGTGTCCGGTGTGAGTTTCTCTCTGTCATCCTTTTGGTGGGGGGTCGGTCATCTTGATTGATGTCAGATTGTGCGATAGTGTTTGTCCTATCATCCTTTTGGTGGTAGTGGCCGATGTGAGTTTCGCTCCGTCATCCTTTTGGTGGGGGGTCTGTCATCTTGTTGATGTCAGATTGTGCAATGGTGTTTGTCCTATCATCCTTTTAGTGGTAGTGGCCGGTGTGAGTTTCGCTCCGTCATTCTTTTGGTGGGGGGTTTGTCATCTTGATTGATGTCATATTGTGCGATAGTGTTTGTCCTATCATCCTTTTGTTGATAGCAACATGTGTGGGTGAGTTTCGCTCTACCATCCTTTAGGTGGGGGTCTGTCATCTTGTTGATATCAGATTGTACGATAGTGTTTGTCCTATCATCCTTTTGGTGGTACTGGTCTATATGAGTTTCGCTTTGTCATCCTTTTGGTAGGGGGTCTGTCATCTTGATTGATGTCAGATTGTGTGATAGTGTTTGTTTTATCATCCTTTTGGTGATAGTAGCCGGTGTGAGTTTCGCTCCGTCATCCTTTTGATGGTGGGTCTGTCATTTTGTTGATGCCGGATTGTTCGAGTGTTTTGCTCTATCATCCTTTTGGTGGTAGTAGACAATGTTTTGCTCTACCATCCTTTTGGTGGTAGTAGTCGGTGTGAGTTTCGCTTTGTCATCCTTTTGGTGGGGGGTCTGTCATCTTATTGATGTCAAATTGTGCGATAGTGTTTGTCCTATCATCCTTTTGGTGGTAGTGGCCAACGTGAGTTTCACTCTGTCATCCTTTTGGTGGAGGGTATGTCATCTTATTGATGTCAGACTGTGCGATAGTGTTTTGCTCTATCATCCTTTTGGTGGTAGTAGCCAGTGTGTGTTTGCTCTATCATCCTTTTGGTGGTAGTAGTCGTGCGTGTTTCGTCTCATTATCCTTTTGGTGATGGCGACCGTTTGCTAGTTATTCACTGTCTACTCGAGGGGAGATCTGGACCCCTTATCCCATCTCCCGAACATTCCATTTCTTTTCGGACAAATTTAGGGTTTTCTTTATATCTAATTGTCTTCTACCTTAAGAGAATGAATGCCATAGCCGTTCATCTTACTCGGTCTAAGCCAATTAGATAGGGGCATCTGTCATACCCTAAATTTGTCATATCATTTCAATTTTCTGATACCAGGTTTTATTGTGCATTCATGATCTTACTATAGGTGGTCATTTGGCCTTTAGCCATGATCCTATGAGGTTTCAAGTATGGAGGATTTGTTTACACCTATTATGATTCCAGGCCCGCGCGAATGTGTGAAATCATAGTGAGAATGAGAGAGGATATACAGCATGGCTAATTGGTCCAGATATGATCAAGTGACTTCAAGGCTTGTTTCAAGATTTTTTTGGTCATATTCAAGACACATTCCAAGCGGCTCAAGCATATATACAAGCCATTATTTGGAAATTTGTTTCATTGAGTGTTTATTAGTGGTTTCTAGCTATAATCATAAGTTTCCAAGGCGTAACCAATTTGAGATCAAGTCATATGCGTCATGTTTGGATTGTTTTCAATTTATATGGGACTTATTTCAAGTGATGAGTTGAATTGTTTATTTTGCAAGCCACAATGGGAAGCTATGGTTCGAAGTCTCAACTTGTTTCAGAAGTCGCCTAAAATATTAACGTCTTATTCTTTTTTCAAGAACATGACTTCAAGTTGTTAGATTTTAAGGCCAATTTTGAGTCATTAAGGCGATGTGGGTTAAGTGGCATGATAGAGGAATCCCAAGTTTAATGGTCATAATTTTATTCAAAGTTAACATGCTACCATTTTGTTTCGAGTTCAAGAAATTGTTGATTAGAAATGCAGTTCAAGTAAATATGGGGTGTTTATGTGGTACAATTCAAAAGCCCAATTACATTGTTCTAAAAAGTTGTGTGGAAAGTTATGAAGAACTCATAAATTAAAAGCCCATCCTTCACAAAGTTAATATAAAATTTCAAAGTTGAATTTCAGCTGGCCCACTTCATTTCATCTAAAGCAACACATTGAAACCAAATTTCATGCAAGCCATCAGCCATAGTGCCAAGACCTGCAACATCCTATGGTTACAAGTCATCATATAAATATTAAAAAAAAACAAGAAGAGACTTGTACCTGCAAAAGGAATTCGCTCCGCAACAAAAGTGTACCATCCCTGTTGTGCAAGAAGTCGGGTCGTCCTTCCATCCTCATTCCACTCACACACCACGCAGCAAGAAAACTGCAAACCTACAAACAAGTTAAAACACGATACCATGAAATGGTACAAAAACAACAAAGTGGCCTGCATAAAAAGAAAAAATAGGACAGCTGCAAATGGATACATAACATACACATCACAAAACAATGTAGTCGGACAGCCAACAATTCCAAAACGCAGAATTTGTAGCAAAAATGACAGTAACCTCAACCGCGATAAGATCATTGCAGCATTTTTTTTCATGGATAGAGGAACATCCCTCGTTTCACTCAACCCACGAACCCCAAATTTTCTTCTTCAACCCATTTAAACCTCTTCAAACCCATTACAAAAAGGAGACACTCTGCTCAAATATCTAGACCCTATTTCCAAAGCCTTTCCTTCAATTCTTTCTTATTCCATCAATAACCTTTCCATTAACTTTAAAACTCCTTCAACCCGTTTTTTGCCTTAACCAAAACCCCTTCCTTAAACTCACCACCTCTTCCATCTTCAAACAACCGAACCCAAAATCCAAGAAAGAACCTAACCTAGAAAACCAGAAGAGAAAGAATGAAATGTTTCATAAATCACACAAACCTGAACTTGAATCACGATCAAAGATGACCGGCCGTAAGACGGAAAGATTGGAGCTTTTCGAGATTCGCAAGTTGAAGGTTGGAGTCTTGATTTTATTTTCTGTTTTGATCTCCATGAGGGAAACCGGTTCGTGTCGCCGGGACTCTCTCTTGAAGAAAATAGTTGTTCTTTTGCCTCATCAAAACCTTGTTTTTCATGTTTCCGTTTTCTCGTTTTCCTCTGAATCGGGTGCTATGTTTGGAAAGAAGAAGAATAGCCAGCAATGTTGTTTTATCATTTATTTCATTTTATGAATGTTATCCGTGTGATTAAAAGGTCTTTTCTCAACACATGAGTGAAGTGGAGTGTACCGAGCACTTTGATATGGTCATGGTACCGTTTTTTTTGTCACGTTTTTTTACCTGCTTTTTGAGTTGATGGGCCTGTGAGCCCATATGATGCTCATTCATATCCCCACCCCCATGTTCTTCATACACCCTTCTTTTCTTGTAGTTTTTTTTATTTTTCTAATGAGCTTTCTAAATATCTTGTTAATTATTTTGCAAAGGAACTATTTTTTGAATGATCTTGTTAAGTTTTGTTAGATATTTATTTTATTTATTTGTTGGTTTAGTATTTCAGTATTTATCTTGGTTTTCATTTTTTTTAATTTTAATTCTTCTCTATCGTTTTTAGGGTCGATGAAGAGACCTCGAAATTGTTTTTTCCGTCAAATTATTGATGAAAAACGATAAATCTGAGACCAAACTTTCTTTTTATTTTCATTTTCGATTTTTATCCATTTTTATTCATTTATATTTATAATTTTTATTCGTTTTTATTCATTTTAATGTTTTTGGTCAATGACGAAGCCTTAAGAATTGTTAACGGTCAAACTATTGATAGATGACAATTTATTCTCGATCATTTAATTTTTTATTTCAATTTCTTTTTCATTTTCCATTTTTATTTTTTTCCGATCTATGATATCTTTCGATTCATAAATGTCGCTCTATCGAAGTCGATAACCTTCTCGATTTGAATTCTATGGAAAATGACCATTTGGGTCATTTTCTTTACTTTGACATAATGTTTGCAAGTAAGACGAGATCCACCTTTTTTTAGTTTGTGCGACATGATTAAATTAGAGAATGGTCTTCAATACCATTTTTCTATCTTGTTTTAGCACGGATATCAATTTATGCGACCTTTTATAGTTCGAATTTCATCATAAGTCGAGCTATGACGGTTTAGCGTCACATTTGTCTCGATTTAATTCCTAACAAACTAACCACTAACTTTAATTTCCGTCAAATATCAACTGTTTTATTTTTCAATCAAGTATTATTGTTATATTACCTTGCTATATTATTCATATTGTTCATACTCACATCATATTCATCATTCTTATTCACCCATATTCAAAAACACATAATAAACTATCGAAACGCTAAAAGCCAAATTGGTGGACTGTTGGATCATTGGTCATTTGCAGGAACCCTAACATCGAGTTTGTGCTCGACTTTGCTCAAGGCGTAGTTTAGGACACAATGCACACACACACGACTTTCACTTGGGCTACCTAACAATGAGACCCCTTTATTTAGTGCAATCCCGTGTAAATTATATGTACCCCTCTCCCATTCCGATGTATGTTTCGTATTTCTTTGATTATAGGTTTATCTTCTAGGATCACCCATAGGGACTAGCATAGATCAAACTATTTTCAAACTAATTCTCGATTCATCATCAAGCCACTTTCAAACACCCTCTGTAAGTCGAGTGCTCGTCCGCATTCGCCATCGATCTATTACACACACTTCACAGTGGTTTCAATATTGGGGGCACTCTCAGGGACTAGTATCGTTTCTCACAACCTAACCCTTGATGCGTCAGTCAAGCTGGTTCCGTTTTTAATCCAAACCATCGACTCGTCGTCGAGCCACTTTTCAAACCATTTCCATTCCACTACACGTTTCGCACGCGAAAAACAGGTCAAACCCTTGATCCAACGTCAAGCGAATTTTCATAGCAAACTATCAATCAATTAACAACTATTTAATTCTTTTCAAGGTGTAAAGAGTGGGTTCAAGTCTTTGATCTTGATTTCGGTTGTTTGGATGTGAGTTATTTTATTTGTGTGTGAGCAATTGACGCCTTTAAATAACATTAACAACCCGACAACGTCCAACCTCTCATCCTTTTAAACACCATTCAAACATATCTTCTTTCTTGATGAAAAAGAGAGAGTTCCAAGTCTTTGGTTAGCTCTCCCGATTACTTGGGTACGAGAAGTCTTTCTTAAGCTTCGAGTAATCAGCGTCCGATTCCAACCACTCATTATTCAAACACCATTCAAACATATCTTCTTTCGTGATGAAAAAGAGAGAGATCCAAGTCTTTGGTTAGCTCTCCCGATTACTTGGGCCCGAGAAGTCTTTCTTAAGGTTCGAGTAATCGCCGTCCGATTCCAACCATTCACTTCAAACACCACTCAAACAACTTTCTTTTCGTGATGAAAAAGAGAGAGATCAAAGTCTTTGGTTCACTCTCCTGATTACTTGGGCCCGAGAAGTCTTTCTTAAGCTTCAAGTAGTCATCATCCGATTAAGCTTCACCTTTCAAGTACAACCTTATCTTTTGAGATGAAAAAGAGAGATAGTCAAGTCTTTGAATCGCTTTCCTGATTACTTGGGTCCGAGAAGTCTTTCTTAAGCTTCAAGTAATCTTCATTCGTACCCCGCTTCAACTCAATTCAATCCCGTTTCTTTTCGTGGTGGTTACCACGAATTACGAACGCTCTGATTCTGCATTCATTTTTAATGTAAGATACGTAGGCACAAGATTGTGATGATCTTGGCGAGCACACTTCTATCTTCCTCTGTTATTCCATCCATAATCCCCTCCATCTTCCGTTCCCCCCATCATTTCCTGTAGTCAAACTACGACACTCTGATTTCTCATTCTCGTCCAAATAAGCATACGTAGGCACAAGGACCCCAATCCTTGGCGAGCACCCTATCCTATAACCACCCATTTTACCCAAGCATCTTTATCCCTTTATCGTATCGTTTAGTATTTATTATTGAGAAGAGAACAACTAAGCTTAGCTAACTTTCATCACAATTCGAATTAAGATGTTCCCGTTGGGTACAACGGACGTGAGGGGTGCTAGTACCTTCCCCTTGTGTAACCGACTCCCGAACCCAGGAACATCAAGTTGCGACGGCCGTGTTTCCTTTTTGTTTTAAGATGTTTTCTTAATATTTTCCTCTCCCGTTAATTCGGGATAAATAAAGTTCGGTGGCGACTCTGTCGAACCGCATTTCCGCGCCTTTAGCGTGAGGGTCGTTTCTCTGAAATGTCTCCGTGATTTTTCGAGGTGCGACATGCTTGAACTTGCTCCATAGTCAACTTCTAGCTTCTTTGAAAAGTTAAGTCTGAAATTCTGAAGAAAACCGGATTAGGATAACAAAAGACTATCCTCGAACACCTGGAGTGCACATGAACGTGATAGTACAATGCAAACATGTTTATATATCTCATTATCACCATCAAACGAAAACAAACAAGTTTTACAAATAAGTTTGCACTTTAATAGAAAAGAAACTACACATGCAAAGAAATGACATGATATAAAAGATCGCCAACTTCGGGGAACTGGGCTTTCCAATCTTGATTCTCTACTAAGCTAATCACCTCCAGAATTGCTCGTCGAAGTCAGTCTGATACTCATATGAACATCTGCTCTGAGTGAAGTCTTCCATAACAAGGATTGATGAACCCACATGACTGGATGAAGGAGGATTGTTGATCTGAATACCCTGGGTGTGAGTGAGAATATATTGGAGTCAATTCACTGCACACGCCATCTAAGTTTGCAAGACATGTCTATCCCCTCAAACATGACCCCGTCCACTATCAACATGAGATTAAGGGTGATCAATTCCTCAATTGGTCAATAGACAGACGAAAATCATGATGGGGCATAAACCATCTTTACCAAACTATAAGAGCGTTCATTGACACACTGAGCCACCACTCCTCACTTGCAGCATCCTGGAGAAGCACAGCTTCTCCCCCACTTGATTCATTCCCACTTCTGCAGACAAAGGTTAGAAAACAAACATGTACCGACAGTGCTTTTACGCACATGTCGCATACCAGGGGACAATTAACATTAGACAACTTGGCTGGACGAACCGACCTGCTCTGATACCACTAATGTAACACCCTTTTCTACCCCACGATTAAAAGGCACATTTTTCACATAAATCAGAGTAAAATATTTAACTTAATAAAAGCCACCTCAAAAGGGCGTACATTTCTCAAATCCTCAAAAATAGGTCAATGCTCCGTAAACAACGAGTTTTCTCAAAATACATCAAATTGCACAAAGCAGCGGAACTCAAAGGTATAAATCAAGGTTTTCCTCATACGGGGAGATAAGCAAAATAACTCAACAGTATATAGTTTAACTCAAAAGAACCCAACCCGATGTTACATATTAGAGCAAGACCCTCTAAGTTAACCAAAAGGCTAACAACTCAAAGACTTCAAAAATCCTCAACGGCGTCCACGACTAAACCTAATCATCTGCATGTTACCCACGCGGAGGTAACATTCAAATAGGTAGGGTGAGTAAAACAATTCAGAATAATCAATGTATAAAAATCAATATATAAATGGCGTTATAATCATATTCAACACATTCATATCCTTCAATATGCCTCAAAGGCCATAACGTCATAAATCATACAAAAGACCCATAAATGCAAATGCAACAAGACTCAATGCATGTGGTATCAATCATCACAGCACGATGGACACTGGGCCATCAACCCTTCATAGATCCCCATCAATAGGATCAATTCTACTTGAGAACTGGAGCATATCAAAACACTTCACGTCCATACAATGGGATTGAAGCCAAAGTAATCGAGGTCCTGAACCGAAGTCCAGATGCACATGAATGCATGATGCACACGTCACAAATCATCCTCATACTAACATCATAGGTGCATCATCATTCATCATATTCATCATCATCAAACTTCATAGCTCATCATCATAATCATCATCATACGTCATGTCATCATAACTTATCATAATGATCATCATTCCTCACGTCATTATAATTCATCATAATAATCATCATACATCATAGAAAATCATCATATAATCATGTACAAATCACATAGCACTCACAATTATACTCATATCAATTCATCATATTATCACATATTATCACATATTAATTTATAATGATACTCGCGGTAATCCTCGTACTATCGCCGATTAATCACATAAACCTCACTATCATACTCATGTTAACTCATCGCAGAAATCACCAAATCAAACATATAGGCATCACTGCACACGATTAACATTCGCGAAACTCTGCTACATTTGCTGGCATGTTCGCTAGGCGAGTCTAGGGCGAGTTTCTTCGCTAGGCGAAGGATTCTTTGCTAGGCAAGTTTGGGAATAACATTGATCTCTAGGCGAAGCATTCTTCACTAGGAAAATTGTGCGACAACAGCAACTTCTGCTACGCACCAGAACCTGAAATCGCTCAAAAAGCTCTACGATTCGCTTCCCCAATGCCCCCAAAATATCCCTAAATCATCCTTAAGGTCCTACGGCGATAAAGGCACAAAACCTACGGTTTATTAGGCCAATCCCGGATCATATTTCCACCCTAAATCACAAATTTCCCTACAATTTTCCCCAAAGGCATCAGAGTTACTCACATTCAAATATTCTTATTCCTTCAGGTCAGACAGGTTCAAATCATAGTTTTAGCCACGAAGGCCTAAGGTTTCCCTTTTTCCCCAATTGAACCACGGCTAAATTTACCTATAATCGGTTTAGGCCACGAAGGCCAAAGATTATAATTTCTCATCTCTACCCTTAAAACCCTTAACCCTTAAATCAACCTTACTACATCGAAATCTACACATAGAAAATTATGAAAGGCAATACTCCCCATACCTTAATCGTTAATTCAAAGCCTTCACAAATCGGTCAGGGAATCTTTCAACGCTTCTGCCTCCAATTTCCTCCTCAGAGCTCTCTGGCCTCAATTCTCTTCACGGTTAACAAATGAATCCTAATCCTTCAAAATTCTCTTTTTGTTAAACCTAGACTTGGGCCTCACAATTTGGGCTTTTCCCATAATGCCCTTACTAACTCCTCTTAAATGTCCAATTTACCCTTCTTTCACTTATATTTATTTTAAATAATAATAATAATACTAATCTTTCCATATTGTATACTATTAATTAAATAAATAATTCAAAAATGCATAATTCCCAATAATCCACAAAACCGCCGAAAACCACCAAAATACGAATATTCTCAATTAAATAAATTAATTAAAATATTCCAATTAAATTTGGGGTGTTACAACTCTCCCCCACTTAAAAGAATTTTCACCCTCGAAAATCACCTCAAGGAAACAGAGTCGGATACAACTCCCTCATCTGATCCTCACGCCCCCAAGTCCAACTTTCTCCAGTTGGTCCTCCCAAAACTACCTTTACCAAGGCAATCTATTTACCTCGAAGTTGCTTCTTGTTCATCAATATGAACTAGCAATGCCTCAACAGTCAAATCATCTCTCACTTGTACATCATCCATCTAAATCACATGCGACAAATTTGGAATGTACTTCCTCAACGGAGACACATGAAACACATCATGCAAATTCACAAGCGACAGCGGTATGACAGTCTAACATGCTACTTCTCCCACACTTCCGCTACGCCATTCTAATACATACCAACAAAACAAGGTGTGAGCTTCCGAGACTTCAAAGCTCGACCAACACCAGTTACCGACGTAACTCTCAAAACACATGATCTCCCCCTTGAAATTCCAGTACTTCCCTCCTCTTATCATAGTAACTCTTCCGACGACTCTGTGAAACTTTCATTTTTTCCTTGGATCCTCTTGATCTTTTCAGTCGTCTCTTACGCAATCTCAGGTCCGAGTATAACACTCTCGCCTGACTCATATCAACACAAAGGAGTCCAACACCTCCCACCATACAAATCCTTATACGGTGCCACTCCGATACTAGAATGATAACGGTTATTGTAGGTAAACTCAACCAACGGCAAATGACTATCCCACGATTCACCTTGATCCAACATACGAGCCCCCAGCAAATCCTCTAAAGACTGGATAGTTCTCTCTGTCTATCCATCCGTCCGCGGATGATAGGTTGAACTCAACCTCAACATGGTACCCAAAGCGTCTGCAATCTCTCCCAAAATCTCGATGTAAATCTCATATTTCCATATGATACAATAATCAACGGTACCTCATGCAACTTCACAACTTCCTCAACATACATCTCATCTAGCTTCAGCATAGAATGATTAATCCTCATTGGTAAGAAATGAGCTGATTTAGTCAACCTATCCAAAATCACCCAAATTGAATCATATCTCTCTCACAGTCTTCCGCAAACCCGACATAAAATCCATGGAAATACTATCCTATTTCCACTATGGAATATTCAACGATTGCGTCAGACCCAATGGTCTCTGATGTTCAATCTTCGACCTCTGGCAAGTCTAACCAGCATATACAAACTCAACCACTTCTTTCTTTATCTCTGGCCATCAAAACAATTTCCTCAAATCTGGGTACCTCTTCGTAGCACCAGTATGGATACTCAATCTACTTCGATGTATTTCCTCAAGAATACTCTTTTTCAACTTAACAATATCTGGAACACAAACTCTATCACGACATCTTATGATACTATTTTCATTAATCCGAAAATTAGCTCTTCGACTTGGATTCATCAAATTCAACGATCTACCAACTCAAATCAGATTTCCGAGCTCCTCGGATCTCATCAAGAATACCACTAGTACGCCTCAACATACAAAGCTTAACTCCATAAGAAGTCTCTTCACAAACCAAACTCATATCACAAAATTGGTCAATCAGTTCTAACTCTTTTACCATCATCATCGGTATATGCGAAGATATCCTACACAATGCATCAGCTACCACACTTGCTTTATCCGAATGGTAATTCAACCTAAAATCATAATCCTTCAGAAGTCTCAATCATCTCCTCTGCCTCATATTCAACTCTTTCTAATTAACCAAATACTTTAAGCCCTTATGATCACTAAATATCTCAATTTCGAACCAAACAAATAATGCCTCCAAAGCTTCGACACAAACATAACAACCACCAGCTCTAAATCATGCTTCATATAATTCCTCTCATGCATTTTAAGTTTCCTTGAAGCATAAGCTAAAACTTGTTGATGTTGCATTAACACACCTCCCAATCCCATCAGCTAAGCATCACAATATACAACAATGGTTCTATCGGATTCGGCAAAATCAAACCTGAGTTGTTGTCAGTCTTCTCACAAGCTCTTGCAACTTTTCTTCATACTTTGCATCCCAAAGCAAAAGCTTGAACCTTCCTAGTCCACTGCTTCAATGGCAAATATGACTTGGAAAAATCCTCCAATGAATTCCAATAACAATATGCCAACCCAAGAAAACTTCTAATCTCAAATACAGGTTTTTGGAGCTTCCCATTGCCATACAGCTCCAACCTTCGTCATATCAACCACAACTTGCCCAAATAAGTATGAAAAATCCTGTTCATACTCTACAAACCCACATGGTGCATTAGTCACACCACATGGCATTACGAAATACTCAAAATGTCCATACCTTGTTTTAAAAGCAGTCTCCTGAATATCTTCAGCCTTCACACGAATCTGATGATACCCAGTTCTCAAATCTATCTTACTTGACACACTTGCAACAACCAACTGATCCATCAAATCATCAATCCATGGAAGTGAACACTTATTCTCGATAGTCACCTTGTTCACTTATCTATAATCCACCCAAAGCCTCATAGAACCTTCTCAAGCAAATCTTCAAGTTGCCTCTTCAACTCTTTCAATCCCAATGCAGGCATACGATATGGAGCCATCAATATCAGACTAGTTCTAAGAACTAACTCGATCGCAACTCCACTTCACATTCCGGCAGTAAATTATTTATCTCATTAGGAAAATCTCTAAAATACTCACAACTAATTGGCACACGCCAACTTCCCCATTTTCATTAACACTCAAGTTTCCATCAAAATAACCATCTCAGCACCATCCTGCACCGACTTATCAAAACAATCTATAAGCATTTCGCTTAACCCAAAGAAATTCACTGCACACACCATCTAAGCTTGCAAGACACATCTATACCCTCAAACATGACCCCGTCCACTATCAACAAGAGATTAAGGGTGATCAGTTTCTCAATTTGTCAATAGACAACCAAAAATCATGATGGGGCATAAACCATCTTTACCAAACTATAAGAGTGTTCATCGACACACTGAGCCACCACTCCACACTTGCAGCATCCTGGAGAAGCACAACTTCTCCCTCACTTGATTCATTCCCACTTCTGCAGACAAAGGTTAGAAAACAAACGTGTACCGACAGTGTTTTTATGCAATGTCGCATACCAGGGGACAATTAACATTAGACAACTTGGCCGGACGGACCGACCTGCTCTGATACCACTAATGTAACACCCTTTTCTACCCCACGATTAAAAGGCACATTTTTCACATAAATTAGAGTAAAATATTTAACTCAATAAAAGCCACCTCAAAAGGGCGTACATTTCTCAAATCCTCAAAAATAGGTCAAGGCTCCGTAAGCAACGGGTTTTCTAAAAATACATCAAATTGCACAAAGCAGCAGAACTCAAAGGGTATGAATAAAGGTTTTCCTCATACGGGGAGATAAGCAAAATAACTCAACAGTATATAGTTTAACTCAAAAGAACTCAACCCGATGTTACATATCAGAGCAAGACCCTCTAAGTTAACCAAAAGGCTAACAACTCAAAGACTTCAAAAATCCTCAACAGCGTCCACGGCTAAACTTGATCCTCTGCACGTTACCCACGTGGAGGTAACATTCAAACATGTAGGGTGAGTAAAACAATTCATAATAATCAATGTATAAAAATCAACATATAAATGGCATCATAATCATATTCAACACATTCATATCCTTCAATATGCCTCAAAGGCCACAACGTCATAAATCATACAAAGGACCCATAAATGCAAACGCAACAAGACTCAATGCATGTGGTACCAATCATCACAGCGCGATGGACACTGGGCCATCAACCCTTCATAGATCCCCATAAATAGGATCAATTCTACTTGAGAACTGGAGCACATCAAAACACTACACATCCATACAATGGGATTGAAGCCAAAGTAATCGAGGTCCTGAACCGAAGTCCGGATGCACATGAATGCATGACACACACGTAACAAATCATCCTCATACTAACATCATAGGTGCATCATCATTCATCATATTCATAATCATCAAACGTCATAGCTCATCATCATAATCATCACCATACGTCATGTCATCATAACTTATCATAATGATCATCGTACATCACGTCATTATAATTCATCATAATAATCATCATACATCATAGAAAATCATCATATAATCATGTACAAATCATATATCACTCACAGTTATACTCATATCAATTCATCATATTATCACATATTATCACATATTAATTTATAATGATACTCACGGTAATCCTCGTACTATCACCTATTAATCACATAAACCTCATTGTCATACTCATGTTAACTCATCACAGAAATGACTGAATCAAGTATCAAGGCATCGCTGCACACGGTCAACATTCACGTAACTTTTCTACGTTCGCTGGCATGTTCGCTAGGCGAGTCTGGGGCGAGTTTCTTCACTAGGCGAAGGATTCTTCGCTAAGCGAGTCTAGGAACAACATTGTTCTCTAGGCGAAGCATTCTTCAATAGGCGAACTGTGTGATGGCAGCAACTTCTGCTACGCACCAGAACCTGAAATCGCTCAAAAAGCTCAACGATTCGCTTCCCCAATGCCCCCCAGAACATCCCTAAATCATCCCTAAGGTCCTATGGCGATAAAGGCACCAAACCTACGGTTTATTAGGCCAATCCCGGATCATATTCCCACCCTAAATCACAAATTTCCCTTCAATTTCCCCAAAGGCATCAGAGTTACTCACATTCAAATATTCTTATTCCTTCAGGGTCAGACAGGTTCAAATTATAGTTTTGGCCACGAAGGCCTAAGGTTTCCCCTTTTCCCTAATTGAACCACGGCTAGATTTACCTATAATCAGTTTAGGCCACGAAGGCCAAAGATCATAATTTCTCATCTCTACCCTCAAAACCCTTAACCCTTAAATCAACCTTACTATATCGAAATCTACACATAGAAAATTATGAAAGGCAATACTCCCCATACCTTAATCGTTGATTCAAAGCCTTCACAAATCGGTCAGGGAATCTTTCAACGCTTATGCCTCCAATTTCCTCCTCAGAGCTCTCTGGCCTCAATTCTCTTCACGGTTAACAAATGAATCCTATTCCTTCAGAATTCCCTTTTTGTTAAACCTAGACTTGGGCCTCACAATTTAGGCTTTTCTCATAATGCCCTTACTAACTCCTCTTAAATGTCCAATTTACCCTTCTTTCACTTATATTTATTTTAACTAATAATAATACTAATATTTCCATATTGTATACTATTAATTAAATAAATAATCCAAAAATGCACAATTCCCAATAATCCACAAAACCACCGAAAACCACCAAAATACAAATATTCTCAATTAAATAAACTAATTAAAATATTCCAATTAAATTTGGGGTGTTATAGACGCGGCTGACGGTGATATGACTGTTGACTCTGAGAAGATCCCTGATTTAGAGAAGAATATTGTCCCTGTGGAGAGAATGGTATCTGATATGGTGACTCGGAAGATTGTTGACTTCGAATACTTGAAATATCTAAGTACTGAGGCTTTTCCCATTCTTCCTGAGAACTGACAATTGATTCACCTTAACCAACTGAGATGTTCGGGACGTCTTGAATCTTTCCACTCTTGAGTGTGCTCTCGAATACGTTCCCTAACTACTATCAAGTCAGAAAATTTTAATGCCTCATTTCCAATCATATTGTTCAAGTATGGACCTTGCAAAGTATTCATGAACAGTTCAACCAATTCCCTGTCTAGAAGTGGTGGTCGAACGCGAGCAGCTAACTCTTTCTATCTCTAAGCATACCCTTTGAAGGATTCACTGTCTTCTTGAGATAAGTCTTGCAACTGCATGCGGCTGAGAGCCATGTCAAGATTATAATTGTATTGCTTCATAAATGCGTTGGCTAGGTCTAACCATGATCAGATGCAACCACTCTATAACTGCATATACCAACTCAATGATGCCCCACTTAGAATTTCCTGGAAATAGTGAATCATAAGTTTGTTGTTATGGACATATGAGGTCATTCTTCTGCAAAACATTACCAAATGTTGCTTTGGACAACTATCCCCTTTGTACTTCTCAAAATTAGTTGTCTTAAACTTCGGAGGCATCACAAAGCCTGGCACCAAACACATGCTTGAAGCATTCAGATTAAAAGTATCACGACCCTCTAGGGCGTCAAGCTTCTCCTCCAACACATGATACCTTTTCATAAACTTAATAGTCTATGGATCTTTAGGTTTCATCCTTTGATCTACCCCTAGGAAATATGGCATAGAGAATGCAAAGCTCTGATAGTCCGTGTCATTAAGAGAATAGGAATGTCCATCTCGAACAATGGTACGCTCTTGTACAACTTAATCCTCAACAGGAATCCGTACATGCTGAGCTTGAGCAACATTGTTCAATGGAGTTGGAATAACATTCCCAGTAATTGGAGTCCTCTGAATATTGGCCTCTCCCCTTGTCATGGTTGTCATAGCTTCCACAAGTTAATCCAACTGATTCTTCATCAATTCAACATCTGCCCTTGTAACAAACTGATTCTGCTCTCACGAGTTCATGATTTGTCTAAAAGCTTACTCAAATCTAATATAAGTGTCGGGAAGTCAACTGCGGGTCGGAAAAAAGATGGATGAACTCTGTTGTTTCTGGCTGAGGAAGGATATGCAAAAATGATGTACAAATGCCTATGCAATGCAATATGAATGCAACAGACATGGAATCAAAGCTTCCACAAAGCTCTGAATAGTTGTTGTGCCATTAACTGAATAGGCTCATAAGTCTGCTCTAATGAGAAAATACCGGAACACTAGAATAACTAGAATATCGGGATAATCGAAATACTAAAATACCAGGTTGATACATTCACAATGATAAGAAAACCAGAATACCAGGTTGGTTGAAAGTCAATGTTTCCTGAAAAATCTATCCCCTCTCATAGGTAGGTTCTAGTCTTGAAAGGTACGACATCCTATGCAGGTCATCAGTATCACAGACTCTCAGGTCGAGAAACAATGATACGTTCACCATTTTTGATTTGACATCACGGTCAATCAAGGAGGTCTCAACTGACTTCCCAATGAACGGTCTCCAGAGTCATTAGTTTTCTAATTCAACACCCCCTCAACTGCCCTAAATGCGCAAGATAGGATATCTCCAAAGAAAATCTCGTCTGGACGTGAATTTTGTGCGAACTATGTGTGACTCATGCCACACAAGTCCCCACTACTCTCCACACTAATCCTGTGTGTTACTCAAGCCTGAGTATTGGGCTTATCTCTCATGGAACCATCCACCCAACAGCAGCAGCAACAACAACATAATATAACAATAAAATGCAAATGCAATAATACATAACAGGATAATGTACATAAAAGAAAATAACTTCACAAAAGTAAACACCCAAAGACACAAAACAGACAAGCGTTGGGATTGACTCGCATAGGGAACCAGGTATTCCCCAGTAGAGTCACCAGTTGTCGCAACTGCGAAAAACACTCAACGGAAAAACAGAAGAGTCGCCACCAAATGTTATTTATCCTAAAGAGAGGGAAAGAAAACTATCAAAGAAAACCTAAAGAACGGGAAAGGACAAGGTCATCACAACCAAATCTTCGGTTCGGGAGTCGGTTACACAAGGGGAAGGTATTATCACCTCTCATGTCCGTTGTACTCAACGGGATCCATACTTGTTGTCTAATCAAAGGGCGTGTTTATTTATAAGCTACTGCTAAACGGAAATGAGAAAAAAAAGAAAAAAAGAAAGAGACTCGATAGGACATCGCCGCCCTATGCCTACGTATTCCCTCGTGCAATGGGAAAGTCAGAGTCAACGTAGTTCGGAAAACTACGGGTGATGGGGGAAGGTCGCTCGCCAAGACATTGTCGTCTTGTGCCTATATATCCTCATCTGGTATGAGAAATTAGATCAAACGTAGTTCGGGTAAACTAGACCACTGGTTGGTTAAGTGTTTTTTTATGAATGAGGCTAAGTTACCATTCCAGCAGTTAGGGACGATGCCTGTCTGCGGTAGAACTGAAAAGTAACATACTCTTTTCTGAAAATGATTTTAGAACACAAATCCCGAAGGATAAAAAGGCTTGAATTTGGTTTGTGAGTTTTAGTGAAGTGAATTAGTTTGCTTTGTGATTCACGTTGCACTAAAGACTATGACATAGGAGCGAATGTGTCGTATATTGCCCTAAGGGCATACGTTAAACACTCTAGACAAGTGAGGAGAAACCCCCCACTCATCATTTCCCATGTGCTTAAGGCTCGTAGCGTACAATGTTCATCGTGTTTATTCGATGAGTTAGAAAGTGTTTTGAGATGAGAAGAGAAACGCACGGAAAGTCTAAAGGAAACTCGGCCCTAACGTTGTCATGCAAAGTGGTCCTAAAGTTGGGATGTGAAAGGAGATTATATCCTAATGTTAGCATGCAAAAGATGGACCTAAGACTGAGGTTAAAAGGGATTAGCCTACTTGTTATCATGCATAGATTAAACTCCTAATGTCTATCTTACTCCAAATATAATCGGAAATTAAATTGGAATAAGAACCCTAAGGGAGCATGCAAAGACAAAGCAAAAAGTAAAGAAACAAGGTAAACACAACAGCTACAACAGCGCCTCCTACACAAAACAACAATAAAAACTAGCACACAAGCAAGACAACCTATTGTCGCAACTGCAAAAAACAACTGGCGGAAAAAACAGAAGAGTCGCCACTTTCGTTATTTATCCCAAAGAGAGGGAAAGGAAACGATCGCAAAAACCTAAAGAAAAGGGGGAAAGACAAGGTCATCGCAACCATGTCTGGGTTCGGGAGTCGGTTACGCAAGGGGAAGGTATGAGCACCCCTCACGTCCGTCGTACTCGACGGGATCCATGCATTGGTTGTCTAGTCTATGGGTGACAAACAATCTATCTACGGCTGCTAAAGCTAAACAGAAAGAACTGACTCAATAGAGCATCGCCGCTCTATGCCTACGTATTCCCTCGTGCAATGGGAAAGTTAGAGTCAACGTAGTTCGGGAAACTACGGGGGGAGATTGCTTGCCAAGACATTGCGTCTTGTGCCTACGTATTCTCATCTGGCATGAGAAATCAGAGCAAAATGTAGTTCAGGCTAACTACGAGTACACAAGGGTGTTCTCGATCACACGGGGGTGAGAGAAAAGGTTGACGATACTAGCGTGCGCATTCTAGCATTTAGGTGTATTGCTGCTCGACCATTGGAGACTTAGGCGTTACCTGTTTACGGTAGAACGGACGTAGTATGTCGGGGTTTAAAGGTACGGGAACCTACGGGAACTAGAACTACGGTCCGGTCTCAGTTGCACTATGGTGAGAGAAAGGGAAGATTAGTCGTCAGCGGGAAAGTCTCGATCGCATGGCAGCGAGAGAACAGAGAAGTTAGTTGTTAGTATGCTCGCTAGAATATCGCATCCTATGCCTACATATTCTCGTCTGGTACGAGAAATCAGAGCAGCTGTAGTTCAGCCAACTATAGAAAACGGTCTCGATTGCACGGGGCAAGAGAAAATAACTCAATCGCCAGAACGCGAGAGAAAAGGTTCGGAACGGGACGCACACGCGAAGTCCTAGACGTAGGAGCGAATGCATTGCATATCATCCTAAGGACGTATACTAAACACTCTAGGCAATTGAGAGGTGGCCCCCCAATCACCATTTCTCACGTATCTAACGAATACTCACAACACTCGAAGGTTGAAAAGAAAGAGATGAAAGAAGTGAAATAAAAATAATGTTACCGAACGGAGTGGTTCCGTTGACCCTTGACTTTTAAGTGCAAATTCCATTTCCAAGCTCTACTCTTTTATCCTTGATGATGACATTTCAAACCAGAACCAATGTGACGCTGAACCGTCATAATTCGACTTATAAAAGAAGTCAAACCCCAAGAGGTAGCGTATTGATATCCGTGTCAAAGATAAGATGGAGAAATGATATTGAGAATCATTCTCCGATTAAATCATGTCACACGGACAGCACAACAGAAAAGCAAGATAAAATCAGAAGAAGAAGAAAAGATGAGGAGATAAAAAGTTGTCTCAGATCCTACATTATCCATCAACAATCTGATTAATAACGCATTACGGAGGTCTCGTCATCGACCTACAAAACAAAAATGGTGAGAAAAAACCAATAATAAAGTGAGACAAGAAATTAACTTCAAAAGTGAAATGAAAACTCCTAATAAATTCCTAAAGAAATTAAAGGAAAGTGAGAAGAAAATAGAATATAAAAACTAAGTATAAAAAAGAAATTGTAATATAAAATCTAAATTTAATATATACTATAATATTCTAAAAAGAAAATACTAATAATAATATTCTAAAAAAATATCTACAAAATAAAAATATATTACAAAATAATATTCCAAAAATAAAATACAGGTGGGGTTCAGCAGCCCAGATCAGGGGTGCAGCAAATGAAAAACGCAGTTGGGCTTTAAGCCCAAATCCACAACAAACAATACCAAACAGAGGGAGGTATGCAGGGAAATCTGGTTGGGCCTGGCCCAACTCCAAAACAAACACAGTAGCAAATCAATGGGGAGTGTGCATAAGGAATACGGGGGAGGGGGGGGGGAGGACGGATCCAAAAACAAAACAATGGGCCGAAGTCCACTAACCCCTTGGAGATCCAGGAACAATCTTCTTCTTCATTTCAAACAAAAATAACCCTAGCAAACTCTATTCACCGCCGTCTGTCTCTCATCGTCGGTCCCAACCATGCTTCTCCGTTCATTCACAGTTCATCCTCAACCCTCGTTGCTCATCTTTGCTTCAATAAACCTACAAAACCAGACAAACAAATCCATCCAAACTCTAGATCCCAGTAATTCTCCCCGTAAACATTGATCGTTGTAGTTGATGATGTTGAATGAAGATGGTTGCATATTCATCTTGATTGTTTGGAGTTGGAGATCGAAGGTCCATGGATCGTGTGGTGATTTATAGAGCTCTGTTGATTGAAGATGAAAACGGAGGTTGGTGAAAGAATGAACGTAAATCTGGAGGAGAGTTTCGGTGTGAATCTGGTTTGCATGTCATAAATGAACGGAAATCTAGAGGCGAGGACGGTCGATTGGTTGTTTTGAGTTCAGATCCGGAAGTTGTTGTGGTAATTTGTAGATCTGGAGCTGGAAGGAAATTCTGGGAAAATATTGTTGAAGTGATGAACACGGATGAGTTTACGGTTGGTGATATATTCATGGTGTTCGAATCTGGATTTTGAGCTCATATGGAGATTTGCGAAAAATGGTGGATCAGAGGTTTATTAATGGTGTTGGTGAAGTGTGGAGATGATGAAGTTTGGAGTTAGCTCAGATCTAGAGTTTGGTTGATGGTGATGGAAGTTTGAATCTGGAAATGTTATTTGAAGAAGTTATGAAGGTTGACGAATGTTGGATGAAGATATGGGAATAACGTGACGAAGATGATGAATTCGCATGAGTTTCTGGGGAAAGTTTGAAGGTGGCATGAAAGATTCTGGAAAATCGGATGAATATGGATGAGTTTTGGATGAATTTCTGGAAAGAAAGATGAAGAACACATGAAGGTTTGGATGAACATATGAATATGGTTGCAGATTCCGGCGAGTGATATGAGTTTTTCGGCGTGAATTCTGGTGTGGTTTGATTCATTTGATTTTGCCGGTGAAGTTTTCTGGTGTTTGCATGGCCTTTTTGGGGAAAATGTCAAAGCATTGATAAGGCTACTTATAGTGCTGACAAGTGTCAGCTTGCATTAAATTGGGCCTGCGAAAATAGACACATAGACCTGCATTATTCTAATTAGTCTGACACAATTAAATGCTAAAGATGATAATTAATTAATTAAATTAAAAAAATAACTGCTGAGAGTTAATAAAGTTGGCATCTAATGATTAACTTAATACTAATATTAAAGCTAAAACGAAAATTAATGAAGCTAATATTAATTAAAATTAAATGAAGACAAAGTTGATTAACTAAAATGAAAATTAAAAGCTAATTAACACTAATGAACTCAATTTAAACTAACCAAATCAATTAAAGCTAATATTCTAATTAAATCTCAAATTAAAGAATTAATAAAAATCTAAAAAAAACTCAATATATTCTAAACACAATTAAAAATCTAGAAATATTATTAAAAATAGAAAAAACTAATTAATCTATTAAAAACTAGATTTAAAATTTAAACAAAGGATTAAAAAAATATAATAATATCCTAAAACCTCTAGAAAATAGAAATTAAATCTAAAACCTATTTAAAAATCTAAAAGCTATGCCAAAAATAGGAAATTAAATCTAGAAAAATTAAATCGACGAACAAAAATATGAGAAAGCGACAAAATAAACAGTAATAAAAACCGGATACCGAAATACCACCGAAACCAACAGCGTAGACTAAATCACCGGGCAGAGCGCAAATTCCACAATAAAATCTCCGTATCCGAAACGGCTTGAATTGTCTGAAACACGAGGAAACGGGCTGTAATCCCGATAAAATCAATCCGGCTGCAAAAATGCACATTATGCGATATGTAAATGCAAATGCTGATGAAATGAAACATAAGCCAAAAACGAGAATCGGTTGGTCAAATTTTGGGGTACAACAGCTGCCCCTATTCAAACGACTTGGACCTGAAGGGTTGAAAAGCGAACGACTTTCAAACATTCAAAGGCAAAACACGGTTGAATACCAAAGAACCCGGAAATTTGCCAACCGCAAAAACAGAACCATAAACTCTGATATACTGGAACAAAGATCTCCGGAAGTAATTGAAGGAATAGTTGCAACGACAACAAGCTAGTTGATTAACAGTTTTCAAATCATCGACACTAAGTCGAAAAGATCATCTGACATCACCGTCAGGCATCGACACTAAGTCGGAAAAACATCTGACATCGCTGTCAGGCATCTGACCTCGCCGTCAGGCATCTGTTAAATAAAAACAGGCATCGATACTGAGTCGAACAAATATCTCAAAGTTGATAAGGAACATCTGACATCACCGCCAGAAAACCACACAGTTGATAAACATTTGACATCGCCGTCAGGGCTCGACATCAAGTCGGTGAAAAGCATCTGACCTTGCCGTCAGAACTTGACATCATCTAACTTTGCCGTTAGTTCTCAAAATAATCTGACCTCGCCATCAGTTCTGATAATTCACCAAAATACTCCGCTGGGGAAGAGATAAACTTAACCAAGCAACTCTGGCAGGGAGAAAGGAGAAACTTAACCAAGTAACTCTGTTGGGGAAACACAATATAAGATGAACACATTCATCAAAAGATGTGTCATGGTCTGGATACCATATTGGCTAAAGGTAACATTCACGTTGTCGGAGTCTGGATACTCAACGAACAATAAAACCATAAACTGGAGATTTGTCGGAATCTGGGTATTCAACGAGCAAAATCCGGAGCCTGAACGCTCAAAAATGACCGGAGTCTGGATACTCAACGGACAACTGGATTCACAAATTGGAAATTTGTCAGAATCTGGATACTCAATGACAAAAACCGGAGCCTGAATGCTCAACGCGGTGATCAGAACCTGGATGCTCAATGAAATGACGACTTCAATGGGGATTTACCAGAGTCTGGATACTCGACGGAGAAACCGGAGCCTGGATGCTCAAATCCAACGACCGGAATCTGGATATTCAATGGACGAGGAAGACATTATAGATATACTCAACAAGACCTGGATATCATATGAGTTCAAAACAACACAAACAGCCAACCTCCGACGATGCTGCTGGGGAATAACATGAGTCATGGTCTGGATACCACACGGGCTGAAGAAAATAATACCATCTGCTGTGATATGGATATCACAAAGCATCAAATAAGATAACATGGTCTGAATACCGAAACCGTCCTTACTAGAGTCTGGATACTCAACAGATAAAGAGATAACACCAATTACCGTAGTCTAGATACCACCAACACCTTTACCGGAGTCTGGATACTCCACAGCTAAAGAAAAATGTCCATAAGCCTAACAAAGTATGAACCTCCAACAGACTTTACCGGAGTCTGGATACTCGACGGAGGAAGCCGGAAACATACTCATCAGAGTCTGAATACCCAACTGCCTTTACTAGAGTCTAGATACTCGCTGGAGACAGCACAATAACACAAAAAATCTGACATGGTCTGGATACCAATCAGGCAAAGATAACACATAACATGCCATGGTCTGGATACCATAAGGGCAACAAGATCAAACTTCCAGAGATACATCTGAGAACAAAGAGGCAACAACCTGGCTTATGTTTCAAATGCATATGTTTGAAAATGGCGTAATGCTCCATACAAAATGGAAATGCTACGCGTTTAGAGGATGCTATGCACGATGCAAAATGCAAAGGAACCGCTCCAGCAAAATAAATGCTGGAGAGAAGAAATCCAACTCCACTGGGGATCCAATCAAAACCCTACTGAGGAAAATGCTCTGGATGGCGCACCAGAATATGGCTCTTCTGGGAAACAAACGTCTCAACTGGAGGAAACATGCCCACTCTACTAGGGAATTAACAACTCTGCAGGGGATAACCATCAACCACTGAAATTGAATCTCGCTTCACCGAGGAAAGCAACCCTGAATGGCCTCCTAGGACACCAAAGTCCTTCTAGGGTACCAAATACTCATCTAAAAGTAGCAGCTTTACTGGGGAAGAATCAAAATCCAACCTGCCAGGGATACTCAGCTGTGGAATAATCTACCTCTGCTATAGATTACTCAGTAAGGGAATCGGTATCGACCTCTACTTGGGTATTAAATTCATCAATATCCACCTCTGATTAGGGAATGAGTCAATGACCTAGACTCGAAGGGTAAAGGAGCCAAAACTTAGACTCTGTGGGGATACAACATTGCACTCGTCCCACTGCTAGGGAAATAAACCCAAATCTGCTTGTCAGGAAAAACTTCAATCCTAACCCATTGGGAATGCACAATCAATTTGCCGGGGATGGCTACACTCTGCCGGGGATATCAATCTCGACCTGCTGAGGATAATCTTGAC
Source organism: Lathyrus sativus (assembly GCA_963859935.3). Taxonomy (NCBI): domain Eukaryota; kingdom Viridiplantae; phylum Streptophyta; class Magnoliopsida; order Fabales; family Fabaceae; genus Lathyrus; species Lathyrus sativus. Next base: position 360,560,395 of record OZ012738.1, read on the forward strand.
CCTACTCTGATAAGGATAAGTGCCATCTCAACTTGTTGCGATTATAAACTGCTGAGGAGAAACAATATTAACTGCACATCTCTGCTGAAGGAATCTTCCTGATTTAACAACATCACCCCCTAAGGGAATACAGAACACTAATCATGGATAACTGAGATCAATCGAGCCTCGTGTCTGGGAACATGACAACATGTGAGCCACTGGGAATTATTGTGCTAGGTATATTTAAGCTTTTTCTGGTTTAGGGATAGGTTTATGGTGATAGGGATTTATTTTTGGTTACCAACAAAATGGATTTTAGAGGGAAATACTAAACGAGAACTAGCATTCGAGGGTAGACTACCAGACGAGAACCGGTGGTACAAGGGTTAAGTTTGTCAGACAAGAACTGACTTCTGTGGTTTTGGTAACTGATGGGAACTGACTTCTGGTTTGGATATCAGACGAAAACTGAACTTTAAAATTGTGTTAGCCAGACGAGAACTGGTTAAACAATGGGTCGAGGAAAAGGTGACCAGACGGGAACTGGTTTAAAAGATGACATGCACCAGACGAGAACTGGTGTTTACAGAAAGGTTGACCAGGAGAGAACTGGTTTAAGGGTTTGCCAGGCGAGAACTGGGCTTTGGAAATGACTTTGGTTACATGGTAGGTAACATGTTTAGGCTGTAGGATAACGATCCAACGACAGCAAGGCTTTTTCGGAAGGTTAAGGTTATTTGTTGAGGGTAATGACATGATTCCCTGACAATCAACTCTTGTTGGGGAGAGCAAACTAGCTTGAACAACTTGCCCCAGTGCAATTCAACTTGCGCCAGTCCGACTCTTTAGGAAAGTTTACTCTGAGAAGAAAATAGCTTGCCATGAGACGACCTCGAGATGGCTTGCCCCAGAATCTGTATCACGGAAGGATTCATCCTCAACTGACCAACTCTTAGCACGGTTGGTTTCAATATACTCTTGAAATGGCTTGCCCCTGAATGAGCGTTGAAGCGACTTAACCTGATCTGATTGAATACCGGAGGGATCTGCCCTCAACTTACAGAAACTCTGGGTGATTACCCCTGATTCGGTCTCGAGATGATTCATTGCTGATCAACTACTTCTTGAATAAACTGTCCCATAATCCACCGACACTTCGGGACTTGTCCTCAGACTAACTAATTCTGAACTCACTGGATGTCAATGCCCCAGATCCACAGGGCTGCAAGGTATACTCAATTCTGATTCAGACTGCTGAACGATCTAGTCTTGTTCGATTATTCCCTGTCGGAATTTCCTCAATGTCAACTACTGACCTGCAATTAAAATTGTTTGCTCACGAATGGTAATTTTAATGTGGTGTTCATGCAGATTTTGAAAGGAATGTCACTTATCAAGTGTCGTGATAGTGAGTGACGAATGAACCAAAAGTTCAAACGTATTGCTGATTTGATTAGTGCAAGATACAGCAAGGATATGATTAGCAAATCATGTAGGAGTCAGGTTACTCAACCTTATCGTAATGCGCTTTCAGATTAAACCTTGCCTCAATTAGGTCTTTTAAGGGTTGTATCATGGTCGGGTTCACGGTTCGTGAAACAAAGGATATTAGGCTCAAAGTATGATTTGTACCCACCCCTTCTACGTGATGATCTCCAATCCTAAGTTCAGTTAACTTGGCACAAACGCTCACCTCTTCAAAAGGTTTATTGAATGGTAGGAGTGATGGTTACGGAACTCACAAGGTTTCCAGAGTGATAGTTACTCCTTTTCGTCTTTGGTGTCTATATCTACACGACTTTGCCCTTGTTTGAGAATTTTCATTTTGAGATCTTTTCATTTTCATTCTTTTGATTCCCTAATTTTTGCCTAGACTGACTCTTTTGAGTTCTTGTCAATTTTGAAGTCCAGCGGGATGCCCTGATTTTTGCTTAAGTATTTGCTTTCCAGCTTTTCTTTTCTTTTTACTTAGCGGGCTTTCTTTTTTTTCTTTTCCTTTTGAACAAGTCATGCGACATTGGCTGTCTTGATTTTTCCGAAGGGATTATAACTGTCTCACTCCTGATTGGTGAGGTTTAACTATTACGGCTGAAGAGGTACGGCCTTTTGAGAGGGATAATATGTGATTGATCCTTGAAAGGAAACACTCCTTTATAAGATTTGAACGCTCGGTCAAGCTAGCTGACAATTACCCTGCCCCGGGTTAAGATTTGAGGGTTTAAAAGTCCGAAAGAAACTCCTACTTCTCGGCTCAAAGTGGTTAACTAGGGACTAACTCCTTATATCTCCAGTGTTTAGGGGATTTGAAACAATGCATGTACATCATCAACAGGGTTTTATCCGAAAGCATACGATCATCAGTTATGGGTATTTAGTTTCGTCATCCTCCCTCCTTGCTAATCAATAGTGATAAAGTGGAGTGAATAAAAGTGCAAGTGTCTGTGCAGTGAAATAAATGAGCGAAAGCGACATGATTAATTCAGAAAAATGCAAAGTCACTTCATTAATATTACCATTCAAAACACAAATTTAACAGCAAGTAGCAACTAACATAAAAGAAACTACAAATGCAAATGATAAAAAGTCCGGGGACTACCAATGCTGAGGACGCCTTCCTGCCTGGACCACTGGCTTCTGGAAATGAAACTCTGAATCTATGAGCTCAGACAGTTGAGAGGTTGACATGAACAACCAAAACTCCTTCTGGAAAGGAAATGCACTCTTTGTCGATCAGCTGCTGCACTTTTTCCTGAAAAGCTTTGCAATCTTCGGTTGAATGCCTTATAGATCCGCCATGATATCCACACTGAGCAAGGGGATCGTACCTTGGAGGGTAAGGTTCTGGCACTGGCTTAAGAGCTTTAGGTTCCACCAAAGAATTCTAAATCAGATGTGGCAAAAGCTGGCTATACGGCATAGGAACTGGATGAAAATGAGCATTCCTTCGTTCCAAATTATTATGAGGCCTGTTCTGATTCTGACGCTGATTCTGATAACCTCGGCCACGGGCTCGGTGATTTGCACGAGGAGCAACCCGAAGTTTCTGATGTGGTGCCCTAGGCACAGTTGTCTGTCCAGAATAACGAGACACAGAAGATACTGACCGCTGAGAAGATGAAGAACCAAAAGATTTCATCAATTCATCTAGAGAAAAACCAACATCTGTCATGACTGCATTGACCACAGTTTCGTCTTCAGCTTGAGAGCTACAAAGAGATTCTGTTTCACCGGCCTGATTGCTCGAGACATCCTGAATTCTTCCAGTTTTTACTTCATATCAATACGTTCTTCTGATCTTACCAATTCAGAGAAATTTGGTGCAATCCCAAGCATTCTTTCGAAGTACGGGCTCTGCAAGGAATTTATGAACATGTCTATTAACTCTCGTTCTAGAAGCGGCGGTTGTACTCTGGAAGCAAATTCTCTCCATCTCTGAACATACCTCTTGAAAGGTTCATTGATCTCTTGAGACAATTCTTGCAACTGCATGCGACTGGGAGCCATGTCCATATTATAGTCATACTGTTTCATAAAAGCCTTGGCTAAATCCACCCATGATTGGATCTGATTACTCTCCAACTGCATATACCAACTCAGAGATGCCCCAATTAGACTGTCCTGAAAACAGTGAATCACCAACTTGTCGTCGTGCACAAACAAAGTCATTCTTCTGCAGAACATCACCAAATGTTGCCTCGGACAGTTATCCCCTCTGTATTTCTCAACCCTCGGTGCTTTGAAATTCGGAGGTAACACTAGGTCGGAAACCAGACACATTTCTGAAGCATTGAGACCAACAACATCTTTGATTTCCAAGGCCTTGAATCTTTCATCCAATGCATGCAACCTCTTAGCATACTCAAGAGCTCTTGGGTCTTTAGTCTTCGCCATCGGAACCTCTCTTCGGGAAATCAACACAGAGGACACAGCATCATGATAATCTGAAGTATCTAGAGAAGAAGAACACTCACTTCGGACAACAGACTTTTCATGTAGATCCTGGTCTTCAACAGAAAGCTGCACAGACTGAGCTTCAGTTAAGTTGTTCACTTGCGTAAAATCTTCATCGAGCAAAGAACCATACAGAGGATTGGTCGTCACAGCAAAACCTGACAAGGTATCAACAATCTGGAAGCCGTTCCCTAACATGTCTACCGACAACTTTCAACTGACTACACTGCTTGATTCTGCTTGATTCTACTTCAACCCCTTGGTCGTCTTCCCACAATCAACACTTGCTCAGAACGGTCACCAGAGAATCACCTTCTGAAGCAAAACAAAGGTTGGATAAGGGCTCTGGCTAGCTGAAGAAATGATATGCAAAATGATGCAAAGATGCTTATGCAAATGCAATGCAAGATGCAGCAAACACGGGATCACAGCCCCCCACAAAGCTCTGAATATTGTTGCGCTGCTGACTGAGTAAGTTCGCTTTGAAGAGAAAACCAAAATGCCGGGTTGGCTGGAAGTCAAGTTTCCTGCAAAAACCCTCCCACTCACATGTATGGACCTAAACTGACAAGGTACGGCATCCTATGCGTTCATCAGCGTCACAGACTTTCAAGAAAAGATAATACGTTCACCATTTCTATCATCATCTCTTGAAGAGGCCTCACTTAGCTGACTCATAAGTGATCGGTTCCCAGAGTCGACAATTCTCAAATTCAAAATCCCAACCAATCCTAAGGATCTGAAGGAAAATCATCAAAGAAAATCTCGTCTGAGTGTGAATTTCATAGGGAATTGTATCTGCTAAGCAAATAGGCCCCCCACTAGTCTCCACTACTAATGCTAGGTGTGTACTCAAGCCTGGGTTTTGGCTTATCTCTCAGAGGAACAACCACTCAACAGCACAACAGCAACAGATAATAATAGTGCGGAAAATGTAAATACAGTAATATACAAAATACAGCACACAAATATACACACCTACAAACCAAACAGACAAGCGCTAGGATGGACTCGCATAGGGGATATTCATGTCCCCAACAGATTCGCCAGCTGTTGCAACTGCAAAAAACAACCGGCGAGAAAAACAGAAGAGTCGTCACTTTCGTTATTTATCCCAAAAAGAGGGAAAGGAAATGATCGCAAAAACCTAAAGAAAAAGGGGAAAGACAAGGTCATCGCAACCATGTCAGGGTTCTGGAGTCGGTTACGCAAGGGGAAGGTATGAGCATCCCTCACGTCTGTCGTACTCGACGGGATCCACATATATGTTGTCTAGTCTATGGGTGAAAAATAATCTATCTACAGCTGCTAAAGCTAAACGGAAAGAACTGACTCGATAGAGCATCGCCGCTCTATGCCTATGTATTCCCTCGTGCAATGGGAAAGTCAGAGTCAACGTAGTTCGGGAAACTACGGGGGGAGATTGCTATCCAAGACGTCGCGTCTTGTGCCTACATATTCTCATCTAGCATGAGAAATCAGAGCAAAACATAGTTCAGGCTAACTACGGGTACACAAGGGTTTTCTCGATCACAGGGGGTGAGAGAAAAGGTTGACGATACTAGCGTGCGCATTCTAGAAGTTAGGTGTAATGTTGCTCGACCATTGGAGACTTAGGCGTTACCTGTTTGTGGTAGAACAGACGTAGTATGTCGGGGTTTAATAGTACGGGAACTAGAACTATGGTCCGGTCTCAGTTGCGCTAGGGCGAGAGAAAGGGAAGATTAGTCGTCAGCGGGAAAGTCTCGATCGCATGGCAGCGAGAGAACAGAGAAGTTAGTTGTTAGTATGCTCGCTAGGATATCGCATCCTATGCCTATATATTCTCGTCTGGTACGAGAAATCAGAGCAGCTGTAGTTCAGCCAACTATAGAAAACGGTCTCGATTGCACGGGGAAAGAGAAAATAACTCAATCGCCAGAACGCGAGAGAAAAGGTTCGGAACGGGACGCACACGCGAAGTCCTAGACGTAGGAGCGAATGCGTTGCATATCATCCTAAGGACGTATACTAAACACTCTAGGCAATTGAGAGGTGGCCCCCCAATCACCATTTCTCACGTATCTAACGAATACTCACATCACTCGAAGGTTGAAAAGAAAGAGATGAAAGAAGTGAAATAAAAATAATGTTACCGAACGGAGTGGTTCCGTTGACCCTTAACTTTTGCGTGCAAATTCCATTTCCAAGCTCTACTTTTTGATCCTTGATGATGACATTTCAAACTAGAACCAATGTGACGCTGAACCGTCATAATTCGACTTATAAAAGAAGTCAAACCCCAAGAGGTAGCGTATTGATATCCATGTCAAAGACAAGATGGAGAAATGATATTGAGAATCATTCTCCGATTAAATTATGTCACACGGACAACACAACAGAAAAGCAAGATAAAATCAGAAGAAGAAGAAAAGATGAGGAGATAAAAAGTTGTCTCAGATCCTACATTATCCATCAACAATCTGATTAATAATGCATTACAGAGGTCTCGTCATCGACCTACAAAACAAAAATGGTGAGAAAAAACCAATAAGAAAATGAGATAAGAAATTAACTTCAAAAGTGAAATGAAAACTCCTAATAAATTCCTAAAGAAATTAAAGGGAAGTGAGAAGAAAATAGAATATAAAAACCAAGTATAAAAAAGAAATTGTAATATAAAATCTAAATTTAATATATACTATAATATTCTAAAAAGAAAATACTAATAATAATATTCTGAAAAATATCTACAAAATAAAAATATATTACAAAATAATATTCCAAAAATAAAATACAGGGGGGGTTCAGTAGCCCAGAACAGGGGTTCAGCAAGTGAAAAACGCAGTTGGGCTTTAAGCCCAAATCCACAACAAACAATACCAAACAGAGGGGGTATGCAGGGAAATCTGGTTGGGCCTGGTCCAACTCAAAAACAAACACAGCAGCAAATCAATGGGGAGTGTGCATAAGGAATACAGGGGGGGGGGGGGACGGATCCAAAAACAAAACAATGGGCCGAAGTCCACTAACCCCTTGGAGATCCAGGAACAATATTCTTCTTCATTTCAAACAAAAATAACCCTAGCAAACTCTGTTCACCGCCGTCTGTCTCTCATCGTCGGTCCCAATCATGCTTCTCCGTTCATTCACAGTTCAACCTCAACCCTCGTTGCTCATCTTTGCTTCAATAAACCTACAAAACCAGACAAACAAATCCATCCAAACTCTAGATCCCAGTTATTCTCCCCGTAAACATTGATTGTTGTGGTTGATGATGTTGAACGAAGATGGTTGCATGTTCATCTTGATTGTTTGGAGTTGGAGATCGACGGTCCATGGATCGTGTGGTGATTTACAGAGCTCTGTTGATTGAAGATGAAAACGGAGGTTGATGAAAGAATGAACGTAAATTTGGAGGAGAGTTTCGGTGTGAATCTGTTTTGCATGTCATAGATGAACGGAAATCTGGAGGCGAGGACGGTCGATTGGTTGTTTTGAGTTCAGATCCGGAGTTGTTGTGGTAATTTGTAGATCTGGAGCTGGAAGGAAATTCTGGGAAAATATTGTTGAAGTGATGAACACGGATGAGTTTACGGTTGAAGATATATTCATGGTGTTCGAATCTGGATTTTGAGTTCATATGGAGATTTGCGAAAAATGGTGGATCAGAGGTTTGTTAATGGTGTTGGTGAAGTGTGGAGATGATGAAGTTTGGAGTTAGCTCAGATCTAGAGTTTGGTTGATGGTGATGGAAGTTTGAATCTGGAAATGTTATTTGAAGAAGTTATGAAGGTTGACGAATGTTGGATGAAGATCTGGGAATAACGTGATGAAGATGATGAATTCGCATGAGTTTCTGGGGAAAGTTTGAAGCTGGCATGAAGGATTCTGGAAAATCGGATGAATATGGATGAGTTTTGGATGAATTTCTGGAAAGAAAGATAAAGAACACATGAAGGTTTGGATGAACATATGAATATGGTTACAGATTCCGGCGAGTGATATGAGTTTTTCGGCGTGAATTCCAGTGTGGTTTGGTTCATTTGATTTTACCGGTGAAGTTTTCCGGCGTTTGCATGGCCTTTTTGGGAAAAATGTTAAAGCATTGATGAGGCTACTTATAGTGCTGACAAGTGTCAGCTTGCATTGAATTGGGCCTGCGAAAATGGACACATGGACCTGCAATATTCTGATTAGTCTGACACAATTAAACGCTAAAGATGATAATTAATTAATTAAATTAAAAAAAATAACTGGTGAGAGTTAATAAAGCTGGCATCTAATGATTAAACTAATACTAATATTCAAGCTAAAACAAAAATTAATGAAGCTAATATTAATTAAAATTAAATGAAGACAAAGTTGATTAACTAAAACGAAAATTAAAAGCTAATTAACACTAATGAACTCAATTTAAACTAACTAAATCAATTAAAGTTAATATTCTAATTAAATCCCAAATTAAAGAATTAATAAAAATCTAAAAAAAACTCAATATATTCTAAACACAATTAAAAATCTAGAAATATTATTAAAAATAGAAAAAACTAATTAATCTATTAAAAACTAGATTTAAAATTTAAACAAAGGATTAAAAAAATCTAATAATATCCTAAAACCTCTAGAAAATAGAAATTAAATCTAAAACCTATTTAAAAATCTAAAAGCTATGCCAAAAATAGTAAATTAAATCTAGAAAAATTAAATCGACGAACAAAAATACGAGAAAGCAACAAAATAAACAGTAATAAAAATCGGATACCAAAATACCACCGAAACCAACAGCGTAGACTGAATCACCGAGCAGAGCGCAAATTCCACAATAAAATCTCTGTATCTGAAACGGCTTGAATTGTTTGAAACACGAGGAAAGGGGTTGTAATCCCGATAAAATCAATCCGGATGCAAAAATGCACAGTATGCGATATGTAAATGCAAATGTTGATGAAACGAAACATAAGCCAAAAACGAGAAACGGTTGGTCAAATTTTGGGGTGCAACACCTATAACAACATATGTTTCAGCATAAAAGTAGGTGTAAAAGGCAGGCAGCAAGCAAGCAAGGCAAAGACAGCATGCAAATTCAAGATTAAAACAGCTGTGAAAAGTAGGGTAACAAGCATGTAAGAATGCAATTAATCATGAACAAACACCAATCATGGATAGATATCATGCAATCATGAACATGCTTCGATAATCCAACATAATTGATCAAAAACATTGTATCAACAAGAATCAATAAGATCAACATGTTCTTCTATTCAAATCAAATAATCGAACAATCAAAGGAACACGCAACAAAACAGAATCAGAAATAAATGCAAACGTGCATCAAACATCCAGCAAAGCAAACATTCATGATGCATGATATAAGCAAGCAAAGCATGTGATCATTCATCAATCAAGCAATATTAACATGTTATGCTTTCAAACGGAAACCGAATGTTACGCGTCAAAGAATCCAAATTAAACATTTAAGAATGATGAAATATGTCAAAAGCAATCCATATAAATGCATCATACCAAACCATAAAGTTTACATGTAAAAAGGATACCAAACAAACAAGAAAAATTCAAAAATACAACATTCTGCTCAGTGATAACCGGTTACTCATATCAGGTAATCGGTTACCTGTTGTAAAAACATCTTGGCACGTGAAAATTTGTGAAGGTAACTGGTTACCCAATATGTGGTAACTGATTACCACTGAACGAAAAACAGAATAATGGCCTCCAAAATCAGTTTTTAGCACCAAACAACGTATCCAATCAATCACATGAACATGTAATCAATTAAACACAAAATTATCATCAAATATCAATGATCAAACATCATGTAAACACAATCAAACACTGAAATCACAAACCACCAAGATCCAAATCATCAAAATGGATCAAAAAGCAACAAAATCCATGGATCTACATTGTGATTATTCAAATAAGCTCAAAATAGAATTAGATCTAGAATTACCAACCTTCAAAGCTGAGATTTGCTTTAGTAAGTGTTGATTCACTTGAAATTAACATATCCAAGCTAGAAACCCAGAGAATCTTCAAGATCCAAGAGCTTCTTTATGGTAGAAATGAAGAACAAGCAAGATCAAGCAAAATCGGCTCAAAAAAGCACTTCCAATCTAGCTTCCAAATTCAGATCCAAATCCAAACAAAAATTGAGTGATGAATTGAAGATAATGGAGATGAACGATGGAGGTTTAGCTCTAGAATTCAAGGATTCCAATGAAGAATCAAAAAACTCAAGTGAAAAGAGCTTTAATGGAGGTTTTGGGAGTGAAAAAGTTGAGAAAAAGTTGAGAGAAAATTCTCAAGAATGAGTGTGAAATCTGAAAATGAAGGCTATTGTGTGAGGTTTGGAACAAATTCACTTAAATAAGCTCTAGGCTTGAAATTAAAATGTGGTTTGGAATGTGGGTTAGTGTTTGGAATGAAAATTAGGAGTGGAATTAGGAATGAAGTGTTTGAAATTTGGAGGGAAATGGTGAAAATTGAAGCAATTTTAGATCCTTCCAATGATGATCATGTGAAATCAATGGTTGTGAATGATTGGAAATTTGCAATGCTGAAAATTTAAATTCTTTGGCAAATTTCGCCCAAGGTAACTGGTTACCCATATGTGGTAACCATTTACCACATTCAAAAAATGCCAATTTTGGCGCCAAATGGAGGGAATCCTGTATAATCACCCATTGCCACCTGTTCTGAGTTCCGTTAAGCCTCTGAAACTTGCCCTTGGATATATTGAAATTCTGGCAAGCACACAGTGGATGTTATCACGGATGTTATGACATCCACTGTAACACAGACTACTGGACTTACTAATAAGTTGTAAATGGAAAGCAGTAAATAACACAAGTAATTGTTCACCCAGTTCAGTGTCAACCACACCTACTTCTGAGGGCTACCAAGCCAGGGAGGAAATTCACTATTAGTAGAATTAACTCAGAGTCAAACAACCCGTTTGCACTCTTCATTTAAGACCTACCCAATGACATTTCAGCCTAGAAACCACAAGACCAGAGTTTCCCACTCAATCACCTCAGTGATATAAACCAATACACAATTACAATGGAGATAATGAAGACACACTTCAAACACACCTTGATCGTACTTCACAGCTTTGATCAAGTGACGCAACACTCTTGCTTAAAAGCTTTGAGTGACACAATGAATGCAACAATTCATACACACTAAACCAGAGCAATCATACAACAAACAATTGCTTGGTACACAAGGAATCCTAAGACTCATACACACACGTGAAGAACAAAGTTCTTCACTCACAAATCACACTCTTCAATCTCTCTTTAGAAGCTCTGCCTTCAAGCTCTTCCCTATTTGGGGTGATACTTCTGTTATTTATAGCAGCAGACTTGCTTTAGGCCTTGATGGAGAAACTAGGTTTACCCAAGATAAACCTCTCTTCATGAAGATGTGCCCTTATCATTAGGTCATGAGTCTTTTATCTTATCCTCAGCAATGCCTATTATGTCTCTTAAGATAACTAGGCTTCCTGGATTGTTTCCTGAAGTATAGCCTGAGCTAATAACAGAAAAACAAACCCTGCGCGCCCTAATGTCATACGCTTGATATCATAACATCCAGCATGACATTCAACTTCACTTACTCTTAGCTCTCCCTGCAGAACACTCTTCATGTATGTCATAACATCAGTTATGACATTCATACATACTCCAATGTTTTTCCATAAAATGAAGCCAATCAAAAGCATTTATAAACTCCCCTTTTGGCAAATTTTTGGCTAAAACACTCTGTTACAGTATCAGAGATTACAAGCAGCAGAAGTCATATAATTTATCATGCAGGAGAGCTAGCTAAAACACACTCACAATGTTAGCTCTTAGCTTCTCAGGATCAACATGTTCACACACAATCATCTATTAGTCAACACTACAGATGTCACAATGTTTTGAGTAACATTCTGGGTTACTCCCCCTCAACTGATACATACTACATTAACTGGGCACAACCTGCAGTCACACATATTTATCCAGACTGGATTCTGGATGTCAAGATGCTCAGGATGACATCCTGATTCACATCAGTTCCACAACAATACTCTATCACCTGTTATCCTAGACTACAGATGTTAGACTCTCTGTGGACCATCATGTGCTACTCCCCCTGAAGAGATGCACAACACATTCTGCAATCAACCTGCAGACACACAAATTCATCCAGCCTGCTCTGGATTATGGATGTCATGACATTCAGGATGACACCCTGAAGAACACAATCACCTGTGAAGCATAACATCCTATGTTACTCCCCTTGAAAAGATGCACAACCACATACATTCTGGAAACACCCTGCAGATACACACACTACTAGCAGCTACACTACTACTAGGTTCCATCAAGGAACACACACACTACTAGCAGCTACACTACTACTAGGTTCCCCCAAGGAACACACGCACATCAAACATACATTCCTACACTCATTAAGAACTCACACAACACTAACAACATCAGTTGTTATCACACATGCACAACAGCAAAATCTCCAACCATGCATATTTGCAGCAGCACCTGTAACACACTTGTAGCAACAATTCAGCCAAGTCTTCCACCTGTGAGAGATACACTTCTCTAACATGTTGTTACTGCCTGTTGTTATCTAACACTCTCTCCCCCTTTTTAGCCATAAATTAAGATCAAACTAATAAAATAGTATAGATCATAATGAGTAACATTACACATGTTTGGGGTCATTACAAACAAAAATTGCTCATGGAGAGCATCACAAATTCATGTTGTCACAAAAAAACAGAAGTCTAACACAAATCCAAAAAAAATATTCAAACCAGCAGCGCATGTCATTAGTTCAGCAACCAGCAGACTGAGCCCCACAGCAGTCTATCAGCACACATTATTCATCTTCCTTAGAGGAACTGGAACCAATGTCATTAGCACCAGTTGAGACATTCTTATCAGAATCTTCACCTGACATACCCACACCATCAATATCAGTTGTATTTCTTTCAAGGCTTTGAATAAGAGATTCTAGCGTGATCTTTCTTGCAGTTGATGTACTAATGGTTTCTCCCAAGTCCCTACATGTCTCCTTTAATTCAGCAATTATAATTTCTTTGGGTATGTTGGCCTTCTCATCAGAAGTGAAAACCATATCAGGGACATGTCTCCCTACAAAGAGTTTGAAGTGCAGAGACAGTGCAGACTCCCTCTTGCTGGCAGTATCACTTGAATTCAGGATCCCAGGGTATTGGTTTTGGATGATCTCACAAATGAGGGAGGGAAAAGCAATAGGCAACTTGATAGCACTGGTTGTGGAGTGCTTAACAATCTGCTCAAAGATGTATAGACCAAAATCAAAGTTAACTTTGGTACCTATGGCATGAATGATCTTGCCTAGTTCAATAGTAATGGTGGATGTATGGTTGGTAGGCACCCAATTAGTAGCTCCAATTCTATGAAGAATGGCATATTTTACACTGAGCAGTGTTGCAGACAACTTCCCTTTGGATGGCCATGCTTTGACTTGATTTGCAGTGATAATCTTGCAAACTTGGTTGTTTGAAGCAACCAATTCCGTCTCACCATCATTTGCTCGCCCTGGATATTTATTAATCACAGCAGGAGAGAATTGCACACATTTTCCTCTAACAAACACCTTTATGAACTCCTTGTTGTTTCTATTTGAGATTGAGTCAGGTATGTTTACAATGAACTCCTTTACTAGACTTTCGTAGCATTTTGAAAATCCAGAGATAGTCTTGAGCAGTCCAGCCTTGTTGATTAGATCCATTACCTCCTTGATCTCCAAGGCATCCTTCCCCAATTCTCTCTCAAGGGTTATTCTCCTTTGATAGACATATCTCCATTTGGTTACACTGTGAATAGAGTGAAAGGAGATGTTGTCCAGAGGTGCAGCTGGCATAGGTTTGAGAGTTTTCTTACTATGTGATTTCTTTAAATTGAATATGTTAGGGACATCTCTTACAACATCACTATCAGACACAGTGTTACTATCAGTAACTTCCCTTTTCTTGGATGCAGTTGATACCTTGCTCTAAGGTTTGGAGGGGCCAACAGGAGTCCTTTTCTCTGACTTTTGGAAGGATTTTCTTCAAGTACCTCTTTTCTTTTCTTGGTCACTAGTTTCCTGGCTATACCAGGAGCAACATTCTTGATGAGTTCATCATCTGATGACACATCTATAACATGTTCACCATTTCCATGAGCTTCATTCATCTCTTCCTCATTGTCAGTGCTCTTGGTTTCACCATTATTTTGGCCATCATCCTGACCTTCCTCCTGTACCACATAGCTAGCTAGATTTTCTAGATTCTCTGTGTTAGGGTTAGTCTTAACAGAGGAAAACTCAGAATTATCCTCATGATTCTTATTAGAGATTGGGAAAGGATCAACCCTAGACAGAGGAATGGTGATTCCATGTACATTATGACCTTCATGGAGGATTTTGGAAACCAGTTTATTGACAGACTCGGCATCATAGGTAGAGTCCTCCATGCTATTATAGTTATCCATGGAAGGTTCAGGATTCTTACCTTCTTGGTCTGCATGTGAAAGAGCTGAAGTTTGGGATTCATTTCCTCTTCCAAAGGCCATGCTTAGAGGAATGAAATCCAGGATATCCTTCAGGGAGATGCTCTTGTGTTGATCCAAGTCATGCTTGGTAGTTTTGGGAGTTTGTTGTTGAGACATTGTTGGTGACTTTGGCTGAAGAGGACGGGGTTTTCTGCGGAGGTTGTATGAGGTATGCAAGGAGATGATTTTGTATGAGCAACCACAGTGGCAATCTGATAGAGTAAAGGGGCTAGAGGGATTCGCTAGCAAAGGTGGAGGGAACTTAATATTTTGACCAATCAGAATATGATTAATATTCAAAATACAATTCCCAGTCATCATTAATTGCTATAAACTCTCATAAAGACACAACCTCAACTTGCTTTGTGAATTTTCAAATTGAGTGGCCTTGAGACCTCTGGTAGCCATGTCAGCACTATGTAGATCAATGTTTTGAACCTTTCCAAACTGATGCTGGTTATCCCTATGTCTGAATCTTTTGGATTGATCTGAGTTTATATTGATGTTACTCTTAATGTCATAGTACAAAGTCATGACATCCTGGGTGACATTGCTTCTTTTCAGATCATTTGTCATGGACTCCATCAAATTCCAGTATAACAGGTCTAGGTTTCTATGATGTCCTTTCTTGACATTCCTACCTGCTTGACATTTTACCCAACCTGTTCTATCATCTGGAGTTATCTTTGAAGTTTCTCCTACTGCTTCCTTGGATATGGTCTTCTTTATCCTTGGGAGTTGTCTACCCTTTTTATTCCACAGTTTATTCTCCTTTTCTTCTCTGATGAAGGGACAGATATTCAGGTTACTTTTAGGATCCCATAAGTAGCAATTGTTCTTAGTTGTAGACCCTCTCATGACTTCCATACCTTCTTCATTGGTGACAACACATTTACCCCTAGTAAATTTGACATTGATCCCTTGATCACATAGCTGACTGATACTTATAAGATTTACCGTCAGTCTTTTCACCAACATGACATTCTCCAATTTTAGAACACCAGGACAATCTAGTTTTCCAGCACCTATGACTTTTCCTCTAGCTCCATCACCAAAGATTACATGGCTTGAGGTATGAGGTTTCAGGTTCATCAAAAGATTCTCCATTCCAGTCATGTGTCTAGAACAACCACTATCAAAATACCAGTCTTCTTGGGTTGGAATCCTAAGAGATGTATGTGCTACTAGAGCCATCTCCTTGGCAACCCATTGTTGTTTTTCGACCTGAGCATCCCTTTTTGGTCTAACTTGATGTTGTTTCTTGGCATGAATACCCTGTTTGGATTTGCCTTGATAAGAGTGGCTAGGAAATCCATGCAGCCTGAAACACAAAGGTTTAATGTGTCCAAGTCTTCCACAGTAGTAGCACATATACCCTTGGAATTTATTCTTGGTCAGGTTTCTACTTTTGTTCCCCTTATGTTATGACATTGGTCGTGACATCAGGTTTGACCTTTGATTTTTAATCTTTGGCTTCTTGGACCCCAAGATGGGTTTCTGTTTACCAACAACTCCCAGACCAGACATGTTACCTGCTGTCTGACCACTCTGTAGAATTTTTTTCTAGAGTGTCAGTCCCAGGGTTCAGCATCCTTATGGATTTTGACATCAGATCCAGTTTAGATTCTAACAAGCTGACCTCACTTTTGAGAGAGTCTATTGTTGCAAGATTCTCAACTTTCTCAGCCTTTAATTCCATTATGAGTTTCTTCTGATGCTCTCCTTGCTGATATATTTATGTACTTATGTTGCACAGCTTCTTATATGAATCTGCAAGTTCATCATAAGTCAGCTCATCTTCACTTGAATCACCATTAGATATACATACACTGTTCAGAGCAGTGGCATGTTTTACAGACTCATCTTTTAATCCACTCTCAGAATCTCCATCAGACCAAGTGACTGCTAATCCCTTCTTTTGCTTCTTGAGATAGGTGGTACACTCAATTTTAATGTGACCATAACCCTCACATTCATAACATTGAACTCCTTTGCCTTGGTTAGATCTATCTTCAGATTTTTCCTTTCTGTTGTTGTCAGTAGTGATGTTCTTGGCATAAGGTTTAGACTTATGGTCTATTCTCCTGATTAATTTATTAAATTGTCTTTCAAGCAAGGCTATTGCTTTTGACAAATTCTCCTCACTTTCACCATTGTCTTCATCAGAAACTTCTTCAGCCTTTGACACAAAAGCTAAGCTTTTCTTCTTTTCAGCCTGATCACACATTCCCATCTCAAAGGTTTGTAGTGAGCCAATGAGTTCCTCCACCTTCATATTGCATATGTCTTGAGCTTCTTCAATGGTAGTGACCTTCATGGAAAACCTTTTAGGCAAGGATCTGAGTATCTTTCTCACAAGCTTTTCTTCAGAAATCTTTTCTCCTAAAGCACCTGAGGTGTTGGCAATCTCAAGAATATTCATATAGAATTCATGAATAGTCTCATCCTCCTTCATTCTCATACTTTCAAACTTGGTGGTCAGAATTTGTAGTCTATACATCTTAACTTTAGAGGTTCCCTCATGAGTTGTCTTAAGAGTATCCCATACCTCTTTAGCCAGTTCACACTTATGCACCAATCTGAAAATGTTCTTGTCTATACCATTGAATAGTGCATTCAAGGCTTTAGAATTCCCAAGAGCCAAGGCTTCTTGCTCTTTGGTCCATTCTTCTTCAGGTATAAGCACATGCAATCCATCTTTATCAGTCTTTACTGGATGTTCCCATCCTGAGTTTGCAGCTCTCCATGCCTTGCCGTCTAAAGACTTTAAGAAGGCTATCATCCTAGGTTTCCAGTAGTCATAATTAGAGCCATCCAGAATTGGTGGTCTATTTGTGAATCCTATATCTTTATCCATAGTACCCGAATTTATCTTCTCTAGATCTCACCCAGAAAATAACAGGCAGGGTGTTTGCTCTGATGCCAATTGAAATTCTGGCAAGCACACAGTGGATGTTATCACGGATGTTATGACATCCACTGTAACACAGACTACTGGACTTACTAATAAGTTGTAATTGGAAAGCAGTAAATAACACAACTAATTGTTCACCCAGTTCAGTGTCAACCACACCTACATCTGAGGGCTACCAAGCCAGGGAGGAAATTCACTATTAGTAGAATTAATTCAAGGTCAAACAACTCATTTACACTCTTCACTTAAGACCTACTCAATGACACTTCAGCCTAGAAACCACTAGAATAGAGTTTCCCACTCACTCTTGTCGCATCGCTGCAAAGATGGGTCGGCAATGACAGAAGAGTCGCCACCGTTCATTATTTATCCCAAAGAGAGAGAAAGGAAACGATCAGAGAAAACCTACGAAAAAGGGATAAGATCGGTCATTGCAACCAAATCTCGGGTTCGGGAGTCGGTTATGCAAGGGGAAGGTATTAGAATCTCTCACGCCCGTCGTACTCGACGGGATCCACGCTTATTATCTAGTCTATGGGTGAAAAACAAACTATCTACGGCTGCTAATGCGAAACGGAAGGAACTGAAAAGAACGGAAAGAACTGACTCGATAGAGCATCGCCGCTCTATGCCTACATATTCCCTCGTGCAATGGGAAAGTCAGAGTCAACGTAGTTCGGGAAACTACGGGGGGGATTGCTCGCCAAGACATCGCGTCTTGTGCCTACGTATTCTCGTCTGGTATGAGGAATTAGAGCAAAACGTAGTTCAGGCTAACTGCGGGTAAACAGGGTGTTCTCAATCGCATAAGGGTGAGAGAAAAGGTAGACGATACTAGCGTAAGCATTCTAGCAGTTAGGTGTATTGTTGCTTGACCATTGGAGACTTAGGCGTTACCTGTTCGCGGTAGAACTGACGTAGTATGTCATTGGTTTAAAGGTACGGGTTACCTAAAAGGGGGAGGGAAAAGTGCTCGCTAGGATTATCGCAATCCTATGCCTACGTACTCTCAACAAATATGAGAGATCATAGCAGCCGTAGTTTGGCCAACTACGGAAAACGGTCTCGATCGCACGAAGGCGAGAGAAAAGAGAGTCTCGATTGCACGGGGGCAAGAAAGGGGATCTCAATCGCCAAGATGCGAGAGAAAGGAGTCTCGGTCGCACAGGGGCGAGAGAAAAAAAGTTTCAATCGCACGGGGGCAAGAGAAAAGAGGATGCAGGCCTAACGCGCCTAAACGGGAAGGAACTCGGGACACACACGCTAGAACCTAAGGCGGTGGAGCGAATGTGTCGCATATTGCCCAAAGGGTATACACTAAACACTCTAGACGAGTGAGAGGAGGCCTCTCACTCATCATTTCCTACATATCTATTGCTTAGAACTCACAACGCTCAGCGGTTGATTAAAAGACTTGAATTAGAAAGATGTTATCGAACAGAGTGGTTCCATTGACCCTTGACATTATGCGCAAGCTCCATTTCAATCTTCTCCTCTTTTGATCCTTGATGATGTTTCGAATCGGGACCAATGTGACGCTAAACCGTCATAGCTCGACTTATAAGGGAAGTCAAACTTTAAGAGGTCGCGTATTGATTTCCGTGTTATGGACAAGATAGAGAAACGATATTGAGGATCGTTCTCCAATTAAATCGTGTCGCACGGACCAAAAACAGCGGGATCTCGTCTTGCGGATACAAGACTTCATCGATCACCAAAAGTCAAAATAACATTGAAAGATGAAGAGAAATGAGGAGAGAAAGAAGTGGTCTCGGATCCAACATTATTCATCAACAATTTGACTGGTAATGAATTACGGAAATATCGTCATCGACCAAAACGGATGAAATGACACAAAGTCGAAAATGAGAAAGAGGAGAAAAAGGTCGATCTCAGATCTATCGTTTCTCATCAATAATTTGACAGAAAAACAATAGAGGTCTCTTCATCGACCTAAAAGAGAAAAATGGGACAAGATGTCCAATAAGAAATGAAAATAGAACTCAACTTCTAAAAAGATATAAAATGAAAATCTAAATAGAAAATAACCTTAAAAATATAAAAGAAAAATTAAATAAAACTTAGAATAAAATATATAAAATATGCACAACTAAAAATAATAATAATGAAACTTTAAATAAGATATATTAACAATTTCAAAAAAACTAAATATAAATATAATGTATATATACATACAAACAATCTGTTAGAAAAATAATAATATAAGAATAAAACTATAATATATAAATATTTACGATCTGTTAGAAAATAATATATAATATTTTCTAAAAAGAAGTTTATATACAAAAATATATTACAAATAAAAAAAGAATTAAATAGTAAGAGAAAATAGGAAAAGGGATGTTAAAACAGAAACGGATGGTGTGTATATTAAATGGGCCTTAAAGCCCAACCAGTCAAATGGAATTCAGTTTGAAACCAAACCCATCCTATCCCAAGATCTCGCTTCCACGACAAAATTTTGGTGAATCAAAATATGGCCAAGTATCCCCACCTTAATTTGTTGTTTGAAGTTTGCGGTTGAGTGAGAGGAGGAGAAGTATGAAGATCAAGTTGTAGAGGGCTTCTGAAAAAATGGGTTCACAATTAATTGATAATCTTGGATGAAGGTTGGGTTTCGGTTGTTCGGTGGAGGAAGTTTTGAGAAGAAAGAGGCGATGATTGATGGGGTTTCGCGGAGGAAGTATCGCGGTTTTTTGCGGAAGGGAAATAAGTTCCACGATGCATTTTGTTGGGCTTGGGGTACTGTCACTATTGGGTTTCAAATCTGGGTATGGTTTGGTGTTTGATTCGGTTTGTATCTGGGTTCATTGTTGTTGGAGTTTTAGGAAATGGGTTTTGTTGTGGTTTGAAAGGAGAAGATGGAAGTGGGTTTAGAAGGAGCTTTGGTGATTCATGTGGGTTGAAGAAGACTTTCGAAAGTTTGGGTCTAGGTTTGAAGGTGAGATGAAGGTGGTAACGTTTTACTGGTTTTGCGTTCGTGAAGAGATGAACGGCGGCTTGAGATACGGTGGGAGATGAGCAAGAGAGATGAATGGAAGTATGGTTGTTTCGTTCGAGTGATGACTGGGTTTTAAGGGGTGTGGTTGTAGATGTTGGAACGGATTGAGATGGAAGCTGTTGGTTTTCCGTTGCGGTTTCATTATTGTGGGTAATGAAGGTTTTGAGGAAGCTTTGGTAAACGAAGATGGTGAACAAGGGAGATCGGAGGTTACGAAGGAAAAGGTTCAATGGAAGGGGTTGTGTTTGTTAGTGTGTTTTGGTTGTAGGTTGTTTCTAGGTGGTGTTAGGAGGAAAATAGTTTTCGTGGTTGTCGAAGAAACGGGTTGTTGTTGTTTTTGGGTTGAAGTCTTTCGATGGTGAAAAATGAAGGTGAAGCGGAATGATGAACGACGGCGTGGTTTTCACAGATTTGGAAGGTGTTGTAGTTGAAGATGAAGATTAATGGTTCGTTTAATGATGAAGTTTGAGGGTGGTTTGAATTGAGGTGAGCGGAATGATGAAGATCTGGAGTTTAAAGGTTCGGTTAATGGAGGGGCGTTGTTGAACGATGATGATGATAGTTGGGAAGGAGGCTGGAGGCGCAGCTAGGGTTGGTGACCTCCCAGAAGGTGATGATGAATAGTGCCTAAATATATAGGCAATTGACACGTGGCACTTGGTTGTTAATGAAATGATTAAACGCTGATTATGATTAAAGCGGCTGATGATTAAAGAAAAACTGGTCTAAAAGCTAATTAAAATTGATTAAATAAAAAAGCTGACTCTTAATAAATAAAATCTTAATTTAAAAGTAATTCTAATTAAAAGAAAAACTCTAATATCTATTCTAAAAACAAATATTACTTTAATAAGAATAATTCTAAAAAAACTAATTCTAGAAAAATAACCATTTTAAAATTCTAACTAAATGAACTCTAATTTTATTAATTAATTAAAATCTATGTAAAAAACTATTTTTATTTAATTCAAAAACAGCTATATTAAAATTCTATTTAAATCTAAGTCTAATTAAATGAAAATAAAAAGAGTTATTTAATAAACTTCTATGCCAAAAATTAATAAAATAAAATCGAGAAAACTATTAAAAAAAAGAAAAATAAAGCAGTAAATAAAAACGGGAAGATCAGGTGAACACTGAAATGCAACCAAAATTCGCATAGACCGGACCAACAGAAAGAGAATAAACTCCACTCGATTCCGAAATAAAGCTCCCTATTTGAGCTGGTTTAAATCGCCTGAAATGCGAGAAAATGGTCTGTAATCCCGATAAATCACCTCGACTGAAAAAATGCACTGTATGCGACAAATGATATGCAAATGAAACAAAACACAAGCCAAATTTGCAGAAACGGTTGGTCAAATTTTGGGGTACAACAGCTGCCCCTATTCAAACGGCTTGGACCTGAAGGGTTGAAAAGCGAACGGATTTCAAACATTCAAAGGTAAAAGACGGTTGAATACCAAAGAACCCGGAAATTTGCCAACCGGAAAAACAGAACTGCAAAATCTGATATGGAACAAAGATCTCCGAAAGTAACTGAATGTGGTAGTTGCAACGGCAATAAGCTGGTTGATTACCAATTTCAGATCATCGACACTAAGTCGGAAAGATCATCTGACTTTGCCGTCAGGCATCGACGCTAAGTCGGAAAAACATATGACATCGTCGTCAAGCATCTGACCTCGCCGTTAGGCATTTGTTAAATAAAAACAGGAATTGATATTAAGTTGAATCATCTCAAAGTTGATAGGAAACATCTGACATCGCTGCCAGGCTTCTGTATTAAGTTGGAAGAAAGCATCTGACATCGCCGCCAGACAACCACAAACATATGACATCGCCGCCAGAAATCGCTATAAAGTTGGTAAGAAAATCTGACATTGCTGTCAGATATAGGATGCCACAAGCATCGGACCCGAAGATAAAGACCTCTGACATCACCGTCAGGCATTCGCTAAATATAAGCGAGCAATCAAACCCGAAGGTAAGGACATCTGGCATCGCCTCCAGGCATTCGCTAAATAAAAGTGAGCAACGAACCCGAAGGCCGAATCAATGACGATTGATCTTTTGCTAACCAGCAGGCATTCGCTAAATAAAAGCGAGCATCGAACCCGAAGGCCGGATCAATAACAATTGATCTTCTGCTATCTAGCAGGCACCTGTGTAACGCCACAAGCATCGAACCCGAAGGCCGAATGAACCGAAGCTGATAAAATCTAATAATTCACAAGAATACTCCGCTGGGAAGAGAGAAACTTAACCAAGCAACTCTGGAAGGGAGAAAGGAGAAACTTAACCAAGTAACTTTGTTGGGGAAACACAATAAGATGAACTTGTCCATCAAAAAATGTATCGTGGTATGGATACCATCTGGATTGAAGGATGACATTTCAAGTTATCGGAATCTGGATATTCAACGAACAAAATGAATCAACGACATTTTCCGGAGTCTGGATATTCGACGAGAAAAAGCCGGAGCCTGGATGCTCAATGTAAAAGTCGGAGTCTGGATACTCAACGAAGTTTACTGGAGTTTGGATACTCCACATAATAATTGGAGTTTGGATACTCAACGTAATAAGTCGGAGTCTGGATACTCAACGTAATAAGCCGGAGTCTGGATACTCAATGTAATAAGCCGGAGTCTGGATACTCAACATAATAAGTCGGAGTCTAGATACCCAACGTGATAAGCCGGAGTCTGGATACTCAACGTAATAATCCAGAGTCTAGATACTCAAAGTAATAAGCGACTTCACTGGGATTTATCGGAGTCTGGATACTCGGCGGAACCTGAGCGGAGTCTGGATACTCGACGGACAAAGCAATATGTCACGAATTGAATATTCACCGGAGTCTGAATACTCCCCGCAATTGACCAGAGTCTGGATACTCAACGGACAAAGGAATTCATCACAAATACTCATCAAGGTCTGGATACCACATGAGTTCAAAACAACATGACCAACTGAAGTCTGACGACACTACTGGGAAATAATATGAGTTGTGGTCTGGATACCACACGGGCTGAAAGAAATCATTAGTTGTCAAGGTCTGAATACCATAAGGCGATAGAAAATAACAACATCTGCTGTGATCTGGATATCACAAAACATCAAATAAGTTACCATGGTTTAGATACCATAACTGTCTTTTACCGGAGTCTGGATACTCAAAGAAAAAAACACAATAACGCCGATTTCCGTGGTCTGAATACCACAAATATCTTTACCGGAGTTTGGATACTCGGCGGATAAAGAAATACACCACCAAACCTATCAGGTTCTGGATACCCAACTGACATTACCGGAGTCTGGATACTCAACGGATAAAGCACAATAACACCAATTGTCGTGGTCTGGATACCACAAGGGCACAATAAAACACATAAGCTGCCATGGTCTGGATACCATAAGGGCAAAGAGATCCTACTACCCTGGTCTGGATACCACAAGGCAAAGAGATCAAACCTCCAGAGATACACCTGAAACAAAGAGATAACAACCTGGCTTATATTTCATATGCATATGTTTGAAAATGGCGTAATGCTCCATACGAAATGGAAATACTACGCGTTTGGGAGGATGTTATGCATGATGCAAATGCAAAGGAACCACTTTAGCAAAATAAATGTTGAAGAGAGGAAACCAAACTCCGCTGGGGGAAGACTAGGCACACCTAATGCAAACTAACTCATGCTGGGGAATACAAGCCTTGGATGGCCTCCGAGAAAACTTCTAGGTAAAACTGCTCTGCTAAGCACAAATCCACTCCGTTGGGGATCAAAATCAAACTCTACGGACGAAAACGTCTCAGATGGCCTGCCAGAATACAACTCTTCTGCGGAACTAATAACTCGGATGGAGACAAAAAAAATTCCACTCTACCGGGAAAATCAGCCCTGAATGGTCTGCCAAAATATAACATTCTGGGGAACAGACAACTCTGTTGGGGAATCAAGGCAAATATGCTGACGAATAGCTCCATCCTGCCGGATATTTCACTCTGCTGGAGATTGAATCCACTATCTGCTAGGGATGATGAGTAAGATTTACTGGGAGATTATCCCGCACTCTCTCTGATGAGGATGGAGAAAAACAATCAATGAGATAATCTCACTCTGCGGGGAAGAAAACTACTCCTCCGACTTAGCTGGGGATTAGGAAATGAGGGAATCAGCATCGACCTCTGCTTGGGGAAAATGAGCACAAAACTCAACAATATCAACCTCTACTTAGGGAATGAGTCAAAGACCTAGACTCTTAGGGGAAAGGAGCCAAAGACTTGGACTCTGTGAGGGCAACAACACTGCACTCATCCCACTGCTGGGGAAATAAACCCAAATTTGCTTGTCAGGAAGAACTTCAATCTCAAACCACTAGGGATGGTTGTACATGATCCATCTGCTGGGGATGGTTCTACTTCGCCGGGGATATCGATCTCGACCTGTTGGGGAGAAACTAGTCATAATCTGTTGGGGAGAAACTAGTCCCTGCCTGCTGTGGAAATAATCTGATCTGATATCAACATCTTGTGGGAATATAGAACCTTTATTGTGGAGAAGTGAGATCACTCGAGCCTCATGTCGGGGAATGTGGTAGCATGCGAGCCACTGGGAATAATTGTGCCAAGTATGGTTGGGCTTTTTTTTGGGTATGGGATAGGACCAGGTTTATGGTGATTGGATGTTGTCTGGTTACCAACAAAAGTGGATTTAAAGGGGAATTACTAGACGAGAACTAGTATTCGAAGGTAGGCTACCAGACGAGAACTGGTGGCAAAAGGTTAAGTTGTCATACGAGAATTGACTTCTAATTTTGGTATCAGACAGGAACTGATTTCTGGTTTGGGTATCAGACGAGAACTGATTTCTAGTTTGGGTATCAGACGAGAACTGATTTCTGGTTTGCCAGACGAGAACTGGACTTTGAAATTGTGTTTGCAAGACGAGAACTGGTTAAACAGTAGGCTACATAAAGGGTGACCAGACGGGAACTGGTTTAAAAGTTGACATGTACCAAACGGGAACTGGTGTTTTGTGAAAGGTTGACCAGGCGAGAACTGGTTTAAAGGTTTGCTAGATGAGAACTGGGCTTTGGAGGTTTGCCAGACGAGAACTGGGCTTTGGAAATGATTTCGGGTTACAAGGTTCTGACAAGTAACAGGTTTAGGCTGTTGGATGACGATCTAATGACAGAAAGGCCTTTTCAGAATGTTAAAGTTATTGGATGAGGTAATGGCATGATTCCCCGACACTCAACTCTCGCCAAGGAGAATAAACTCGCTTGAGTAACATGCCCCAGTGTAGTCCAACTTGCCCCAATCCAATTCTTAGGAAAGTTCACCTTGAAAAGAAGATATCTTGCCATGAGACGACCTCGAGATGGCTTGCGCCAGAATCTGCACCACAAAAGGATTCATCCTTGATTATCCCAATCTCAGAATGGTTGGCTTCAATGTACTCTCAAGGTGATTTGCCCCTGAATGAGCGATGAAGTGACTTAACTTGTCCTGACTGAACACTGGAGGGATTTGCCCTCAGCTTAAAGAAACTCTAGGGACCTGCCCTGATTAGTGAAGTCTCAAGATGATTCACTTCTGATCAACTGCTTCTTGAATGATTTGCCCCATAATCAACCGATGCTTCGGGACTTGTTTCTGACTAACTCCAACTTATTGGATGTCAATGCCCCATATCACAGGACTTCCAAGTATACATAAATCTGATCCAGACTGCTGAATGATCCAGTCCTGTTTGATTATTCCCTGTTGGAATTTCCTCCATGTCAACTACTGACCTGCAATTAAAATTGTTTGCTCACGAATAGTAATTTTAATGCGGTGTTCATGCAAGTTTTGAAAGAAGCGTCACTTATTAAGTGTCATGACAGTGAGACGAATGGACTATACAGTCCAAACGTAGTGCTGATTCAACTAATGAAAAACACAACAAGGATATGATTAGCAAATCATGTAGGAGTCCAGTTACTCAACCTCATTGTAGCATACCTTCGGAATAAACCCCGCCTCAATTAGGTCTTTTAAGGATTTAATCATGGTCGGGTTCACGGTTAATGAAACAAAGGATATTAGGCTACAAGTATGATTTGTACCCACCCCTTCTTCGTGATGATCTCCAATCCTACATTCAGCTAACTTGGCACAAAGAAACTCAAAGAAACTCTGGGGACCTGCGACATGATTAATTCAGAAAAATGCATAATCACTTCATTAATATTACCATTCAAAACAACAATGTTTAAAAGCAAGTAGAAACTAACAGAAAAGAAACTACAAATGCAAATGATAAAAAGTGTCTGAGGACTGTCAATGTTGAGGACGTCTGCCTGTCTGGACCACTGGCTTCTGGAGATAACCCCCGAAATCTTCGAGCTTAGACAACTGAGAGGTTGACATGAACAACCAAAACTCCTTCTAGAAAAGAAATGTACCCTTTGTTAAACAACTGCTGCACTTTGGCATGAAAAGCTTTGCAATCTTTTGTTGAATGCCCCATGGATCCGCCATGATACCCGCACTGAACATGGGGATTGTACCCAGGAGGGTAAGGTTCTGGCACAGGCTTAAGAGCCTTAGGCTCCACCAGTGAGTTCTAAACCAAATGTGGCAGAAGCTGACTATACGACACAAGAACTGGATGAAGAGGAGAATTCCTTCTTTCCAAGTTGTTGTGAGGCCTATTCTGATTCTGGCACTGATTCGGATAACCTCGGCCATGAGCTCGTTGATTTGCATGAGGAGCGACCCAAATTTTTTGATGTGGTGCCCTAGGCACAGTTGTCTGTTCAGAATAACGAGATACAGAAGATACTGACCGCTGAGAAGATGAAGAAACAAAAGATTTCACTGATTCACCCCGAGAATAACCAACATCTGCCAAGACTATGTTAATCACCTCCTTTTCAGTTTAGAAGTTACAGAGAGATTCAGTTTAACTAGCCTGACTGCTCAAGACATTCTGAATTTTTCCCATCTTTATGCCATTCTCAATATGTTTTCCTGATATTACCAATTCAGAGAAATTTAGTGCAACTCCAAGCATTCTTTCAAAGTATGGGCTCTGCAAGGAGTTTATGAACATGTCTGCTAACCTCCTGAAGGGTTCATTGTTTTCCCGAGACAAGATTTGCAACTGCATGCGACTAGGAGCCATGTCAATATTATATTCGTACTGTTTTAGAAAAGTCTTGGCTAAGTCCATCCATGATCGGATCTGATTACTCTCTAACTACATATACCAACTCAGAGATGCCCCAATTAGACTGTCTTGAAAACAGTGAATCATCAACTTGTCGTTGTGCACAAACGAGGTCATTCTTCTGCAGAACATCACCAAATGTTGCCTCGAGCAGCTATCCCCTTTGTATTTCTCAAACTTCGGTGCCTTGAATTTTGGAGGTAACACTAGACTGGGAACCAGGCACATGTTTGAAGCGTTGAGACCAACATCATCTTTAACTTCCAAGGAATTGAGTTTTTCATCTAACGCATGAATCTTTTTAGCATACTCAAGAGCTCTTGGGTCTTTAGTCTTCATTATCGGAACCTCTCTTCTGGAATTCGGCACAGAGAAAGCAACATCACGATAATCTGTAGTATCAGGAGAAGAAGAACATTCACTTCGGACAACAAATTGTTCATGTAGATCTTGGTCTTCAACAGAGGGCTGCACAGGCTGAGCTTCAGTAAGGTTGTTCACTTGCGGAGAGTCTTCATCAGGCAGAGAACCATACAAAGGGTTAGTCATCATAGTAAAACCTGATGGGTTATCAACATTCTGGAGGTCGTTCCTTGACATAGCTTCCAACAACTTTCAATCTGACTTCACTCCTTGATTCTGCTTCAAACCACTTGGTCGTCTTCCAATAATCACCACTTGTTCAGACTGGGCACCGAGGAATCACCTTCTAAATCAAAACAAAGGCTGGATAAGAGCTCTGGCCAACTGGAGAATTATATACAAAATGATGCAAAGATGCTTATGCAAATGCAATGCAAGATGCAACAAATACGGGATCACAACCCCCACAAAGCTCTGAATACTGCTGCGCTGCTGATCGAGTGAGTTCAAAAGTCCGCTCTGAAGAGAAAACCAGAATACCGTGTGGGTTGGAGGTAAGGTTTCCTGCATAACCCAATCCCTCTCACAGGTATGGACCTAATCTCTGATAAGGTTCGGCATTCTATGTGGTCGTCAGCGTCACAGACTTTCGAGAAACGATGATACATTCACCATTTGTGGTTTGGCATCATTGTCTCACGAAGCGGCCTCACTTAGCTGACTCCCAAGTGATCGGTCTCCAGAGTCGACAACTTTCAGATCCAACATCCCCGTCCTGACCAGCAGGATGAGATGTCTTCAAAGAAAACCTCGTCTGAACGCACATTTCATGGGGACTAGTGCATGCTGCCATACAGGTCCATCACTACTTTCCACTTCTAATGCTATATGTATCCTCAAGCCTGGTTTTTGGCTTATCTCTCAATAGAACAGCCACCCAACAGCATAATAGCCACAGATAATAATATAGTGCAGAAAATGTAAATACAACAATATACAAAATACAACACACAAATACACATACACCCAAAGACAAGCAAACAAGCGCTAGGATTGACTCACATAGGGGATGGGAAAATGTCCCCAGCAGAGTCACCAGCTGTCATATCACTGCAAAGAGGGGCCAGCAATGACAGAAGAGTTGTCACCGTTTGTTATTTATCCCAAAGAGAGGGAAAGGAAACGATCAGAGAAAACCTACGAAAAAAGGATAAGATTGGTCATCGCACCCAAATCTCGGGTTCGGGAGTCGGTTACGCAAGGGGAAGGTATTAGCACCCCTCACGTCCGTCGTACTCGATACGATCCATGCTTGTTGTCTAGTCTATGGGTGAAAAACAAACTATCTATGGTTGTTAATGCTAAAAGGAAGGAACTGAAAAAAACGGAAAGAACTGACTCGATAGAGCATCGCCGCTCTATGCCTACATATTCCCTCGTGCAATGGGAAAGTCAGAGTCAACGTAGTTCGGGAAACTACAATGGGGATTTCTCGCCAAGACATCACGTCTTGTGCCTACGTATTCTCGTCTAGTACGAGAAATCAGAGCAAAACGTAGTTCAGGCTAACTACGGGTAAACAAGGTATTCTCAATCGCACAAGGGCGAGAGAAAAGGTAGACGATACTAGCGTATGCATTCTAGCAGTTAGGTGTATTGTTGCTCGACCATTGGGGACTTAGGCGTTACCTATTTGCGGTAGAACGGACGTAGTATGTCATTGGTTTAAAGGTACGGGTTACCTAAAGGGGGGAGGGAAAAGTGCTCGCTAGGATTATCGCAATCCTATGCCTACATACTCTTAACAGATATGAGAGATCAGAGCAGCCGTAGTTCGGCCAACTACGGAAAACGGTCTTGATCGCATGAAGGAGAGAGAAAAGGGAATCTCGATTACACGGGGGCAAGATAAGGGATCTCAATCGCCATGATGTGATAGAAAGGAGTCTCAGTCGCACGGGGGCGAGAGAAAAAAGTTTTGATCACACGGGGGCGAGAGAAAAGAGGAAGCAGGCCTAACACGCCTAAACGGGAAGGAACTCGGGACACACACGCTAGAATCTAAGGCGTAGGAGCGAATGCGTCGCATATTGCCCAAAGGGTATACACTAAACACTCTAGACGAGTGAGAAGAGGCCCCCCACTCATCATTTCCTACGTATCTATTTCTTAGAACTCACAATGCTCGGCGGTTGATTAAAAGGCTTGAATTAGAAAGACGTTACCAAACGGAGTGGTTCCGTTGACCCTTGACATTATGCGTAAGCTCCATTCCAATCTTCTCCTCTTTTGATCCTTAAGGATGCTTCGAATCGGGACCAATGTGACGCTAAACCGTCGTAGCTCAACTTATAAGGGAAGTCAAACTTTAAGAGGTCGCGTATTGATTTCCGTGCTATGGACAAGATAGAGAAACGATATTGAGGATCGTTCTCCAATTAAATCGTGTCGCACGGACCAAAAACAGCGGGATCTCGTCTTGCGGATACAAGACTTCATCAATCACCAAAAGTCAAAATAACATCGAAAGATGAAGAGAAATGAGGAGAGAAAGAAGTGGTCTCGGATTCAACATTATTCATCAATAATTTGGCTGGTAATGAATTACGAAAATGTCGTCATCGACCAAAATGGCTGAAACGACACAAAGTCAAAAATGAGAAAGAGGAGAGAAAGGTCGGTCTCAGATCCATCATTTCTCATCAATAATTTGACAGAAAAACAATAGAGGTCTCGTCATCGACCTAAAAGAGAAAAATGGGACAAAATGTCCAATAAGAAATGAAAATAGAACTCAACTTCTAAAAAGATATAAAATGAAAATGTAAATAGAAAATAACCTTAAAAATCTAAAAGAAAAATTAAATAAAACTTAGAATAAAATATATAAAATATGCACAACTAAAAAAAATAATAATGAAACTTTAAATAAGATATATTAACAATTTCAAAAAAAAACTAAATATAAATATAATATATATATACACATACAAACAATCTGTTAGAAAAATAATAATATAAGAATAAAACTATAATATATAAATATTTACGATCTGTTAGAAAATAATATATAATATTTACTAAAAAGAAGTTTATATACAAAAATATATTACAAATAAAAAAAAGAATTAAATAGTAAGAGAAAATAGGAAAGAGGGTGTTAAAACAGAAACAGATGGTGTGTATATTAAATGGGCCTGAAAGCCCAACCAAACTCAGTCAAATGGAGTTCAGTTTGAAACCAAACCCATCCTATCCCAAGATCTCGCTTCCACGACAAAATTTCGGTGAATCCAAATATGGCCAAGTATCCCCACCTTAATCTTTTGTTTGAAGTTTAGGGTTGAGTGAGAGAAGAAGAAGTATGAAGATCAAGTTGCAGAGGGCTTCTGAAAAAATGGGTTCATAATTAATTGATAATCTTGGATGAAGGTTGGGTTTCGGTTGTTCGGTGGAGGAAGTTTTGAGAAGAAAGAGGCGATGGCTGATGGGGTTTCGCGGCGGAAGTATCGCGGTTTTTTGCGGAAGGGAAATAAGTTCCACGATGCATTTTGTTGGGTTTGGGGTATTGTCACTGTTGGGTTTCGAATCTGGGTATGGTTTGGTGTTTGATTCGGTTTGCATCTGGGTTCATTGTTGTTGGAGTTTTAGGAAATGGGTTCTATTGTGGTTTGAAAGGAGAAGATGGAAGTGGGTTTAGAAGGAGCTTTGGTGATTCGTGTGGGTTGAAGAAGATTTTCGAAAGTTTGGGTCTGGGTTTGAAGGTGAGATGAAGGTGGTAATGTTTTACTGGGTTTGCGTTCGTGAAGAGATGAACGGCGGCTTGAGATACGGTGGGAGATGAGCAAGAGAGATGAATGGAAGTATGATTGTTTCGTTCGAGTGATGACTGGGTTTTAAGGGGTGTGGTAGTAGATGTTGGAACGGATTGAAATGGAAGCTGTTGGTTTTTCATTGCGGTTTTATTATTATGGGTAATGAAGGTTTTGAGGAAGCTTTGGTAAACAAATATGGTGAACAAGGTTGATCGGAGGTTACGAAGGAAAGGGTTCAATGGAAGGGGTTGTGTTTGTTAGTGTGTTTTGGTTGTAGGTTGTTTCTGGGTGGTCTTCGAAGGAAAACAGTTTTCGTGGTTTTCGAAGAAACGGGTTGTTGTTGTTTTTGGGTTGAAGTCTTTTGATGGTGAAAGATGAAGGTGAAGCGGAATGATGAACGACGGCGCGGTTTTCACAGATTTTGAAGGTGTTGTAGTTGAAATGAAGATTAATGGTTCGTTTAATGATGAAGTTTGAGGGTGGTTTGGATTGAGGTGAGTGGAATGATGAAGATCTGGAGTTTGAAGGATCGGTTAATGGAGGGGCGTTGTTGAACGATGATGATGATAGGGTGGAAGTAGGCTGGAGGCGCAGCTAGGGTTGGTGACCTCCCAGAAGGTGATGATGAATAGTGCCTGAATATATAGGCAATTGACACGTGGAACTTGGTTGTTAATGAAATGATTAAATGTTGATTGTGATTAAAGCGGCTGATGATTAAAGAAAAACTGGTCTAAAAGCTAATTAAAATTGATTAAATAAAAAAGCTGATTCTTAATAAATAAAATCCTAATTTAAAAGTAATTATAATTAAAAGAAAAACTCTAATATCTATTCTAAAAACAAATATTACTTTAATAAGAATAATTCTTAAAAAACTAATTCTATAAAAATAACCATTTTAAAATTCTAACTAAATGAACTCTAATTCTATTAATTAATTAAAATCTATTTAAAAAACTATTTTTATTTAATTCAAAAACAACTATATTAAAATTCTATTTAAATCTAAGTCTAATTAAGTGAAAATAAAAAGAGCTATTTAATAAACTTCTATGCCAAAAATTAATAAAATAAAATATAGAAAACTATTAAAAAAAAAAGAAAAATAAAGCAGTAAATAAAAACGGGAAGATCGGACGAACACTGAAATGCAACCGAAATCCGCATAGACCGGACCAACAGAAAGAGAATAAACTCCACTCAATTCTGAAATAAAGCTCCCTATTTGAGCTGGTTTAAATCGCCTGAAATGCGAGAAAAGGGTCTTTAATCCCGATAAATAACCCCGACCGTCAAAATGCACAGTATGCGATAAATGATATGCAAATGCAAATGAAACAAAACACAAGCCAAATTGCAAGAAACGGTTGGTCAAATTTTGGGGTACAACAACTCCCCCTCAATCACCTCAGTGATATAAACCAATACAAAATTACAATGGAGATAATGAAGACACACTTCAAACACACCTTGATCGTGCTTCACAGATTTGATCAAGTGACACAACACTCTTGCTTAAAAGCTTTGAGTGGCACAATGAACACAACAGTTCATACACACTAAACTAGAGCAATCATACAGTAGACAATTGCTTGGTACACAAGGAATCCTAAGACTCCTACACACACGTGAAGAATAAAGTTCTTCACTCACAAATCACACTCTCCAATCTCTCTCCAGAAGCTCTGCCTTCAAGCTCTGCCCTATTTGGAGTGATCCTTCTGTTATTTATAGCAGCAGACTTGCTTTGGTCCTTGATGGAGAAACTAGGTTTACCCAAGATAAACCTCTCTTCATGAAGCTGCGCCCTTATCATTAGGTCAGGAGTCTTCTATGTTATCCTCAGCAATGCCTGTTATATCGCCTAAGATAACTAGGCTTCCTGGATTGTTTCTTGAAGTATAGCCTGAGCTAATAACAGAAAAACTAACCCTGCGCACCCTGATGTCATACGCTTGATGTCATAACATCCAGCATGACATTCAGATTCACTTACTCTTAGCTCTCCCTGTAGAACACTCTTCATGTATGTCACAACATCAGTTATGACATTCATACATACTCCAATGTTTTGCCATAAAATGCAGTCAATCAAAAGCATCTACAATTATAACTGTGAGAATGCCTGAGATAACCTATACACCGTCTCCTGAGCTAAAAATAACCAGCTGAATAAAATAAATGGCCACTCGATCGCTGGGCAAAATAAATGTTGAAGCCTATGACGCTCGTTGTTTAAACTCTTGCAATAAAAGGGAACCCTAAGCCACGAAAATACCTTGATCTCATGTATTGAGAACCAATGCTATGATATGCAGAAACGCAAAATGCAAAGAAACATAACCCAGTTATGGTTAAAATGAAAGGGAAAATTTTGGGGTGCTACAACAATGATAACATAACAGTCAATGTAATAAACAAACAATGACAATGATAATATAATATACCTTTCTCTTTAATTCATTAGTGTCGTGCACCGTGCTTTAGCATTTCCTTGAGTTGTGCCCAAATTTATGACACTTTGTACACCTATAAGCCACACCATGCCTCCTTATCCTTGAGCCTGATTCATCATGCTCCATCCACCTTAATTTTTTTGGCCTACCTGGACCATTCTTAAACATGGGGGGTAACATTTCTTCAACTTCCACAATTGGCCACATGTCCTTCCCATTGATTAGGCTAACATTGTTCTCATAACACAACTTATATGCCCCCTTCTTGTAATAGTCATCAACATACAATTCAGAATTAAGACTTTGATACTACATTGTAGCCACAACATATTGGCAAGGTATACCAACTAGCTCCCAAAAGCAACATGAGCAAGTTTTCCCCCCCCCAAAATCCACAACAAATGGTAGCCCATTAAATGGATGATGAACTTGTCAAACCTCACCCATACTCCATATGGCAGCCACTGACCACTCAACATTACCTTATTATCTAGTCTCTTTATAGGTATTAGCATAACATTATGTTTCCATTTATCTAGTTTAACTAAATTTATAGCAATCCTTAACTAAACTCGCAACCTCAAAATAACTCCAAGTGTCATAATCTTGACCTTCCACAGTCGTATTATTCCCCCTATAAAATGTGAACATATCATGCACAAAGTTACCCTTGTGATGGAAGATGACAGTGAATACGCCCATGTTTTACAATTACATAAATACCTAATGGTTAAACTAGGGTTACTGGGCTATAACAGATATTACCACGATGAAAGTTAATTAAAATTACTGCAATAAAGTATGTTAATAAATGTTAAACTAACAAACATGGTGTTGGTTGGGACCACTGCGAATTGTAATTTTTTCAAGTTAAGTAAACAAAATAAAATATCGTACCTTTTTTAAGAACGAGCAACACAGTGAATGCTCCACTTGCGTTGACTGCTTTTGAAGCACGAATCTCAGGCTTGGGTAGGTAGAAGACAAAGATCAGTTTGAATGAAATGGGAGAAGACAATGAGATTCTGCGTGAATGAGGATATGCAACTGGATTTTCTAATTTGGGATTTAGGGTTAAATTTTCACATTGTAAAAATAACCATCTGAAAAACAAAACATATTGCACGTGGTAAATAATAAAATGAAAATAACAAAATATATTACACATTGGCAATGACACGTCAGACAATTTGATGAGTTGGTTTGATGAGAGACTAAATCAGTGGAATCTTCAAATGTTAGGGGGGAATCTAAATTTTTTTTTACAGGGGGTTTTTCAAGTTTTGCCAAAATGGTTGGGGGAAAAATAACTATTAAACTTATTTTTTTAATGCACACTATCATTAAAAAATTAAATTAAGTAAATCCTAATAATTCAATTAAATTATTTAATCAAATTTTGGGTGCTACACATAATGATACACCAATGAAATTTAGGATATACTTAGTTTCAACGAGGTGTGAACATCATGCTCCACGATCAACCAATCCAAACACTATTTAGGAAGATGAAGAACAACTTGAATTTCAGTAAAACACTCATACACTTGTCAACCAAATAATATGCACTCAAGATGAACCTTGACATCCCCACATACTCATTAAACTGGATCATCTTCCAAACCAAACATCCATTGCACACTTCATCACACAAAGGTTACTTATTTGAACGACTTGTAATTGTCAACTCTTATCAACTACTTACAAGACCATGTAGTATAGTCCATTCTATGATTCATACTTAGTTCTCGAGACACAAGACTCACTGCTCAAAATAAAGAGTGTGATACTCAACAACCATCCCATAACAAGGTAAACAATTACACATAGTCGTGACCAGGATACTTCTATCACATGCTTTTTAATACCAAGGTATAACTTTCTCCATTTTACCTCTTACTTTAGAAGTCTCTGTATGTGAATAATACTTAACTACACACTCTTATGTTAGCCTCAATGGAACCTCAATGATCTCGCATTGCATTTGTTGTAATACAAGATTTACACTGCTCCCAAACTTAGTGTTTGTTTCTCTACTAACGTAATTCTTTTAACTCCAATTATAGAACCATTCTACTAGAATTCCCTTGAATCTAAAATACTTGCTCTTTCTCCTAACACGAACCTCTTTAAACTGATCCTTAGGTAACTCAACATTTCCATAATGATCTCATACTAACACTCCATCTTTGATAAGCTATCCTGAACATGGTCTCCCTTATAGGACTAGGTATACTTGGTTTATCTTCTACCCTTCATTTGGTGCATACATGTTTCACATTAAATAGGCAGTAAGGTCCTCAAGCCTCTTTGTATACTTCAGCACTACCTTAGATCCTTAATAAATGTTGAACATCCATATCTCTCTAACCCTCAACCATTGATAAGGTACCATTCGAAATATACTCCCTAAAGTACTTTTGTTCTTCCAAGATACTATAGTGACCTTAGAAGCTAAAACACTGATGCACTATCTTGCTTCCAGACCTAGTGGCATACGTTCGACAAAACTGTCATTTCTCCTTCATTGTATGGAATTACTTACAATAATTATTCCATACTAGTGGGTCAATATTATTTAACAAGTAGATTCACATATTTCTCAAAACTCCAACAGATTCATCCAATAGAAACTTTCAACT
Source organism: Lathyrus sativus (assembly GCA_963859935.3). Lineage (NCBI taxonomy): Eukaryota > Viridiplantae > Streptophyta > Magnoliopsida > Fabales > Fabaceae > Lathyrus > Lathyrus sativus. The sequence goes on from OZ012738.1 coordinate 360,597,357, forward strand.
TCACGACTCCTTTGGCACTACAGGATTGCTTGAACCATACACCATCCTTCAATTCCACATTACCAAAATCAAAAATCCTACTAAGACTCCAACTTAGCTAACCAGTCTTTCTTACTTCCAAACTTTTGGCTTGGGAAACGTTTACTAAACTTCGGTGTCCTTGTGGTCGTTCAACCATGGTCCTACCTACCACACACATAGAATTGGTTGATCAGACCCAATACTACATACTGTGGTATTAAAGATCATGTTGGCTAAACACACATATGAGGCAGGAATATATTCACTTATGGTGTTTTAAGGAAAGGTCGAGAATCGACCCGCTCTGATACTAATTGTAACACCCCGTACAATATACATCTAAAAAATATGTTTTATGTAGTATTAATTGGTAATGATACAACATAATAGACCAATGGAATTATTATATACACATGTCCAAAAATAAAATACAAGGCATGACACATGACATACAATATTGCCTAAAAAAACTAAAATCTAAGTGCAACCTCTTCATTGCACACAATCCACAACGGAAGATCGTGATAATCAGAATCCTTCGAAACATCAACAAACAACTTCTCTTACATATAAGCTACAAATAATACATAAAAAATAACAACAATATTGGGGTGAGATAATAATCTCAGTGAGTTCCCCTATCCCATGGGTCCACTCGACTCTATAGGTTTCTAATCGATTCAACTCAAGTTTTTATCTTTCGTTACTTGTGTATCAATCACAGGGAGATAATAATCACAGGGATATTCATAATGTATGTAAAAATGTAACTTGAGTTCATATAACTCAATAAATCACTATTCAGATTCACGAAACATCGATCCCTGACCGGACATACATCTAGGGTAAGGCTTAATTCGCACGTGCTTATATGATTCAAATCTCGAATGGATATCGTATTCTTCTCCATGGGACTTGGGCCCATATAAAAAATTGTCACTCGTATGGGACTCAAGCCCACTTTGAGTATCTTTCACCTTACGAGACTCAAACCCACTTAAGTGTCTACCTCTCCCCCATGCTCCGCCATGGTTGGGACTTAAACCCAATTGAGGCACAAATCACTGGTGTCACATCCCCATTTTCTACTTTATATAACCATCTCAAATGGTATGTGCACAATCAAGAGACAATATCTGAATACATAATTAGGTTCTACAACTTTGTGATTGCTCTCATCAATTACTAGGTGATCATATTCACCAATTCACATGTTATCTCATTAAATACTAGGTGATCATATTCACTCATTCACATATTATATCCATACGTTCTATACAAAACATATTGATTCACTAATCAAACGAATACTTGTCCGAGATACACTCCGAGGTACCTTTGCCTCCAAGCATCACCATGTAACTCATTTTCATATCCTAGATTATCTTTCCAAGTCATTAATATAATTATACTCCTAAGGTTTCCTCATTCATTATGATAAGGTTTTAATCATATTCCTTCACAATTAACACACAAAAATTTCATAACATACGCCATAATATGATTCGCAATATACATAAATCACACATGAGAATATAACATGTTACATTAACCATAAACAAAGCTATCACACAACTCGCCTCAATCTAACTTGTTCCACCTTCATATCACATAGTAAACGTTTGCTCGATCATCCTAGGGTGAGGTTACCCAAACTAAAAAGGAAATTTATAGTGGAATAAATCATAGAGACTTGTCTTTATATCATATTCCTTTATGTTAGCTCCCTAACACGTCCATTTTCGCATCAATTGGAGGTATCATTCCCGTTTTATGGTAGAAACATGGAAACAGGTCATAAGCATACATAATGGTATGACACCATTACCCAAGTGATAATTAACATATAAGCATACTTTTATCTCCCTAAGTAGTAGAGCATTGAACTAGTTTTTTTAACTCATCCTACTGTGCCTCATTCTGAGTTACGAAACTCATTTTATAGTGAAAATAGGGGAACCAAACGACTGTTGGATATGACCAATCTATTGCATCAGCATTCTGCCACAATTTTCACTATAATAAAACAGAACGATCAATTGGTTAATGGTGTCAATCGATTGACACATGCAACTTTTCCAAAAATCACACTTCTAAACATCTCTTCTTCCATCCTTTACCATTCTAAATCATACCAAATCATAGACTAACATAAACCCACACCAAATCAAGTGATTGTGAGTTATAGCTTCAAGAAACAAGACATCCATTATCACAAGTTCATGAAATAAAAAATCATAACTTCAAGAATCAACAACAATCACATATATTTCCATTATTTCAACAAAATAACACAATCATATAACACCAACTTTAACATGGTCTAATATCTATTCTCACAATCATGGCAATAACATACCCTAGCTTTCTACTCATGAAAATCTTTTCTAATGAGGGATCTAATTAGAACTCACCTCAATTCAAGAAGATGATGGAGAAATTGAGTTGATTTGGTGGTGATAATGATGATTATTATTATTCTTCCTCTAAGTTTTCTCTTCTTTTTTCTCTCTTCCCTTCTTTCTCTTCTTTCCTCTGTTCCTCTTTCTTTCTCTTGTTTATTTATTCTCTTATTTCACTTTATACTTCTCTATGTTTCTCTTAGTTTGGGTTTATTGATAGAAATGGGAAAGGAAAAGTGTGGTTGGAACATGTGGTGGAAAAAAAAGGATGGAAAAAAAGACAATTGAGTGGTTAAGAAGAAAAATTGGTAAAAAGGAAAATAACATAAAAGATATTTTCTTACTACTAGAGCAATTGACCAATTATTAATTTTACCAAAATGCTCCTTCTTGTTCTAATTAATAATAATCAGTTTCTTCTAATAAGGATTAATATCTTTTAAGCCCACTGATTACTCTATTTGTCTCAACTGACAACATTTAAAGCACTTAAGAGTATATGAGATATTATAGGTGTCACATTAAAGAATATCAATCTAACACATATCACATAAAATATTCATGTTTTCTTCATCAATTCATCACATAGCATATGTGTTGCACCCTAATTTTTGACCATAAGATCCCACCTCCTATGTGCTTTTCTTATGTTATTTGAATTTATATTTCATTGTGATTAACAAATTTGTGCAATACATAAGTTTCAAAGACAAAGTATTGGTTCTCTCAGTTAACAATACTTAAGAATGGCGTGAAGGCCCAATCATGATCTCAAGTTATATACGAGGATTTCCTTAAGGAATTGTGTGTCCTACCGCGAGTTATGAATATGGTCATAATTATCAAGAATTTTCTTACTCAGAATGGGCCCTGGTATAATTACAGTCTGAAGCTTCAGTACTCATGTTCTTCACAAAGTCAAAATGAGAATGTCGTTGGTCCAAGTCAATATCCTAATCATAGTCATAAACCAAAGTCAATCTATATGACTACATTTTAAGTTCATCGATGAAGAGTCAAGATCCGCATTACAATTTTAAAGATTTTTAGCCCATCCCGATTCTTGAAGAGGTCTGTTTGCTATGAAAGGTTTAGCTAGCTTTGTATTATACGGAGATATGACACTTCGTCTTTTCAAGAAGACAACAGCTAGCCTACAAGCGGTACACTTTGAAATATTTTGAAATATTGATAGCCTTGGAAGGGTGGAAACCATTGCGCTACCGCCACTCTCTTCTTACCATTTGAAATTCAACCACTTTAAGGATTGTCATTATTTATTGTTACTACATTTGTCAGAAGGGGTCCATGTTGTCTATGGTGGCTAAGGACCGAAAGAGTTGTTACATTAATAACATGTTGTATAAAATGAAAGACTCCAAAACCATTGAGATTCCGTGAAAACACATCTGGAGGAAGCTGTTTGTTTAATTAAACTTATTCAAAAAGCGATTTTACTCGCTTCCCAAAGTACCTCTCTACAACACCTTTCATACCAGCCTTCGAGAACCACTTTTGTGTTCTGTCTAGTATATACCACCATCCCATCACTCCATTTTCCCAATCTCAAACCTCCCCTCCACACAATCACAAGCTATTATAGAGAATAGCAACAACAAAATAGTGTATGAAACCACAAAGAAACTAAGAGAGTTGAAATAATATAGACATTTTGAAGACATCAGATAAAGTTGTGGAAACAGTAATAGTCGGAAACTATGAAGAAATGAAAAATGAAGGAAAGGCACAAGACATAAAATCCAAGTTATCAAACTTCTTATGGCATGGTGGTTCTGCTTATGATGCTTGGTTTAGTTGTGTTTCCAACCAGGTGGCTCAAGTTCTTCTTACGTTGCCATACTCATTTTCTCAACTGGGAATGCTTTCTGGCATACTTTTTCAACTCTTCTATGGCTTACTTGGTAGTTGGACTGCTCACCTCGTTAGCATACTCTATGTTGAATACAAAACAAGAAAAGAGAGAGAAAAAGTTAATTTCAAAAGCCATGTTATTCAGCGGTTTGAGGTTCTTGATGTACTCCTTGGAAAACACTGGAGATGCTTTGTATTCCTCCAATCCATCTTCGTTGATACCCGTGGATGAAGAAGACGTAGCAAGTTTCGACCATAATGTCTTCAATGTTTTCACGATGAAGAGAACAATTTTATGTACCGAACCAGCTTGGGCATAATCCGCGTACGAGCTCGCATCTTGTAGGCCATCCCCGTAACTCGCCAAACCTCCAGACATGATAAAAGAGCTTATTTACCCAGACTTTTCGTCCTGCTAAAACAATTAACGAAAAAAAATGCAGTTTAAAACCACTTATTTGTGAAGCCACCGCATTTCAATCAAAAGAACATATCCATTTGAAAAAGAGTGTGATGAAGGAGAAAGGATCACCACCTGTTTGATGGATTGCCCCAATCAACAAAGTCGCTTAGATTTGAAGCTAGAAGAAAATTTGATGCAGTCTTCTATTGTTTGCCACCAAAGTGTTATTGTCCGTTCAAGGATTGCTCGACGTTGTTGGTGAAGGGTGAGAAACAAGTTGTTACTACCGCAGAGTGTCCCTCGTGTCGAAAGCTATTTTGTGCGCAATGCAATGTTCCTGGGCATGGAGGAATCAACTGTGACAATTTCCAGCATCAACAGAATATTCGAAATTACAAGAAGAGAAAAGGATACGAAATTCAAAAAAGAGCCTTCAAGTTTCCGAAGACTACCATGGAAAGCAATGATCAGCCGCACTCCATCTCAGAGCTAGCATTTATTGCTGAAGAGATTAAACCAGAAGAAAGCCTATCACTTGCCTACAAAATGGAAGGAGACGCATTACAAATTACAGCATCACGATGCACATTCATCAACATAAAAACATATGATTCACACAACAATGGCAGAAAGTAACAGCCTACAAACTAACAGCAGATATGGTCATCTAATTTAGAAGGGAATGGAAAACTATCATAAATATGATTTTGTCAAATGATAGACTTTACCATCGAAATCACTTCGAAGCCAAGAGCCGGAAATCATCCTCCTTTTGATCCCTGCGAGAAGGTCATTGGTCTCGAAACGGTCACCTATAATATGAATAAGAGGCCCTATTATTGGAATGACAACCTCATTGAGTTTTTTCTCCGGAGTTCTGCATACACATTAATAAGTTTGGATTTGCAGCAGCAATGACAAAATAACATGTCTGAAGAGATGTGATAATCATAGCTTTTAATATGCCTTTACTCCACTGCTCCATAGCTTCATATTTACTTATTCGATCCTGGTCATTCATCAACGAAACAAAACCTGCACATAAAGAGAAGACAGTTAGAGATTGCAATTCAAAGTTACCATCGGTCGGTGATGCTGCTAAAGCAGAATTGGACAGTGTTGAAGGGACTTTTATTCCACATAACAATTATAGATTGTTTGACCTCTTGCACCCAAGTAGCACATAAATGGTATTCTTCAAAAGCAAAAAGATCTAATGCTCCACCAGTCGCTGTTAGGCTCTTGATATTAATTGCATATGGGAGTGATACAGGAATTGCTAGATATAGTGCAGAAAGAGCACTTCATGAACTCTTCGATGCTGATACTATCAGAGATTCAAAAATAGCTAAATAGGCCATTCAGCCATTGGTTGACATGCTCAGCACAACATCAGGGAATGAGCAAGAGGCTACTCTCATGGCCTTGATCAAGTTAAAAATCAGAAGCAACCATCAGTACTCAGATGCAAATTAAATTGCCATTAACAAGAAAATGGGAGAAACACCTAATCCTTATGAGAAGGCCATAACAATTATTGGCATGACTTTAACTCCCTTTGATGATGATAACTTGATTCCCTGCTTTGGCTTTAGTGATGCTACTACACATGATCAACGAGTATTCAGCCTTCATAGTGGTCATTCACTTTGCCATGTCTTTGACGAAGTCTGGGATTGCTACAAAAAGCTGTTCCAAACTTGAAACTCCCTGGCCCAACAAACTCATTTGCTTCCCACACCTACAAATCGCAAAATCCGAAATTAGCAAATCATCTGAAGAATATTCCCAAGAGGATCCAAAATTTCCAATCCAAATCACAATTATAAAGATTGATACGGTATCAGAAATTTAACGGATGTTTAAGAGTTTGGGACGAAAAAGGAAATTTTTCAAATCAGGTTATAACCAAAATAGAAGGTTTCAATCAGCATTAAAAATGACTTTAAACAAATTCAATCAGAGAATCCCCACTGAAGCCTATATAAAGAGAGGGGTGAGAAGAGAAGAGGAATCGAGGAAAAAAGGAGAAAAAGAAGCTATTGCAGAATCAACACAAAAAAAACCTAAATCCATAACCGAGGAATTGAAGAAGGAGGACTCATCTTTTCCGTTGAAGGAGCTATTCCCAGCCACCACGAGCTCAACCGATGGAACATCCGTTTCCATCATCGCAAACGCCGTCGTCGCCGACGCACAGTAAGCTTCTGTTCTTATCACTGTTATGAAACTATTGATGGTTTCGATTTGATTTCGGGTCCGAAAATGAAAAGGGATGAAGGGCGAAACGGAAACGATCGATGGGAGGAGTAGAGGAGAGATCGAGTGAAAGGGAGAAAGATAACTCGCGACGGAAAGGGGAATTAGGGGAAGGGAATCTAGGGTTCCGGTTTTTCTTTTTTCGTTTCCTGTTTTGTTCTTTTCTATTTGCTTTATTATTGTAGTAATTATCACCACTAATCACACACGCACACCATTTAATCATCCGCTAACCCCCCTAATCCGTTAATTAACTCTCATAATCACCTATCACTAATCTTTTTATTTCAACCTAATTGATAATTATCCAACTTAGGCTTTAATATTTAATTTAATTGATTAATCAGTAATTAATCTTCAACCAACCTTTTTATATAAAACAAGTTTATAAATCTCTCTAGTTAACTCCTAATTAATTAATTAATCAACCTTTTTTATTTTTATCTCACCTACTTAATTTCTTTCATTAAATAATATAATTCATAAAAGAAATCTTTTTAAATTAATAATTTGTATTTTATAACTAAGAACTATTATATTTAATAACTCTTTTTCTTAAATTAATATTTATTTAATAGTAACAATCTCTTTTATTCAAACGTAAAAAAAAAAACATTTTTACATGTTTAGGTTGACTTGTTAAAATTGAAATCCTCTTTAAGCCATTTGCCTCTTTCTCAATAGAAATTCATTTAATCAACTAAAATCAATCTTACCAAATATTTTTCTCATAAGCATAATTCAGCTAAAATTAGTTCATCTCACTATTAATAATCAAATGCAACCTTTTTACTAAAATCAATCCAGCTCTTTTCTTACAAATCAATTCATCCAAATCAATATTTTCTTAAATAGTTCAAACTAAAATCAATTCAACCCCGATTAAAATCAATCAACAGCGTAAAATATAACCTAATCGTGCACACTCACATTCACGACACACTCATTCTCACACACTTCAGCGCTTTCATGCGTACATTTATGTTTATTTATCCGCCTTTACTTTATTCGCAACTTTATACTTCCGCAGTTATATTATCGTAATTTACTTTCCGCATTGCACCCGTCCAAAGGAAAAACCTACACATGATTCAACAATCGTGTGTAGTGCACATCATTCGCATCATTTTTCCCCGTGATCCTTGATCCCATTCAAGTTGATCTTTCTAAGGTAGATCCTACCCCATAGGAAGGACCATTACCTTTTACAACTTAGAACAAACAAAACAATTCAACTCAAAACAACAAATATTCAAACACATTAGAGAAAGATGTCAAATCATCTTAAGCGAGATAGAATCTCCACCCCACAACAATCAATATCGTAGGAACTTTGCCTTAAGAGAGGCGTACCTCATCGATCCCTATCCGAGTACTCGAGCCTTTCTCTTAAGATGATGCAAAGACTACATTCCTACAATTTGTGGCGGTTAGATCTCCCTTAAAATGACAACGCACCTCTTCTCCTAAAATCAATCAATCAACTACCCTAAACCCGTAGGAACTTTGACCATAGTCAAAGAACTCCTTAAACCCTTTAGGGGAACTACAAAATACTCTGATTCCACTCCCGTAAGGATATGTAGGCATAAGATGCGACATCTTATCGAGTATACTTAGAAAAAAACCCCTAGGTCTTTTACCCTTAAGCAAATAACACTTAGCAATAAACAACATAAAACAAGAGGTTCCTGTAGAGTACTACAGAAACTTAGGATGCTAGCACCTTCCCTAAGTTTAACCGACCCCCGAACCTATAACTCTCTAAAACTTGCATTTGCATTGCATTGTGGGAATTTCGATATTTGTCCCTTCCTTTGGACAAATCAAAGATCGGTTGCGAATTAAAGATTCAAACTAATCAATAGTTTGGTATCCGAATTTCACCGCGACAGAAATTGCGACTTCACTGGGGACCCTCAGTGGGTTTCCCTACCTTGCTTTACTTGTTTATTGCTTTATATATTTGCCTACTTGTTTATTTGTTTGTGTCCTTTATTTCTTTTGGGCTATTACCTTTGAGTGGTGAGACAAAATCCTACACCCGGACTTGAGAGAAATTATGATAGGATGGTGATATATTCGATGAGGCTTATAGGGAGTGAGTCCCGACTAAGTTGACTCGAGAATCTCGCTTAGCTGAGACCTTTTTGAAAATAGTTCGGTTGAACGAGTTTAGTCGTGAAAACTTTTACTATTCTCAATCGGAGTCCATGATACTAAGGACCGTAGTTACCTTTAACCCCACTTTGGCCTTTATTAGGACGTAGTGGGAGGCTATGGGGGAGTAAGTCCCGAAATAGTGCTATGCGATGCTACACTCAAAAGAAGTTCTCTTGAGAATATTATTAATCCCCGAGTTAGTTGGGAAGTTGATAATATCCGATAGATGGGCTAATGACTTTGGGACCTCCTTAGAACCCTGTTCTGCAGGTACCATCCACCTCTAGTCTTTGTCCTTTGGGAATGGGTATACCCTTGGCTCCATGCTCGTTGCAAACCTAGGACCTTTGTTTGTTTATCTTTGTGTGCCCTTATGTGCTTACTTGTGTTTGTTGCATTCATATAGCATCATACTACATTGGACTTCATGGGATTTATCCTTTATTTATGAACATTGTAGGGCATTATGAATTCCAATAGACAAAACACTTTAAAATATACTTTTAAGAGTCCCAATTTGGATGACCTAAGGGAGTTGGGAGCTTTGATTGAAGACCAAGAGAAGTTCAAGGGTAAATATGGAAAGTTATTATCTTTGTTGAGACGTAAGGCAAATGAAGACCTACTTTCCGCTCTATTACAGTTCTACAATCCGATATATCACTGCTTTACTTTTCCAGATTATCAGTTGTTACCAACTTTGGAAGAATACTCCTTTTTGTTAGGTCTGCCTATTCTAGAAGAATCTCCTTTTCCTTTCTTAGAAAAGGACCCCGAAGAAAGAGACATCGCTAAGGCCCTTTATCTCAGGGTATCCGACGTTAAGGCCAACATGGTTGTTAAAAGTGGGACTTTTGGTTTGACTACAGATTTTTTATTTGAAAAAGCTTCATTTTATACTGATTTTACAAACAAGGCTCCATTCGAGGCAATTTTCGCCTTACTTATCTATGGGGTGTTTCTATTTCCAAGTTTTGAGGGGTTTGTTGACCTTAACGCAATTAAGATCTTCATGAAGAACAATCCAGTACCGACTCTATTGGGTAACACCTATCACTCTATACATCTTCGAAACCTCCGTGGTGGAGGAATGATTACATGTTGTGTGCCCTTATTATACAAATGTTTCTATACCCACTTGCCCAAATATGTTTCCTTTTGGCACCTTAATGATAAGCGTTGGTCATAAAAGATTATGGCTTTGACTCATTCTGACATTGATTGGTATAGCCGTGAGTATGATGGGATTCTAATCATTGATGGATGTAGAGATTTTGCTAATATACCGTTACTCAGCTTTGGTGGAGGGATCAGTTACAATCCGGTTTTAGTCAGCCGACAGTTGGGATATCCGTTGAAGGAACCACCTAAGAGCATACAAGTTGAGAGTGTTTTCTTCGAGGATAATCAAGAGCTCCGAGAAAAGATTGTGGAAGCTTGGAAACATTTACATAAGAAAGATAGGAATAGTTTGGGAAGGCCCAACTGTGTGTCTTTGGAACCGTATCTCCAGTGGGTAAGGAATAGGGCGATCAAGCTGAGGATGCCTTACTCTCGTCAAGATCCCATACCTCCGAGAAGAGAGCCCACTTATGTTTTTATGTCCGAAACTGAGAAATTAGAGGTTGCTTTAAAGAAGTCGCAACATGAGTTAGAGTCATGGAAGAACAAGTATCTAGTGTCTGTTGCAGAGATTGATGAGCTTCAGAAAGAGAAAGATGAACTCCAGAAGCAGTTACAGTTGAAGGATGAAGAGTTACTCCCCTGCAAGAAGAGGAAAGTCATGGAGGATTTATTTTTCTCCGACCCACAATGCACTATATGGAAGCTGATTGTGGACAACCTTATCCGTGAGAAGACGCAATTAGAAGAGCAGCTCAAGCAGCAGAATTCGAAACATCCTTAGTGTCTTTACTAGCTTTTATTTAGCTTTTATTTGGGACTTTTAAAAAGCAATTATTTGTATTCCATTTCAAAATTAATAAAAAAACGTTTTCTTTTACCACAACGTTTATAAATAGTTGGGATCCCATGAAGTCCTACTCATCTTGCATCGCATTCTTTCTTTATTCATCTCAAGAAACTCAATTTTATTTCTCAGTATTGTAACCATGGATTTCAAAAGAGAAGCATTGGAGTACACTTTCCAGAGTCCTAACATTGAAAGCTTGAGAGAACTAGCAGATCTCATCGAGAACCGCTACGCCTTCGCAGCAGAATATGGGGAAGTCTTCCGGTTTCTCGAACTCAAGGTGAAAGGAGGGTTGTTGGAGACCCTTGTTCAGTTCTATGATTCGTTGTACCATTGTTTCACTTTTCCGGATTACCAGTTGATGCCGACTCTGGAAGAGTATTCTGATTTCCTGAGGATGCCCGTAACGACCCGTCCCATATTCACCGGCCAGGAAGACGAACCCAGTCACCAAGAGATTGCAAACGCTACTAATCTCAGCCTAGCAGATGTTCAAGCGCACTTGACCACCAAAGAAGGAGTTCTTGGATTCCCAGCTGATTTCTTGATCGAAAAAGTCTGTCACCATGCTGAAAGGAAGGAGGTCCTTATCATGGAAGCTACCTTTGCTTTGTTGGTTTATGGGATCTTCTGGTTCCCAAAAGTTGATGATTTTGTTGACATGGATGCAATTAAATTGTTCATACTCAAGAATCCCGTTCCCACCTTGCTAGCTGACACATACTATTCAATCCACTCGAAGAATGTTAAAGGAGGAGGACATATCGTCTGTTGTACCGCTCTGTTGTATTCATGGTTCATTGCTCGCCTAACTCGGCACCCGTCTATTTGGGAAGAGGAAGAGTCGCCCCGTTGGTCCGAGATAGTTATGGCCCTTACTCACTCTGACATTTTGTGGTACGACCCTACCTATGGAGGTATATGTATGATCCATAGCATCGGAGGATTTACTAACATACCACTCATTGGGAGAGAAGGATGCATAAGTTACAACCCTGCTTTGGCTCGTCTCCAATTTGGGCATCCCATGATCGAAGTACCTGACCAGACTCTGTTAGAAGGGATCTTTCTCAAGGAAGGAGAAGACCCAGACCTGAAGACCGTCATAATTTACTCGTGGGAATACGTCAATAAGGAAGGAAAATCCGCTTTAGGATACCCCAATTGTGTTGTCTCTGAAGAATATCTACATTGGGTGCGAGAAAGAGCTCTCGACCTCAAGATGCCATTCCCTTTTCATGAACCCATGGTATTGGCCTTTCATGATCCTGATTGGTTTGACGTAAGCGAAGTAGAACAGTTGAAGGCTGCCTTGGATGAGGCTCGGAAACTGAAGGCCGCTTGGAGGAACAAGTTTTTCATACTCAAGGTAGAGAAAGAGAAATCCCAGAGGCTGCCAGAAGTAGAACTTGCAAGGAAAAGGAAGGCGCGAGAGGATTTATTTTCCTCTCACACCTCTTCAAGAGCTATCACCAGTGATGATTTTCCCCCAGCTGTTATGGCTTGGAAGGAATGTGTCGATCGACTCATCAGTGAGAAGGCCGAGTTACAAGAACGTGTCAGTCAGTTAGAAGAAGAGCTTCACGTACAGAAGGAGCATAAGGAGTAGATCTCCGAGTTTATCTTTTGCTTTCGGTTCAATGTAATAAACTCTTAAAAAAGTACTCTGTTTTGTAATGCTTCGATTATCAAAATAAAATAAGTTTTTCTCCAACGTTACAATACCGAGACAATTTGAGTTTCTTGAAGTTTCATACTCATTTGCATTTTTGCATAAGCATAGCATCGTTTGCATTACAGGGTCTCACTCTTGCTTCATCTCCGCAGACAAGTTGAATCACCGATACAATACTCGAGCTAGTCAACGCCAGAAGATGGATCAACTAGAACAAGAGAACAAAGTGCTCCGTGATGAAGTTGCAGTTCTGAAAGAAAGTTTGGAGAGGTTGAATGGTCTAGTGGAAGCTTGTCCAATCAAGCCTCGATCAACAACCAAGAAGTTCCAAGGACTGTGATCTCTGAAGTGACGCCAACATCGATCCCAGTGGTGTCTTCTGTTGCTGAAATATCCTACAGTATGCCTCAAGGTTTCCCGTGGGAATTATCTCCTAATTTCTTTTCGACCGGTTACCGCCCGTCTGTGTCTGAGATCCATGATGTGACCACTGTTCAAGCTGCTCCTGTAGTTTCTGCTGTGATGAATACCGCATCTCCACATTTGAACGTTGTTCCATATATTCTGGATGAACCAATTTTACATGGGTCGCCGATCGAAACTGTGGGTTTGGAAGAGAGGATGGACGGATTTCAAGACCAATTTTCTGAAATGCAAAAGGAGTTGAAAGCCCTTCGTGGAAAGGATTTGTTTGGGAAAAGTGTCTCTGACTTGTGTTTAGTTCCTAATGTCAAGGTTCCACCGAAGTTTAAGGTCCCTGATTTTGAAAAGTACAAGGGGAATACTTGCCCTCAGAGTCATCTTATTATGTACGCCAGGAAGATGTCTGCCCAAACTGATAATGATCAACTACTTATTCACTACTTCCAAGACAGTTTGACAGGCGCTGCGCTCAAGTGGTATATGGGGCTGGATAGTACGAAGATCCGAACCTTCAATGATCTAGGGGGGCCTTCGTTAAACAGTATAAGTATAATGTAGACATGGCCCCTGACCATGATTAATTGAGGGCTATGACGCAGAAAGATAAGGAGAGTTTCAAGGAATATGCTCAACATTGGCGCGAATTGGCCGCGCAAGTCACACCACCATTAGAAGAAAAAGAGATGACCAAGATTTTTCTGAAAACTCTTGGTCCTTTCTTTTATGAGAAGATGGTAGCCAGTGCACCCAGTGACTTTACTGAAATGGTTAACATGGGAATGCGCTTAGAAGAAGGTGTTCGTGAAAGAAGACTGGCCAAAGAAGAGATTGCTCCTAAGAAGTATGGGAGTAGTTTTGTGAAGAAAAAAGAGCAAGGTGTAAATGCCATTCAAAAGGGACAATTTAGAAAAAGGTATTCACCATCACACCAAGTAGCCGCCGTCTCACCAGTATTTAATGCTCCAGCTTATCAGCCTCAACAAAATCCGCAGCCATATCAACAACCTCAGTCCCCCAGTGTTCAACAGCCCCAGCCTTAACAAAATCCGCAGTATCCTCAGCAGAATCGGACAATCAACAATCAGGGTTGTGCCTATAGAAGGATAAACTTTGAGCCTATCCCTATGAAATATTCTGATTTGTTTCCAGCTCTGGTCCAGAAGGGTCATATTCAGACGAAAGCTCCACCTATGGTTCCAGCAAATCCTCCTCCTTCCTATAGAGCTGACAAGTTTTGTCCCTACCATCAAGGTGCTCCAAGGCACGATATTGAAAGTTGTTTCGGTATGAAAGCAGACGTCCAGAGGCTCATTAAGTACGGAATTCTGTCCTTCAAAGATTCTGACCCTAATGTGCAAGTTAACCCGTTACCCCCGCATGGTTCACCCTCTGTTAACATGATTCAAGACTGTTTGGCAGATGATGTTTAAAAAACTTCAATCGAAAGGGCCGAAGAGGTTTGTGTTATAGTGCCTCACTTTAAAGAAGTGGAGTGTATCGAAATCGTGTATAATAGCAGAAAATCGGCCGTTACCCCGTTGGTAATCAATGTGCATGGGCCTGTCCCTTACACTTCCAATAAGGCCATCCCCTACAGGTACAACGCTACGATGTTAGAGAATGGAAAGGAAGTGCCTTTGCCCACTGTACCTTCAGTAGTTAACATTGCAGATGTTAGCAGAGTAACAAGGAGTGGTCAAGTCTACCTGACTGTACCACCGAAAGAAAAAGAGGTCTCAGTAGAACAAACAGGCTCAAAAGATCCAATTGTGGGACAGTCTGGTGGATCTAATTTATCCAATTCAGATGAATGTCTAAAAGTAATTAAGAGGAGTGAGTATAAGGTTGCCAATCAGCTCCTGCAAACCCCGTCAAAGATTTCGGTGTTGCAATTGCTGATGAGTTCTGAGGCTCATAGAGAAGCGCTCCAGAAAATATTAGAACAAGCGTATGTCGAACAAGATGTGACCATGGAGCAGTTTGACAACATCATTGGTAGTATTACTTCATGTGACAATCTGGGTTTTAATGAGGATGATCTCCCAGAAGAAGGAAGGAAACATAACATGGCTTTACATATTTCTGTGAACTGCAAAAACGACTCCCTGTCCAGTGTGTTGGTTGATACTGGATCGTCTCTGTCGCTACTGCGAAAATCGGCGCCGGCTATGACAGAAGAGTTGCCACCGTGCGTTATTTATCCCACAGGAGGGAAAGGAAACGCTCAGAGTAAACCTAACGCAAAGAGGGAAAGGAATGGTCATCGCAACCAAATCCTGGATTCGGGAGTCGGTTACGCAAGGGGAAGGTATTAGCACCCCTCACGTCCGTCGTACTCGACGGGATCCACGCTTGTTTTCTATCTAAGGGTATGTTATTCTATCTACTCTAAAGGTCTGGGTTAAAGAAAAGAAAATGACTCAGCAAAGTATCGCACTTTATGCCTACGTATTCCCGTCTGGAACGAGAAATCAGAGTCAACGTAGTTCGCCTACCTACGGGAAAGGAGGGGAAGGTTGCTCGCTAGGATATCGCATCCTATGCCTACGTACTTTCATACAGCATGAAAGATCAGAGCAAACGTAGTTCGGGCTACGAAAGACACAAGTTTGTGTGACAGTTTTTTATCTCCTTAAGAAAGGGTTTTCCTAATTAAAGGTCCAAGAGGACAAAAGCAGAGTTTGAATGTTTGTTTGAGTTTTTTTACGAAAGAAATGTTTTTTAGTCTGTTTGCAACTTGTACTGCACTAAAGACTTATGATCTGAGAGTGACTACGTCGCATGTCACCCTAAGGGTACCATACTAAGCAGCCAGATTAGTGAAGAGTGACCCTCCAGCAACCTTTTCTCAAATAGCTTAAGGCTCGTAGCGTACAACGCACATTATCCTTATTACTGTGTTTTTTTGAATTGTTTGGAGATGATAAGAGAGACGCCCTAAATCTATGGTTGAAAGGGAAACTAATATAATATTGTCATGCATGGATAAAAATCCTAATGTCTGTCATAATTTCCTCCTGCACAGAGGAAATCAGAGATCCTAGGGGATAAACAGAAAAGAAAGCAAGCAAATACAGTAAAATGCATGCAATGCAGCAATACAAGCGAGGCAAGGGAGTCTTGCTCAACCTCGAACCTGGGAAAACAACAGGCAAAGTGAATCAATATTCACCTCAAACCTAGGGGGCAAGCTACACAAGCCAACAAACAATACAGGAAAAAAAAACCCAAAACCAAAGCAGAGGAGGCAGCCCAAGCAGCAGCACCAAACTCCTGTAGCAAACAGCAGCTCTGACAGCAACAGATGATTAACCAGCAAAAAGTTGACAGCAACAACCTTCATCTTCATGAATAACTCCTACCTTCAAGCTTCAACTAAACCTTCAATCTTCAACAAGCACCAAGCTTCAACAAGCTTCAAACTTCAACAAGCAATCAGCTTAAACAAGCTCAAACCCCAGCCAGTAAACAGCCTCAACAAGCTCCTAACTTCATCTTCAACAAGCAGCAACACCCTAGCTTCAACAAGCAACCAACTTCAACTTCAATAAGCTTCAACAAGCACCTCCAAGGGAGAATCATTCAACAAGATCAGGTTATAATGTTAAGAAACTGAATGACAACCAAAGGAAATCACTAAGAACTTAACATTGCAAATGAAAGGTATCCTCAAAAGTTCTACTCACTTGGGCATACCACTCATCCCTCCTAAGGAGAGATGGAGCTTCCCAAGGAGGAATTTATGTCATTGGATAGAATAGAGGCAAACAATGCACTCTATGTTTGAAGAAACAAGTAGAACTACTCTGATGCTCTTCCTAAAAACCCTATTTTCCCTAAGCTCCTGACAAGCACTCCACAAGATGAGAAAATATTCAACTCCAAGCTCCTTCAATCTCTCCAAAGCATCTTCCATTGGTCTTCATCTTCACCCAAGCTCAAAAGCAACACCACCCTAGTCTAAGGGGAACTATTGAATTAAACTAGTCAAGTTAGTTCATCAGAAACACCTAGAAGTTAGTCTTAAAACTAATTCTACTTAAAACACCAAACATGATTGTAAAATCCTACAAAAATTACTAAGGGTTCCTAAATATCTTATAAATCTCTCATACAAAAACCAGGGGGTTAACCATTCATTTGGACCTAAAACTATGCCCTAAACCTAAGGGTACTATCCTAAAACCCTAATTCTACAACACCTAAAGTTCAATGTTCAAACTAGCCTAAAATTCTCTCACAAAAATATGAGAAAGTTACTATGGGTACATGCATATCTAAGATATCTAGCCCAAAAAGAATCACCTCAAAAATCAACACCAATCATTCACAATAAAATCAGCAAAAACACATGTCAAACATATTGAAAATAAAACCAATTAAAAATACAAAAAATACAAATAAAATATAAAATGCATGAATTATGAATTTATTAATCCTATTAAATTCTACACATTCTAAGGAGTCAAGGGGAAAAAACCTGGATTAAAAAGACTAAATTTTCTATTTATTATGGATTTATTTCTAAACTATATGAAAATGTAAAATAAAAGAAAATATAAAGAAAATAACAAAAATGCGTTGCAAATAGCAATTAAATTCAGTTATTTCTCCAGACTGGGCCAAACAGGGGGTGCGCGTAGCAGATATCTCATAAGCCCAAACCAAATTAAACCAACTCAGAAAAAGAAAAGGAAAATGGAAAAAGCCTGTGTCAAATAGCAAGTGAATC
The DNA here is from genome assembly GCA_963859935.3 of Lathyrus sativus. NCBI lineage: Eukaryota > Viridiplantae > Streptophyta > Magnoliopsida > Fabales > Fabaceae > Lathyrus > Lathyrus sativus. The sequence continues at coordinate 360,615,279 of OZ012738.1, forward strand.
ACGTTATAATTTCCAACTGGGCCTAAACGGAGGTGTAATCAGCAAGCCAGTCTTAAGCCTATCCAACTCAGTTTTAATGAAACGGGGCGTTTCATCCAAACTCAACCCTTCAGTAATTGAAACACCATCGTGGCCGTGGATTGGGGTTTTGGTCAAGGGTCAAAGCATGATTTGAGGGTTGGGAGTCATCGTCCCCAAAATATTTGAAAATGGAGGGAGAAACCCAGACGGTGGCCTGAGCTTGGCGCCACCGTCTTCTCCGGTGAGGCAATCTCAAAAACGCATCGCACACAAAAATGAAACACCCTATCCCACTTAAAATCATCCCCTGAGTCCAAAAATGACCTCCATTTTTATTGATTCTCCCTCTAACTCCAAATCCGATCCTAGTTGCAGAAAATTCATCCAACTTCAATTGTCACGATTCTTGAAATTAAAGGCACTAACATGAACTACACTCTTCATTGATTAAAACTTGCTATCCAAACACCATTAATACCTCAAGAAACTCAAGTTATAAGCTTCAATAGAAAATGGGATCACACTCCAAATGTCACGAATTGCTCAATTCTTGGACTGAAATCCAACCTAGCCTCATCCTTAACCTAACCACATAACAATTTCTATGTATCTCCCTATGAATTAAGCTAAAAGAACAAAGTTGCAGACCTGGTTTGAAAGGATGAACAGGTGGAGATTTTGCTTGAATCAACCTCCAATCTTTTGCAGAATCACTCAAAAATCACTTCCCAAGCTATTCCAATGACCAATTTGCACTGAGTTCCCCTTAATCCTCAAAACCGATTCTTGATGCAATGGTGAAATTTTCAAATGCTCTCTCTCGATTCTCTCCAATGCTGGCCCAAAAAATGATCTGAACTCAATGCATATGATATATAGAGTTGATTAGAACTCTCTAGAAAGTTCTGTAACAACCTGAATGAGAAATTCAATTTCTCATTTTCCTTCAAAATCTCATATGCCAAAGTTGTGCCTTGCTCTGTTCTAGCTCACCATCCTGCTTGAATTTCTCTCCTCATGATATTTAGAACTGAATTGGATGTGTATTCTCCTTGTTTTTGATCTTATGGAATGTGATGGTTATGTTACTTCCATCTTAAGTAACAAAAGGGAACCATGTGCAAATGACCTCAAATAAAAAAAGTAATATTGCCATCCTTTCCAAAACATGTTTTCTGATCAAATTGGTATATAACATTGCTTGGTTTGGCCATGAAATCAAGAAATCACATTTTTGCCTTTTAAATGACTTTAATTTCTTCATTTAAAACCCATTTCCAACCAACTTCTCCTATGAGCCAATTCAAAACCTAATTGATGCATGGTCAAGGTTAAAACCCTATTTTGAGAAACTTTATAGTTGAACAATTTTCCATTTGAGGCCCCTAAGTTGGAGATTTGGACCCATGCTTGAGAATGACCTATAATCACCAATACCCAAAATACCTCTGGATTGCCAAGATCATAACTTGAGTTCTACAAATCCCCTTGAGGACTTATAGTACTCTATGGAAAGCTAAGATCAATATCTACAACTCTCATGTTGGCCAAGAATCCATTTGAAAACTCCTTGAAGGGAAAAAGTTGCTTGGAAGTCAAGTGACTTTCACAGATAAATTTCAGTGTCTTCTGATGACCTGTAATTTGCAAAGACCATAACTTGAGTTCTATAAATCCTCTTGAGGAATTCTAGTACTCAAATTAAAGGTATTGAGATGCTATACAAGTTTCATGTTGGCCAAAGATCCATTTGAAACTTGTATTTTGACTTATGTGGCTTTGAAGTCAAGCACTAAACAGGGGATTTTACACTGAAACCCTAATTTAGCAACTTCCCACATTCTTGATCTTTCTTTGCTTAATCTTGGCACAACACCACACATGTATAAACATACCAATCCATGAATCCCATGACCTCAAGGTAGGCTTTTATGCTCCCCCATTACTCAATTGAATTAGGGTTGACCTAGATGAAACCCTAGTTGACTGCACCTCAATTGTGGCTCTCTTACTTGAATCAATGACTTGCCTCAACTTCAATAAGGCCCTCTAGACATCCAATGAGATCCATACACACCTCACATTCACATCCCATGTTTCTCATCCCACTGATGATTCTCAATATTCCTCAAGATAGGAGCAAAACCCACATGTAGACACTCAAACTTCTCAAGACTTCAAATCCCTTCTTGATGGCTTGGATGATTTCTCAAACTTGGATAAGACCTCTTGCTAGGCTCTTCTCTTGATAGACACCCTTGATCCCTTGTTATAGGCATGCTATTCTATGGTATGCCAATGATTGAACTATGTACATGATGTAACTATGCAAATGAAATGCAATGAAACATAAATCAGGCAAGAAAAGGTTGAGCAAATTTTGGGGTGCAACAGCTGCCCCTATTCAAACGGCTTGGACCCGACTGGGTGAAGAGCGAACGGCCTTCAAATAATCGAGGTATGAGACAGTTGAATACCAAGAAACTTGGAAATTTGCCAACCGCATAAATAAACTGCACTGCTTGGGGAACGACATCCACCAACTGAATCTGGTCGTTACGGTAACAACTGATCCAACGTCTGATAATAATTCTGATTTCAACTTCAACTACCTATGTAATGCCACAGGTACTGAACAATCTTTGCAAAAAACACCTCCGTCCATAACTGGACTAACCTTGACGACCCAAGAAGGGAAACAAATTCGTCAACACGAATAGAAATTCTGTCATCACAGGAGTAACCTTGTCCACCTCTGGACCCAAATTTCTTCAAATCACGAATAAGTACAAATCTGTCCACGTCAGGACTCACATCTCAACAACACAGGAATAGAACTTTGTCCATGTTAGGACGCTTGTTTCGTCAACACAAAGAAATCTCAACATAAACTTGTCCACGTCAGGACTCCACCTGCCAGAGTTGCTTATTGAAGTTTCTCTTATCCGGCCAGCGGATTATTCTCTTCAGATTTGCTGTTACGTTAGCGTTAAAGGGTTTCATGAATCAAAATCTCAACATAAAGGGTTTCATGAATCAAAATCTCAGGTCAGGAGCCTGTCTTGCAATCAAGTTGGGACAAGAAATGAAGAGGGAAAAGGGGTGGTCTCAGATCCAACATTACTTATCAATAATTTGACTGGTAATGAATTACGGAGGTCTCGTCATCGACCCGAACGAGGGAAATGAGATGAAAAGCCCAATAATAAATGAGAAATAAATCTATCTCTAAAAATATAAAATGAACTTCTAGATAAAAAACTCCAAAATACATAATATATAATGTACATTCAAATATAAAGTAAATAAATAATATATATATATATATATATACAAAAAACATTTTTTCTAAAATTTTAAAAAAATAAGAACAGGGGGGTTATGAACATGAAAGGGGGTGAGAACATGAACAGGCAATAGTAACACGGGCTTAAAGCCCAAGATCCATAGCAGGAAAAAAAAAGACACAATAGAGAGAGGGGTACAGGAAACGGGATGCAGTAGGGATCAAACGGTGGGATTTTTGGAGCCCAAGCCACCCAAAACAATCTCATCAGTTATCATCAGCAACCTCCATCATTAAAAACAAAGAAAACAAACACGGTCAATGTTTCAAATGTACGAAATCCAAAGTTCCAAAAGGAGCAGTAAATCACCACAAAAAGATGAAGACGGAGCGGTTGGTTCCAACGTTTGCCTCAAAATTTCTCAACTCCACCTTCCTCACGGTCAAGTTATGTACTGCATTGATTTCATTTTGGAATGGGTTTCCGTCTCCCTCTTTCTTCTATATTCAATCTGTTTATATTGTGGGTTCTCGAAACGGAAGATGCATTTTGATAGAGGTTGGTTGTTTTGATTTTGTGGTTCGTTCTGGTTCAATGTTCGAAGGTTTTGTGAGGAAAGAAGATGAGGAGGTTCAGACGGTTGTTGAAAGAGGGATTTGTGGGTAAGCGATGTTCGAAGGTGAATACGGTCGATTTCAGTTGTTTGTTCGAAGGCTGAGCTGTTAATGGTGGAGCTGGGGTTTCGCAGGTTGATGATGGATAACGGTTGAAGTTTCTGGTCGTTAGGTCATCGGTCAATAATTGATGGATTTGGAGAAAATGGGGGAGATTGGTTTGCTGAAGAAGGGTTTGTTAAAGGCGAGTGATGAAGTGACTTTGAGTGAGGTTGAAGAACATGGGGTTCTTGTTCTGAAGATGTTGATGATTTGGTAGTTCATTTGTTGTTGGAAGAAAAATGGAGGAAGGTTTGTGGAGTGAACATCAAATTTGTTGAGATGTTGGTAGAAGGCTGCAAGTGATTGTAATGGTAACTCTGTTTGTGAAAGAAAACCAAGTGAGGTTATGGTGAAGTGAAGAATAGATTTGGTTCAAGGTTTTGTTAATGGTGATTTAAGCTGGAATGATGAAGTCAAACGAGTTTGAAGGTGAACATGATTTTTTTGGTGATGATGAGTTTACTGCATCTATTGATGAAGAGGCATTGGGAGAGCGGCTAGGGTTTTTTTTTTTGAGGCTCTCTCAGATTAGGTTGTGATTTTCGATTTTAAGGAGGTTTTTGAAGTAAGTTCCAAATCCCTTTCTCTTTCTCTTTTCTTTTCTTGCCTTTTTGATGTATCCTGGCTGTTGTTGTTGCAGGTGTGTACAGGCTAGCAGGTTTTGTCCTGTTGTGGTGAATTGGTTTTGATTTGTTCAGTGTGAGTTCCCAGTATAGCACATAGTGTCCTGGAATTGTTGTTGTGTCTGCATAGCTTGTGTATTCCGACACCGTTGCGCTGAATGGTACTAAATGTGTCACAGCATTTGCCATTGCATTCTGAAGCTCAACCTCATCGGTTTTGTCTGAATCAATGCTCAATACAACGTTTTTTCTGCATACAAAGTTGAACTGTGGTGCTTTGTTCTTGAATCCAGCTACTTTCAGCACATCACCAACTCTATAACGGTATAGCCCAGCATAAGTAGTGACAACAAGTTCATATTCTTGACCGAGTTCGACATCAACAAGCTCGACGAGCTCTTTCTGTTCTTTCTCGTTAAGGGATCTAGGTATGTGAAGAGAATCAGTGACACCATTGGTTCTATTAACAGGCAAAAACTCATAGTAACACATGGTGGGAATAAGTGTATAAGCCACTTCTCTAGGTTTACAAAGAGGGTTAAGATTAACACCAAAGTAACATTCGCTCGAAGCATACATAGTGCAAACAAGTGGTAAGCCATTGCTATAATGATCCAAAATAGGAATATACTGTGACATTGTTCCTGTCACAATAACATCCACATACTTAGTATTAGGCCACAACCTAGTAATAATCCCCTGCCAAGAACTCTTACTACACTCAGTTTGAATAAAATCAGCAAGCTTAGGATCGGGTTTAAGAATTTTCATGACAGAATCTCTCACTGTTATGTCAGTAATTAAGGAGTTAACAGTTCCTGTTCTAATATCATTTGCAAGAAGGGTCCAGTGTTTTTCAAGAAACCTAATAGCCCTTATGAAACCAGAGGCAAAAACAGCACCAACCCTTAGAACCTCTTTGTTTTGGCAAAGACCACAAAGGAGTTGAGAATACATGCTTTGATATGAATCAGGACAGAGCACAGTTTCATTTGGGCTTGTGTAGTTTGTGTAAGGGTCATAGGGTCTATCTCTAAAATAAGAACTTTTGTAGTAGCTTGTTAAAACAGGCCTAGCTACAATTCCACCAGGTGTTGTAGCCTCAGATTTTATAAATATTAGGTACATTCCTTTCCCTTTTTTATGTGCAATGCTTGAAAAACTTTTCTTCTTCTGTCATGCTTGTGCAGGTTGTTGAAGTCGCACGTTGCAAGGAAGGAATGAACAAAGGTGAAAACCAACAAAGTCAACTTCGAAATCCTGTTGAGGGTTTGGTAGCTTGAACCCTGTTTACCATCTAGATTGGGTGATTGTTTCCTACTATCTGCTGCAACTCCTTCAATGACCATGTCATCAGTTTTATGTTCTGCTTCAACTGCTTCAATGACCATGTCATCAGTTTTTCTTCTACTTCTATTTTTCTGCTTTCTGCTACAACTGCACCAACACTCCCAGTTGGTAGTACAGTGTCGTTGGCTGTCTGCAGAGTGTTTTTACTATCCTGTTCTGTGACATTTCCTTTTGATAAACAGTAAGGTGATCCAAGTTCACCATCTTCAAACTCCACCAATGAGCAGAAGCCATCTTGTGAGGAGAATGCCAAATAATGGGCATCAGATGACCAGGTAATATCTGTTACTGGAGCATAGTGAAGACCAGCAAATATAGCTATTGGAGAAGTGCTCTCGGTGTCATAAATGTACAATGAATTCAATGTGGCAACAGCAAATACAATGCGATATGGGAGCTTAAATAACCCATCTGAGTTTGTTCCCTTAAGATTGAAAAATATAGGACAGAACCGGACAGCTACAACAGCTTTGCTTGCACAGGGAATCTGTATAGCAGGCCGAGAAAGATCTTTTCTAGAAAATATGTAAGCCGCATTTACAGATTCAGCCGCAGTACCGATTTTGTAAGAACCTGCAGGCACAAGTAGAAATGAACCATCAGGAAACCAAGCTAATCTTCTAAAGAAAGAGGGCAATGTTTCGTCGTGGAAGAGATGATATTTTGTTGACTTAGAATTCTTTAATAATGGCTGTTCTGCTTTGGAAATAACATGCTTGCAAGCGTAATTGATTCTCTCAACACCTTTTGATTTATGGGGTTTACTGATGTAAACTCGGCAAGTCTGGTCAGAACTTAGAGAAGCAACATACTTTCCTAAAGGGTCCCATGCTACCCCCTGAACATAGTGTGCATGGGTATCCAACGTCTGAAGATTAGTTCCTTTGTTAACATCCCATATGATACAAGAATTATCAACTGATCCGGATATCATATAAGCACCATCAGCAGACCACTCCAGGTCCATAATGTCCTTGATATGAGATCTTAACATCTTAAGAACCTTCCATGTCTGGCCGGTATCCATTGAGTGTAGCTTCCATATTAACAGTTCACCTCCATCAGAACCAGAAGCCAATAGTTCCCCTGAAGGAGAGAATCGAATAACATTAACTGCCGAACTATGGTAGGAGAGACTGTTGAGATAAGTAACTACTGGAAGCTTCTTCGGTGATCCAGAAGGTTTAATTGACCATAACTTGATGTCGAAATCGGCGCCGGCGGTGGCGAGAGTGGCGGAGAGAGGATGAAAATCTAGGGTTAAGACGGGTTTGCTTTCGTGCCAGTTGATTTGAACCGTTCCACCTTTCATTTTTCTTTCTTTGCAAACTGATTTGTGTTGCTTTGGGTTATTCTTCTTTTGCTGCATAATAAGGAAGCATTTGTTGCAGGTTGAATTCGGTTTATGCCACTGCATTGCGGTAATGTGCTGTTGTGGGAAGGCTATTGTTGAAGGCTTGTAGCAACCGCGGATATAAGTCGATGCGGATTAGGGAGAAATGAAGGCAACTTAATGATGAAGACCTTCGAAAGTTTTGAAAGAAATCCCAAACAGATTCAAAATTTAACAGATTTTACTCTTTTGACACAACTTGTAATACTAGCTTCAAGTATTGAATTTGAATGTACTTTTTCCTCTTTGTAAACTCAAACTTGTATATTATTTGTAATCAATGATTTTCTATACAAAAACTATTCAACAAAAGTTCATAATAGAACTTGGACTAAGTCCTGAGGCAAACTATCCACGGCCTGGTCATGTTTCAGCGTGACATTATGACATCATTTTGGCTTAAAGTCCTTGGAATCAATACAAAGGAGAAAAACATATGACTGTATCTTTAAGATATCTCTAAATCTTCAAAACCACCTTAAGTATGTCTTAAAGATAATCATCCTAAACTTCGCAAAGCCACCAATTATAATTAGATATTTTGATGCAAGATTTGAGTTTGTTTATTTTTCAATTCAAATTGAACCCCCTTGTTTGAACACAAATTGATGGCCTCTTGGGAATCATCTGTTATCGGCCAGAACTTCCACGTGAGCTCACAAATACACTTTAAGATATAAACACCCTCATTGATAAAATCGCTCCTGGAAGCACGTCTAAGAACCGTGGTTTTGTAAACAAACTAAACACTCCTTTAAACACATACTAATCATGCCATGAGCTCTCTGAAGCGAATTTCAATATAATCTTGTATCATGACTTCAACTTGAAATTAGGTCATGCCTTAGAATTGAATGCACAGAAAAGTTTCAAATCCACACAACCACTTGGTATAAGGAAGTCTCAAAGGTAGGACAAATTGGGGTATGACATGCAATGTGATATGCTAATGCAATGAAATGAAACATAAACCAAAATGGAGAAAAGGTAGGGCAAATTTTGGGGTACAACAGCTGCCCCTATTCAAGCGACTTAGACCTGAAGGGATGAAAGGTAAGCGACTTTCAGACATTCAAGGTAAAAGACGGTTGAATACCCAAGGACCCGGAAATTTGACAACCGCGATACGAACTTCTGACATCGCCGCCAGACACCCATATTAAGTAGAACGTCTGACCTCGCCGTCAGCTCCTTTAACAGCATCTAACCTCGCCGTCAGATCTCAGCGTCAAAATTATAAATCAACTGACTTTATCGTTGGTCTTCAATATTTTCTGACTTCTTCGTCAAAAATTTTTTTTCAAAATCGTCTTCTGACTTCGCCTCCAATTCCCATATTAAATGGAACATCTGACTTCACCGTCAGTCATAAATCAAGTAAACATCTGACCTCGCCGTCAATTCTCATATGACCTGACTTCGCCGTCAATTCTTAACATAATTGGTAAAAGCATCTGACCTCGCGGTCAGGCCTCGACATTAAGTCGGTAAAAAGATCTAACCTCGCCGTCAGTCCTCTGTTAAATACAAACAGATATTGAATCCAAAGATACGATCCTCCGACATCGCCGTCAAGACAAAATCCAACATCGCCGTTGGAAGAACCAAGTTACCTGACATCGCCGCCAAGAACAAACATCTAGCATCGCTGCTAAAGAATTAAACCACTCGACCTCGCCGCCGAACAAACAAATCACTCTGACATCGCCGTCAGAAACAAACATTCAACATCGCCGCTGAAAAGTACAATTACTTTTGACATTGCCGCCAGAAACAAACGTCCAACCTCGCCGCTGAATAAACAAATTACTCTGACATCGCCGCCAGAAACAAACGTCCAACCTCGCCGCTGAATAAACAAATTACTCTGACATCGCCGCCAGAAACAAACATCCAACCTCGCCGCTGAATAACAAATCATCCTGACATCGCCGCCAGAAACAAACATCCAACCTCGCCGCTGAACAAACAAATTATTCCGACATCGCCGCCAGAAACAAACATCCAACCTCGCCGCTGAACAAACAAATTATTCCGACATCGCCGCCAGAAACAAACATCCAACCTCGCCGCTGAATAAACAAATTATTCTGACATCGCCGCCAGAAACAAACATCCAACCTCGCCGCTGAACAAACAAATTATTCCGACATCGCCGCCAGAAACAAACATCCAACCTCGCCGCTGAATAAACAAATTATTCCGACATCGCCGCCAGAAACAAACATCCAACCTCGCCGCTGAATAAACAAATTACTCTGACATCGCCGCCAGAAACAAACATCCAACCTCGCCGCTGAATAACAAATCATCCTGACATCGCCGCCAGAAACAAACATCCAACCTCGCCGCTGAACAAACAAATTATTCCGACATCGCCGCCAGAAACAAACATCCAACCTCGCCGCTGAACAAACAAATTATTCCGACATCGCCGCCAGAAACAAACATCCAACCTCGCCGCTGAATAAACAAATTATTCTGACATCGCCGCCAGAAACAAACATCCAACCTCGCCGCTGAACAAACAAATTATTCCGACATCGCCGCCAGAAACAAACATCCAACCTCGCCGCTGAATAAACAAATTATTCCGACATCGCCGCCAGAAACAAACATCCAACCTCGCCGTTGAACAAACAAATCACTCTGACATCGCCGCCAGAAACAAACTTTCAACCTCGCCGCTGAACAAACAAATCACTCTGACATCGCCGCCAGAAACAAACATCCAACCTCGCCGCTGAACAAACAAATCACTCTGACATCGCCGCCAGAAACAAACTTCTCAACATCGCCGTTGAAGAATTAAACCATCTGACATCGCCGTCAGAAACACTCCACATCGCCGTTGAAGAACCAAATCACTTGACCTCGCCGTCAAAACAAACTTCTCAACATCGCTGTTGAAGAATGAAATCACTTGACCTCGCCGTCAAAACAAACTTCTCAACATCGCCGTTGAAGAATGAAATCACTTGACCTCGCCGTCAAAACAAACTTCTCAACATCGCCGTTGAAGAATGAAATCACTTGACCTCGCCGTCAAGACAAACTTCTCAACATCGCCGTTGAAGAATACTAAATCATCTAACATCGCCGTCAGAACAAACTTCTCAACATCGCCGTTGAAGAATACTAAATCATCTAACATCGCCGTCAGAACAAACTTCTCAACATCGCCGTTGAAGAATATAAATACTTGACATCGCCGTCAAAACAGACTTCTCAACATCGCCGTTGAAACACTAAATCACTTGACATCGCCGCCAAGCCTTCTCTAAATATAAGCGAGCAACAAGATTCAAACGAAATTAAGACCATCCATTGGTAATAGTCGCAAAATAACTCCGCTGGGGAAACACCATGAGCTGGGGTCTAGCCAACACACGGGCAAAGATACTAATCATCTGCGAGATTCATTTGAAACAAAAGGGTAACGACCTGGCTTATGTCTCGCATGCATATGTTTGGATATGACGAAATGCTCCATACGAAATGGGAATGCTTCGCGTTCGGGTAGATGCTATGCATGTATGTAGATGCAAATGAACCACTTTAGCAAAATAAATGCTAAAGAGAAAAGAGCCAACTTCGTTGGGTCAGAGCTAGGTACGCCCAGCGCAAACAAACTCATGCTGGGGAATACAAGCCTTGGATGGCCTCCGAGAAAAACTTCTGGGTAAAACTGCTCTGCTAAGACCAAAACTACTCCGCTGGGGATCCAAATCAAACTCTGCTGCGGAAAACGTCCCGGATGGCCTATCAGCCTACAACTCTTCTGGGGATCAAGCAACTTGGCTGGAGGCAACAACTCCACTCTACCGGGGAAATCAGTTATGAATGATTAGCCTGAATAACTCTACTGGGGAAACACAGCAGATTGCTGAGGAATAGCTCCATTCTGTCGGAGATTGAATCCGCTATCTGCTAGGGATGTTGAATAAGACTTACCAGGAATTTATCCCACACTTTCTCTGCTGGGGATGGAGATAAACAGTCTCTGAGTCAGCCCTACTCTGTGGGGAGGAGGATTAACTTCGCTGACTTGGCTGGGGATTAGATAAGGAGGGAATCAACATCAATCTCTGCTTGGGGAAAATGAGAAGTAAACTTCAACAGTACTTCCGTTTGAGGAATGAGTCAATGACTTAGACTCTGAGGGGAAAGAAGTCAATTGTTCAGACTCTGTAGGGATAACAGTACTGCCCTCTCCCTACTGTTGGGGAAATAAACCCAAATCTGCTTCTATAACTCTGATAAGCTCTGAAGATATGGAGAGGAACACATCTCCTTTGTTTCCGATTTTGCCCCAGCCTGTGGGACTTTTGTAAAAACCTTCCTCGAAAGGAAACCTGAAATTTCGGTACCCTGATGGTTAGATATGAACTGCCCCAGCGCTTCGAACCCCGAAGAAGCGCTTCAAGTTAATTTCCTTTCTGGACAAGGATAGTCTTTGTGCTCTCCGGGTGGCCTGCCCCAGCTTTGAAGTGTTTTGCCCCTGATTGGCTGATTTGTAGAGAAGTGCCCCTGGCTTCGAGAGATTTACCTAATCTCGACCTGATTGCCCCAGATTAACGGACCTTAGGAAATGGCGTCTTTGACTGGCCTTCGAGTGGTTTGATGAGTCTCGACCTGATTGCCCCAGATTAGCTGCATCTAGGAATGACCGACTCTGCTTACGTTTACCTGACGTGACTTGCCCCTGCTCAAAGGAGTACTCGGACGCTCTATATCTTATTTCTATCAAACTTTGCATTGTAGAAACTCTCCTGATGTCAAATTCTTTCTCGCAAGTAAAACAATTTGTTTTGCAAAAGATAACATTAATGCAATGCATATGACAGTTTTAAAATCCAAGTCTGTTCACTGGAAAGAATTGCGGCATTTAGTGAACGAATCACTTATCAGAAATATCAATATCCATACCCATAGGGTAAGAAAAATCCTTTTAGGAGTCAGTTTCGACGCGATCTTCACCGAAGTATGCTTTCAAAACAAACCTGCTTCAATTAGGACTTTTGAAGGTTGTAACTTGGTCAAGTTCACGGTTTGAAAGAAAAGATATGAGGCTCAACGTTCTGTTTAACCCACCCACTCTCCTTGATGTTCTTCAATCCTATGTTCAGCTAATTCGACACAAGCGCTCACTTCTCAAAGGTTAAATGACCGGAGTGATGGTTCGGGAAACCACAAGTTTGTGGAGTGACAGTCACTCGCTTTCGTCTTTGGTGTCTGGCTCACACGACTTGTTCTTCATCATCATTTATTCCCTACTTTTGCCTGGACTGACTTTTTTTGAGTATATCATTTGATTTCGAAGTCCAGCGGGATGCCCTAATTTTTCCTAAGCCATTTGTTTTCAGGTCATCGACTTAGCGGGCTTTTGTTTTTTTTTTCTTTTCTTTTTTTTTGGAATAAATCAATGTGACACCAGCTGGTCTGACTTGTTGAAGGGGTTGTGACTGTCTCACTCCTTGGCTGGTGAAGGATAACCACTGTGGTTCTTTAAGGTACGACCTATATGGGTGTGATTGATCCTTGAACGGGAACACCCCTTTATGTAATTTGGATGCTCGGTCAAATTAACTGACACCTACCCTACCCCAGGTTAAGATTGAGGGTTTTTCGTTTTCAGAAAGAAACTCCTACAACTAGGCTCAAAGGGGTTGACAAGGGATTAACATCCTTATATCTCCTGTGTTTAGGGATATGAAACAATGCCTGTACATCATCAGCAGAGATTTTATTCAAAAGCATACATTCGGAAGCTTGCGCGTCTTTCAATTTCGTCATCCTCCCTCAAGGAATTCCGCTTAAACAAGCGTTTGACATCAATAAAAAGCATTGAGTGAACACGAATGGATTTGATCAAAACATGCATATTCATTTCATTTTCATTATCAATAAAAAAACAAACAAGTTTTACAAATGAAATTTGCACTTAACTAGAAAAGAAACTACAAATGCAAAAGGAAATGACATAATAAAAAGGGTGCCAACTTCGGGGAACTGGGCTTTCAAGTCTTGATTTGCTGCTGAACCAGCCATTTTTGGAATTACTCGTCGAACTCATCCTGATAATCTTCTGAACACCCGCTCTCGGTGAATCCCTCCATAACATTAGCTGTCGAACCCACATGACTGGACGAAGGAAGATCGTTGATCTGGATACCCTGAGGTGTGACAGAGAACATGTTGGAGTCAAGCAGAGTTTGAATCTTGCTTCTTAGCACCTTACAGTCTTCGGTTGAATGCCCCTGCGCCCCAACATGGTACTCACAGCGGGCGTCGACATCAGAACCTGGCGTATGTGGATGAATCTCTGGATCAGTATTTTTCGGCACTATCAATCCATATGTGATCAAGTCTGGCAATATCTGACTGTACGACAACGACAAATGGGTGAACTGCTTCTTTGGCTTCCTTGGTCTTCGTCGGGCGTGCTGACGCGGCTGATGACAGTATGACTGCTGACTCTGGCGGGGAACAGATATCTGATGCAAAGATCTAAAGGATCGTTGACTCTGAATAGTTGAGACATCGGGAGACTGAGTCTGAGGTATCGGGGACTCCCTTCGTTCAGGAACTTTCATTCTTAAGCTTGGCCTAGGAACGGGCAATAGCTGCGGGCAGGGAGACTCTAGGGTCACAGATTGCAAGACAGGCTCCTGACCTGATGCAACTTTAGGGGAGAGAATAGGAACATCCATATCTTCTGGAATAAGACCAATGCTCGGCATGAACTCAAATGCTCTTGAATCGATTAAATCCTGAACCTTGTGCTTAAAGGCTTTGCAGTTCTCGATATTATGCCCCGGTGCCCCAGAATGGAAATCACAATGGGCATTTCCATCATAGCCTTGTGGTGGCTCGCCAGTCAACGGAGCCATAGTCCGGAGTTTAACCAACCAAAGTTGAAGCAAGAGTTGCAACATCTGAGCATAAGTCATAGGGATCTGGTTGAACATTCTGTCGGACTGCTTCGTCCTTTGAGCATACCTCATAATCCTAGGATTGTCTCGGGAAACAGGAAGTAGTTGTTGGCGAGGAAATACTGGAACCTCAGGTTGTGTAAGATATCTTTGAGGCACTTCACGCCTTGGGAGAGGTTCCACATGTAAAGGTGGGATGGCCATCCCTGCTGCAGCTTCGGGCACATGATCGCCTTCCTTTCTCAACACATTCCTCATGACTTCTGTTATCAGGCCCATCTGAGTCTTCAGTTGATTATTCTCCTCTCTGAGTACATCCTGATCCAAGCGCAGCGCTTGCATCTTTGCCACAAACTGCCCCAACTGGCTCTGAACTTCCCTTAGTTCTTCTCGAATCTGTTCCATGATCGTCTCTGTCGGTTTCCTTTGGTGGAATGATCTTCAATTCTGGAACAAGCCGGATGGAAAACCACATGAAGCAATTACGTCCACAAAATTAGAACACCTCTATGCAAATGAATAATGATGCAATATGCAAGACATGCAAAGAAATGCAAATGAATATGCAAATGCAACAGGGGATCAAACGTTGTTGTGTTGTTGACGGTGACGGACCAGCGCTTCGCCTTGAGACCAAACAACATTAGTACAAGGATCCCACTGTAACTGTTCATACTGACAAACGGGTAGGATGAAGGTCAAAGTTTTCCTGCAAGACAGCACAACGAGATATCTTTCCCATCGGGTGAGCAATCTATTGGTTTAAGAGGGTATTCCAAAGGCTTTTCAAACAAAGTCCCATGTACTAACCCTCAAAAGTTTCCCATCATAACGACTACTCGTAAGACGGTAATCCCTTCAAAAGGATGAACACAGAGTTATGTTTTAGCAACCTTCGGAATAAAGGTTCTACAAAAGGTCCTCAGAATCGCGGACTCTCAAGTTGAAAATAAGAACGTCCTTACGACTACACGTAAGACATTATTATTCCAACAGAGTCTCATCTGAGCGGTGAGATTCAATCCAACTCAACGAGTCCTAAGTCTCGCAAATCAGAAAGAAACCACCTCCTAACTTAGTGTATACTTGAAAGCTCGGGTAGAAAGCTTTATCCTCACAAACCATCCCAATAAACCCAACAGGTAGAGAATAAATCACAAAGCAAATTAAAGCAAAAAAACAAAACACAAACATGACAAACAAATTAGGCTTGGCTTGCTAGGTCGTCCCCAGCAGAGTCGCCAGCTGTCGCTACTCGAAAAATACATCGCGCAACGACGGGAAGGCGAAAAAGATAGACAGAAGAGTCGCCACCGAACTTTATTTATCCCATGAGGGGAAAGGAAAATATCGAGAAAACCTTAGGAAAGAAATGAATAAGATGGTCTCGCAACCATGAACGGGTTCGGAAGCCGGTTATGCGAGGGGAAGGTATTAGCACCCCTCGCATCCATCGTACTCGATAGGAACCTTTTGTTTGTCGATGTGTGAATTCATTTGCTTAAATATTATGCTATAAGAAGTGTGTTTCAAAAGGGTTAAGGGAAAGGTTTAGAAACGGGAAACAAGGGGTGACGAGGGAAAGAAAGGACTCGATAGGACTTCGCGATCCTAGGCCTACGTATTCTCAACAGATATGAGAAAGTCAGAGTCGACGTAGTTCGGGAAACTACGGGTGATAGGGGGGATGTGCTCGGCAAGGATTGTGGCCCTTGTGCCTACGTATCTTTACTTGAAAAAGTAAAGAATCAGAGCAGCCGTAGTTCGGCCTACGGTGTGTTGATATTTTTTATGGATGATGCCATTGTGCGCATTCTAGCAGTTAGGTGTTTTGCTGCTCGCTCGTTGGAGACTTAGGCGTACCTGTTTGCGGTAGAACGGACGTAGCATATCCTTTGAAAGATTGATTAGTTTTCGCCACGCGGGGCAAGAAGTCACGTTTGATTGATTGGATTGTTTTTTAGGGGGCGAAACAGGTCCTCGGATAGTAACCCCTACGGGTAGTACCCAATTCGTCACCTCAAAGTTTTTGTTATAAAAGGGTGTGGTGAATGAGGCGTCTTCGTATTGAAAGACGAGCGTCGAAACCACCCTCACTACAGTGGGCATCCCTATGCTCGGAGAAGAAGGGGTCTACACCCAATACTCTCTCTTTAATTCAATGCAAAGAGAACTTCGTTCTCTTATTAAAGATGTTTTTGGTTTTGAATGGTAAGTGTTTTGCGACAGAGAACCCTACGGTAAACGTCAGCACTCGGGATAGGAGAAGGCCTACGCCTAACCACTCCACGACCATTCAAGTTTTTGTTACGAAAATGATTTGAAAGTGCACTCGGTACAGGACCGAGGTTTTTAGGTGACAAGGGTCGCGGGATGAAATTGTGAAAGCGAGATGGTGGATAAAGGCGCGTCTTCATATTGAAAGACGAATATCAAGACCACCCTCACTACAGTGGGCATCCCAACATTCGGAGAGGAAGAGGTCTACACCTAATCCTCTCTTTTTAATTCAGTACAAAGAGAAATTAGTTCATTATTGAAAGTGTGCTCGGTACGGGACCGAGGTTTTAGGAGGAAAAGTTTAGAAGCGTCTTCGTATTGAAAGACGAGCATCGAGACCACCCTCACTACAGTGGGCATCCCTACGCTCGAAGAAGAAGAGGTCTACACCCAATCCTCTCTTTTTTAATTCAATACAAGGAATTGATTTTAAGGAGATGAGATTTGAAAATGGATGGGAAGCGTCTTCGTATTGAAAGACGAACGTCGAGACCACCCTCACTACAGTGGGCATCCCTACGCTCGAAGAAGAAGAGGTCTACACCCAATCCTCTCTTTTTTAATTCAATACAAGGAATTGATTTTAAGGAGATGAGATTTGAAAATGGATGGGAAGCGTCTTCGTATTGAAAGACGAGTGTCGGAACCACCCTCACTACAGTGGGTATCCCAACACTCGGAGAGGAAGAAAGTCTACACTTAATCCCCTCGTTTTAGTTCAATACAAAGATGATTTGATTTTGAAGTTGGTTTGAAAATGTTTTTGAATCAAGTTGGGACAAGAAATGAAGAGGGAAAAGGGGTGGTCTCAGATCCAACATTACTTATCAATAATTTGACTGGTAATGAATTACGGAGGTCTCGTCATCGACCCGAACGAGGGAAATGAGATGAAAAGCCCAATAATAAATGAGAAATAAATCTATCTCTAAAAATATAAAATGAACTTCTAGATAAAAAACTCCAAAATACATAATATATAATGTACATTCAAATATAAAGTAAATAAATAATATATATATATATATATATATATATATACAAAAAACATTTTTTCTAAAATTTTAAAAAAATAAGAACAGGGGGGTTATGAACATGAAAGGGGGTGAGAACATGAACAGGCAATAGTAACACGGGCTTAAAGCCCAAGATCCATAGCAGGAAAAAAAAAGACACAATAGAGAGAGGGGTACAGGAAACGGGATGCAGTAGGGATCAAACGGTGGGATTTTTGGAGCCCAAGCCACCCAAAACAATCTCATCAGTTATCATCAGCAACCTCCATCATTAAAAACAAAGAAAACAAACACGGTCAATGTTTCAAATGTACGAAATCCAAAGTTCCAAAAGGAGCAGTAAATCACCACAAAAAGATGAAGACGGAGCGGTTGGTTCCAACGTTTGCCTCAAAATTTCTCAACTCCACCTTCCTCACGGTCAAGTTATGTACTGCATTGATTTCATTTCGGAATGGGTTTCCGTCTCCCTCTTTCTTCTATATTCAATCTGTTTATATTGTGGGTTCTCGAAACGGAAGATGCGTTTTGATAGAGGTTGGTTGTTTTGATTTTGTGGTTCGTTCTGGTTCAATGTTCGAAGGTTTTGTGAGGAAAGAAGATGAGGAGGTTCAGACGGTTGTTGAAAGAGGGATTTGTGGGTAAGCGATGTTCGAAGGTGAATACGGTCGGTTTCAGTTGTTTGTTCGAAGGCTGAGCTGTTAATGGTGGAGCTGGGGTTTCGCAGGTTGATGATGGATAACGGTTGAAGTTTCTGGTCGTTAGGTCATCGGTCAATAATTGATGGATTTGGAGAAAATGGGGGAGATTGGTTTGCTGAAGAAGGGTTTGTTAAAGGCGAGTGATGAAGTGACTTTGAGTGAGGTTGAAGAACATGGGGTTCTTGTTCTGAAGATGTTGATGATTTGGTAGTTCATTTGTTGTTGGAAGAAAAATGGAGGAAGGTTTGTGGAGTGAACATCAAATTTGTTGAGATGTTGGTAGAAGGCTGCAAGTGATTGTAATGGTAACTCTGTTTGTGAAAGAAAACCAAGTGAGGTTATGGTGAAGTGAAGAATAGATTTGGTTCAAGGTTTTGTTAATGGTGATTTAAGCTGGAATGATGAAGTCAAACGAGTTTGAAGGTGAACATGATTTTTTTGGTGATGATGAGTTTACTGCATCTATTGATGAAGAGGCATTGGGAGAGCGGCTAGGGTTTTTTTTTTTGAGGCTCTCTCAGATTAGGTTGTGATTTTCGATTTTAAGGAGGTTTTTGAAGTAAGTTCCAAATCCCTTTCTCTTTCTCTTTTCTTTTCTTGCCTTTTTGATGTATCCTGGCTGTTGTTGTTGCAGGTGTGTACAGGCTAGCAGGTTTTGTCCTGTTGTGGTGAATTGGTTTTGATTTGTTCAGTGTGAGTTCCCAGTATAGCACATAGTGTCCTGGAATTGTTGTTGTGTCTGCATAGCTTGTGTATTCCGACACCGTTGCGCTGAATGGTACTAAATATGTCACAGCATTTGCCATTGCATTCTGAAGCTCAACCTCATCGGTTTTGTCTGAATCAATGCTCAATACAACGTTTTTTCTGCATACAAAGTTGAACTGTGGTGCTTTGTTCTTGAATCCAGCTACTTTCAGCACATCACCAACTCTATAACGGTATAGCCCAGCATAAGTAGTGACAACAAGTTCATATTCTTGACCGAGTTCGACATCAACAAGCTCGACGAGCTCTTTCTGTTCTTTCTCGTTAAGGGATCTAGGTATGTGAAGAGAATCAGTGACACCATTGGTTCTATTAACAGGCAAAAACTCATAGTAACACATGGTGGGAATAAGTGTATAAGCCACTTCTCTAGGTTTACAAAGAGGGTTAAGATTAACACCAAAGTAACATTCGCTCGAAGCATACATAGTGCAAACAAGTGGTAAGCCATTGCTATAATGATCCAAAATAGGAATATACTGTGACATTGTTCCTGTCACAATAACATCCACATACTTAGTATTAGGCCACAACCTAGTAATAATCCCCTGCCAAGAACTCTTACTACACTCAGTTTGAATAAAATCAGCAAGCTTAGGATCGGGTTTAAGAATTTTCATGACAGAATCTCTCACTGTTATGTCAGTAATTAAGGAGTTAACAGTTCCTGTTCTAATATCATTTGCAAGAAGGGTCCAGTGTTTTTCAAGAAACCTAATAGCCCTTATGAAACCAGAGGCAAAAACAGCACCAACCCTTAGAACCTCTTTGTTTTGGCAAAGACCACAAAGGAGTTGAGAATACATGCTTTGATATGAATCAGGACAGAGCACAGTTTCATTTGGGCTTGTGTAGTTTGTGTAAGGGTCATAGGGTCTATCTCTAAAATAAGAACTTTTGTAGTAGCTTGTTAAAACAGGCCTAGCTACAATTCCACCAGGTGTTGTAGCCTCAGATTTTATAAATATTAGGTACATTCCTTTCCCTTTTTTATGTGCAATGCTTGAAAAACTTTTCTTCTTCTGTCATGCTTGTGCAGGTTGTTGAAGTCGCACGTTGCAAGGAAGGAATGAACAAAGGTGAAAACCAACGAAGTCAACTTCGAAATCCTGTTGAGGGTTTGGTAGCTTGAACCCTGTTTACCATCTAGATTGGGTGATTGTTTCCTACTATCTGCTGCAACTCCTTCAATGACCATGTCATCAGTTTTATGTTCTGCTTCAACTGCTTCAATGACCATGTCATCAGTTTTTCTTCTACTTCTATTTTTCTGCTTTCTGCTACAACTGCACCAACACTCCCAGTTGGTAGTACAGTGTCGTTGGCTGTCTGCAGAGTGTTTTTACTATCCTGTTCTGTGACATTTCCTTTTGATAAACAGTAAGGTGATCCAAGTTCACCATCTTCAAACTCCACCAATGAGCAGAAGCCATCTTGCGAGGAGAATGCCAAATAATGGGCATCAGATGACCAGGTAATATCTGTTACTGGAGCATAGTGAAGACCAGCAAATATAGCTATTGGAGAAGTGCTCTCGGTGTCATAAATGTACAATGAATTCAATGTGGCAACAGCAAATACAATGCGATATGGGAGCTTAAATAACCCATCTGAGTTTGTTCCCTTAAGATTGAAAAATATAGGACAGAACCGGACAGCTACAACAGCTTTGCTTGCACAGGGAATCTGTATAGCAGGCCGAGAAAGATCTTTTCTAGAAAATATGTAAGCCGCATTTACAGATTCAGCCGCAGTACCGATTTTGTAAGAACCTGCAGGCACAAGTAGAAATGAACCATCAGGAAACCAAGCTAATCTTCTAAAGAAAGAGGGCAATGTTTCGTCGTGGAAGAGATGATATTTTGTTGACTTAGAATTCTTTAATAATGGCTGTTCTGCTTTGGAAATAACATGCTTGCAAGCGTAATTGATTTTCTCAACACCTTTTGATTTATGGGGTTTACTGATGTAAACTCGGCAAGTCTGGTCAGAACTTAGAGAAGCAACATACTTTCCTAAAGGGTCCCATGCTACCCCCTGAACATAGTGTGCATGGGTATCCAACGTCTGAAGATTAGTTCCTTTGTTAACATCCCATATGATACAAGAATTATCAACTGATCCGGATATCATATAAGCACCATCAGCAGACCACTCCAGGTCCATAATGTCCTTGATATGAGATCTTAACATCTTAAGAACCTTCCATGTCTGGCCGGTATCCATTGAGTGTAGCTTCCATATTAACAGTTCACCTCCATCAGAACCAGAAGCCAATAGTTCCCCTGAAGGAGAGAATCGAATAACATTAACTGCCGAACTATGGTAGGAGAGACTGTTGAGATAAGTAACTACTGGAAGCTTCTTCGGTGATCCAGAAGGTTTAATTGACCATAACTTGATGTCGAAATTGGCGCCGGCGGTGGCGAGAGTGGCGGAGAGAGGATGAAAATCTAGGGTTAAGACGGGTTTGCTTTCGTGCCAGTTGATTTGAACCGTTCCACCTTTCATTTTTCTTTCTTTGCAAACTGATTTGTGTTGCTTTGGGTTATTCTTCTTTTGCTGCATAATAAGGAAGCATTTGTTGCAGGTTGAATTCGGTTTATGCCACTGCATTGCGGTAATGTGCTGTTGTGGGAAGGCTATTGTTGAAGGCTTGTAGCAACCGCGGATATAAGTCGATGCGGATTAGGGAGAAATGAAGGCAACTTAACGATGAAGACCTTCGAAAGTTTTGAAAGAAATCCCAAACAGATTCAAAATTTAACAGATTTTACTCTTTTGACACAACTTGTAATACTAGCTTCAAGTATTGAATTTGAATGTACTTTTTCCTCTTTGTAAACTGAAACTTGTATATTATTTGTAATCAATGATTTTCTATACAAAAACTATTCAACAAAAGTTCATAATAGAACTTGGACTAAGTCCTGAGGCAAACTATCCACGGCCTGGTCATGTTTCAGCGTGACATTATGACATCATTTTGGCTTAAAGTCCTTGGAATCAATACAAAGGAGAAAAACATATGACTGTATCTTTAAGATATCTCTAAATCTTCAAAACCACCTTAAGTATGTCTTAAAGATAATCATCCTAAACTTCGCAAAGCCACCAATTATAATTAGATATTTTGATGCAAGATTTGAGTTTGTTTATTTTTCAATTCAAATTGAACCCCCTTGTTTGAAAACAAATTGATGGCCTCTTGGGAATCATCTGTTATCGGCCAGAACTTCCACGTGAGCTCACAAATACACTTTAAGATATAAACACCCTCATTGATAAAATCGCTCCTGGAAGCACGTCTAAGAACCGTGGTTTTGTAAACAAACTAAACACTCCTTTAAACACATACTAATCATGCCATGAGCTCTCTGAAGCGAATTTCAATATAATCTTGTATCATGACTTCAACTTGAAATTAGGTCATGCCTTAGAATTGAATGCACAGAAAAGTTTCAAATCCACACAACCACTTGGTATAAGGAAGTCTCAAAGGTAGGACAAATTGGGGTATGACATGCAATGTGATATGCTAATGCAATGAAATGAAACATAAACCAAAATGGAGAAAAGGTAGGGCAAATTTTGGGGTACAACACAAAGGAAATGGTTAAACGCTTCAACACGCAAACAAAGCAAATAACCACGTCGCCATTTATTGTTAAAGAAAAAACAAGAAAGACAAGGATCACAATATTTGAATATGAAAAACGCCTTTATTTCATGATTAAAACAGTGCAATACACATAATCAAGTAGCCCTAAGGTAAAATCACTATGCCCCGGGTAGGACATATGATTATCCAACAATTGATAAAACAAATCATTACTGTTTAAAAGTCACTGGGACAGTTTCCCAGATGGACCAGTTGCAGAGACTTTGTCCTGGCACGCTCGGTTTGATCCACGCGTCCATATCGCAGTCGCTATCTCCGTCTTCAGCATCGGAAATAGCGTTGATAGTCTCAAAGCACACCCCGGTTGGCATAATCGTTATCGGTCCCTTGAACCTGGGCGCTCCTGAAGATGACGCTGACGACGTCGGTCGGTACCCTAGCCCAAACTTGTCATTCTTCACGGGAATCTCCAGAACCTGCCCCCAGCCTTTAGTCTTACCAGTCTGCACTAAAGCCTGAGCTTCCTTATAGGATGACACTGCCACCTCTGATATTTTGCTGGAACTCTAAGCTTTGTCTTTAATCCGCAACCCTTCGAAGGCTTGACAAGGTGTCTCATGTATTTCTCCGTCGACCTCAACATATCTGAACGATGACAGGTGACTGACCAAAATGTCCTCCTCCCCGCAAACGGTAACAACACTATCACCCACCATGTACTTCAACTTCTGATGCAGCGTGGACGTTATGACCCCTGCAGCGTGGATCCATAGTCGTCCAAGAAGGCAGCTATAAGCTGGATGGATGTCTATGATGTAGAATTCGGTATCAAAAATTTCTGGCCCCACCTGAAGCGGTAATGTTATTGACCCAAACACTGACCTTTTCGTCCCGTCAAATGCCCTCACAGCCAAATCGCTGGGCGTGCAAATAATTCCTCGTATGTCCAATTTCATCATGGCTTTCTTTGACAATATGTTCAATAACGATCCAGTATCCACCAATACACGCGACAGTACGGTGCCCCGGCATTCCACCGATATATGCAAAGCCATGTTGTGCTCTCGACCCCTGGGTGTTAGATCGAAATCTGTGAAACCCAGGCTATGTCCCGCATTAACATGCGTCATTATCCCCTCTAACTGATTTACAGAAACTTCTTGGGGCACAAATGACGTATCCAGAATCTTCAGCAGGGCGTTCCGGTGGGCCTCGGAACATAACAACAACGACAAGATAGAAATCTTCGATGGCGTCTGCTGTAGATGTTCAATAATTTTGTAGTCGCTTTTCCGAATCAGTCTCATGAACTCCTCTACGTCCTTGAGCGACGTATCCTTTTCTTTCGACTGAGTAGGCCCGCTTTCATTTACTTTGGCTTTGCCTTTGGCCAACCTCTCTACTTCTATTTCAGGTGAGGTAAAGATCCTTCCGTTATGGGTCATGCCCCCCGTTCCAACGACATTATCAACAGCCCCAGCTGGCTGGTTATTCACACAATCTTTTCACCGTTGCAATACGCTTCTAATCCATATGTCCATGGGACAGCTTTCGTACTCTCAAAAGGAACCGGCCCTGCTTTGGTAATCGTAATGGTTGGCTGTTGGACGGGTGCCATTATCATTATAGTCTTCCTCGGGATCGTCACCGTTGCAATATCATTCTGCTCATCACATAACGCCTCCACAGGCTTCTCAACCGTAGTTCGATCAAATTGCAAGGTCCCTTCGTCGATCATGGCCTGAATGCCCCTTCTCAAATCCGTACAACCCTCAGGCTGGGTCCAACACTCTAAACAGTATTCATCACAACCAGGGAATACTCCCCCTCTGAGCAACCTACTTTTCACTTCACTCAATGGTGTCTTCAGTTCGTTAACATC
Source organism: Lathyrus sativus (assembly GCA_963859935.3). Lineage (NCBI taxonomy): Eukaryota > Viridiplantae > Streptophyta > Magnoliopsida > Fabales > Fabaceae > Lathyrus > Lathyrus sativus. The sequence continues at coordinate 360,639,873 of OZ012738.1, forward strand.
CATCACCAAGTTCAAACTCCTTTCTGTTAAGATAGCATTTGCCCCATGATTAGGCATAGGATGTTGTACAATATTGGGCCCAGCCTGGCCAAAGTTGATGGCTTTACTGTCCAGCAAGTCCTGAACTTTATGCTTGAAAGCATGACAAGATTCTACATCATGTTCGGGCGCCCCAGAATGGAATTCGCAGTGCTTACTAGCATCATACCCATAAGGAAGTACCGGTCCTGTAGGCGGTTCCAAAGTTCTTTTCTCAACCAAATTCAACCCCAGCAGTGTCTGAAGAAGCTCTGTATATGTCGACGGAGGCTTATCAAATACCCTTTTCGGCTTTGCATTCTGAAACCTTCTCTGACCCTGATTCTGCCTTTGCTGCTGCTGTGGTTGTTGCTGCTGTTGTTGAGGAATTGGAATAGTAACACTGGCTATTTGCTAAGGTTGACTATACTGATTTCTACCTCTGCCCCGGCCTCTGCCACCAAACACAGCGCTTGTATCACCTTGTCGTCTTCCCTGCCTGAATCTTCCCAATTTTAATTCCATTTTCGATCCTCTCTCCCATAAGGATCATATCGGAGAAGCTACCCATCGAAACATTGAGCAACTTGTCATAGTACATTCCTGTAAATGTCCCCACAAACATATCATTCATCTCTCTTTCAACCAAAGGAGGGTGCACCCGAGCTGCCATATCGCGCCACCGCTGCGCGTACTCTTTGAAACTTTCACCACTTTTCTGCGACAGATTCTGCAATTGAACTCTGTTTGGTGCCAAATCGCTGTTATATTTGTAATGCATAACGAAAGCATCATCCAACTGCTTCCAGCTCCTAATCTGGGTGGGCTCCAGTCCCATGTACCATTCCAATGATGGTCCCGATAAGCTGTCTTGAAAGAAATGCATGAGCATCCTTTCATCATTGGAATATGCAGACATCCTTCTATAATAAGAACGTACATGGACCTTTGGGCAGGTATCCCCTTTGTATTTGTCGAACTTTGGAGCCTTGAATTTCAATGGCACCCTCAGCCCTGGTACCAACCTCATAGTAGTCATGTCTAACCCAGCGGAGTTCTGATCAACCACACGTTTCATCTGCTCTTCTAGCATTCTGATCCTCTGAACAGGGTCAATAGGGCCTTCAGGTCCCATACCTCTTCCTGAAAAAGCGTCATCCTGTTAATCCACATTCCAGTCATTGCCATACCCATCGTAACCCATGTTACAGCCAAATCCTTGCTGTCCTCGGCTGCCGAACCCTAGATTGACCCTAGCAGGTCCAAAACCATTGTTGAAAGGAAATGCTCCAGCGCCGTTCACATTATCGAATCCATCATTACCGTAGTCATACCCCTGATTGTTGTCGTAACCATCATTACCAAAGCCTTGATTGTTGAACCCGAAGTTTCCGTCCTAATTGACATTGCTATACCCATTATTTCCAAAGCCAACATTGTCAATGAATCCTTGATTGGCATCCACAGTGTTGCCTTTGTTGTTAACGACATGCCCATCACCCCCATTTCCAGTGTTGCCATTACCAGCGCCAGCACCTGCACCAGTACCAGTGTTTTCGTTGACAGTCACAACAGGTGGAGTAACAACTGCCGGTATCTCATCCTCCCAGCGAGGAGTTTCAACAGAAATATGGTCAGTGTTGCCATTTCCGTTCGCCCGCGTCAGCAGCGGCTGCACCAACGTCTGGAGGTTCTCCTGGCCCTTGGCCATGCTCTCCATGGCTTGCATGAACAAAGTCAGCCTCTCACGGATTTCCTGCATCTCAACTTGGACTTGATCCATTATCTTCTTGCAGTTGTTTCTGGTTGAATAGCGGTGGACTCTTTGTTCTTCAATCCTGAAAAACCTGAGAGATGCAGGAAATAAGATACAGATTCAAAAAGTAACCGGCAATGCAAAATGAATGCAGATGCAGATGTATAAATATGATACAGGTTATATTCCCCCCCCCCCCCCCCCCCGATTCTAGTTTTAGATAGAAGGCCATCACGACAATGGAGTCCCCATCAAGTAAGCAAGGAATCAGAAAGCCCTCATACATAAACAAATGCCAAGAGGTAGAGTATAAGAGTACAACTGAAGAGACCTCGGCCAACAAGCCTGACGATGGTCAAAATACAAGTACATATAACAAAAGCAAGGCAAAGATAACTCAGGCCAAATGGCGCACTCTGACATCTTCCAATATCCTCAACGTCTCCGAATGACCTAGTCTGGAGATTAGCTCTTGTATCAGTAATGCATGTCGCTCAGCAGTGGATCTCAGCTTTTTGGCGTCGTCCTTGCAGGTTCCTTCGCCAAAACACTCGTCGAGTCTGCATCTCTTGGAGTCGGCCTTCAATTCACAACCTCTTAGCTTCTCGCCAAGGTCACTTACTCTAAGCTCAACAGCGCTCCTAAGTGATGTCTCTTTAGCAATCTTTGCATCCTGGGCTCTAATTTGCGCCTCTAGCGTGGCAATCTGCAGCTTCAGCTCATCTTCACGCGCCCTCCGCTTGGTAAGCGTGGTATTCCATAATGTTTCCCACTTGCCGAGTCGGGAATAAGCTTTGTTTAAGAGTTCCTTCTTAGAAGCAAGCACCTTGCTAACACCGTTCAAGGTTACTCCCACCTTTTCCCTCTTGTCGGTCTCTTTAGTCAAGTCTGAACCCAACCTATTAATCAACTCAATTTGTTCCTTCACAGTGAAGGTAGCTTCATTCTTCTCATGACGCAACTGGAAGATCTCTTTCTCTAACTCATCATTGGCTTTCCTTAATTCTTCATTTTCAGCCAACAATTTGTTATACTTCTCAATCTCTATCGACGTAGGTGCCTCAATCACTGGAAGATACAGAGGTTCTACAGCAGGATATGGCATCAAGGAAATCCTAGCTCTCTCGTGGATCCAAGCCAAATAAGGATCATAAGCTTTGTTGTTGCTCTTACCAAGCAAAGCTTTCCCTCTCCTATGGATGTTAGCCCATGCACGTCTCAACCTGATCAAAACAACCTCGTCTAATGAGCCCGTGAGATACAGAGATTCCTGTAACTCAACCTCAGTAAGAGCATCTCTCAAGGCATAACCAAACTGTCTCACCAGCAGAGAAGGGTTATAGTTGATACAGCCTTTCCGTCCAATCAAAGGGACATTTGGAAAGCCACTGCAACTATATATAATATTAGTGCCAAGCATGTTTCGATCAAACCAAATGATGTTCTCAGCAGACAGCCCCATCAACCGGGAAGACCAATCCAAAGTCTCAACAGCATCAACAAAAGGCCCTGTCTTCGGAAGATGTCCCTGGAACCACCTGTACAAAAGAGGAAGACAGCAGGAAACATTCTTGCCACGACGTTTCTCATTCTTATAGTGAATAGAATGATAAACATCGTCCAAGAGAGTAGGAACTGGATTATTCGAGGCAAGAATCAAGAAAGCATTTGAGTCAACAAAATCTGGCACATTGGGAAACAAGACAATCCCATAGATGCATACAGCTAGAATGGCATTGAAGGCAACCCAACATCCACTCTTCGCGCACTGTGTAACCTTCTCAACCAGGACAGACAGGTGAAAACCATAGGCTCTGTTCAGCTTGACCAATCCCCCAGGAAACTCAGAAGCGTCTAAACTGACAATCTCAGTAAGTGTAGCCAACTCAGGCTCAGCATCAACATGTATAAAGGGCATCTGGTCTAACACAGGAACTCCCAACATAGCAGAATACTCCTCCAAAGTGGGTGCCAGAATATAGTCGGGGAACAGGAAGCATCTCAACTGAGGCTCATAAAACTGCATCAAAGTATACACCCCAGTCGTCTCAAATGCTGAAGGCCTGTACAACAAACTAAGCAATCTCCCATAAGATACTCTGAACTCAGCCCTCACTCTCTCATCTGCTAGAGCAACTAATCCTGGTAAGGCACTGATATCTGGCGAATGCAACCGGTAAGCAACTGTCCTCTTCATGGACTCCATGTCTGGCCAGAAGATACACTAGAATCAGAGGGGAAGGATCACACCTGCAACATAAATACACGTTAATGAAATGCAAACATGAAAATGCACATGCATATGCAAACAGGGGATCAAGTGCAATGCTGATGAACTGTGCTGCTTTGTACTGAAGCCTGAGAACCATCAAATCTTCATCTCAAACCAAACCAACCACTCAAATGAACCCTGTAACCACATCTCACTGACAGAGATAAACCAGGTACTCTGAGGTCAAAGGTTTCCTGCAAACAGACCCACCTACCCCTCACAGGTATGTACTTAACTCGCAGACGAGGTACGACATCCTATGCGGGTTCAACGTCACAGACTTTCAAGAGCGATGATACGATACCCAGAAGGTGTGGCATCATTATCCCTTGAAGCGGCCTCACTTAGTTGAATCCCAAATGATAGGTCCCCAGAGTCGACAATCCTCGGGTCAGACAACTTGTCAAGCCCTAAGGGCCAGGCAAGAAGCATCAAAGAGAATCTCGTCTGAGCGCAGACTTCGCGGCTAGCTGGTGCGAGCTAAGCAAGCAGGCTAACCACTACTCTCTACTTCTAGGTCTATGTGCAAACTCAAGCCCAGGTTCGGCTTATCTCTCAATCTAACCCTCTACCCAGCACAACAATAATAATATAATACTGAAAGTAAAGGCAGAAAGGTAAATACATACAAAACCCCAGACGGGAAAACAAGCGCTAGGATCGACTCGCATAGGGAACCGTTGGAATCCCCAGCAGAGTCGCCAGCTGTCGCTACTGCGAAAATCGGCGCCGGCTATGACAGAAGAGTCACCACCGTGCGTTATTTATCCTATAGGAGGGAAAGGAAACGCTCAGAGTAAACCTAACGCAAAGAGGGAAAGGAATGGTCATCGCAACCAAATCCTGGATTCGGGAGTCGGTTACGCAAGGGGAAGGTATTAGCACCCCTCACGTCCGTCGTAATCGACGGGATCCACGCTTGTTTTCTATCTAAGGGTATTTTATTCTATCTACTCTAAAGGTCTGGGTTAAAGAAAAGAAAATGACTCGGCAAAGTATCGCACTTTATGCCTACGTATTCCCGTCTGGAACAAGAAATCAGAGCCAACGTAGTTCGCCTACCTACGGGAAAGGAGGGGAAGGTTGCTCGCTAGGATATCGCATCCTATGCCTACGTACTTTCATACAGCATGAAAGATCAGAGCAAACGTAGTTCGGGCTACGAAAGACACAAGTTTGTGTGACAGTTTTTTATCTCCTTAAGAAAGGGTTTTCCTGATTAAAGGTCCAAGAGGACAAAAGCAGAGTTTGAATTTTTTTTTGAGTTTTTTAAAGAAAGAAATGTTTTTTAGTCTGTTTTCAACTTGTACTGCACTAAAGACTTATGATCTGAGAGTGACTACGTCGCATGTCACCCTAAGGGTACCATACTAAGCAGCCATATTACTGAAGAGTGACCCTCCAGCAACCTTTTCTCAAATAGCTTAAGGCTCGTAGCGTACAGCGCACGTTATCCTTATTACTGTTGTCATGCATGGATAAAAATCCTAATGTCTATCATAATTTCCTCCTGCACAGAGGAAATCAGAGATCCTAGGGGATAAACAGAAAAGAAAGCAAGCAAATACAGTAAAATGCATGCAATGCAGCAATACAAGCGAGGCAAGGGAGTCCTGCTCAACCTCGAACCTGGGAAAATAACAGGCAAAGTGAATCAATATTCACCTCAAACCTAGGGGGCAAGCTACACAAGCCAACAAACAATACAGAAAAAAAAACCCAAAACCAAAGCAGAGGAGGCAACCCAAGCAGCAGTACCAAACTCCTACAGCAAACAGCAGCTCTGACAGCAACAGATGATTAACCAGAAAAAAGTTGACAACAACAACCTTCACCTTCATGAATAACTCATACCTTCAAGCTTCAACTAAACCTTCAATCTTCAACAAGCACCAAGCTTCAACAAGCTTCAAACTTTAACAAGCAACCAACTTAAACAAGCTCAAACCCCAGCCAGTAAACAGCCTCAACAAGCTCCTAACTTCATCTTCAACAAGCAGCAACACCCTAGCTTCAACAAGCAACCAGCTTCAACTTCAATAAGCTTCAACAAGCACCTCCAAGGGAGAATCATTCAACAAGATCAGGTTATAATGTTAAGAAACTTAATGACAACCAAAGGAAATCACTAAGAACTTAACATTGCAAATGAAAGGTATCCTCAAAGTTCTACTCACTTGGGCATACCACTCATCCCTCCTAAGGAGATATGGAGCTTCCCAAGGAGGACTTTATGTCATTGTATAGAATAGAGGCAAACAATGCACTCTATGTTTGAAGAAACAAGTAGAACTACTCTGATGCTCTTCCTAAAACCCTATTTTCCCTAAGCTCCTGACAAGCACTCCACAAGATGAGAAAATATTCAACTCCAAGCTCCTTCAAGCTCTCCAAAGCATCTTCCATTGGTCTTCATCTTCACCCAAGCTCAAAAGCAACACCACCCTATTCTAAGGTGAACTATTGAATTAAACTAGTCAAGTTAGTTCATCAAAAACACCTAGAAGTTAGTCTTAAAACTAATTCTACTTAAAATACCAAAGATGATTGTAAAATCCTACAAAAATTACTAAGGGTTCCTAAATCTCTTATAAATCTCTCATACAAAAACCAGGGGGTTAACCATTCATTTGGACCTAAAACTATGCCCTAAACCTAAGGGTACTATCCTAAAACCCTAATTCTACAACACCTAAAGTTCAATGTTCAAACTAGCCTAAATTCTCTCACAAAAATATGAGAAAGTTATTATAGGTACATGCATATCTAAGCTATCTAGCCCAAAAAGAATCACCTCAAAAATCAACACCAATTATTCACAATAAAATCAGCAAAAACACATGTCAAACATGTTGAAAATAAAACCAATTTAAAATACAAAAAATACAAATAAAATATAAAATGCATGAATTATGAATTTCTTAATCCTATTAAGTTCTACACATTCTAAGGAGTCAAGGGGAAAAAACCTGGATTAAAAAGACTAATTTTTCTATTTATTATGGATTTATTTCTAAACTATATGAAAATGTAAAATAAAAGAAAATATAAAGAAAATAACAAAAACACGTTGCAAATAGCAATTAAATTCAGTTATTTCTCCAGACTGGGCCAAACAGGGGGTGCGCGTAGCAGATATCTCATAAGCCCAAACCAAATTAAACCAACTCAGAAAAAGAAAAGGAAAATGGAAAAGGCCTGTGTTAAATAGCAAGTGAATCACGTTATAATTTCCAACTGGGCTTAAATGGAGGTGTAATCAGCAAGCCAGTCTTAAGCCCATCCAACTCAGTTTTAATGAAACGGGGAGTTTCATCCAAACTCAACCCTTCAGTAATTGAAACACCATCGTGGTCGTGGATTGGGGTTTTGGTCAAGGGTCAAAGCATGATCTGAGGGTTGGGAGTCATCGTCCCCAAAATATTTGAAAATGGAGGGAGAAACCCAGACGGTGGCCTGAGCTTGGCGCCACCATCTTCTCCGGTGAGGCAATCTCAAAAACGCATCGCACACAAAAATGAAACACCCTATCCCACTTAAAATCATCCCCTGAGTCCAAAAATGACCTCCATTTTTATTGATTCTACCTCTAACTCCAAATCCGATCCTAGTTGCAGAAAATTCATCCAACTTCAATTGTCACGATTCTTGAAATTAAAGGCACTAACATGAACTACACTCTTCACTGATTAAAACTTGCTATCCAAACACCATTAATACCTCAAGAAACTCAAGTTATAAGCTTCAACAGAAAATGGTATCACACTCCAAATGTCACAAATTGCTCAATTCTTGGACTGAAATCCAACCTAGCCTCATCCTTAACCTAACCACATAAAAATTTCTATGTATCTCCCTATGAATTAAGCTAAAAGAAGAAATTTGCAAACCTGGTTTGAAATGATGAACAGATGGATATTTTGCTTGAATCAACCTCCAATCTTTTGCAGAATCACTCAAGAATCACTTCCCAAGCTATTCCAATGATCAATTTGCACTGAGTTCCCCTTAATCCTCAAAACTGATTCTTGATGCAATGGTGAAATTTTCAAATGCTCTCTCTCAATTCTCTTCAATGCTGGCCCAAAAAATGATCTAAACTCAATGCATATGATATATAGAGTTGATTAGAACTCTCTAGAAAGTTCTGTAACAACCTGAATGAGAAATTCAATTTCTCATTTTCCTTCAAAATCTCATATGCCAAAGTTGTGCCTTGCTCTGTTCTAGCTCACCATCCTGCTTGAATTTCTCTCCTCATGATATTTAGAACTGAATTGGATGTGTATTCTCCTTGTTTTTGATCTTATGGAGTGTGATGGTTATGTTACTTCCATCTTAAGTAACAAAAGGGAACCATGTGCAAATGACCTCAAATAAAAAAAGTAATATTGCCATCCTTTCCAAAACATGTTTTCTGATCAAATTGGTATATAACATTGCTTGGTTTGGCCATGAAATCAAGAAATCACATTTTTGCCTTTTAAATAACTTTAATTTCTTCATTTAAAACCCATTTCCAACCAACTTCTCCTATGAGCCAATTCAAAACCTCCTTGATGCATGGTCAAGGTTAAAACCCTATTTTGAGCAACTTTCTAGTTGAACAATTTTCCATTTGAGGCCCCTAAGTTGGAGATTTGGACCCATGCTTGAGAATGACCTATAATCACCAATACCCAAAATACCCTTGGATTGCCAAGATCATAACTTGAGTTCTACAAATCCCCTTGAGGACTTCTAGTACTCTATGGAAATCTAAGATCAAGATCTACAACTCTCATGTTGGACAAGAATCCATTTGAAAACTCCTTGAAGGGAAAAAGTTGCTTAGAAGTCAAGTGACTTTCACAGATAAATTTTAGTGTCTTCTGATGACCTGTAATTTGCAAAGACCATAACTTGAGTTCTATAAATCCTCTTGAGGACTTATAGTACTCAAATTAAAGGTATTGAGATTCTCTACAAGTTTCATGTTGGCCAAAGATCCATTTGAAACTTGTATTTTGACTTATGTGGCTTTGAAGTCAAGCACTAAATAGGGGATTTTACACTGAAACCCTAATTTAGCAACTTCCCACATTCTTGATCTTTCTTTGCTTAATCTTGGCACAACACCACACATGTATCAACATACCAATCCATGAATCCCATGACATCAAGGTAGGCTTTGACGCTCACCCATTACTCAATTGAATTAGGGTTGACCCAGATGAAACCCTAGTTGACTGCACCTCAACTGTGGCTCTCATACTTGAATCAATGACTTGCCTCAGCTTCAATAAGGCCCTCTAGACATCCCATGAGATCCATACACACCTCACATTCACATCCCATGTTTCTCATCCCACTGATGATTCTCAATATTCCTCAAGATAGGAGCAAAACCCACATGTAGGCACTCAAACTTCTCAAGACTTCAAATCCCTTCTTGATGGCTTGGATGATTTCTCAAACTTGGATAAGACCTCTTGCTAGGCTCTTCTCTTGATAGACACCCTTGATCCCTTGTTGGAGGCATGTTATTCTATAGTATTCCAATGATTGAACTATGTATATGATGTAACTATGCAAATGAAATGCAATGAAACATAAATCAGGCAAGAAAAGGTTGAGCAAATTTTGGGGTGCAACAGTCTCTAAATGTGATGCCTAGAACTACTCTATCTAAGTTATCCTATCAGGGACCACCGATGAGGCCAAGTCATGTTATTGTCAAAGCTTTCGATGGGTCAAGGAAAACGGTAATTGGTGAGGTGGATTTGCCGATGACTATTGGATTACAGACTTTTACGATCACATTTCAAGTCATGGACACTCGTGCCGCCTATAGCTGTTTGCTAGGGAGGCCATGGATATATGAAGCTGGGGCATTTACTTCCACTCGACATCAGAAGTTGAAATATGTTTTTGAAGGAAAAACAGTTACAGTTTGTGGGGAAAGAGCTTTGGTGGTAAGTCACCTGTCATCATTCTCATATGTCGAAGCTGAGGAAGAGGCTGGCACACAATTTCAAGCTTTGTCTATTGTGGGTGAGGGTGTCCGAAAATCTCAGGCATTTATGTCATCATTTAAAGATGCGCAGCGAGTAGTGAACAGTGGTCATCAGACAATGTGGGGGAAGGTGTTGTCTTTTCCAGAAAATAAAAATAAGGAAGGTCTTGGTTTCACCAGCAGTTCTGTTCAACAAACTACTAGAAGTCAAGGGTTTCCATTAATTAATGAAGTGTTCCGTAGTGGAGGAGTCGTCAACCATCTGCAGGTTAATGTTGTGTCAGAGGATAAGCTCGAAGGCTACATATCAGATGATTCTACAAGGTCCTCCATTCCTTACGAAGACTATGAGCCCTATATGGAAGATCCAGGCTATGTTTCAGATGAATTTGACTATACCTTTGGAGTTTATGTCGTCACCGAGGAAGATTCAGATGAGGACATTCCAGACTTTGTGACCCCAGGCGTTGTGGTTAAGAACTGGAGTGCGGTTGAAGCCCCTGTCGCCGTTCATATATCTAAGTAAAGCATTTGTTTTTAAAATTTTCGCTCTGCCCAAGGCGAAACTGCATTTATTAGGGCTTACTTTTAATAATTCCCTTTGCTCTGCCCAAGGCAAAGGTGACTTTGTTGGGCGTGTCCTTTTGGTTTTTCTATCATCAATAAATCACTTTCATTTTCATTTGAGTTTTATATTTATTTACGACGTTGGAAAATAATAAGTAGCATCTCACATACATCCACTTTCCACTTTACAAAAACTTATTAAAAATCACATCACTTGCGCAGATTGCTACATAAAATACATCCTGGGAATAATAATCCACTGCCTTCTCTGAATTTCGAGTTTCCTGTGTACGAAGCCGAGGACGAAGAAGAAGATATCCCAGAAGAAATTTCCAGACTGTTTGAGAAAGAAGAGAAAGCTATCCAACCTCATTAGGAGCCAGTGGAAGTAATCAATTTGGGATCAGAAGAAATCCGTAGAGAAGTGAAAATTAGAGCTCTGCTCAAACCCGATGTGAAGAAACAGTTGATTGATTTGCTTGGAGAGTTTGTTGATGTGTTTGCTTGTTCATATCAAGATATGCCTGGATTGGACACGGCTATAGTTGAACACCGTCTACCTTTGAATCCAGAGTGCCCGCCGGTAAAACAGAAGCTCAGAAGGACTCGGCCCGACATGGCTCTAAAGATTAAGGAAGAGGTACAAAAATAGATTGATGCAGGTTTCCTTGACACTGCCGAGTATCCGCTATGGTTGGCTAACATTGTGCTCGTTCCGAAGAAGGATGGTAAGGTTTGCATGTGTGTAGACTACAGGGATTTGAATAAAGCCAGTCCAAAAGATGATTTCCCATTACCTCACATTGACATCTTGGTTGACAGTACCGCGAGATATGAGGTTTTCTCCTTCATGGATGGTTTTTCAGGTTACAACCAGATTAGAATGGCTCCCGAGGACAGAGAGAAGACGTCATTCATCACGCCTTGGGGCACCTTTTGTTACAAAGTTATGTCGTTTGGATTAAAGAATGCAGGGGCAATATATCAGAGAGCTATGACTACTTTGTTCCATGATATGATGCACAAAGAGATCGAGGTTTATGTGGATGATATGATAGCTAAGTCGAAGACCGAGGATGATCATGTTAAACATTTGTCTAAGCTATTTGGTCATTTGAGGGAATACAAGCTCCGTCTGAACCCTAATAAATGCACATTTGGAGTACGATCAGGGAAACTATTGGGTTTTATTGTCAGTCAAAGAGGGATTGAAGTGGACCCTGATAAAGTGAAAGCTATCCGGGAAATGCCAGCTCTCGTCACTGAGAAACAAGTCAGAGGATTCTTGGGATGTTTGAACTATATCTCCAGGTTTATATCCAACATGACTGCTACATGTAAACCTATTTTCAAGCTTCTGAGGAAAGAACAAGGGTATGTTTGGACTGAAGATTGTCAAAAGGCTTTTAATAGTATCAAAGAGTATTTGCTTGAACCACCTATCCTGATACCGTCAGTTGAAGGACGACCTTTGATTATGTATCTGACTGTTTTAGAAGACTCGATGGGTTGTGTACTCGGTCAGCGAGATGAAACAGGAAAGCAAGACCATGTCACTTATTACTTGAGCAAGAAATTTACTGATTGTGAAATAAGGTACACTATGTTAGAGAAGACTTGTTGTGCTTTGGCGTGGGCCGCCAAACGTTTGCGCTAGTATATGCTGAATCACACCACTTGGTTAGTTTCAAAGATGGATCCTATCAAGTATATTTTCAAAAAGCCCGCTTTGACTGGGAGAATTGCTAGATGGCAGATGTTGTTATCCGAATATGATATCGAGTACCATACTCAGAAAGCTGTCAGAGGGAGTGTTTTGGCTGATCATTTAGCTCACCAGCCTATTTTTGATTATAAACCCTCAAACGATGACTTTCCCGATGAAGATATTATGTTTTTAAAGATGAAAGATTGTGAAGAACCCGTACATGGTGAAGGGCCAGAACCAGGTTCTCAATGGGGTTTAGTTTTCGATGGAGTTGTCAACGCTCATGGAAAGGGGATAGGCGCTGTTATTTTGACTCCTTAAGGGACCCACTTCCCATTTACTTCCAGATTAACATTCCAGTGTACTAATAATGAGGCTGAGTATGAAGCATGCATTATGGGTCTTGAGGAAGCAATCGACTTGAGAATTAAGAATTTGGATGTGTTTGGCGATTCTGCAGTGGTAATCAACCAAATCACTGGAGAGTGGATAACTCGACATGATAATTTGGTCCCATACAGAGATTATGCTAGAAGACTGTCACCGTTCTTTGATAAGGTTTAGTTTCATCATATTCCTCGTGATGAGAACAGGATGGCAGATGCGTTGGCAACTTTGACCTTAATGATTGTGGTGAACTTTTGGAACGAGTGTCCTCGGATCGAAGTAAAACATCTTGACAGACCTGCCTACATCTTTGTCGTCGAAGAAGTCGAAGATGGCAAACCCTGGTACCATGACATCGAAGTTTTTCTTAGAACTCAAGAATATCCTTTGGGAGCTTCCAACAAAGATAAGAAAACTTTGAGAAGGTTGGCTGGAAATTTTCTTTTGAGTAATAACGTGTTGTATAAACGGAATTTTGACATGATCTTGCTGAGATGTGTTGACAGACAAGAAGCAGATATGTTAATGACGGAAATTCACGAAGGATCCTTTGGCACTCATGCCAACGGACATGCTATGGCTAAGAAGCTTGTGAGGGCCAGCTATTATTTGATCACGATGGAATCAGATTGTTACAAGTTTGCTAGAAAATGTCACAAGTGTCAGATTTACGCAGATAAGATTCATGTGCCTCCGACTTTGTTGAACGTTATCTCGTCCCCATGGCCTTTCTCTATGTGGGGAATTGACATGATCGATATGATAGAGCCGAAAGCATCTAATGGACACCGATTCATCCTGGTAGCCATTGATTATTTCACCAAGTGGGTCGAGGCGGCTTCCTACGCTAATGTAACTCGACATGTGGTTGTCAAATTTATCAAGAATCAGCTTATCTGCCGATATGGTGTGCCAAGCAGGATTATTACAGATAATGGATCCAATTTGAATAATAGAATGATGAAAGAACTATGCGAAGAATTCAAGATAGAGCATCATAATTCTTCTCCTTACAGACCAAAGATGAATGGGGCTGTTGAGGCCACCAATAAGAATATCAAGAAGATCATTCAGAAAATGGTTGTTACTTACAAAGATTGGCACAAAATGCTCCCATTCGCCTTGCATGGATATCGTACGATGGTACGCACATCAACTGGGGTAACTCCATTTTCACTTGTCTATGATATGGAAGCAGTACTCCCGATAGAAGTTGAGATTCCTTCTATGAGGATTTTGGTGGATGCAAAGTTATCAGAAGCTGAATGGTGCCATAACCGATATGATCAGTTGAACTTAATCAAAGAAAAGAGGATGGCTGCGTTATACCATGGGCAGTTATATCAGCAGAGGATGAAGAAGGCATTTGATAAGAAGATTCGACCCTATGTATTCAAAGAAGGTGACCTCGTGCTTAAGAAGATTCAGTCTTTCCTCACCGATGTCAGAGGAAAATGGGCCCCGAACTATGATGGACCATACGTGGTAAGGAAGGTTTTATCAAGAGGCACTTTGATGTTAGCAACAATGGATGGAGAAGAAATCACTCGTCCTGTGAATACGGACGCTGTCAAGAAGTATTTCGCTTAAGGAAACTCTCATTCACTTAGAGAGAACAAGTTGTTATTCCCTTGATGTAATCTTTATTATTTTCCAACACTGTAATATTGGGGTCACGCCTTTCTGCTGACCACCATTCAATAAAGTTTCTCAAAATCTTTTTCTCGATAGCAAAATCCAAATCGATTTAAAACTTTTACAATACTTTGTGCTTTACTCGGTATATGAATAACAAAGGGATGACCATGGACGTTTATTTCATCCATGGAGAACGTCAATCACATATGTTTCTGCAAATAAAGGATATTTATTTTATCCAGAGACGAGGTCCGATTATGTTCAAAGATTTCTTTACAGGTGGTACGAGGTCTGTGGAGATTTGGCTTGAGTACCTTTTCCGTCTGAGATGTTCATTTCACTCCTCCCAGTCCGTCAGCATCCGCATGGCATATAAGTAGACAGCATGACATGTGCATTCTTTTCCCGCATTCTTTGTGTTTGTTTTCTTCTATCGTTTTGGCTGTAGTTATCCGTAGGTGTTTGGGTGTGCCTTATCCCTCCAAATAGATTTGTCGACCATAGGCAGAAAGAGCACAATGTTTGTACATTTCCCATGAAGTTTGATCCTCGTGGAAGACGGTTATTTTAGTGCATCCCGCTTGAGTTCATACCTCAATGGTCGAGTCATACTTGATAGTTTTCTATTCGGCTACTTCCCGAACTGAACTTCGGTCCTCGGCAATCACAGTGTGGATAATCTCCAATGTTTGGACATGGAATAGCATTATCACAAGATTTTCTCGACCATCTACAATCGAGACTGCAAACATCTCTTTATTTGGGCAACTCGTTTCGACCAAGATCTTATTCAAAACGACAAAAGACAATCTCCACAAGACAGTTTGTCCACCCTCAGTGGGTCTTTTCAACATCATCAACTTGTCAAATGGCATCTCTTCGTTCGCCGAAGACATTACAAGACACTTCTCTTTATGTGAGAATTCACAGAAGATTTTACAACTACAACGAAGATACTCCTCATGAATGTTTTCCTCAGTGAGTTCACTACACAAGTCTAATTCTATCAAATGACACCTCTTCCGAAGATCCCCGATAAATCTTTACAAACTCCAATACATTATAGCCCACAGCCAAGAAATTCTACAATCTACGATAACATTATGGCTTACAGCTGAAGTTCCACGATCACATCTACAATGACAAATCCCATCCACAATATACAATCTAAAAATTATGTCTACAGAGTTTTACAACTTACATCGATATCTACAGTCTACAATGATTCTAGAATCTACAAATTTTTCAACATTTCAAGTAGAAACTGAGACCAGCTTATGGTTCCCATATCATGACGCTCGGGGAGGTTCTACATCAGAGTCTGAGACCAGCTCATGGTTCCCATATCATGACGCTCGGGGAGGTTCTACATCAGAGACTGAGACCAGCTCATGGTTCCCATATCATGACGCTCGGGGAGGTTCTACATCAGAGACTGAGACCAGCTCATGGTTCCCATATCATGACGCTCGGGGAGGTCATACATCAGAGACTGAGACCAGCTCATGGTTCCCATATCATGACGCTCGGGGAGGTTCTACATCAGAGACTGAGACCAGCTCATGGTTCCCATATCATGACGCTCGGGGAGGTCATACATCAGAGACTGAGACCAGCTCATGGTTCCCATATCATGACGCTCAGGGAGGGCATACACCAGAGACTGAGACCAGCTCATGGTTCCCATATCATGACGCTCGGGGAGGTTCTACATCAGAGACTGAGACCAGCTCATGGTTCCCATATCATGACGCTCGAGGAGGTTCTACATCAGAGATTGAGACCAGCTCATGGTTCCCATATCATGACGCTCGGGAAGGTCATATATTAGAGACTGAGACCAGCTCATAGCATCCAGACTATGATGCTCGGGGAAGTTCTATATCAGAGTCTGAGACCAGCTCGTGGTACCCTTATCATGACGCTCGGGGAAGTTATACATTTTACTATTTCAAGTTGAGTTCCAAAAAGAAAAGATATACAGAAAAACAAGAAAAGAAAGAAAAGAATACAAATAAAACTGAACCATCGACTCAATTTATTTGGATTATTACCAACCACTACATTATGGCAATAAGCTTCTCACCTATTGTCTAAGTCGCCATACCCTAGGTGTATATGCCATCGTTGTACTTTGGAGATCCCCCTATTGGTGGTTGTTTCCCATCCCCGTGGAGTCTCCTTTTGTTGGGCTTGTCCTTCCCATGTGTCGTGTCTAGTTTCTCCCTGTGGCGCCATTTCTCCACAGGACCCTCTATCTTGCATTCTCATATCATCGCATATCATGTGCATTCGGTGGCTTCTTAAGGCCAAAAATCCATGCAATGTTTGTATTTAAGTCTCTCCTATCTCGTCGAGATAAAGATTTCAATCTCCATATCCCCGAATAGGAGTAACTTAAATAGGGGCATCTGTTGCACCCTAAATTTTGACCATAAGATCCCACCTCCTCTATGCTTTTCTTATGTTATTTGAATTTATATTTCATTGTGATTAACAAATTTGTGCAGTACATAAGTTTCAAAGACAAAGTATTGGTTCTCTCAGTTAACAATACTTAAGAATGGTGTGAAGGCCCAATCATGATCTCAAGTTATATTCGAGGATTTCCTTAAGGAGTTGTGTGTCCTGCCGCGAGTTATGAATATGGTCATAATTATCAAGAATTTTCTTACTCAGAATGGGCCCTGGTATAACTACAGTCCGAAGCTTCAGTACTCATGTTCTTCACAAAGTCAAAATGAGAATGTCGTTGGTCCAAGTCAATATCCTAATCATAGTCATAAACCAAAGTCAATCTATGTGACTACATTTTGAGTTCATCGATGAAGATTCAAGATCCGCATTACAATTTCAAAGATTTTTAGCCCATCCCAATTCTTGAAGAGGTCTGTTTGCTATGAAAGGTTTAGCTAGTTTTGTATTATACGGAGATATGACACTTTGTCTTTTCAAGAAGACAACAGCTAGCCTACAAGCGGTACACTTTGAAATATTTTGAAATATTGATAGCCTTGGAAGGGTGGAAACATTGTGCTACCGCCACTCTCTTCTTACCATTTGAAATTCAACCACTTTAAGGATTGTCATTATTTATTGTTACTACATTTGTCAGAAGGGGTCCATGTTGTCTATGGTGGCTAAGGACTGAAATAGTTGTTACATTAATAACATGTTGTATAAAATGAAAGACTCCAAAACCATTGAGATTCCGTGAAAACACCTCTGGAGGAAGCTGTTTGTTTAATTAAACTTATTCAAAAAGCGATTTTACTCGCTTCCCAAAATACCTCTCTACAACACCTTTCATACCAGCCTTCGAGAACCACTTTTGTGTTCTGTCTAGTATATACCACCATCCCATCACTCCATTTTCCCAATCTCAAACCTCCCCTCCACACAATCACAAGCTATTATAGAGAATAGCAACAACAAAATAGTGTATGAAACCACAAAGAAACTAAGAGAGTTGAAATAATATAGACATTTTGAAGACATCAGATAAAGTTGTGGAAACAGTAATAGTCGGAAACTATGAAGAAATGAAAAATGAAGGAAAGGCACAAGACATAAAATCCAAGTTATCAAACTTCTTATGGCATGGTGGTCCTGCTTATGATGCTTGGTTTAGTTGTGTTTCCAACCAGGTGGCTCAAGTTCTGCTTACGTTGCCATACTCATTTTCTCAACTGGGAATGCTTTCTGGCATACTTTTTCAACTCTTCTATGGCTTACTTGGTAGTTGGACTGCTCACCTCGTTAGCATACTCTATGTTGAATACATAACAAGAAAAGAGAGAGAAAAAGTTAATTTCAGAAGCCATGTTATTCAGTGGTTTGAGGTTGTTGATGTACTCCTTGGAAAACACTGGAGATGCTTTGTATTCCTCCAATCCATCTTCGTCGATACCCGTGGATAAAGAAGATGTAGCAAGTTTCGACCATAGTGTCTTCAATGTTTTCACGAGGAAGAGAACAATTTTATGTACCGAACCAGCTTGGGCATAATCCGCGTACGAGCTCGCATCTTGTAGGCCATCCCCGTAACTCGTCAAACCTACAGACATGATAAAAGAGCTTATTTACCCAGACTTTTCGTCCTGCTAAAACAATTAACGAAAAAAAATGAAGTTTAAAACCACTTATTCGTGAAGCCACCGCATTTTAGTCAAAAGAACATATCCATTTGAAAAAGAGTGTGATGAAGGAGAAAGGATCACCACCTGTTTGATGGATTGCCCCAATCAACAAAGTCGCTTAGATTTGAAGCTAGAAGAAAATTTGATGCAGTCTTCTATTGTTTGCCACCAAAGTGTTATTGTCCATTCAAGGATTGCACGGCGTTGTTGGTGAAGGATGAGAAACAAGTTGTTACTACCGCAGAGTGTCCCTCGTGTCAAAAGCTATTTTGTGCATAATGCAATGTTCCTGGGCATGGAGGAATCAACTGTGACAATTTCCAGCATCAACGGAATATTCGAAATTACAAGAAGAGAAAAGGATACAAAATTCAGAAAAGAGCCTTCAAGTTTCCGAAGACTACCATGGAAAGCAATGATCAGCCGCACTCCATCTCAGAGCTAGCATTTGTTGCTGAAGAGATTAAACCAGAAGAACGCCTATCACTTGCCTACAAAATGGAAGGAGACGTATTACAAATTACAGCATCACGATGCACATTCATCAATAGAAAAACATATGATTCACACAACAATGGCAGAAAGTAACAGCCTACAAACCAACAGCAGATATGGTCATCTAATTTAGAAGGGAATGGAAAAATATCATAAATATGATTTTGTCAAATGATAGACTTTACCATCGAAATCACTTTGAAGCCAAGAGCCGGAAATCATCCTCCTTTTGATCCCTGCGAGAAGGTCATTGGTCTCGAAACGGTCACCTATAATATGAATAAGAGGCCCTATTATTGGAATGACAACCTCATTGAGTTTTTTCTCCGGAGTTCTGCATACACATTAATAAGTTTGGATTTGCAGCAACAATGACAAAATAACATGTCTGAAGAGATGTGATAATCATAGCTTTTAATATGCCTTTACTCCGCTGCTCCATAGCTTCATGTTTACTTATTCGATCCTGGTCATTCATCAATGAAACAAAACCTGCACATAAAGAGAAGACAGTTAGAGATTGCAATTCAAAGTTACCATTGGTCGGTGATGCTGCTAAAGCAGAATTGGACAGTGTTGAAGGGACTTTTATTCCACATAACAATTATAGATTGTTTGACCTCTTGCACCCAAGTAGCACATAAATGGTATTTTTCAAAAGCAAAAAGACCTAATGCTCCACCAGTCGCTGTTAGGCTCTTGATATTAATTGCAGATGGGAGTGATACAGGAATTTCTAGATATAGTGCAGAAAGAGCACTTCATGAACTCTTCGATGCTGATACTATCAGAGATTCAGAAATAGCTAAACAAGCCATTCAGCCATTGGTTGACATGCTCAGCACAACATCAGGGAATGAGCAAGAGGCTACTCTCATGGCCTTGATCAAGTTAAAAATCAGAAGCAACCACCAATACTCAGATGCAAATTAAACTGCCATTAACAAGAAAATTGGAGAAACACCTAATCCCTATGAGAAGGCCATAACAATTATTGGCACGACTTTGACTCCCTTTGATGATGATAACTTGATTCCCTGCTTTGGCTTTGGTGATGCTACTACACATGATCAACGAGTATTCAGCCTTCATAGTGGTCATTCACTTTGCCATGGCTTTGAGGAAGTCTGGGATTGCTACAAAAAGCTGTTCCAAACTTGAAACTCCCTGGCCCAACAAACTCATTTGCTTCCCACACCTATAAATCGCAAAATCCGAAATTAGAAAATCATCTGAAGAATATTCCCAAGAGGATCCAAAATATCCAATCCAAATCACAATTATTACAGATTGATACGGTATCAGAAATTTAACGGATGTTTAAGAGTTTGGGACGAAAAAGGAAAATTTTCAAATCAGGTTATAACCAAAACAGAAGGTTTCAATCAGCATTAAAAACGACTTTAAACAAATTCAATCAGAGAATCCCCACTGAAGCCTATATAAAGAGAGGGGTGAGAAGAGAAGAGGAATCGAGGAAAAAAGGAGAAAAAGAAGCTATCGCAGAATCAACACAAAAAAAAACTAAATCCATAACCGAGGAATTGAAGAAGGAGGACTCATCTTTTCCGTTGAAGGAGCTATTCCCAGCCACCACGAGCTCAACCGACGGAACATCCGTTTTCATCATCGCAAACTCCGTCGTCGCCGACGCACAGTAAGCTTCTGTTCTTATCACTGTTATGAAATTATTGATGGTTTCGATTTGATTTCAGGTCCGGAAATGAAAAGGGATGAAGGGCGAAACGAAAACGATCGATGGGAGGAGTAGAGGAGAGATCGAGTGAAAGGGAGAAAGATAACTCGCGACGGAAAGGGGAATTAGGGGAAGGGAATCTAGGGTTCCGGTTTTTCTTTTTTCGTTTCCTGTTTTGTTCTTTTCTATTTGCTTTATTATTGTAGTAATTATCACCACTAATCACACACACACCATTTAATCATCTGCTAACCTCCCTAATCCGTTAATTAACTCTCATAATCACCTACCACTAATCTTTTTATTTCAACCTAATTGATAATTATCCAACTTAGGCCTTTAATATTTAATTTAATTGATTAATCAGTAATTAATCTTCAATTAACCTTTTTATATAAAACGAGTTTATAAATCTCTCTAGTTAACTCCTAATTAATTAATTAATCAACCTTTTTTATTTTTATCTCACCTACTTAATTTCTTTCATTAAATAATATAATTCATAAAAGAAATCTTTTTAATTTAATAATTTGTATTTTATAACTAAGAACTATTATATTTAATAACTCTTTTTCTTAAATTAATATTTATTTAATAGTAACAATCTCTTTTATTCAAACGTAAAAAAAAACATTTTTACATGTTTAGGTTGACTTGTTAAAATTGAAATCCTCTTTAAGCCATTTGCCTCTTTCTCAATAGAAATTCATTTAATCAACTAAAATCAATCTTACCAAATATTTTTCTCATAAGCATAATTCTGCTAAAATTAGTCCATCTCACTATTAATAATCAAATGCAACCTTTTTACTAAAATCAGTCCAGCTCTTTTCTTACAAATCAATTCATCCAAATCAATATTTTCTTAAATAATTCAAACTAAAATCAAATCAACCCCGATTAAAATCAATCAATAGCGTAAAATATAACCTAATCGTGCACACTCACATTCACGACACACTCATTCTCACACACTTCAGCGCTTTTCATGCGTACATGTATGTTTATTTATCTGTCTTTACTTTATTCGCAACTTTATACTTCCGCAGTTATATTATCGTAATTTACTTTCCGCATTGCACCCGTCCAAAGGAAAAACCTACACATGATTCAACAATCGTGTGTAGTGCACATCATTCGCATCATTTTTCCCTGTGATCCTTGATCCTATTCAAGTTGATCTTTCTAAGTTAGATCCTACCCCATAGGAAGGACCATTACCTTTTACAACTTAGAACAAACAAAACAATTCAACTCAAAACAACAAATATTCAAACACATTAGAGAAAGATGTCAAATCATCTTAAGCGAGATAGAATCTCCACCCCACAACAATCAATACCGTAGGAACTTTGCCTTAAGAGAGGCGTACCTCGTCGATCCCTATCCGAGTACTCGAGCCTTTCTCTTAAGATGATTCAAAGACTGCATTCCTACAATTTGTGGCGGTTAGATCTCCCTTAAAATGACAACGCACCTCTTCTCCTAAAATCAATCAATCAACTACCCTAAACCCGTAGGAACTTTGACCACAGTCAAAGAACTCCTTAAACCATTTAGGGGAACTACAAAATACTCTGATTTCACTCCCGTAAGGATATGTAGGTATAAGATGCGACATCTTATCGAGTATACTTAGAAAATAAACCCCTAGGTCTTTTACCCTTAAGCAAATAACACTTAGCAATAAACAACATAAAACAAGAGGTTCCTGTAGAGTACTACAGAAACTTAGGATGCTAGCACCTTCCCTAAGTTTAACCGACCCCCGAACCTATAACTCTCTAAAACTTGCATTTGCATTGCATTGTGGGAATTTCGATATTTATCCCTTCCTTTGGACAAATCAAAGATCGGTTGCAAATTAAAGATTCAAACTAATCAATAGTTTGGTATCCGAATTTCACCGCGACAATATGAACATCAACAATCAAATTCTTAGCATAGATTTGCACGAATTCACATCAATGATAATCAAATCAGCATCAAAATTCACAATCAGAATTTACAAACTAACATAATCATGGATGTTTTGCATAAACGTCACATGATTCAATCATAACAGAGAAAATGGCACTACTAGAAATACTCAGATTTCCTGCGGATTTACCTGAGGATTTTATTTAATTTCCGCAGAAAACATGTTTCCTGCGATTCTTCCTGCTATTTTCTGAGCCCAGCTAAAACCTTCGTGGGTAATTAACTTAGCAGGTAGAGTCGCAGGAAAGGGTCGCAGGAAAAAGTCGCAGGAAAGAGTCGCAGGTAATACAGCTAAACTCGCAGATAATATCGCAGGTAACTGAATGTTTTGCAGAAAAAGTCGCAGCAAATTCAGAATCCGCAGGTAAATGCGCAGGTATTTTCTCTCTCAGGTTGTTAATTTTTATTATTAATTTTGTTTAATTCTTATTTAAAATTTTATAAATATTAAATGTCAAAGGAACAATAATATAAAAATAAAAATCTAATTTGAATAAGTCAAGGCAACACTAATTTCATTCAAATTTTTAAAGCAAACATTACTTTATAACAAGTAATTATAGAGTTACATTACTAATAATTACTTGTCCAACCAAGTTAATCAGAAAAAACAATCCAGATTTCAGACAAATTAACAAGAAAAAAGACAATCAAAGGCTGACATTTACATCAAAACATGAGTGAGAAGAGAGTGTCTCTAAGGATGTAGATTGAATGCACTTCTCATCTGCCGGTTCATTATGAAGAACTTTAGGTGCCATCCATTGAGGCTATAAGCAGGAAAAAAAAGTCTTTTATTCTCTCTGCCCGATCAGAATTTAATCTGTGAGCAAAATCTTCCACTTCCTTGCATCACAAAATAACATCAAAATAAATTTTGACCATCATCAAGGAAGCACTTATTGTAACCATCCTCTAAACTTCTTTTTATAACAAAGAAAATTGTTTATCGGAAATGAATTAATGAAAAACAACATACAAAGTAAATAGATAGTTTCATGAATCAAAAAATAGACCCACTTGTCATTTTTTGCCACTTTGGCCTCTGAATTTCAATATTGGAGGATTTAAGTCAAATGAAAAATGAAAACCTCAAATTCCTTATCCCTTCCCTTCTAAACTCCCAAACAAAGCTTCTGGATGTCAGAATATATCATAGGGTGGTAAATTCAACCAGTTTATCATAACAGGGCAAAACAATGTTGATGTATGTCAAGGTTTGTCCATTAGGCAAAAGCAAAGGAACAAAACTTAAAGTTGGTCATTAAAAATAGCAACTGCAGAGTATAAAATGTTAATTTTAAGTAAAAGCATAAGCACCAAAAACATAACTCTGCGGCATAATATTAAATTATTAATGCATATTAATATTTGTTAGCCATCTAACCTTTCCTTGCTTTACTGAAGCATTTGAAGAGGGGTGTACCTTCACAGGTGAGGAATGCATTTCACATCCCCCAAAACTTGAATTTCCATTAGTCTGTGGTTCTTTAGTTATAAAAAAGGCTTTTCTGGCACCAATGTGCCTCCTCAAAGCTTCTGGCATATTATCTAATGGATTCAAAGGCATGCATGCAATCAATGTCCTGATCCAAAAATCACACTCATCAAAATAATGAAATTTGGAAACTGTTATCAGATTTTACAAATACCATGCTAAATTTCTTCAATTAAAAGAAAATGGGAGGAAAAGAAGCCTTGACATAATGCTTAGAGTTTCTCAAGAGTAACTAAGAGGTCGTCAATTAAATTGTTAGAATTAGCCTCTAGCAAATGCATGGTAATGCCAGCTTCTATTAACCTAGAGTGGGTCATACTTTTCCCTAGACACCATGCATAGCAGAATAGCACAAGACCCCGCTTCTTATTATCTATTATTATTATAACAATTTCGCCTTTATAAAATCTGTATGTTCTACCGGGGTAACCCGTAGCAGGATCAGGCCTCATGTTCATATTCGTCATCGGTACTTTGTCTACATAGGATTGTGGATACCATGTCATAAGTAGCCTTCCACCTGAATTAGAAAAATAAGTGATGCATTAGTTTAAAATCGAAGTTGTTTGATCCAACAACTTTGAGTTACTGAATGCGTGAAATTGTGACATTAACTTACTAGGGTTATGAAAGCGAACGCAGCTTCACGTGCTAGCTCCTGGTTTGCTGAAGTGCAGACATCTTTTGGACCAAGGTTTCCATAAAGTTGCTTGCTAGGATCACCATCGAAGAAACCAAGACACATTAATGTAGCAAAGTTGTTTGACACAACATCGTTAATGGCTGCTTCGCCTATAAGCCCTTGCTTGACAGCACCTTCTGTATATCGGCCAAGAAAACTTCCACAGTTCAAATCCAATCCTGCAAAATCAACATTTGTACACAACAGTGATGATAAATACTTGTTGCCTATAAATATTTGAATTTCTAATAATCAGATGTACTTTATTTGCTAGAGCGGATTTGGCTGCAGCTTCCTTAGGAGTCTTGGTGTAGTGCTGATCTTTGAAAAGCACGTCGACCGAGTCACAATAAGAAACTATATATCTGCATAGCACATGCATATATATATCTGCATAGCACATGCATATCTGCATAGCGGTTGGTATGTATCATCCAAATCTTGCTGTGTCACCTAACAAAAACAACGACAGAAAGAGTGACAAAAACGATTCTCCATATATATTCTATAATCCTCAAACACAAATTAATAAATGATAGATTACCACAGCATTGAAGGTGTAACGCTGAACACCTTTCCAATCATCAACATCGTAGGTAGTGTAGTGTTTGCAACATGCAGCAACCTTAAGCTTGTTGGAATCTCCATCATCAGTTTGTTGCAGACCTTTCACATACCCGATTTATCAGTTCCAGTCCCTGATATAGCTGACACTGGGATTGGTTCAAACCTGATTTATCAGTAACCATAGCAAGGAACTTGTGGATTAGAACATATGACACTTGAGAAAGAATTAATAAACAACATGATGCAATAACTTAAAACATGGTTTTCTGTCACAAACAAATTTCCATACCAGAATTCCCACATCCAACAACCAAAACTTTCTTCCCTCTAAATTCCTCACCATTTTTATACAAACTAGTATGCTTAATACTCCCACCAAATTCACCAACTCCTTCCATCTCCGGCACCACTACCTCCGCATTCTCCCCCGTCGCAACGATCAACCACCGACAAACAAACTCGGCAACCATCCCTCTTCACTCCTCACCCTCCAAAAACCATGTGTAGCATCAAACTCAGCATGTTTCACTGTCTCATTGAACCAGGGCTTAATATCGAATTTCTCCGAGTAACTTTCCAAATACTCTATAAACTGTTGTTTTGTTGGATATGTCGGGAAACCAGAAGGGAACAACATCACCCTTCACATTATCCATCCTCATTGCTTCAAAAACATCCAAAACCTCTTTATACCTCTTACACCGACCATACCCACAAATCAAAGAATTCCAAGAAACCAAATCCCGTTCAGACATTTCATCAAACACCTTCCGCGTAAAGTGAACTTAGGACTAGACAACAACAAAGTGAAGCAAAACCTTACAAAAATATTACCAGTGTAATTGATAATTCCAGCTACAGCAGAAGCCTTATTAACACCTTTTAGAATCACCAATCCACAAGTATTAGGAGACAAGTAAGGTGGAGTAAAGCCAAAACCCAGTTTTTGTTCTATAGTAATAATCCAAAGTTAGACAAAACATTGGGACAAAGAATTTTGTGAATGCGTTGTGTCAAACTTCAGTGGTTTGGATCCAGCAGGAGGGTGCTCAAATTCCAAAATAGATGCCTCCACCCCTCTGATAAAAACATTGACTAAGCAATTTAGCAATTTATCTGAAAAACAATATTTCTATTCTACCACCTGTAGCTTAACTTAAGGGTTGTATCATCTTGGATTATTAGTTTTTTTTTCTATTTCTAGAACAAGGGCCTTTCATTCATATCATATCACTTCAACATTAATTTAAGAACTAAAAGACTTTGGCAGTAGCAGTAGCATCTAATAAACATCACACATTAGAAACACCTGAATTACGCTGATTTCTTGTAAATTGCTGCAAAATCTGAACCAATTTTCTCTTCAACAGCAGGTGTAGTGACCTCAAGCACCCAGGTAGCTGGATTATAGCCACTCGGAATAGGGGGGATACCACCAATTCCCTGTCGTGCAGATAGGAAAACAACCAGAAATATAATCAATCCGCCACACACTGTTTATCCTTCTCACATCTCCATTTGTATTAAGTCTAATCTAGTCATTATCTAGTTGTGCCCAGAAATGTAATAAAGTAATAATAACATGTCAAACTTGCTGAAGGTTTCTTTCTCTACTTTAATATTCTAACCAATACATGCTAAATAAATGTCGTATATGAATGTTAACACTACAGACCAAGAAATGCTACTAGCTTTTAAACAAAGGATTTTACATGAGTGTAAAATGATATCTTCTCATTACTAATTTTACAGATTCAGTACATAAACTCCATCCTAATCAAGCTTAGTCATTATTTCTACACTTGAATAGTGAACATAAATCATACACAAAATTATCATTATTTCACTTATCATAAACATATCCATAATTCAAACCAATTCAACACTGCTATTAAATTAATATAAGTAAATCTAAACAGACCCTAATTCTTATAAAAATTGATGACCAATATACTTGTAATGCAGTATCTGATTCAACTTTAACACAACCATATATTCAAAACT
Organism: Lathyrus sativus; assembly: GCA_963859935.3. Classification (NCBI taxonomy): domain Eukaryota; kingdom Viridiplantae; phylum Streptophyta; class Magnoliopsida; order Fabales; family Fabaceae; genus Lathyrus; species Lathyrus sativus. Next base: position 360,667,275 of record OZ012738.1, read on the forward strand.
TTCAGCTTTCTGCGTAAACTATTATACAATATCAAAGATAAAAAATCAATCAAAAATAAAACAACAAACAATCATAATTTCAATGAAAATCCTCAACTATTATACAACAGCCTCCTATGTAGCACTGACGCCTCTAAAAGTTGTGTGTTTGTGTCTTTGTTGGACACAGGTGAATCTAAATAAGCCACACAAATTCAAAGGTGAATCTAACAATGCAAAATGCAAATGTTACTAAGTTCATTCTAAATCAGTTTTGCATGTGTTATGTGGTGTAGATCATTGTTCGTCAGTTAGTTTCCAAAAAAGCATATAATTACAAATGAATCAACTAAATAATGTGTTCTTAGAGTAGTGATAAAATATTTAGGGTTTTCAACAGAATTTGGGGATTTTTAGATTAGGAGTGAAACTGGATGATTAGAGAAAAAGAATATTCACCCTTGGAGGAGATGAAGCTCGCGGCGGCCTGAGGAAAATCGACATGGTGGTTTCGTTTCAAACAGCTCCATTTCAACACTGATTGAAAAGAAAATGGATGAGCTCGACACAGAGAAGGAAAAAAAAGGAGAAGACGACCTAAATATGTAATGGCCAGAAACCTCACCTCCATGACGAAAAAGTGGCGGCCGAAAACGAGAAACGGTGGTCAGAGTGGTGAAGGAAGAGTGGCGGCGGCGGAAGGGTTTCAGAAAAAGAAAGATTTGTCTCATCTCCCTTATGGGTTCACGTGAGAGTATTAGGAAAATAAAATACAAAATAAAATAAAATAGTTCAAGAATTTTTTTTATTAAATTAAATAATGAGAATCAAAAGAAAAACACTTGATGAGATTGTGGGGTCTCTTCCAATTTAGTATTGTAGATTTTTTCTTCTTTTTTATTTATGTAAATTGAATATTAGTACTTAAGTGTAGTTTTATTTATTTAAGTTATAAAATAATTAAAAAATCTCAATTAATATAATAATTTTTTTTAAAAAAAATATAAGATTTAAAATAAAATTCAAAAATATCTCTAAAAGATATCTTTGGAATCAATAATGTTTTATAATTTTATTTATTAAAATTGAAAATATAGATAATTAAATTATAAAATTTTAGAATGGTAAATCAGTATTTTAATTTTATTTTATCACCTTTTAAATTATAAAATTAAATTACAAATTTATAAATTGATCTCTAGCATAATAATTTAGTTATTTCACCAAAATATTTTAATAAACAAAATGAATAAAAGAATTATATATAATATAAAATAATATAAAAATATATATATTAATTGAGTAAAAGGATTATTTTATTGTCTTTTTAAATTTTAAATTTAAAAAAAAAAATTATAAGTTGAAGGATTACACATCAACTGTATCATAAACTTATATTTTTAAATTTTCTAATTTTTACAACAATAAAAAGTATTAAATAAATAAATTTTCTTTAAAAAATAACTAAAAAAACTCAATTAATATTGTAAAAAAAAATTCAAAAATAAAAATTTAATATAAAATTAAAAAATATCTCAAAAACATATTCTTGGAATCAATATGTGTTTTTATAATTTTAATTATTAATTGTAAAAATATAATAAAAATTAAAATAAATTAAACAAATCACAGCAAAAGTCGCAGAAAAGTTTACAGCAAATATCGCAGAAAATCTCGCAGAAATTCCTGCGATATTTCTAGAGAATTTTGTCGTTCCGATAGATAAGTAATACCTGCGAAGGAAATCGCAGTAAATTCCGCAGGAAATTTATTTTTTATTTTTAAATCTAAAATCGCAGCTAAAATCTCAAGAATTCCTGCGAAATTTGCTGCTACCACAATTTTCGCAGGAAATATTGTTTTGCAAAATAAAGTCGCAGGTAAAATCGCAGGTACTTCTGTGAAAATGTTTCCGCAGAATAATCCGCAGGTAAACTGTGTATTTCTTGTAGTGTGGGTTAAGGGAAATCCCCACTATTCCTGAGTATAACACCCATCATGAAATAATCTTCCCACTTACCTTGATTAAGTTAAAAGTCTTGAACTTTTTGGTGATGGATTTTCCAAACCTTGAAAATCTCTCTTCTAGAATTTCCTAAACTTTTCTCATTTTTCTCTACTAACACTATCTCTAAACATCCCTCACCCTTATACAGAAAAATAATCTTTATTTTTATTTTACTTATTTATTCTTACTAATTTCCTTTATTAAATCTCATTATTCATCCCATATTTTTTAAATAACCGCAATTTCCTATTCTCTATTATTATATTAATAAACTCTTATTATATTTTATTAATGTTATAAACAATAGCACAATAAATCACAAAGCATATCAAAAATTCAAATAAAATTCTAAAAAATTATAATAAAATTCTAATATAATTTTCAAGGTGTTACATGCACCATATTTAAGGTCAATCATAATAGAAAAAAATTAAAAACTAAGCAAATTCAATATTACAATAGTCCAGAAATACACTTTCGTATACATTCAACAATAATTCAAAAATATACTTTCAAACACAGTGTTAGTTTTTTAGAGCAAAAACCATATTCTAGCAAGTAACGAGGAAGGAAATACATGTACATTACCTTAAATTTCTGATTCTTTTTCTACTTTTGATATGAAAAAACAGAGGAATGATGTTTTAAAGTGGAAAACTTGATTGAGTATGGAAGAAGGTTTTGGTAGGGTTTTAAGAAGAAATTGTGGTATGATCATGAGTGAAACTAACGTGTAAGATGTTGTTTTATTAAATTTTCTGCTTGAAAAATTCAAAAATACATTTTCAAATTATTTAATGAGTTGTGAAATACATGTAAGGTGCTATTTTTTTAATTTTCCACTTGACAAATTCGGAATTACACTTCTGAACTATTCATTGAGTTATGAAATAAACAAAATCATTGTAAGGGTGAGTCTAAAAATACACTTTTGAACTAGTTTTCGGTTAAATGAGGAATTGTCTCCCTTAAAACGTGTTTTGGTGTACAATAAATGCGCCAAAAGATACACTTTTGAAATTTTGAAAGGACATTTTCAGATTTCATTAGGGTAACTCTTCACAATGAAGGGTGGGAAGAGTAATTCCATAATCTATTGTGTATTTTTTATTGAATTGCTTATGCACATACCACTATTGTTCTGGCCTGGGCCCCGGCTTGACCGGGCAGGCCCAGCCCAATAATATTCTGTCAAGCCCAATCCAGCTTGGGCTGCAGCCGTCAAGCACAAGGTCTCCAACAGGCAAGTAATGCCCCTCAGCGGGCAGAACCTTCCTCATCTGTATCAAACACAAGACTCCCCGTCGACCAGACACTGCCCGTCGGGCAGAACCTCCATCCGCGGGCAGAACCTGCTCCCTCCGCGGGCAGAACCTACTCTCTTATCGGGCAAGATAACGTGTCCTTCACACGTTCTCCACGTGCTCCCCTCCGCGGGGACACGTCACCAGCCAACTACCCACCTCCGAAAGAGCAGGTCAAACCCAATTTCCGGAGACCGCGGGACAGTTGGACTAGGGCAAAGACCACGTTCCGGTCTTCACTACGCCATATAAGCCCTAACAGTCACTTGGGTTGGACCTGGCCATCCAGCCCAACTCAAATGACCGTTGGCCCTGCGTTGGGGTCTCTCTATAAATACTATCTTCCACAAGAGGGTCATGTAATATCTTCTTACCCCTTTTTCTGTACTTGTGATCACTCTGCCCATACGCTTACTTTAGCATCAAAGTGCCTTGCAGGTACACCCCCTCCTCTTCTTCAACACCAGTGAACAGACAGTAAGTCGAAGACGCTTGGCAGCCAGCGATCCCCTTCTGATCAGGTCAGATCAACTATTAATATTATAATAAAACTAATATAATTAATCATTTTTTTAAGGGTTTGTTTGGGAGTTTGGAGGGGAAGAACTGAGAGGGGAGAACTTTGAAAAATATGAGGGATTGAGTGGAAAGAATATAATGGTTTTGATTGCGAGGACTTTGGAAGTTTTATTTTTATTCATAACATAAAACTCACTAATTTGTAGGAACTCAAAATTTGTATTGGAGGAAGATTTTGAAGGGTATAGACAAATTGTGCAAATATAATTTTTGTTGTTATAGTATTTAAAAAAGTAAAAATATATTAATGATAATTTATTTATCAATCTGGAAAAGAAATCATTTTTTAAAAAAATATTAAATATTTCTATATATTTTATTTAAAAATATATATTTTTAAAACCCTCATTTTTCCTCCACTTCAAACTTTAAACAAAGCCTATAAGTCTATCATTTTTTGAGGATTTTGAAGGAAAATACTTTGGATGGTTACCTCTATATCATATTTTAAAATATATTTGATATTTTAAAAAAATTGAAAACAATATATAAAATCATATTACTTTTAATTTTTTTTTAAATATCAAACACATATCAAAATATATACGTGACTTTTCAAAACTTTCTCATCAAAACCCTTTAAAAATTAAATTTTAAATCGACAATTAGAGTCTTATACAACTTAAAATATAACACTTATTAAGAGATATAAGTAATATAACACTCACTCATTTTAGAATGAGTAATTTATATCCTAATATTCAATTTTAATACATGGAATTTTTTTATACTAGCCATATATTTCAAATATAATACCACTTAAATGAAAGTTTCAAAAAAACTACCAAACCGGTTATGCTTTCACTGACAGTCGCCAAATGAATTGGCGAAATTGGCAAAACCTTGAAAATGGCCATGAACAAAGTCGCCAAATCGATTGGCGAAATAGGCATTGTGGAAAGAGATTCGCCATGCTGAACGGCGACACAGGCATATATTTGCTATTTCCGGTTAAATTACTTTTTTATATTTTAAATTTTGATTATGTTTTTAATTTCAATTAATGTTAAATAGTTTAACATCATTAAGTTTTTTATATTTTTAATTATTAATATTTTTTAAACATAATTATTAATAATAAATTTAAAATAATTAGGTTTCAAGTTAAAATTAATTTTTTAATTAATAAACTTAAAATAATTAGGTTTAAAGTTAAAATTAATTTTTTAATTAATAAACTTAAAATAATTAGATAAATTTATGTTGATCTAAAACTTAAAATTAAACCTAATTTTATGTTGATCGAAAAGTTGAGTGTTCATTGAAGTTTAAATTTTAAACCTAATTAAATAAATTTATGTTGATCTCAAATTAATTTTTAATTTTAAAGCATATAAATTGATTTAAATTATAAATTTTAAAACATAAAAATTGAGTGTTCATTGAAGTTTAAATAATGTAAATTTTGTAAGGATGTTTAAGTCATATCATATGGGGTACGGACCATTTTTTTTATTACTATAAATACGACTGCAAACACATGTATGTTTTCACAATATTGTATCCCAAAAGACGGAAGCTTTAGTTGAGTAGAGCCTAGAATGTCTGCATTTATAAATCAGCGTTCTTCGTCGTCGTCGTCATCAGCATCGGAGGAATCGTTTCCAACGTTCGATCTAATGAAAAGAAATGTCGTAGTTGTGTTTTCAGCAACAAAGCCTCCGATGAAGGTGCTCCTTTGGAATACGCAGACGTTGGAGCACTTACACAGGGAACTGAACCGCTGGCTAGAAGGAGATATTGCTCCAGGAGAAAAGATTAGGAAAATCGAGAGGTTGGTCGAGGAGACCGGGAGAAACGAAGTTACTTGTGAATGGAGAAAAGTGGAAAATGATGTCGGTGTCCTTGTGATGATGTTGACACCAAAGAAGATAAAATTGATGGTCGTGATATCATAGACGCCTCGGTGCAGTATTCTGATTTATGTCTTTACGTTGTTGTTATGTTTGTTTAATTTATGTTGCCTTAGTGCAGTGTTCTGTCTTTATGATGTTGTAGTATGAGTTAACTATGCTTTTAAATGAATGAAATTTGTTATTAATCGAATGAAATTTGCTATTTATCGAATGAAATTCGCTATTGATTTAAAGGGACAAGATTACACACGAAACTATGATTTGCTGCTTGATCCTACGTTTGGACATTTTATACGATTGTGTCCTAGTTGCTGACACAAACTACACAATCTCACCAGCTTATTTGTGGTATCCATCTCCGTTCGAATGTGCGTGCTGTTAGGCCGACCCTTTTTCTTTCTGCGCATCAAGTCATTATGCCAAACAATTTCGCCTTCGTATTCAGGCCAATAGTCCTCCTTTGCTACCACTTGAAAGCTGCATGTGTAGACATTGCATAGACTTATCACTTGGTGAACTGCAGAAAGAAGGTTGGTTGGGTCCTGACGCGCCTTTGAACATGCTGCTATGACATGAGAGCAAGGCATACAGAATGCTTGAAACTTTCCACAATCACATCAGCTCTTATCCAATTCAACACGATAACATCCCCTAGGCCTTCCTTCGTTGTGATTGATAGACTCGGCAACACTGAACCAACCAGTTGTATGGTCAAAGATTGTGACCACGTGTGTGTTGGCTTTGGCAGCTTCCTCTTTCATGAATTGCATTGAAGTATCGCTATACAACTGGCCCGATTGTAATACCGACCCCCACTTCGTACGTCTGCTATCAAAGAGTGATCCTAACCTAAAATAGGTTGCCTTTACCAAGGTAGTTATTGGGAGGTTTCAGATTCCCTTGAAAACAGAATTCATTGATTCGACGAGGTTAGTTGTCATGTGGCCCCATCGCACTCTATTGTCGTATGCACGCGTCTGTTTCTCCCTATCAATGTTATCAATCCATCATAATGCATCCGTGTTTGTTAGTCTGATCTCGTCACAGTAGTATTTGAATGTTGGTTCAGTTAGTGCATATCCTGCGTTTACAACCTTCTTTTGTAGCGTCTTGTCTTTGATTTCCCGCATGAAATTTTGGGCAATATGCCTTATGCAATAGACGTGGGTCGAGGGAGGATCCTGCCAACCGTTGTCATGGTTGTTGTATGCACTCTCGATTGATTGGTGTCGATCAGATATTAAACATAAGTTAGGTTAGGGAGACACGTAAGAGCGGAGATTTTTTAAGAAAAAACTCCAACCCCCAACAGTCTCCCCTTCTAATATAGCGAAGACTATTGGAAAAATGTTATTGTTCCCGTCCTGTGTCACAACCATGAGAAGTGTGCCCTTATATTTCTCGTATAACCATGTTCCGTCAATTTGAATTATAGGCTTACAATATGCCAACCCTTTGATGCATGGTTCAAACGCCCAAAAGACTCTGTGAAAAATTCCATTTCCACCAACGCAAGTCCCGTTTGCTGTACACGCAGGCATTGTCTCCAATATCGCAATAGTTCTCGGAGAGTAGTGTTTAAGAGCCACCAGGAATTTTGGAAGTTCCTTGTACGACTCCTCCCAATTCCCAAACAATCTTTCAACCGCTTTAGTTCTGGCAATCCAGGATTTTCGGTACGAAGGAGTGTAATTGTACCTTTGAACCATATGTGCAATTATGGTACTCACCTTCAAAGACGGGTTGTCGCTAACGACTGACAGAATCTCATCGCAAATCAATCGAGAGCTGAGTTTGCGATGGTCTTGCATCAGATTAGAGATTATACAACTATGGGACGGACCCATGGACCCTATCTTCCAAGAATCACCTCTCTTCCTGAAAGACGCTGTTAATAAGAATGGGCACTCCTCGTTACGACAATAGATCGTATACCGCGTCGGATTTTTCCGATCAACTATATAATCGGCTGACAACCCCATGTGAAACCGTTTGATTGCCCGGACACAATCTTCTTTGGTACGAAACTCGTCACCCTCCTTTAGTTGCCCTTCTGTTGCGTAGTTGAGATTGTAGAAAACATCCGTCGAGGGTTCATCGTCACCCAAGTCGAGAGTTGTCATGTGTCGAGGTGGACAATAAACATTGTCGGGTGAAACCCCGTCCTCCTGGTTGTTCACCATATCGTCAACAACAACTTCAGTTGCTTCTTCTTCTTTGTCAACAACATTGACTTCGTCGTGTTCATCGTCAGAATCGCAAAAAACTTGAGAAGAATCAAGTTGATGAGACAGTTGTTGTTGTAGTAATGTAACATATAACACGATATCTGAGAAACCGGAATACTCGTGACTCCGGAACATGTAACGCACATCTTCATCATCTCGCACCTTTAACGGGACAAATTTACATTCGACATGGCCGACAAAAAACACTGGGTTTTTGTATATTATTTGCCCAACTGGACCACATTGCAGTTTTTTTTTCTATTCTTGACTTCAGGTGTAAAAAATTAGACCTTCTATCAATTAAAAATCTTGTAACTTCAGTGTTTCTGAAATTGTAACCAGATGTTTCACATTCGAAAACTTCACCGTTAAGATGTGCCGAAATCATATATTGTGGTGTTTGAGACAAAACGAAAATTGTGTTTGAGTGTTTGAGGGTTTGAGTGTTTTAGTGTTTGAGTGTTTTGGTGTTTTAGTGTTTGAGTGTTTAAAGAGTTTATAGACTTTATTAAATAGGCTGAGTGTTTGATTGTTTAAAGAGTTTAAAGATTTTTTACATGTATTTCAATTAAACCTACGTGCAGCATGCTTGATAACCGATTACATGCAGCAGGACACTTGTCACGCATCCGTTTACCTTGTCACCCTTCATGCAGCATGCTTGATAAGATAGGACAATTCAAAACTTTGCGTTTCACATGTGACCCTGCATGCCTACATTGACCAGGCAGGCCTACGAGATTCTCTTTCTGCATGCATCAGGACTTGATGAGACGGGACAATGTAGGAATCTTGGGTTCACATGTGACCCTGCATGCAACATGCTTGATGAGACGGGACAATGCAGGAATTTACTTTTCACATGTGGCCCTGCATCCGTTTTTTACATAGTTGGTTATTTGCATACGTGTTACATTAAACAATAATAAAAAAAATCTGCAATCTGTATAAATTATCATCCATCAAAAAAACCATATGTTTTTAATTTAGGAAAAAACATAATAAGAAAAATTCACACTACAGTTAATATGCAATCAACGACAAAAACATGTGAAACATAAAGCCTTAATATGCAATCAATGACATGCAGCCTGCTTGATGAGACAAGACAATGAAGGAATCTGCTTTTCACATGTGACCCTGCATGCAGCATGCTTGATGAGACATGACAATGAAGGAATCTGCTTTTCACATGTGATCTTGCAAGCAACATGCTTGATGAGACGGGACACTGAAGAAATTCACCTTTCACATGTGATCCTGCATGTAGCCTGCTTGAGTGTATGACATTGCATCAAGACACTTGTCCAACATGCATTTACAGCACACATGCATCAGGATACTTGTCCAACATGCATTTACAGCACACATGCATCAGTACACTTGTCCAACATGCATTTACAACACACATCCACTCGTAGAATATAAATATAGGGTCTTTGCCCAGCAAACTCTGCTCACAATTAAACTCTCCTACTCTCAACCACTCATACTCTCAAACCCTCAAACTCTTTAAGTCTCAAACTCCCAAATTCTCTAAACTGTAAAACTCTCAAACCTCAAACTCTAAGTCTCAAAGTCTTAACTCTCAAACTCAACATCTCTACAATGTCTTTACTCACCATGAACGACTCTCATAAAGGCACAGATGAAAACATTGCAGAGTTTGTAAGTTTTTAGTTCTTAGCTATGTATACAATCTTGTCTAGTAAAACGTTAAGTATTTTACTTCTTGTCTAATGAAACATTAATTATTTTGCAGGATGTATCAAGGTTTCGATGTCGTGTGCATGATTACATACCACACGACCCCCTCATAGAGGGGTACCTTCACAATTGTGGGTTTGGTGATGTGATCCAAATCAAATCTTACTCTCTAGATATGAAGTTTATTCTAGCGTTGTTAGAACGTTGGAGACCGGAGACACATACATTTCACCTACCTTTTGGTGAGTGTACTGTGACTCTCCAAGACGTATACATGTTGTTCGACCTACACATCGATGGTAAGACCGTCAACGGCAAAGTTGGTGTCCCTGGCCGACTTTGCGAAGATTTATTGGGCGTCCCTCTTTGTGTGGACGCACCTCAGGCAGAAAGCGAGGGCCGCCCGAGGAGTCAGGGAATTAATTTAAAATACCTCAGATAACAATACAACAATATTGTCTTAACTGATGATAGCACCGAATATGACATAATAGTCAAAACACGGTGCTATATTATGATTTTGTTCGGTCATTTTTTATTTCTAGAGGGCACTGGAAATACCGTCCATACTATGTATTTACCATTATTGCAAAATATTAACAAAGCGTGCGAATATAGTTGGGGATCAGCTGTCCTCGCCCATCTGTATAACGCACTTTGCAAAACTTCCAAAAAAATTCATGTACTTTTTATGGTTGTGCTTATCTCCTGCAAGCGTGGGGTTGGTCTAGGATGCCGACGCTTGCTCCAATAAACCGAAATTCTTTTACATTCCCGTACGCCAACAAGTGAGTTTCTTTTCTAGAATATTCGTAAACTACATTTTCGTTTAAGTTAATAATTTGTGAGATGTGTTTTAGATGCTAATTCATATGTGTTTATTATTTTTAGGTGGTCTGTTCCTGGGATGAATTATCAGAGATGTCCCAAGCACTCTATAATTCAATACCGCAACCTCATCGACCACCTTGGACCAGATGATGTAAGTTATTTACCTTTAATTTTTATAATGTATATGCATAAACTTGTATATCTCTGTCTAACTCATTTGTCCACCTTTATTGTAGTTTGTCTGGATGTCGTACGAGGGTCTCGACCACCAGCCCAACCCCGATGATGCTGCTGTGTGGACATCAAGAACACCCATAATTAGGTTCACTACGATGGAGATGCACCAAAGTGACCGAGTGAAGCTACAATTTGGGATGCACCAAGATATTCCAGATACTCCGGTAGAGTTGGGGCAGTGGCATCAAAAGCGGGTGGACTCACAGTGAAGTGTCAGTGATTGGAAGGAGTTTGCGAAGGACTTGCGTAAACACTGGAATAGAAGAAGGCAACACGTCTTAACCGACCGTATTGTGCACGAGGCTAGGCCAAGTCTTCAATATATGACTTGGTTTAGGTCTGTCACGACATCTCAGCCTTTCCTGTCCCAGCCAACCTATTTGGTCGACCCAAGGGAACGCGTTTCATCGTCAAACACACAACAACAGTTCAGCGCCCAAAATCAGCCTTACGAAAACTCATACATCCCAACAAATACCCCATATCAACAACAACATCCTTACATGCCACCCACCCAGTCCCAGTCTCAACCACCATACCATTATAGCCTTGATATGTCTTTTGAGCCTACCCCTTCCACCTATAGCCCAGACAACTCATTTGACCCTACCCCCTCTAACTACCCCTCTAACTACCCCTCCAACTACCCCTCCAACTATCCACTATTTGACTACCACACCCCACAACAACCAACACACCTAGACCAACCCAATTCCATGTACACATTCGGACAACCATACCGTCCATACTCCACCCAACCTCCCCGACAACCTTCGAAAACATGAGCATTGGGCTTGACTACGGCAACGCCGTTCACAGTGGAACTCCCGACTATTGGGGTCAAATGCTGCAAAATCTATCTGATGCACCGGGGCCGTCCCAACAAAAGCATCCTCCACAACTCAACACACAACGACCAGACACACCACAACAACCTCGTCGTAGACCTCGTCGCATCGCGCATCCCTCGCAGTGTGGCACCGGTGGTCGCTTGGATAGAGCCGACCATTAATTAATTATTTTTTTTTATAATTTTAATTATATTGTAATATTAATTATATTGTAATTTAATATATTTTAATATTTTTTACATGTCTATTTTATTTAAAAAAAATAAACTTAAAGAATATTTATTAAAAGTTACAATTAAAATTAAACTAAAAGAATAATTAAAATTAAAAACTAAAGAAAAAATCAAAACCCTAATTCAACAACTATGTCGCCAAATGTATCGACGACTTTGTTTCAGCCGAAATTGTATTTAACTTTGTTCATGTCCATTTTCAAGGTTTTCCCAATTTCGTCAATTCATCTAGCGACTGTCAGATAAAGCATAGCCGGTTTGGTAATTTTTTTTAAAACTTTCATTTAAGTGGTATTATATTTGAAAAACATGACTAGTATAAAAAAAATTCTAATACATGCTTTACTTATAAAAAAGAATGAATAATTTATTTATAATAAAATGTTCTAAAATGATTTTTTTTTAAAGTTTTTAACATAGTATTATTTATTTATTTTTCAATTTGATCCTACATTACTTCTAAATCAATATTTTTCTACTCTACATTTTAGTAATAAATGAATACACTAATATTTAATAAAATAATTTTATTTTTAATAAAATAATTTTATAAATCTTTAATGAAAAAGGGATGTTGCTTGTAAATTAATTTGATCTTATCTCATTAAATTAAATTGAAATTATCTATGGAGTGATATATTCTTATTATTATATAATAATGTAAAACTTTCTTTATCAACTCTATTAAACTTATTTTTAATTTATCCAAAGAGTTTAATTAGTATATGTGTAAAGTAATTTTTTACTGTTATTTAATAAAATATATTAATTTATAATATCATATAATTAAATTAAAATTTAATCTCTAATATGACAGAATGTATAAGAAGGATTTATTCATCGCGCAAAACAATTTTCCAATTGTAGTATACCTATTAAATTCTTGATGAAAAATACCGTAAGAGCAATTTGAGTTGTCACTAAACTGAAAGTACATTTTTGGGTTACCGTGTTGTTAGATTAGTTGTCACCACACACAACAGTACTACACCCACTATTCTTTCCTTTACTTTTCACCTCACTCACACGAGTTACATTTTCCAACACAAAAAAAATCACTCAGAAACGATTTACATTAACCAATTCACTCAGAAACGGTCAACACAAAAAAAAAAAAATCAAAACCCTGCTTCTAACATTTTCGAGATTTAGATCTTATTCAAACCCAAAACCTCACCCCTCTCACTCTTCCAAACTTTAACCTATCTCAATTCAATTCACCACTTCTCCGTCGTTAACCTCCAAATGACGGAGGGATCGCCGCCGAAAGTGCTCCCGGTAGAGCATGCAGATGACTCCATGCGATCTCCTCCGCCGAAATCGGATCCTGCCGATGCAATTGGTCGCAATGTAGGTTCTTCCGGAGGATCGTCGAGGAGAAAAGGTAGGGTTTCTGAGATGAAATCGTCTGAGGAGAATCGACGACGGTCGCCGAGATTATCCGTTGAATCTAACGGAACTGACTCTTCTTCTCGTGCTGTTAAGGTGCGTTGCTCATAATTCACTCTTTTCTCTTTTTCTTTCTTTGTTGTAGTGTTTTTCTTTTTTCTGCGCGATAATAATCTCAATTTTGTGGATAATTTTACGTTTTAAGAATTATGCCAGGAAAGTTGCAAGTAATTTGTGGATAATTTTTCTTATTTCTGCGCGATATATATGGAAAATTCTTTGTTAATTGTATAGTTAAACTCTAAAGAACTCTAATTTTCTTCGGAAAAATATATTTTTATTACAAGCGTTCTTTTTTATTTTGACGCTTATGAACTTTTTTATCAGTTTTGTTTCCGTGTTTTTTTATAAAAGGATTTATTTGTTATCCATAGTGACGTCATATTTTAAATCATGTTTGAATTTTATTTTAACTTTATTTTATTTAAAGTAATATTTATTAATGGTAAAAAACTTTTTTGTGGATAACAATTATTCCCTTAATATATAAACGTTATCTTTTTAAAATACTATTATAAGCCTTCATATTGCATCATTGTCTAACGCTTTTGATAGAATTTATGGAAATAACTTGTGGAACATCCATAGGCTATTTTTAGCTTACTCCGCTAACCTTGCTGGATAACTTATGAAAAACGTATTAACTTTTTCTTAGGTTAATGGCCTGAATTTAACCCAATGTGAATAATTTGAGTGTCTCGGGTTCTTCGCATTCATGTAATTGGATGTCTCTAGAGCTACCAACTAAGCTAGCTTAACGGGCCGAAAAATATATTACTAATAAAATAACAATTTAACCACATTTTTTCTTTGATTATAGAAATTATCTATGCAAAGTGTTTAATTAAGTTACTTCCCCAAGCAATGTACAATTTTATTCTTCTTCTTATTATTATTGTTGTGGTTGTTGAAGTGTATTTGATTCTTAATGTGTTGTTACTTTAGTTCATATGTCCTCAACCTAAAGTACTTTCATTTTTTTTTTTATCTGGTTTAGCTACTAGTATTATATGTAACACATTGGCACAATGTCCGCATTGTTGACATACCTGCAACATTTGATAATGTTTTTTCTTAATATTCCATGATAAAAGATTCTGTATTCTGATTCTTGTGTCACGCAGCTTCGAAGATGTAGGTCTTCAAATGGGAATGAGAACATGCAAGTAGTTCACCAGAAGAAGAAAACTAGGAAAGTAATTGCTTCTTCCATTGAATTGTCTAATTCATCAGTGGAACAGCATTCCCCTGAAGTTGATGATATCGACTGCTCAGCACTGTCTCCGGAGGAAATCACAACCTCAGCCTGGGTTGAAAATGGCCGAACAAATTATAATTGTTTTGCTTTGTCTGTGCTACAAGGCAAACCTTCAAAAAAGAAATTTAAATCATCTGCTTCTTTTGCCAATGGAAGTATGGATGAGAAAAACATTTCTTTATTCATTGGTGATCCAATACCTGATAATGAAGCTCGCGAAAGATGGGGATGGCGCTATGAATTGAAGGTTGTTGGCCTGATTCTTTTAGTATGCTTTTCATGTTATTATAGCTACATTATGGCATACCCAAAAAGAGAAGAAAATATTAACCATTTTCATTTCCCATAACTAGTTGGTCAATATTTGCATTCTTTATTTTAAGAAATGAAAAGGTCTGTTAGTTTCTATTGATTCAAACACACTGTATTCCATTTTCTTTTTATTTGATTTTTCTGTTGAAAATTGCAGGACAAACAATGTAAAGATAAAGTGTTCAAAATAAAGTAAGTACTGACTTATTCATAAATTCAACTCTGGCGATTTTAACACTCTTTCTAAGATGATAAGTTTTCTAAATTTTTCACTGTATTTTTTCTTTTTGACATGGCTGATATCATAGTGAGGATGAAGAAGACGAGACTATTATAAATGTTAAATGCCATTATGCCCAAGCTAAAATTGGGAACTGCACTTTCAATATTGGTGATTGTGCATTTATAAAAGTAAGTGCATAGTTCTGAAGCATGGTATTTTATCTGTTTGTTTGTCACTACTAGACATTTAGAATGCGGACAACTATGAATATGAATTTTGTTACCCTTTGTGTTATGATCCCGCAATCTACGATCTTGACTCCCCTTCCCGATTCTATGTAGGATGTCAATTTTAACTTCCTTAGCTACGTGGTAATTTAGTTACTAATATACTATTCCACTGCTATTCATGGCTGCTAAATCTGCTACAGAAAAACAGATCGCATGCATCTAGCATTGCACCAGACCCTGATTCTCCTATTGCCTGCTATAGTGCTGCTATTAACAACATAGATCTCCACACTATCACTTGTCCTATTTTTTTTCTAATTAAATTCCTCAAAACATACTGCTATATGTTCATGTTCATCAACTTTATTATTAAAGGTGTATGAGTATATCTTTAAAATTTGCTTGTGAGTATGGCTAGTCATATTAATCTTACTACTGTCCTCCTATGAAGAGCCAGCAGAGTAATATATAGATATCAGTGACATCTGTCAACCGAAAAATCTTGTGATTCTACGAACACAATGAGAGCTAGTTATACTTATATTCAATGTGATTCTTACAGGGTGAAGAAGAACAAAAACATATTGGCAAGATTGTTGAGTTTTTTCAAACTACTGATAGGAAAAATTATTTTCGGGTCCAATGGTTTTACAGAATTCAAGATACAGTGAGTACCGAGTATTTCATGATATTTATTTAGTTATGTTGAAATGTATGTCATTGTAATTATTGCTTCTGATTTTATTTCAGGTTGTCAAAGATGCAGGTGATTATCATGACAAGAGGCGTTTGTTCTATTCATCAATAATGAATGATAACTTAATAGATTCCATAATAGAGAAAGTGAATGTTAGATACATAAAACCTAAGGTATGACAAAACTCAGTTAATATCTTTCTTATTTTTTCTATTTGCTCACAACTTCATCTGATGAGGGACTGCTGCCTTGTCAATTTTGAGGTTTATATTTCTGTTTTTGTATGTAATAATTGCTAGTTCTTTTTTCTGTGACTTCTTGCAGGTTGGTCCGAGGTTGACTTCTGTTTCACCATCTAACTTCTATTATGATATGGAATATTGTGTTGAATACTCTACATTCCGCAAAATGCCAACAGGTATGTCATGAGTGAGTGCAAGATGCTTTTGGTCTTTTCTATACCAAAACTTAATCTATCACTAGACAAGGAATTGGGAGGCAGAAGTGCCTTGACAGGAAGAAAAAAAAAGTAGTTTAGAAATAGGAAACGATTCTGTTCAGTGTGCTTCTTGCAGTTGTCATGTTTGCTTGATAAACACAAAAATTCATTTTTTTGTAGTGATCTCAAGTTTTAGCTAAAAATTCATCTATTCCCTGGTCATATTATATAATGTTAAAATATCACCAGTTCTTAAGTGCTCATTATTTGCATCCTTTTAACTGTTGAATTGACAACAAAGTACAATTTGAGTGATCAATTAAAACTGCAAGTTGAGATATTCAAACTAAGTTCATAAAATATGTGTTGTTTTGTTCAGATTTATAGCTAAAAAATTTCTATATTTCTTAGATAATGTTGTTAAGATTAAGGAGTCATCACAACCTGCTGTGGTTGAGAGTCTCTCAACAGAGGCATCTACTATTTCCAAGTGCCTACCTAGTCCTGAATTGCACAGGACAGAACTGACATTGCTAGATCTCTATTCTGGCTGTGGTGGCATGTCAACTGGACTGTGCTTAGGTGCCAAACTATCATCAGTTAATCTTGCCGCGGTAATTATACATGAAATTCACATTTGTACTGAAATTATTTGTATTTCACAAATTACATTGAATATCATTGTTATATACTGATCTTTTATTGTTTTCTTTTTTGCTCAGAGATGGGCTGTTGATAGTGATATATCGGCAACTAAAAGCTTGAAACTAAACCATCCAGATACGCACGTAAAGTGCTGACTACTTCTACAAATTTTTTGGATGATAAATTTTCTGATTCCATATAATATTTAGTTAATTCTATTGTATAGGTGAGAAATGAATCTGCAGAGGACTTTCTGCAACTATTGAAGGAGTGGGAAAAGCTATGCAAACGGTATAATGTTGGTGACACAGAAAGAAAAACTCCAATACGGTCAAGGAGCTCAGGAGGAAAGAAGCAAGTGAATTCTCAAGCTGATGATAATTCTGATGATGAACTTGAAGTATCTAGGTTAGTTGATATATGCTACGGTGATCCCGGTAAAACAGGAATACATGGTCTATATTTGAAGGTAATAAATCTAATTTCTGTCTATTTTTAGCTCTTTTTTTCTTCCAAATAAAACTTTAGTCTTCTTGCAATATGTATGCAAAAATTTAGTTACTTGTTTTTAGATATGGTGATATTCATGTCACCTTCAAGTGACTAGTATTTGCCATTGTTTCAAGTTCCAATACATTTTTTGATTATACAATTTTCTAATAAGATGTTGACAACTGTGGGTTATAAAAAGGCATGCAAATTTAAAAAAGGCTTTGTTTTCTGCCTTCATAGTTATAGAGAAACAGAAAAAAATCAAGTGAGATTTAAACAAAGGCAGTATTAAAATTTTTTTGGACCTTAAGAATTACTAGAAACCAATATTGAATTTGGCTGTTCTATTCTGTAAAGTAGCCGTTACAGGCTTAAGAACCGCCATTATAAAAGTTATTTGTAGCTGTTACGAAATTTAAGAGCTGCCATTTTAATGAAAGGAGACACGTGATTTTTTTTCCTCCTATTTTTCAGTTAATAACGGTGATGGAATAGAAAATGTTGGCATAACTAAAATCAAACTTTTTCCAAAGTCCAAACTCAGTTCTGCTTAGTTTTGTAATTTTTAAGATAACATTGTCCTAAGCGACCAATCAGATTTTGTTAATGTTCAAAAAACTTTAACTTTAGTACTGCAGACTCTACTAGTATTCTTAGAATTTGGGTTGAGCCTAACTCATCCCTACAAAACCGGTTTGCAAGGTGAGGATTGCTCCCATTTATAAACACAACACAAACCATATCACTAAGCAATGTGGGACTAAATCCACCCCTTCAAAGCTAACACAATGAAGGTGTTAGGGGCTACAATGAGACAAGCCAAAGAGCCGCAATTAAGGTGACTAGGGGCGGACCGCAATTAAGACGGAAAGTCTAACAAGTACACATCACCAGCCCAATACATGTAATGGCGAAAAATTATTAGTTTTGTTGACACTGTTTGATTTTATTTTTATTGTGGGTTATTATTGAGTGTCTTTATGTACTCTTTCCTATAAAAGGAGCATCCTTTCATTGGAATAATCAAGTTCTAAAGCTATACAATACGTTTAACAAGTTTACTGTCTAATCTTTTACTCATATGTTTCCACATTGAAATCTGAGAATATTCATGAATTTCTTTTGTAGGTGAACTGGAAAGGTTATGATGAAAGTGAAGATACATGGGAACCAATTGAAAACTTACGGTATATAACTTGATTCTTTCCAATGATTGATAATTTTAACTATTTTTAGTGCATCCATACTTATTATTATTATTATTTTGTATATGTAGCAATTGTAAGCAAATCATTCAGGATTTTGTGAGAGAGGGGATACAATCAAAACTCTTGCCTCTTCCTGTAAGTAGTATTTTTTATGGTGTAAATTTGAAAAAATCTCGAGGGTTTTTGCATTTTAATTAGAATTGTTGCTTAAAATTATTTCAGGGTGAAGTTGATGTTGTTTGTGGAGGTCCTCCATGTCAAGGAATTAGTGGATATAATCGCTTTAGAAACACGGAATCACCACTGGATGATGAAAGAAATCATCAGATAGTGGTTTTCATGGATATAGTGAAATATTTAAAGCCTAAGTATGTTTTAATGGAGAATGTGGTTGACATATTAAGATTTGACAAGGGTTCACTTGGAAGATATGCGTTAGGTCGTTTGGTACATATGAATTACCAAGCAAGATTGGGAATTGTTGCAGCTGGGTGTTATGGTCTTCCACAATTTCGATTGCGCGTTTTCATGTGGGGGGCTCATCCTGATGAGGTGTGTTTTATAATTTGATATTTAGTAAATTTGATGAACGAGGAATTGAAAACGTACACGTATCTCTCTTTTAAAAATATATTTTAAAGCCCATGCCTATGTTAATTGACCCAACGCAACTTTAGGGGAATGTAAATGTCTCTTAACATTAATACATTAAACATACGCATTAACTACCTATGAAGCACGGACATGCCAAACACGACCCTGACATTCACACAACGACACCGATAATAATTTGAAAAAATGAATAAATTAGATGTAATCACAAGTGTCGGTGCAGGTGTCCGACACAGACACAAACACGAATTTTTTCTGAGGTGACGGTGCTACATAGTTAGCTATACCATTTCTAACATTCATGGTTGTACCTCAAGAATAGTAACCGAAGTATTTTTCCAGTGGTTGGGGTAAGCTACATATCAAATGATGCAATTTTGCTCATTCAATAAATTTTCAATCAGATTTATGCATGGTTCTACTGTCTTATCATCAATAGATGTCATTTTTTTTTCTTGTTAAATACATTAGTTCCTGATGTATGGTGCCACTCAACCAAGACAATATTGTCATAACTTCTCACTTATGCTCCGTTCACATTTTTTTTCCTTTTAACTTTAATTGTTCCTTTCTATCAGAAATAGCACTAGAATATTCATCATTTGCTTGAATTATATTTTTGAACTTCTACTATTTTTTTTGTCTAGCTTAATTATAAATTTGAACTTCTACTATTTCTTTGTTTTTGTATCCAAGATACCTAAACTATGTAACATGTTGTATATATCACCTCCAAGACAATGTGCTAGGTTCAGATTCAATTAATAGGGCCCACTTTAAGTTAATTGCATATTTTAAATAGAAAAAGGGTAGGAAACCGAGAAGATTCGGTTGTTTTATGTGAATTAGCTCGGGAGAGACTGGACTCTAATTCCTAGAAAATTATGCTACTCATTAGTTTATTATTCCTATTGCAGCAGTTGTAATTTCCTTTTGTTCTCTAACTGCTCCCGCTGGTAGTTACTGTAGAATTACTCTATCAATAATATTTAGTTTATCATTATATCCATCACTCTCACAAATATCAAAGAACTATCACAATTCTAGTTGGTACCTGGATAAATTTGCATTTCATATATTCCATTTTTACTTATTGTTAAATGGAACCTATATTATTCTAATGTTCACTAGCACCACTCTTGTTTACTACCTTCTATTTCCACTAAAACATCTTCTGTAAATGACATGTATTAAGGGTTTCTTGTTTCTCCAAAAACATTATTGTGATCATCTCCGACCCTTCTAAGATCCACTATGTTATTCTACCAAATCTAATCTATATTATGTTTATTCCAGTTATGGATATCATATTTTCTATCTACCACCGATTAAAAACAGAAGTGTAGGAACAAGCTTGCTCTCATGTAGGCACATGACAATAGATTCTCCTGCCCACCAATTTCCATTGATTTCCATTGTGCAAATATTTCAAGTTTAAAAGAAAGTTTAGTGTCGATTACTTTTGTAGACTTCTAAGTTACATAACAATTACTTTATTTACCAAATTCTTTCTCAAAAGTATGAGAGCTCATGTTTATCAATGCATTAATGTAGTTGTTCTTACAAAGATGTGATGTACTTGAGATATGCAAGTCATACAACATATTACTTACGGCTGACAACATAGGATTAACAAAATCACATCTTCTATCTATTTAATATAGATTTGATAATGTTTTACGTTGGCTATTGACAATCCGACACAATTCCTTCTTTTTTTTCGGGCTTTGGACAAGCTACATAAGATAAGCGAGCACAACATAGGCAGAAAGTAGAAGATCTCGAAGATGAATTTTACTATGATTCAAAGGACATAAAACTATCCTCTAGGGCAAATCTTCTAGAAATAGACAACCGGACTCTCAAACTGGCAATGTGAATGGAATGCAGCCCAAACATGAAGTTTTGATGGGTTCCTTTCATCTGAAAGTTTGTCTTTCATTGAATACCTTCCAATCATTTTCTGCCAAGGGCACTTTTTTCATTAGCATATCAATTTGACACACTGATCTAATTCCTTTTATTCATCACATCAGATTCTTGCAGAGTAAATTTTCTGCATTTTGTTAAGAAACACATCAATTTTACATAACATTAATATAATGGCTTGTATTAAGCACATCAAATTCTTGTATGAAGTAAATTTCTTAAGTTTCATTGATCTAAAAAAATTTATTTTACTTTTCGACGGTTTGCTATTTTTTCCAGGTCCTACCCCAATTTCCATTGCCAACACATGATGTTATTGTTAGATACTGGCCTCCACCTGAGTATGAGGTATTAATCCTTACTCTTTTTTGTAAAATAATTCTATCTGGAGTTCTTTCTATTTTTCACTAGCTTTTGGCTTTTGTTTGCAGCGTAATACTGTTGCTTATGATGAGGACCATAAACGAGAATTAGAGAAAGCTCTTGTTATTCAAGATGCCATCTCCGATCTTCCTCCTGTAAAGACTTGCTTTTGCTTGACTTTTTATGTTTGGACAAGGCTTCTCTTATTAATTGACCTTGGTTTTTATAGTGAACTACTAATGTTATATTCATCCTTCATTTATTCAAAAAGCAGAGATATTGATTAAATTCTGGTGTGGTCAAGTTTTACATTTTACACAATCGTACTGTTAGAGAAGCCTTTTCCTTTATGTTTACTGATTTTAACATAACTTTAACTTAATTCAATATTGTAGGTCACAAACTTTGAAACTCGGGACGAAATGGCTTACAAAAATCCTCCAGAAACAGAATTTCAAAGATATATACGGTCTACTAAGTATGGTAATAGTGCCTTCCCTTGAGTGCATAATTTGTAATAATCAAAAATATATTTAGTATTCATAAAACATGGTTTGCTTATCTACATTGTTATAAGTGGTTGTGTCGCCAATCGCCGTCTATCTTTCACATTCGTATATATAGGAAAAAAGAAACTCCCATACAAACTGGTTGCCATGGATGTGTCCCATACGTCAATTTCATATTAAAGGCAACAATTTTCTATGATGGTTGATTCCGCATTCTTGTCATTTCAAAATTAAAATAAATGCACCTATCTTTTTCTAGATTCGATTTATTAAGCCTTTGTGGAATTTATTTTAATGGCTGGTGTTCCTTTGTTTTTATCAAAGTCCACTTAGTTTACATATGCTGTACACAGTTCCCTTTTTATTGGTTATGTATTTTAGCAATAAATATATGGATCAAGCATTTGCTCATCTTGTTCACTTGTTATTCATTTTGAGTAGAGATGACTGGATCCAAATTAAATGGAACAACAGAGCAAAATCATTTGTTATATGATCACCGACCTCACTTTATGTCTGAAGATGACTACCTACGCGTTTGTCAAATACCCAAAAAGAAGGTTGTATTCTGTATCAGGTTCATGTATTGCACTTGTGTCATTCCTTGAACAACCTTTAATTTAATATTACTGCAGGGAGCGAATTTCCGTAATCTTCCTGGTATAGTTGTTGGAGCTGACAATGTGGTCAAGCCACACCCAGTAGAGAAAATTCCATTGCTACCATCTGGAAAGCCACTGGTAAGTCTTTATATTCCTTTCATTAGATACTAGCGTCCATCTGGAAAGTGAGGTCCGACACATGGGCCTATAACCTTGCCTATTTAATAAAAAGGCTAGGCTTAGGCTTTTTTTAAAAGCCTATTTAATAAAGGCCAGACTTAGGCTATTTAAAAAGCCTACTATAGGTCGGCCTATATATGTGTTGATATTTGTAAATATATATATAGTGTTAAGAATATTTGTATATAGAATAGTCTCACATCGACTATATCATGTAATTAGTTGTAATCTATTTATATATAATAATGTCTCCGTAGTGCTTTTCAAAACACACGGTTTATTCATGTCTCTTAGTCTCTTGTATTTCAACAATATGCATATATAGGTCGGCCTATAAGAATGTGGAACGGTCTTCTAAATAGACTTTCAGGCCAGACCAAAAGTTTAAAAAGATCAGGCCATGCCAAAAGATAAAGCCTATTTCCACCCCTAGCCAAGATTCACATTCCTTATTCCTATTTGATAGAGATAGGCTCTCATTCTTATCCCTATAACTAAGGAATCTTGGTCGGAATCTTTTCATTATAAATACGTATTGCAAGGGGTTGTTAGCCTCCCAAACAGTTCAATTGAAGCAATACAAACAAACTCGTAAGCTGTATCACCCACCATATGTATAGAAAAGTAAGATGCTATTAGATGTTTCTGGTCTCTATATGCAGTTAAGTTCCAGGGTTTTGAATGAGAGGTTATGTATTTAGATTCAAACGGCACTAAGTTAGTTAATCTTTACCTACTTTACTGTTTGGTCTCAGGTCCCCGATTACTGCTTCACTTTTGAACAGGGGAGATCCAAGAGGTGATTTTTCAGTTCAATAATCTATCTGGTTATTTTTCTTGCTTTACATTTGATTACTTTTGATCTATATTTGGACGTATTGTAGGCCATTTGGACGGTTGTGGTGGGATGAGACTGTTCCTACTGCACTAACCTCCCCAAGTTGTCATAACCAGGTCTTATTGCAGTCTCTAATTTGTTGCAGAAATCACAAAGTTGGTTTCTTATAAATTCAAACTCTCGCAGGTAGTACTACATCCAGAGCAGGATCGAATCCTCACTATACGAGAATTTGCCCGGCTCCAAGGATTTCATGATTATTATAGATTTTATGGGTCTGTGAAAGCTAGGTAAAACCATTATTTAATGAATATAAAATAGGTTTAGATATGTTTTTCTTTCCTAAATCTTGCCAAATTTTGATTGTAGACCCTCTAAGATTTGGGTTTTGGTTTTGTCTCTTGTTTCGGAAAAGGGATCCCTTTTGGTCCACCGTAGTCACAACTCTGTATGAAATCTGTTTTCTACTGTATCAACCACCCAATGTAATTATGATAAAGACATAACAAAAGTATTTTGTAGATGGTGAAAAAAACAAGGGGGCAGAAATAGAAACTGATTTTAGAGGGACTATAAATTAAATTCCCTTGTAAAACATTGTGATAATATAGCAAGATACTGAGTGTAGTGTCCTTATATTTTTCTTGTGATATTATTTACAGGTACCGTCAAATTGGAAATGCAGTTGCTGTTCCTGTTTCGCGAGCTTTAGGATATGCCCTAGGAATAGCACATAGGAAGCTTGGCAGTAATGAGCCACATATGATCCTCCCATCCAAATTCTCTCTTTCCAATTATCTTCAATTATCAAGTAATCATGTTGGCAACTCCATTTTTGAGACAGAAAATGCAGGCAAAACCTCAGTAGTTGAGTCAGAAAATGCAGGTGACAACAACGTAGTTGAGTCAGAAAATGCAGATGACAACAACGTAGTTGAATCAGAAAATGCTGCCAACATCATACCTGATTCAAAAAATGCTACAGACGCCAAAATTGCTACCACCATTATTGAGTCGGAAAATGCCGCCAACACCAATTTTGAGTCAGAAAATGCAGGCGACACCACTATTTTTGAGTCAGAAAATGCTGCTGACACCATTTTTAAGTCAGTAAATGTTGCCGAGACGACCATTTTTGAGTCAGACAATGCTGCAAACACCATTTTTGAGTCAGAAAGTGCTGGCGGCACCACCGTAGTTGAGTCAGAAAATGCTGCTGACACCACACTTGATTCAAACAATGCTACCAACACCATTTTCTATTCAGAAAATGCTGCCGAGACCACCATGTTTGAGGTTGACGGCATTTTTGATTCAAAAGATGCTCTAGACACCCCCATTTTTTATTCAGAAAATGCTGCAGAAACCTCCATTTTTGAGTCCGACAATGCTGCAAATACCATGTTTGAGTCCGAAAACGCTGCAGACACCGCCATGTTCGAGTCAGAAAATGCTGCAGACACCACCATGTTTGAGTTAGAAAATGCTGCCGTTGCCAATTTTGATTCAAAATATGTTGCCGACACCACCATTTTTGATTCAGTAAATGCTCCAGACACTTCCATTTTTCAGTCTGAAAATGTAGGTGACACCACCATTTTTGAGTCAGAAAATGCTCCAGACACCACCATTTTTGTTTCAGAAAATGCTGCAAACAACTCCATTTTTCAATCAGAAAATGATGGTGACACCTCCATTTTTCAGTCTGAAAATGTAGGTGACACCACCATTTTTGAGTCAAAAAATGCTCCAGATACCACCATTTTTGTTTCAGAAAATGCTGCAAACGACTCCATTTTTCAATCAGAAGATGCAGGTGACACCGCAGAGTCAGAAAATGCTACCGACACCTTTTTTGATTCAGAAAATGCCGGAGACACCAACTAGCGTAACATTCATCCTATTTATTTCTGTTGGTTTCATGACAAGTGGAGTTGATTTGAATTTCTTCCTGAGCAATTATTTTTTGAATCTCATAGACGTGTTTCAGCTACTCCATTTATTTTGAACTTATAATCTCATTTAGTTGTACAACTATTGTGCTACTATGTAACTTATTTAAGATGTAATGTCATATCTTAGTACTAGTTACTCAAAAAAAAAAAAAATCTAATAAGTGCTTGAGTATACCTTGTAAGCTAATTATTTGCATTCCTTATCTCAAGCCTGTAAGATTATATGAGATGTAATATCATGAAAAAATACAGTTTTCCATCTAATTTAGGTGGATAGAATCTCCATTTAACACGGAGATGAAATAACATTCTGTGATTTGATTTGGGATTCAACTCTTTTAGATACATGATTCATTTTATAGGGCAAAGTTAGCAATCACAATTATGAGAAAACCAGTAGCTGATATTAATATATGGTTGTTTAACTTTTAACTTAACTTTTAGGGGAATACTCATTGCACCCAATAGGTACAACTGTTTGTATAATTTAGAGATTATTTTCAAATGCACTTTTCACACATTTGTTAGTCTGAA
Organism: Lathyrus sativus; assembly: GCA_963859935.3. NCBI lineage: Eukaryota > Viridiplantae > Streptophyta > Magnoliopsida > Fabales > Fabaceae > Lathyrus > Lathyrus sativus. Next base: position 360,693,563 of record OZ012738.1, read on the forward strand.
TTGTTGAGATATTTTTGTTAAAATTTAGTTTGGAGATACAACTGTATTAACATTAGATTGAGTTTAGGAATGCGAGTTTAGAAATGCATCTTCGTAACAATCTTTAATTTAATATTCACTGAATTTTTTATTCTGAGTTTTTTAGAGATGTATTTTTGTTAGCTCATATCAAAAATAGTGGTAGAATGTTGAACAAATATAATTAATTAATCTTAAAATACTTAATATTATATAGATAATTGTTAACATAAATTTAACATGTCATTACAAATAGGTTGAGGAATGCATCTTCGTAACAATCTTTAATTTAATATTCACTAAATTTTTTATTCTATGAGTTTTTTAGAGATGTATTTTTGTTAGCTCATATCAAAAATAGTGGTAGAATGTTGAACAAATAATATAAATTAATCTTAAAATACTTAATATTATATAGATAATTGTTAACATAAATTTAACATGTCATTACAAATAGGTTGTTTAGGATGTTGCAACATCTTTAAAATATCATTAGTCGATTTTGCGATTGTCGCATCCATTTCAATTAAACTCTTTGTTTAGTAACAATAAAATATACTCAACATAACCTTTAAATTCTCATCCGTATTCAATTTAAGTTTGGTGAACTGTATCTTTCATTCGTTGTAAATTGAGGGTGAACAATACAACTCTTCGATTGACTAGATATCGCAAATAGGGGTGTACAAAAAAACTGGTTATTGTTAACCAAATTAGTATTCAAATTGCTAAATTGATATGTTTGTCTCTTTTCATGTTTCATCATATACACGTTATAAACTAATTTTATACTTTGAACTATTTTAAAGTTTATATTTTTTAATTTTACAAAAAAAATTATTTTACAAAAAATTCGGAATCTCGAAGTTGATTATATGAACTTTTAGCGGTTGATTATATGGATCTTAGTGCATCGAGTTTGATTTGACATGTGCAAGAAAATATGGGTCTTAGTGCATCTAATGCTTCACAAATTATATGAACTTTTAGCAGTTGATTATATGGGTCTTAGTGCATCGAGTTTGATTTGACATGTGCAAGAAAATATACAAAAACTTGATTTGTTGGATTTGACTCTAGTTTTCATCTATAAATCTCGAAGATCATTCAAGTTTTATGATAAAATGATCATAAATATTATAGATTTATCCACCAATAGATAGAGGTTTTGAAATATACAAATATATGTCTTATAACATATTAGTCACCATTTTAAGTCCATATAATTTGCTGAAATTTTTTATTTTAGAACTTTTTTATTTTTATTTTTATTTTTTAAAAAATTGTTTTTTAAAATATTTTTTTTCAAAGAAAAATATTTTAAAACCTTATTAAATTTGTTTAAGTATTTAAATTTAAAAATTGATATAATTTAAAGGAAAAAAATTTAAATTTAACTAGATAATTTGGATTAGAATCAAAACTCATTTAGAACCGGTTTTAAACCGGTTCGGAACAAGTAGTTTGATTTATAAACCATAACCATAAAAATAGGTTGGTTTATAAGCCATAACCATAAAAATGGATTGACTCATATTAAATAGTTATTCATGCACACTCTTAATTGCAAGGGAGTATCAGTTTAGATTTCAGATCAACAAGATGTATGTTCTCAGAGACCCTAAATTAGAGTGGGGGATCCATTGAAAAACACAATTGCAAGACATAGATATATATATTCATTCTGGTTTGTTGTGTTTTTGTATAGAACATGAAAAGAGAGACCCCTATTTATACAAGTTTTAGATCAATTTGGACTTTAGAAACCATATCCTTTAATTAGGACATATTTCAGATATGTATCAGGACACACCTTATTTTTTACAAAATAAGAGAGGTTAGGGAAATGTACATCCGCAAAATCCTCTATTTTGTTTTTTACAATTAAAATGGGGTGTGTCCGGAGATGCATATTCGGATTCACTCAAAACACTGTTCATACATAACTAGTATAATATGTCGGGCAAAATTTAGAAACAGAAAAATTATCTACAAATTACATCATTGAAAATATTACATACAAAAAATGAGTTGCATTGTTTGATAAAAACTAAAATGTTTAAAAACATGTGTCTCTACCTTAATCTATTGTTGGTTCCTTCTTTGACTTTTTCTTATTTGATTTTTTTTCAATGTCGCTCAACTTGGTGAACTTTTCCATCCTTTCTAAAAATTGATCCGACCAAGTTTCAGCTTCTTATGTGAAATGTGTCATCCACTCCAGTGATGTCTTTGGTATATGACATTCCTGTTACAAATAAATTTGCATAAAATATTGTGTTTTTGAAAGCCATCATGTACACATTATGCATCCAAATGAATTTTGAGATGAACTACCCTGAAGTGGAAAAAATGTTTATGAGAAACTGTATCTTTTCAGATCAATACACACTATATCATAAGCACTTGTTATAAGATGTCTCATTTTCGAGAAGCACATCCATTTTTCAAATGGTATCAAACCACTAACAAAAGGAACAAGAGCATTGAGAATTGCATCATAATTTTCTTTTTTCATTTATAGTGATGTGTATGATTCCATATGCATCATCAACTCTTGCACAAGCTAATGGCGGAAAAATTGGTAGTTCTCCTCTTCTTTACCAAGCAAACTCAAAACAGCTAAAAAACCACAGTTGTAGTCACCTTTAACATTTATAATTCGCCTAATGTATTTGTGCATAAAAAGAGATATCTCTTCAATGTGGGTGATTTTTGGTAACGATGACGGAGGAAATGATTTGCTAATGTGAGAGCTCAATTTTTTGAGATTTTGGAGTTGGAGATTTCTGAAAATGTGAGTCAACATGTTCAAAATATGAAGGAGAGTGTGTGTGTCAGTTTGACCTTTATAAGGACACCCTTTGTTTTAACTGATTGTAATAGCAGTCTAGAATCCGTTGTTTCTAGATAGGCATTCTTCCTCAACTGCTCTTTGATGTGCAAATATAGGATCACCAACTTTCAAAAATATATTTTGGATTACTTCTCATTTGATCATAATATTTATACTTTATTTATCATCCTTTATCACGCCACCATCAACAAACTGAAACCTTTTCCACCAAGTGTAAAATTCATCCATATGTATCAATTTATCAAGTTTCATCTTCTTTGAAATTAAACTTGTACATGAAAGACTGCACGTCTTTCTAAGTGTACAATCACACTTTAATCTATCTGAACTTGCTTTATCTATCCACTTGGCTTCGTGAAAAATAAAATTCAATGTCACCCAAGATATGTTGCCAACCAACTGTGAATAAAGGATGTTATCTTTGAATTGGTGTTCTAACACAGTAATACTCCGACCAAAATATGTTTGTATCTAATTATGTTGGTTTCAGAGCATTTGGTTCACAACGTCCCAAAATATATCTCAAAGTGTGACTTTATCCTTACAAACTATGTACCTAGAAACATAATGGTCATCCTCCAAAAGCTTCAACAATTATTTCATTTTAAATCTTGGATCTCTTACTGCCTTGTTATTTTAGATGCACATATTGTATACTTGTTGGATATTTGAAATATTCTGAGGTCTTTTACGTTTCAAAGATACAAATATGTTTTTCGGAACCACCATGTTTAATGTCATGTCTGAAACAAGTTCCTTCTCCTCCGAAATAAGAAAAATACAATGGGATTAGAGACTAACTTGTCACTCAATTCATGATTATGTATATACCAGAAATCATATTAAATTTCTGCGTAGCATTCACCTTACGATATCTACACAATTTAAACGAACACTCGTGTTTTCTCGAATTAGTGTCATCACATTTCAACTTCCTAATCGATGGTTGGTACATGCCACTTCTTTCGCATCTTGTGGTTACAAATGTTTGTATTCTATCAGAACCACTATCAAACCTTATGATTACAACGCCAAACCTCGATTTTTGGTCTCCATGCAGACCCATTGTATCATATGTTCACGGTCAATAAACTCTTGTTTATTTGTAAATTGTTCATGCACATCTACCTCGACATAAAACAGTTTAGCACCCGGTTTAACACCGTCTGGTTTAACATCAACGTTCACTTCAGACGGTTTGACATCATCATTCACTTCGACCAGTTTAACATTTATCCTCACAATAACTTTGGGATACATATCTCTGTGCACCACATCTAATACCAACAGTAACAAAAAATAGATTAAAGACTCAAACTATCAGGCACATTTGGAGATGGATCTCCAAATCCAATGAGATAGACCCTGGAGATGCATATCTGGACTGGCCGTTCATATATTCAGCTCAAAAACATATTAATATAAGGAATGATGGATGGAATGAATGAACTTTACCTTAAATTTCAACTTCCTTTGCTCCCTTTGATGTGATAAAATACATGAAAGATGTTTTGATGTTGAAAAGTTGATTGAGAATGGAAGAAATTTTTTTAAGGGTGTTAAGAGTTCCACATTGGACAATATATGACCTGAACATGTCTTTATAAGTGGAGGAAATCCTCACCCTACAAGCTAGTTTTCTAGGGCTGAGTTAGGTTCAACCACACATTCTTAAGATGGTATCAGAGTGGTTTAAGATCCAGTGAGCCACCTATTATTAGGTTTCCGCTATCGGGCCACCCACCATTTATTTCCACGTTCCATATATTCAGTCCTAGGTATGAGGGGGTGTGTTAAAAGTCTCACATCAGACAATATGTGGCATGAACATGTCTTTATAAGTAGGAGAAATCCTCACCCTACAAGCAAGTTTTGTAGGGTTGAGTTAGATTCAACCACACATTCTTAAGAAAGGGTTTTGAAGGTAAAGCTCTCCTTAATCATGAGGAAGAAGAACATGCAAGGTGGTGTTTTATCTAATTTCTCGCTTGAAATTTTTGGATATGCATCTCCGAAGTCGTCTCCGAGTTGTTAAATAAACCAAATCAATGAATAAAAAACACCATAAATAAGTACATAGGTGTTACGAAGATGCATCTCCGGATACACCCCATAAAATTTACGAAGATGCATCTATGGACCAGATTTTGATAAAAATTGGATGTGTGGCTGAATTATGAGGGTTGGTGTGATTTTAGATTCGCCCAAATATGCATCTTCGGACAAAGCAAGAATATTTTTGAGTTTTTAGAGGTAAGGGGATCACCCTATAGGATGGATGAGTATTTCCCCAAAACACACTCTTACGGGCTAACAATTTTAATATGGTTGTTTAACTTTTAAACACGCTCTTACGAGTTGACAATTTTAGGTCACAAAAATGAGTTAAAGCATATGTGAACTTGACAACAATAACAAGTAACTGAGATTAGCTACATGGTTAAACATAATATTACACTTAATATCAATGCGATGGTAGCCTGACCTTTATAAAATCTATTTTTTTGTTATTGAATTTATAGTTCTTATCTCTACATGTCAAATTCAAAATCATTGAATCTAATGTTCATCATTTTTTTTACTATAAGCATCCCAACTCTTTTCACAAAAACAAATTCAAAGACTCTTAATGCGCTATTATATCAAATAAAGAATATAACTTTCAAGTCAAATAGAAAAAGAACATGATTTTGTCTCAAACCTACCAATGTACCATTTTCAAGAAAGGAAAAAATGATTTTCTTTCTCATCCTTCCTTCCCCAGTGGCTAATCCATAAATTTTAGATAGGGTGGGTGGAGGATTTTTTTTTATTGTGTTCATCAAAATAAGAAAATGTGGCGACTCAAATTCGAATATATAATTTTACATAAAATATCATCACAATCAAGCCACTATGCTATAACACTAAGAACATTATTTTCAAAAAAATTTAGAAAAATACTATAATATGTAGAACAATATTTTCGCTTAAAAATATGAATTTTTTTTATTTATAAAAATGAATAATTATACATTAATAATATACATTTTTGTACACATACATTCAATCAAACCATATCATACATAAATATTTTAAAAACTAATCTATAAAAAGAGCATTTTTATAATTGAATTCACGCTTAAATAAAGTTTAAGCCGTCAACACATAACAATTAATTTCTATTTTATATTTTGTGTGTGTAATACTAAATAAGTACATTTAATTAAACATAATAATTAAAATTAGTATTAATATATTTTATTTTATTAAAACTAATTTAGGTAAGTGACAAATATTTTTTAAGGGGGGAAATTAATTTTTTTAAAGATATTTTTAACCATTTTTTCATGGTTGGAGCTTAAGCCCCCTTAGCTTTGTATGTGCTTCTGCCTCTACCCTTCACATTAGTAAACATGCTTATAAAAACAACACCATTTCGTAATTTCCAAATCCACCATACAACCGAATGGCAAATTATGGAGAGTCCACCTTTAATCTTAGACACCCCACACAACTAGCAAAGAGTCTCCTTTCACCATGGTATACAAGGCAGATGTTATGCTGCCTGTGGAGATCGATACACCCCCATGGAGGCGCTTTGAATTTAACCTAAAGGTGAACGATATTTGATGATTTAAGAGGTGTCACCCACATCCGATAATTCGCGGCCAAACACAGAGCTACTAGAAGATACAATTCCAAGGTAGTGCTAAGAAAAATACGAGAAGGCGATCTGGTACTGAGGCAAGTAGTTTTACCTGCACAATAGGGAAATTTGAAACCTAATTAGAAGGGATTATACCGTATATTCCAGAAGCTTCTGCACAAGGAAAGCAAGCTTCTGAAATTGGATATACAACTCATACCCATAACTTTTGAACTTTTTCCGTTTGAAATATCAATATAGTTAAGATCATTTGTAGTTTTTGAGGAGGTAGAACACCCACCCATGGTCGAAACTTTGAATGCTTATGAGCTGGGAAAACATATTGGTTATGGTGTCATGCATGTTGGACTTCGACAAGAAGATCCTTGCCGCTTCTCCAGGCCATATAATTATTAGAATTTCACAAGAAGATCATTGTAGCCTACCTAAGCGATATAACTATGTTGGACTTCCATAGGAAGATCCTTACCGCCTTCCCCAGCAATATAACTATGTTAGACTTCCACTGAAAGATCCTTGCTTCCTTTCTAGGAAATACAACTATGTTGAACTTCCACATGGAAGATCCCTGCCGCCTCTCTAGGCAATACAAATATGCTAGACTTTAACATGAAGATCCTTTCCGCCTTTCAAGACAATACAACTATGTTAGACTTCCACATGAAGATCCTTACCGCCTTATAGGTAATACGAATACGTCGAACCATCACGAAAAAACCCTTATCACCTTTAAAGGTGATATGACCATATTATCCACCATGAACCACCCCATTTAAAGTTTAGCCTAAGAGCATAACTGAAGTCTGGATTAAGAAACTTTAGATAAAGACAGGTTTGAGGACTTGATAGAAGTACCACCCAAGATCTAACACCCTAATTCCTTGAATCAACATTTAGTAGAGTAATTTAATTTTAACTCAACACTTAGAGTGTCAAACATGTTTTACCAAACATAAAGACCAATAAAATATAATCATGTGAATTAAGCAGTAGAAACAATAAATTTTGACATATAATGTCTCAACAACAGATGAATAACAAAGTGGTTTAACAACTCCAAAATGAATAAGACATGTAACAACAAAATATAGAACAACTCGTCCTCAATGCTAAATATCATAGTGACTTCACTAAAGACCTGAACGATAATTAACTAAAGAGGCCTCAACTCCGTCTTCTAGCTCAAACAACTACTCATCTACCTGATTGTTTGTACTCTATAGGAGCAAAGACACCACAACAAACAAATGGGGGTGAGAATGCGCTCAAATATATTAATGGTGCAAAACATAGCAAGGGTAGCATATTCACACTAATCAACAAACACATCACATATTCACAACAACAAAATAATTCACAATACTTTATGTATGCAATGTGACCAACAATATCGACTTAATGCATGTGGTACCAATTTGGACATCAGAGATATGTTGCTAATTTTCGTCCACACTCGCTCTCAGTCCACTCTTTTGAACCAGAGCCCGCCATAAACGTCATTTATCCCCACTACTGAATCAGTAAAGTTTCACTTATCTCATTACTGAAATCAGTTACTCGCTCCCGGTCCCCACTTTTGAACCAAAGCTCACCATCGAAGTTCCTACACCATAATGCATGGAATCAACAACAATATGCAAATATTATTATTCATAATTGGCCCAAATTCTGACCATGTACACCACCAATAAGTCCATCATCTCAACATAACAAATATGGTATGCAAATATATTCAACAATACATAATCATAAAATTATATCTATATTCCAAAAGTTATTCAATTTCTCTTAATATTTTATCACAATAATATCATCTCAACGTCAACATCAACATCCCTCATCATGGGTAATCATTAATTCAATCAATCACAACAATCAAAACAAAATGTTTTAATCGTCATTAACCATCAATTAGTGTTATACAACAATTAAAACCGTATAATCATGCCATCAAGTACATTATTGACCTCTTTAAACCACGCCTCAAACGTAGTCACGAAACTTGAGTTATAATGTAAACAATATCTAAACAAAATCAACCTTGTCTTATTCAAATCATGTTTTTTTTTTATTCCAATCAAATGGGTCAGAGACATTTTATTTCTCCAAATTTTAACCCATGATTTGAATCATGTTGTAATATTAATTAGAATCAAACTTTCTTGCAACATTTTTCTGCTAAATTTTCACGAGAATATCACTCCCAAATCCAATTTCTCCAACCTAGACTTATCCCACTTCAGTTTGAACATGAGCAATCACACCTACTCATATATCAAACCAATTACCACATATATTTGGCATATTAACATCAATTTATCACAAAATCACCAGTCTATTCCAAATCTAAGAACATGTTGATCAAACCAAAACCCCATGAATACAAACTTTCGAACTTACATTTACACATACGCATTATACATGAAATTCATCAATAAAACAGGGCACAAATTTCATATAAAGTACAACAAGCATGATAATTTTCACATAATCTCATTCTAAAACTCATAAAACATCAATAATGGGAAAATAGATAAGAAAATCCTAGAGGATGGTGAAGATCCCTCTCTACCCTTCATGCATTTGACACCCATATAAGAGTAGTTCTCCATTACCTTCATTTCCAGCAAGAGCAAGCTTTGTCTATGGATTCTTCCTCTGTCTAAAATCCTTATTTTGCTCATTCTCACAATTTTCTCTATCTCTTAATTTCCTCCAATTTCACGTACTGATAATTTCCAAAGGCTCCACTAATCCTTCTTATTAATATTAACCTAATTCCGTATTTCTAATTATTTCACCTTGACCATAACTTACCTTTATTTCTCACCACTTTACCCCATATTTTCATTACTCTTAGTTTCCACCCAAATCTCATGAATTACCTATTTTTTATATTATTTTAATCATTTAAAATTAACTAAAATTCTAAATAATTCTCATCACTCTCCACAAATCGCACAAAAAATTTCAAGCACACCAATAATTAAATAAAACTAATTTTAACTCAATTAAAAATAAAATAACGAAAAATCAGGGCCTTACAACTCCCCTACTTAAAGGATTTTCGCCCTCGAAAATTACTTGAAGGAAAAAACTCTGAATAACATTCTCTCATCCGACTCTCCATATCCCACGTCACACTTCCACCATCAGGTCCTCCCCATACCATCCTCACTGAAGCAATCTCCTTTCTTATCAAGTGTTTCACTTCATGATCCTTAATTCGCAAAAGTGATGCCTCAACAGTCAAGTTCTCTCTAATTTGCACATCATCCAACTAGATCACATGAGACGGATTAAGAATGTACTTCCAAAGTTACGACACATGAAAGACATCATGAAGATTCGAAAGAGACATTGGTAATGTAACTCTGTAGGCCATCCCTCCCACTCTTTGAAGGATCTGATACAGACGAATGAAACGCGCAAGCTTTCGAGATTTCAGCACACAACCAACACCAATACCTAGAGTGACTCTCAAGAACACATTATTTTCCTCCCATAGTTCAAGTTCTTTCCTCCATTTATCATGATAACTCTTTTGTCGACTCTGTGAAGCTTTCATGTTCTCCTGAATCATCTTGATCTTCTCAGTTGTATGCTGAACCATCTCTGGTCCAAGTATGACATTTTCACCTGATTCCTACCAGCACAAAGGAATCATACACCTCATTCCATACAAGTCTTCACATGATGTCATTCTAATACTATAATGAAATTTTTTATTGTAGGTGAACTCGATTAACAACAAGTAGCTATCCCAATTTCCTCCTTGTTCTAGAACGCAAGCTCTTAACAAATCTTTCAGGGATTGAATAATCCTATATATCTGACCGTCCGTCTACAGATGATAAGCATAACTCAATCTTAACTTTGTTCCCAAAGCCTGCAAACTCTACAAAACCCTGATGTGAACCTCATATGTCTATCTGATACAATGCTTGATGGAATGCCATGTAGCTTCACAATCTCACTAATATAAACCTCTGCTAGCTTTTGCAACAGATAATTGATCTTTATCAAAATGAGATGAGCCAATTTAGTCTTTCCATTAACAATAATCCAAATAGAATCACTCTATTCGTCATCTTTTGCTAACGTGCCACAAAGTCCATAGAAATGTTATCCCATTTCCACTTAGGAATACTCGACAATTACATCAATCTTGAAGGCTTCTGATGCTCGATCTTTGACTTTTAACAAGTCAAACAAGAATAAACAAACTCAACAATATCCTTCTTCATAACCGACCACCAAAACATATTTCTAAGGTCTTGATACATCTTCGTAGCACTAAGATGAATACTCAAACCACTTATGGGACCTTCCTCAAGAATCTTCTTCTTAAGTTATGGAAAATCTGGTATACAAACTCTATATCTGAACCTCATAGCACCATAAGTTCTAAAATGCACCTCATTCCTTTTATTGATTAACACCAACCGGTAAATGAATCCCTAATCTAATTTCTAACCCTCTCTGATCTCGTCTAGAAAATTGTTAGTCAACTTCAGCATACCAAACATAACACTCTGTGATGTCATCTCAGATACCAATATAAGATCTTAGAATTGCTCAATCAAGTCCATCTCTCTAACCATTAATGCCGACATATGCAAGGACTTTCTACTCAAAGCATCTGCCCCCACATTAGCTTTACCCAGATGGTAACACAACTCGAAGTTGTAGTCTTTTAAGAACTCAAGCCACATTCTCTGTTTTATGTTCAACTATTTCTGTTCGAATAGGTATTTCAAACTCTTATGATCGATGAAAACTTCAAATCTAGAGCCATTCAGATAATGTCTCCAAAATTTGAGCGCAAACACCACAATTGGCAACTCTAAATCATTGATAGGATAATTCCTCTCATGAACCTTCAACTGTTGTCACACCCCAAAATTTTCCCTACCTATTCTTATTTTATCTAGCTTATAGTCTCCAACCCATCTGCATGGCCCCCCAAAAGCATTCATTAGGACATTCATTCATCTGCGTACAATCATTCATTCATTGGTTCAAAGGGTTACAATTGGATTGACTCAACATTGGATTTGATCAAATGACTATAATTGGTGCTCTTATTGTGACTTTTGATGCATGTTATTGTGAATTCAATTAAGGCTTCATTCCATGGCAAGCCTTATGGTATAAGGGCCTCTTGGTACGTGCTTACTTGGAAAACAAACTATCATGTTGCAGTTGAATTTTTGGTCAAGGTTAGCTTCTAAAGATTAATTTTTGACCAATTTGTTTGGACTTTCTTATTCAAGTTGGATCATGGTTACATTTTGGATGCATCCTTAGAAAAAGGAGGAATGAAGGACATTTACACAAAGTTGACTTTTGATCAACAAAGTCAACCAAGGAAGGTTGAATTTTTGTTGACAAAGTCATATTTGATTAGTTCACTACTATTTTCATTGGAATATATCATGGTTTCAATAAGATATTGATGGTTACGAAGCATTGAAGGAAATTCAAATTCAAATTATGCGGGAAAGTATTTTATTACTTGAAGAGCAAGTTATCCATACAAGTCAATCATTCCAAATATTCAAGAATACATTACAAAAAAATCAAAATAAAACTACATGAAGAAAATCCAATGTTTGACCAATAGTTGACTTTTGTCCAACTGACTTTTACTAAAATGTTGACTTTTGGTCAAAAAGTTGACCAAAGTCAAATGCCTAACCCTAAACCTATTCTGCTTCATTTTCATGTTATAAAAACTAAATGTTTCATGTTTCCTTCAAGTTGTAACTAAGCTCTATGTATGTTAAAGCCATGTACCATGCCAAAACTTCAAGCCAAAGCATAGTACAAGCTCAAATACAACACATCCAAGCATGTAATTCATCACCATAACTATTCCATACCAGCCTGCTACCAAAGTATACACCAGACCTACACACAGCCAAAGAACCTCATCATAACAATGGCATCAAACATGCTAAAAGATACACACAATTCATCATTGTCAATATGTTGCAACAATCAATGCAATGCAACACATTCAATACATTTAAGCATGTCATCTAAACATAACCTGCAACATCCAAACATACAAAATCCACTGCATACATATCTTAAGCCTGCAAACTCATCGCCAATTTAATTCATCACCAACCATTAACTACCTTAAACCCTTATTGTCATGACAGTTTAACAGCCATGCTCAGTTTCACTCCATTAATATACATCCAATGCCATTTCAAAAACATATGCACACACATCATCATACATATATGATCTTAGCTATGATTCATATTCAAACACATAAGCCATGTACATAGAAAAACACAAACCCCAAAGCATGCTACATCATGTTATGCCATTTAAAACATAATATGCATACATAACTTCTCAACTGTCATAACCATTCTAACCATTAACTACCTTATAGTTCCCATTCAGCAAATTGTATCCAGCTGCCCTAACTTCCTAACTATTAAAATTTAGTTAACCTTCCCTAACAATTTCCCTAGATACTCACTAACTAATTTGCTCACTAACATGGTAACTAACTTACAACAAAATAACTTCCTAACCATCTCAATTCAGTTGACAATCTCATAACCACCTAACAAACCCTAACTGCCAGCTAATAAACCAGTTGCCACGTATCTAGGGGCAATGACATAAATACCCTTAAAATACGATTTCCCTCTAAAAACCCTTTAACTAATTTTTAAATCATAATTGATTTCTAACCTCCAAAACAAACACATTTCAATCCCTAATTTTGCACTGAATTCAATTCAAAAGAAGCATGATCCATTGAAAACTCTTATTAACCAAAACCTAATTCCAATTAACTTTCATCAATCATCCTCCACCCTTGATTAATCCTAGCCACATATTACAATCTAATGGCATCCAATCATTAATTCATAACTAAATTTCCCCCAAATTCTACCACTTCTCGTTTGTATAAACCTTAATCCCTTAATTCATCAACAAATATCACTCACCTTGAGAAAACTCTGTTAAATTCTCACCACAAGTATTCCCAAACACCCACTCTAAAGTTCTCAATCCACCATTGATTAGAGCTTCACATTGAAGCCCTCTGAATTAACTGAGCTAGACCTCAACATCATTACCATCATTGCATATTAAACCTAGCTTCCTAAATTTATCATTCTAACCTCAACACTATCTTAATTATACAAAAACAACTCTCAACAGAAAATTAAAATTAAAAGAAGAAGAAGAAGAATCAGATTCATCTTGGGAGAAATACTCATACCTGAAGCTAGCTTTGGAACCTCCCGTCTAGATTTTTATTTGCTTCATTCATCATCTTTGAGTATAGGATCAACAACTTCCAGTGCATTCCTCTGCCCTGTTGGCAAACTTTGAACTTCAATCTTCTTCATCCCTTTTCACTTATCTCTTCACCATGTTATATACCACGCATTTCTGAGTAAAAACCCCAAGGTTTTGCTATGAATTCATGAATGTGTACAATGTAATGTTTGTTTGAAGCTTTTTGGGTTTTAGGTGTTTCAGTTAGAATAAGGGGATTGGTTTCTTATTAGGAGAAATGAATGTTGGGAATAGAGAGAGGGTGACGAGGCGAGCATTATAGTGGTACTTAAGGTTGGTTATGGGCTTCGCCGCCGCCAGAGCTGATTTTTGGCGCGACGAAGTAATTTCTAGTGACCTAATGTGAAGAGATAAGAGAAAGAACAACGTTGAGGGTGAGTTGGAAAGGATGATCCCTATGAGCTTGATCCAAGGTCCAGGATGCATTTTTCCACAATGCACTGTGCATCCACTTTGACACCCCCAACTTTGAATAAAAAACAATAACAAATATGGACTTCGACCTTACTGAATTTGGGCTATGCGTCCATTAACTATTCACACTCCCTTTTCACACCCCTGGAAGAGGTCCTTTTTATTTATTTTATTTTTCAAATTTTTTGGTTATTATCTTAATCTATTTTAATCCTTTAACTACATCAAAATATTTTTTAATCATCAGTAGGTTAGTCTTAATTAGGATTTGATTCCTAAATTAGGACTAATTTCTACATGTGTTTAGATTGGATTGTATTAGAAAAGTAGGGTTAACATTATTAACCTTGATTTTTCTTTTTTTCTTTATCTTTAATTCACAATTTCATGATGCTTGCTTGATTCTTATTAATAGCTTGACCTAATATCTTGCATTATTCTCCATTTGTTTTGATTTAATTAATTGATTAAACTTCTTTTGGTTAATTATTTGAATTAATGACTTTAGGACAATTTAGTTACCCCTTTGGAACAAATTACATGATCCCTTAAGATATTAGTTCAATTATATGATTAAAAGTTCCTTAATAATTTAATTTGAAATAGAAACATTAAGGCTTGTATTATACATGTTTCCTTAGGTCAAGTTCCCATTCTAAAACTCTTGAAAATAGGTAAAGTCAACGCATGACAACATTATGCTTCATCCCTATTTTTTGGTACCCTAATTCTTGTAATCATATCTTTTTCTTTGTCCACTTAACACTAAAATTCTCTTTTTGAAAACAAACTTAAAATACTTTGAAAATACGATGCAAATTATGTGCCATGAGCCTTAAGAAATGGAGAAGGATGAGAGGGTGTATGTTGTGGTGAGAATCGGATATCAAGCTATTGATTAACTTGAATCACAAATCTTGAAGTTCACCACCAAGATTTGGTTTATCCAATGGAAAAGGCAAAGATCAAAGAAAATCCTAAGTGCGCTATGTAACAACAAAGCTAAGAGAATCTAATACTCGGGAGTTTGTTATACCTAAGAAAGGTGTTAGCATCCTAAGTATCTGTAGTACTCTACAAGAACCTCTTGTTAGTATTTGTCTTATGTTAAAGTTTGCTTGCTAAGGGAAATGTGCTAAGGTAAAGATCTAGGGTATATACAAAGTATGTTTGCCAAGACATCGCATCCTGTGCCTACATATCCTAACTAGGATGAAATTAGAGCATTCGTAATTCAGCTTACTAAGGGTGAAGAACTCTTGACTATGGTCAAGGTTCTAGAGGGAAGGTAAATGTCCATGCCAAGACAAATACATAGAGCACATCGACTATAAACCTAAGGATAGGTTAAAAGAGGAGGTAAGTGTAAGTGTTCAAAATCATGACGCTCACATAGAGTGCAGTGACTCTAATCCTAAGGCTAGGGTAAAAGGGAAAATAGAGTAAGTGTTCATAACCATGACACTCATATAGAGTACGACGACTATAATCCTAAGGCTAAGATAAAAGGAAGGAACTAAAGTTAGGTTAAATATGACATGGCAGTCAACGAGAGTGATCCTTTCCTTTGGAATGAGATTAAGAACTGGATGCGAACAAATAAGAGAATCAACGGGAGACTGAATCCTAAGTGTTGTCATGCGAGGATATAAGTCTAAAATCTATCCTACTTCGAGCTTAATCGAAAATTAAGTCAAATTAGGAGACCATAAAAGATTATGTGAGTATAAAGCAATCAACAAGTAAACACGAAGCATCTTAATCGCAAAGGAAGAAACGAATACAAATCAAGGTTTAAGCACACGGAAAAACTCATGTCAAAGTAGAAAGCACAAAGTAAATATGAAGAATTGGTCAATATTTAATCAAGAATTAATCAGGATAGACATCAAAATCATGACAAAAATGGAACTAAGATCACCAAAACGTCATTCAAACTGCAATCACCACCTAATCAAAATTAGTGTCATAACTAAGATCAAAATTCAAGTTAATCGACAATTAAAATCGGAATTAATATTAAAAGTCAAACAACAATTAAAACTAAGATCAACAATTAACCTAAAACTAAAATAAAATGTTAATCAAAATTATCAAGATTAAATCCTAATAAAAAATAATATCTAATTTAAGATAAAAATGTAATTCTAAAAATTAAAATCTAAATCAATTCTAAAATTAAACAAAAATGGAATCATCAAAACAAAATCTAAAGAAAAGAGGGGGCGCAGTATGCCTGGGAGGTGCTGACAAAAGAGTGTGTGGGCTTTTGGCCTCCAGGCCCAATGTTTTTTTTAATCACACGCAAGGGGGGGTGCACGAATGAAACTAGGGGTGTGGTGAAAAAAACTGCTTATGGGCTTTAGAGCCCGACCCATGTGCTATCACATTTAACCTAAAAACTTCAAAACAAACTACTTCAAAACGTTCTCTTCTTCCTCAACTCTTTATAACACCGTTCTCCTCTTCCTCAACTATTCATCACACCGTGCCACAGTTTCTCCATTCTTTGCGCCATTCCAATGTTCTTCTTCTTCTTGAAATCATCGTCACCAATCTTTTCTTTTAATTCCTCAATTCTTAACCCGAAATTAAAATCTCACGAAACCTAAATCCTATAACGAGTATCAAATGGAAGCTAAGAGATGTCCCTTATGTTAAGGCTCCAATTACTCTATGCACATGGATCAAGAAATAGAAAGAGATGAAGCGGCGAGGAGGTTCAACCTCATTTACCTACTGAAGAAATTCTGGAAATTCTGGTGCTTCTTCAAAATGAAGGAAGTCGTTGGAGAATCCAGAGGTCTTCAGCTTCCTATTTAGGTATGCGCACGCTGCTCACTTTCTGGTTCACCGTGCCTTCTCTATTTCATCTTCCTCTTCCACTATTCTTGTGCATTGCTCTGGTTGTGAATCGTTATGGTTGATTTGCAGGTTTTTCGTAATTGAAGCTCCTCGAAGCTAAGGTGTTGCTGTTGTTTTTTATTGAAGAGGATGTTTGAGTTTTGGTTTGTTATGGTAGTGGTGAGTTTAGTTGGAGTAAAGGAAGAGAAGAAAGTTGAAATTGTATTATGGGAAGTAAGGAAGAGAAGAAAGTTGAAATTGTATTATGGGAAGTATTTTCAGATGCCATCAAGGTGTATTTTTAGAATTCCATTTTTAGAGTTCTCCTTTCTAACTATTTTCCTGTCCCTCGATTGCTTCTCCTCCCTCTCTTTAAAAAAAATTCAAGAGAAGTATCATGTTGAATTGTCCCTTTCTTTTGCAGGTCTATAGTTGTGTGTCAACGATCCAGTGTTGATGCAAGCTTCGATTTTGGTGTTAAGTAGAATGTAGAAGTTTTGGCTTGTATTGTTTTTTCCTTGCTGTTGTCATTACTTGTGTTAGCAGGATTTTTGGATCGTATGAGTGCAAAGTCCTTGTAGCATGCTTTGTGAGTTTTGTACAGTTGGCGCAGGGTGTGTAGCAGGCTTGCAAGGAATGGTTTGACCGCGACAAGATTGTGTTTTGGCATATTTTTGTTGTTTTGTTTTGTAGCAAGGCATATCAGATGGTACGGTTGGGATACAGGCTGAGGGATTTAGGATTAGTGAAACTTTTTTATTAATTGTATACTGAAGATTTTTTTAGGGACATGGGCTTTAAATATGGATCATGGGTTGATTGGTTTTTTGTATATTGGTCTTTGAATTTTAATTGGACAACAATGGTGTTAGGAATTTTTGGATATGGATTTGTTTGGGAATTGAATTGTGGTTTGGATTTTGAAATTAAAGATGGTAAAAAATTGGTTCTTGGATTTGTTTATGAATACTAGAGTATGGATTTGAAAATGGACTTAAAATGGATATTAAGAAAAAATGATTAAAAGTGGATAAAATGGGTAATGAATTGAAATGGACATTAACATGAAAATGGTTATTTGTTAGAAAAAGGTGAACTTGTTAAATTGAATATGAAAATGACATTTGGATATTGAGTGGATCCAAAAAGTGGTTAAAATGGATAAATAACAAAGTGAATGAGAAAGGTTATGGGAATGGACGTTAAAACATGAAACCACCATTAGGATCTACCGACGCGCACCCCAATTGAATATAATCCTAAAACCACATTGAACCTCTCCCACAGACCTCTGATAAAATGAATGAAACTACTCTTGATTCACTGAGTGATTTGTAACCATAGCAATTGTCACATGAATCACAAATCCTTGATTCTCTGATCAATAATATTCTGAATCACTTTGAATGTTTTAATTAATCTCTGGGAAATAAATCAATTGTCATATGAATCACAAATCCTTGATTCTCTGATCAATAATATTCTGAATCACTTTGAATATTTTAATTAATCTCTGGGAAATAAATTCACAGCTTGCACAGTTAAACTAATGCCAATTTGATCATGATGAACCAAGAAACCTCACTGTGAGAGAGTCATGCCTTAAAATTGGAGATTATGAATTGAGACATGGATTGCACTACTTAACACCCTAACAGGAGAATAATATGGATCATGAAGCAACTGATGAACTTGGCTCATCCTGATGAAGGCATCCGATAAGTCTTGAAAACAATGAATGCGACTTTGGTCGAGACTTAGGTACCACTTAGAGGGGGCACTCTTTAGGCTGTCTTGGAAGCAGTGGATCATGAACAACAATTTTTTTCCAGTAATACATGATAAGATGGCTCTTAGAACATGTGTGGCCTTAGTACCTATCAAAGTCAAGGGTCTTGAATTTTGCAGAAATGATAATATTGGATACAAGACACATCTCCCTAGCGGAAGCACCAAAAACTTGATCTCCTTCGATTGCCCTTGACATCTTCTCAATAGTCTGAACGTCCTCTTTAATGCCCCTTATATCTTCATGTCTTTCTTCATCCTTATTAGATATTTTTGGAGCGTGCTGCTGACCTTCAAAGTAAGGTTGTATGCGTGTATGAACAGCTGGAGTTGCAAAAGCATGAACCATATGGTAGGCATCGGTAGCTACTGGTAGAGGAACAACTTGTTGAGTGTATTTCACTACAACAGGGGGTACTTGAGCTTGAGGTGTGAAACCGGGTGGCAGACTAAAAGGAGGCCATGTAAAAGGTATTTTCCTTGCGGGTTGGGGTTCAAGTATTGGACCAGTAATTTCTGAGACGATGTTGGTTGCGTGTCCATCTTGGCCTTGATGACTTGCAGCATTTCCATTATCTTACCTACGCTCCTCTGAAGGTCCTCAAGTTTTAAGCTGATTCTCTCCAACTCTTTCTCTTATTCTGCCATTCTTTGACGAGCTTGGGCTCTGGTGTTGTAGTGGTGTTGAGGACTCAGTGTGGAACTGAAGGAAGACAACATAATGAGCTTTTTATCTAAAGAATGACATGAATGCATGGATGCATATATGGATTCATTTTTTGTGTGCAAAGCTCTTAGTTATCCTTTTTATTCATTTTAGTAATATTAGAAAATTTTATTTGCAAGAATTTTAAATAAGAATACAAGGCAAGACAATAGATGAAATCCAAAATGATAACTTTCGTTAATTCAAATATTCAAGTACGAGTACAAAAAAGTTCCAAACTACATTCAAAAGACAAATTAAATCAAACTTAAGTACTAGTGATCTTATGCTCCAACTTGCCCTTTGTGATTGTTGTGAGATCCGTGGTAAGCTCTTTCACCATCTTCTTATAATACTTGACAAAGTTGAAGACCTGAGGTGGAGTGTTCTATGGGCACATGGACCAATAAGCTTCTTGAAGTTCCATCATGTGGAGATTAGCAAACCTTACAAAGTTATGGAACTCGCCCTTCCACTCAACATAAAGATCTTGAAGCTTCTTGATAACATGCACATCTTTATCTAGGGCTGCTCTGCCTTCCCCATATAACTTTCTCTAGTACACACATTAATTCTTCAAGAGCATGTAAGCTGAACCATTCTCTTGATTTTCCAAAGCAGAAATCCTCCTATTAGCTTCCCCCAATTGGTACTCGAAGTGGAGACATCTTCTCACAACTTCCTCCTTTCGAAGGACCTCACGAGACAACTCATTCTTGCACTTCTTAAGAGTATCCTTAAGTTCACAGATCTGAGCTCCATAGTCGCGCTTGATTTCACTCTTCTCCAAAAGAGATCGGTTCAACATTTTTTTCTAACTCATGAGTTTTGTGGTCAAATTTCTTGATCTTTTCATTTTTGGTCAGTACTACGGATGTGGAACCCCCGAGGATGTGATCAAGATCATCCTTCTGGTCTTAAAATAATCTGGCCCTCTTGTTGCTGTCTTCGAGTTCTTGGGCTTTCCCCTTATATTCATCCTTCAGCTTGTCATTCTCCAAAGAAGTTTGGCTCAGCTTAACCCTCAACTCGGTATTCTCAAATTCAAGCTCCTTAATTTTAGCATTGAGCTCTTCCGCATCCTCGAGTAGTATTGGTTCTGTCTCGGGAAATGGAGGAAAAATTGAGGGATCAAATGGAAATGGAATCTTAACCACTTTAACTCTCTCCTTTACCTAATGGGTGTAAGGCTCTTTCACAAGGACATTCCTCTTTCCAAACTCTTTACCCCTTCTAATAAATGTTTTCCAAGATTTCTTAATCTTCTCCACAATTGGGCTATCCACATCAATGTCATGGAAAATGAAAGGCTCTAAAGCTCCAGCTTTTGTAGGACCATCCATGAAATAACCGTGTTGCGTTCGAGATAACATGGGGTTGTAGTTGATGCAACCCCTAGTCCATATCAAAAGTACATTGGGAAAGTCCCCAATGTTGACAATGATGTTTGGGGTCTCTCAGTCTCTGATATACCATTTGATATGACTGACAGTAAGGGAAGCTAACTTTTGAGAGGGTTTAAGCGTCTTGGAGGCGTAGGGTCATTCCTCTAGCATGTGAGATCTGAACCAAGCATGCAACAACTACTCACAACACATGAGAGTTACTCCTTTCTTCTTGTGATGCTCATGGAAGACGTAGTAGACACTAACTAGGAGAAAAGGTACTGGATTACCATAGAAGAAGATTCTTACGACCACATGATCCACAAAACTGTCAAGATTTAGAGGCAACATTATTTCATAAACCAACAGGGGTATCACTGCATGAAATTCTTTCCACTTTCCGGCCTTTTCAAACTTCACAACTTATTCTTCTAAAAACCATCTAGAAAAACCATTGAGGACTCGTTTCTTATCCCAACTACTTACCACCAACTGAACATCCAGACCTAAAGCTGAGGCTATTCTTTTTGCAGTGATATCTTCATCAAACATAGGAAATGGATCCTGTTCTCTCAAATTTCGGCCTATAATCCTCTTAAACTTCTCCAAAGTAGGAGCTAATTGGAAGTCAGAAAAGGTAAAACAACATAGAGCTGGGTCATAGAATTGAGCTATAGCCACAATTGCCATCTGATCCATCTTCTCTTTCAAAATACTTAAGATCTTCCCATAAGCTTTCACGAATTTGATATGGTTGACCACTTTAGCACTAAAATTCTTGAAACTGTCAAGGTCCACTTTCTTGTGCTTTAATTGAAATTTGCTTCTTCTTTTAGTATTCATCTTTGCTTGCGAATGACTTAGATTCCTGAAACAAACGGAAGACAACTAAGCGCTTTGCTTTTTCTATGCACATGCAATGAATGTGGATGAGATGCAATGCCTTTTCTTTTTGTGTGTGTGTACAGGTTCAAAGGTTTAAGGTAACAGATGAATCTGATTACTTTCTAAACCAAGATTCTCATCGGGTGTGATCAAAGGCATTTGCAAGGATCCCAGAGTCACGGATCCACAAGAATATTTGACGCTTACGGAATTTTTTTGCCGTGCATCAACTCCTTCTAAGGAATCTATTCTGGAGGATATTTTTGTATCGATCCTAACGAGGTATTCACCTCGCAAATCCATTCTACGCAACCATCGACTTCGGTTCTAGTCATGGTTCTCAGAGTCATGGATTCACAAGAATGTTTGACGCTTACGGCAAATATTTTTCGTGCATCAAATCCTTCAAGGGAATCTATTATAAACGAGGGTTTCTTATCGATCCTAACGAGGTATTCACCTCACAAATCCATACTATGCAACCATCATTCTTAGTTGGCCAAAGGGTTCAATGTTTTAAAAGGTTCTTAGAGTCATGAACCCCTTTGAAAACATCGAAGCTAATGAGGTATTCACCTCGTGCAACATCACTTTCAAAAGGATATACTCTAAGTGAGGTTCTCATGCCAACCCTAATGAGATATTCACCTCGCGAGTCTGCACTACTCAACCATCGTCCTATCTTACGTTTTTTTCTCTAAAATCATGTAGAAAGTCTTTCCCTCAAGGTTTGCAATCAAATTCAAGTATCAAAAGAGCCATATCACAATATAATAATATAATAATAATAAAAACAAAAAATTAGGGAAAAGCCACATAAGTAAACAAACATACAAGCACACACAACAACCTAACTAGGCTTGACTCACTTAGGGATAAGAATTTCCCCAGTAGAGTTGTCATCTCTCAAACCTCGAAAAATGAGAACGGCCTCACAAAGCGTAATAGCACGCGCGCATGATGGACTTAATAGAGTCGCCACCGATATTTATTTATTCCCAGAGAGGGAAAGGGAAAACATCGAATAAAACCCTTAAAAAAAGACAAGGATATGGTCATTGCAACCAATATCTGAGTTCGGAATTCAGTTACGCAAGGGGAAGGTGTTAGCAACCCTCACGTCTGTTATACTCAACGGGAGCCAATAGGTTAGTTGTGCGTGTTTGTGTTTCTTTAAAAGTTAGGCTTTTCTCAACTTACTAAAAGGAAAAGAAAAGAGAAGAGGAACTAAAAAGGTTATTATTACTAGGGGGCCTGACAAGATTTTGCAATCCTGCTCCTACATATCTCAAAAGAGAAGTCAAGACACACGCAGTTTTGGGTTAAATAAAGTTTGTTTGTTGGTCGATTTTAGCGAAATTTATCTTGTATTAATCGACGAAAAAACAAAATTTTACCCAAAACAGGTGAGGAGCGGACGTTCACACCACATTGAATGAATTTATAAATCACGTTCACGCCACTTATCTCAACTCAACGGTTGTGGATGAAGCATTGTTCTTGGATCGTGTTAAGACAAAATGTCTTTCGTTATTGAAAAAAAGGTTTTAGGTTGTGCCAAGAGGAAAAAAGTTTTGAATTGGTTTGATGTATTTTTGATGATGGTGAGAGCGTGGATTAACGAGCTATTCATCTTGCATTCTAGTCTCAGGATTTCGTGGTATTCACCCCGTTTCATTTTCATCTTAATTTAAAAAGTGTTTTGATCTTATTAGATGTTTTGAGATTTTGATTGGAAAAATGCACTCGGTGTTGATCGAGGTTTATTCATGATTATGAAAAGAGTTTAAGTGATTGGAAGTTTGAAAATGATTTGAGGGTGAAACGGAAATGGTTGATGGTGATGCATGAAGCGATCGACTTACAAGTTAAGTATGACTTGATGAAGTTGAATGGTGATAATTGGTGTTGACCAATGTTTTTGAAAATAAAACTTAGTGTTGACTAAATTTTTTGATTTTTTGAAAGATTAGTATATATATATATATATATATATATATATATATATATATATATATATATATATATATATATATATATATATATATATATATATATATATATATATATATATATATAATTAGTTAATTATCCTACTTAAGTGAGAGCAATAAAACAATGACATAGAACAATTACAAATAAAGGTGTAGGATACATTTTGACAACTGTGCGAATATAATAAAAATGCAATAAAACTAATAATATTAAGCTAATTAAACACACAGTATAAGGAAAGATGCAAACAAAAACATATAAAGATATAACAAATAAAAATAAAACAACCCACTATAAAAAAGATTAATATTTTTTAAAATTTTAATTAATTTTTATAAAATAATTATATATATATATATATATATATATATATATATATATATATATATATATATATATATATATATATATATATATATATATATATATATATATATATATATATATATATATATATATATATATATATATATATATATATATATATATATATATATATATATATATATATATATATATATATATATATATATATATATATATATATATATATATATATATATATTCTTATTAAAAGAAACCTATATATCTAGATAAACTACTGAAATAAATATTTTTTTTCATTTTTAAGTTTAGAGTCAAATCTATTATTCATGAAAATAAATATGAAGTTACTAATAAATAAATAATAATAACAAAATAAAAATAAATATGAAATAAAATAACTTAAAATTTTTTTTTTTCAATTTTAAATTCTAAAATAATATTTAAGAAAGAAAAAAGTATAATCTAAATCTCTTTTTTTTAAGCAAAAAAACCTAAAATAAAAAAAAACTAAATGAATAAAAGAAAAAAAAATGGAACTGGGTTTAAATATGAGGAAAAAATTTACTGCATAATTTATCCTTTTCAAAAAAAATTTAATATTTTTTTCTGCACAGTCAAATGAGTCAACACACTAAAGAAATATGGTTGTTAACCAGATAATTTATATGTGAGTTATCTGGTTCACACAATACAATTCAGATAATATTAACCTACAATTTTCGGCTAAACACATGTTATTGCCATTACGGGAATGAGATCCGAAGAATGTGACTCGAATCACCAGATATATAAACATAAGACTAAGATTCAGAAAGACATGAGAAATTTTAGAACAGATATACAACAATTGTTTAATCTGACAGAGGAATCTGATTATGTTCAAAGTAGACAAAAAAATGAGCTGGAAGTTGTGAGAGATATCTTCTAGACCCATCCAGGATCAGTGAAGTTGAATATGTTTTCTAATAAGTTGATTATGGACAGTATTTACACAACAAATAAGTTTTCCCCCTATCTCTCACTTTATAAAAATTTCGGCAATGAGAAAACAAATTAAGAAAGCTCAACAAGTGGTGAAATCGAAACCCCTCAACTGCACATCAAATTAAGAAACCAAAACCTATCCTCTTGATTCAAAGAGATCGAAAAACAACAAAAACCTAAATCCAAACCATCCTAAACCAAACAAATTTTTATATAAAAACAAACATCAAACATGTAAGAAGCATCTTAGGAAACACAAAATCAAGAAACAAGAATCCCACCCCAGCATTTCCATTCCCCCTTGTTAACATTTCATGAGATTACAACAATATACTATCTAGGAGCACGAGTTTTCTTCTATTTGATGTGGTTCTGTCAAGTGGATTGCTCTCACCTTCCTCTTTTTATATTGAGAAAATTAGGGTGATGAAGTTGAATTTTTTTCTTTCTAAGACAAGATTTTTTATGTGTAAATTTTCTGCTGCTGCTATTGTGATAAACCCTCCACACACTTTATTTGTTTAATTTTCTTTCTAAGACCAGATTTTTTATGTGTAAATTTTCTGCTGCTGTGCTGCTATTGTGATAAACCCTCCGCACACCTTATTTGTTTAACTCTTGAGTTTGGTGTTTGTTTGAATGGGTTAATCTGGTTACGGCTAATGTTAGTTACTCTAACATACAAGTTGTAAAAATATAAATACGCTAATGTTAGTTATTATAACAAGGTGTAAAAATATGCTAATGTTATTTACTAGTTACTGCTAATGGTGTTACAATATACTTACTAATCTCATTTAAATTTTTTTTTTTTAAATTTTGTTAAAAAATTTATGAGGTAGAGAAAAAAAACATAAAAAAAAACTTTTTTTTTTAAATTTGCTGGATTATTGTAATAATAAAAAAATAACTATTTATTAAAGCATTTTTGTCATTTTTATGATTTAAAAATTAATATAAAACTTTTTTTTTTAATTTTGTTAAAAAATTTATTACGTAAAAAAACATAAAATAAAACTTTTTTTTTGAAATTGAAAATATAATAATGAGAATAAAAATAAAAATAAATAGAATCTAACTATAAGTGTGTCAAGAAAGTTTTTAAATCTAAATAAAAGGAAACAAATAAAATTACCACCCTATTTTAAAATTTTGTTTTACTTTACAAATGATAAACAAAGTTAATTACTATTATTACTATATTCAAACCAAACACAAAAATATAAAAAAAATACTTTTGTTAAAAATGTTAACAAGACAACACCAAACAATACTTAATATATTTTTTAAATGAAATACAATTCTACTTAATTAAAGTAAACTTTTAATGAGAAAGTTTCTAAACTTTCAAAAACTCAATATAAAGCAAAAGGTGTCAATGTCGTGCATTGATAGAAAAAATGTATGAATGATATGTTATAGGTGTATGCATGAGTAAAACACAAATAACTAATTAAAGCAAAAATCATGTTATCCACAAGAGTCATGCTATCCACAAAGTCATGCTATCTTACCGACTCTAAGAATGAGTTAAATTTAGCAAAAATAGCACAAATACCTAATCCCTGATCATTGAACTTATGCATGAAAGACCTCTATGACCAAATGAAATGGTCATGAGAAAAATATGCAACATGAGATATTAGTGATGAATCCATATGACTGAAATGCAAATGAATGATTTAGGTGGGTGAAAATGCAGATGATTGATTTTTAGGAGGGGCAAAATTTAGGGTATGAAAATTTCCCCTATTTAAATATCTTTACCATATAGCATGAGTGATAATGATCCTCATGAAATCAGAGTGAAAGGTATTTAAATATAGAAGACCTGAAATTTTTCTTCTAGATGCAATGATATGTTATGCTATAAACTGACAGACTTCTCTTTTTAGTTTGCTGGGGATATGAACTGAAATGAAATGAATCCTAACGTGTTTTTTTTTATGATGGATGACGGTCAAACATGTAGGAAATGATGGAGACATATAAAAGCGGTTATCCACAAGAGTTATCAAAGACAAAGGGTGAAGACTCACTACGGATGACAAATTGTTAGGGAAAAGACAATAGGGAATATTTGAAGTATGTTTTATCAACAGATTCAGATACGACCTAACAAAATTTAGAATATAGCTGACAGTTCTGGAGTCTTCTTATTAGAAGATCATCTACACAAATAAGACATTGAAGTCTTCTTACTAGAATACCATCCACACAAACAAGACATTGGAGTCTTCTTACTAGAGGATCATCCACACAAAATAAGACTATTGTCATACTCTAATTTTTTACTCTAAGATCCCATGTCTTTTTGCATCATCTGCATAGTTTATCACCTCTTGCATCTTACATAATATTCAATTTATCACCTGAAATAAACTTGTTAGATTTACAGCTGAATCAGTCAAGTCAATTGTGCGTAAAATCAGTGGACGGAAAATTTTAAAAATCGAGTCTGCAAACGTCAGTCATATTAATCTACATTTTGCGTAGTTTATCCTGGCATGCTCATTTAAATTTTTCGACCACTTTTCGATCGCATTTTTGGACAATTTAAGTTGTTTTACCGAGGAAATTTATTTCAAAATTTGACTGAACGTTGTGTTTTTCTAATAGATATATTTTGCGCTGATCATTTTGGTATATTCATTTAATTTTTTAGCACTTCAATACCAGTCAATTTACTCAATTTAACCGATTTTTATTTTTATTTTTAGATAATAATAATAATTTAATCAGATTTCTTTTATTTTATTTAAATAGTTATTTTTTCATTTTTATTTAATTTATCATATTTTTTTATAGTATAAATTTTTTTATCCCTTTTCAAAAATACTTAGTTATTAAGTTTTAGAAATTTCTTTTATATTTTTCTTCATTTTGAAATAATCTGACATAAACAATGCCAAGAGAGAGGGATGTGCCAAGAAAAAGTAAAAAATGTTGCATCACATTTCATGCATCCTTTGACTTAGTTTAAAAAGAAGAAATGAAAAAATATTATTAAAAAAATCCAGACTTTCATTTTATAACCACCAACCCCATTTCATGATTGATCCATCTCTCTCTCATTTTATGATAAAATACAATAAAAAAACTGAATTTTTTTTAGTATAACCATATTGTTGGAAAAAAAATTACCATTTAAATGAAAGATTCAAAAAAAATTTCAAAGTGGCTAACATTCAGCATTCAGTCGCCAAATCATATGGCGACTCAGGCAAGAATGCTATTGGGCTTTAGTGAAGTCGCCCCATCATATGGCGACTTAGGCAAAAATGCAATTGGGCTTTAGTGAAGTCGCCCCATCATATGGCGACTCAGGCAAACTTGGAAGTGGGATTTAGTGAAGTCGCCTAATCATTTGGCGACTCAGGCAAATGCATTTGGTTTTAGGGTTTACGCATTTTACATATAAATAAACTTAAATTATTTAGGTTTAATTAAAAATAAACTTAAATTGATTTTTGAAATTCTGGTATGCAGATCACATGTGTTCCAAGAACATTGATCTCTGCTCAACAAGGATGAGGACAATCCATGGTCAATTTAAATTTCTTTAAATTGTCCCAATGTCATGACCAATGTCACGACCTCTGTTGTGACATCTGCAGTCTGTCATACTATTTATCTAACCATTTAAAGTACATAATTGTAAATGCAGAGAGATAAATAACACGGTAATTGTTCACCCAATTCGGTATCAACAACACCTACATCTGGGGGCTACCAAGTCAGGGAGGAAATTCACTATTAGTAGAATCAATTCAAAGTCAAACCTCCAGTTTGCACTTCTCACTTAATCTCTACCCAATGACACTTCAGCCTAGAGACACTCTAGTACCTGAGTATACCCACTCACTCCCCATCAATCGCTCAACAATGATATCAAACAATTACAAAAACAGTATGAAGAGACATTTCATACACACCTTGATCTTGCTTCACAGGTTTGATCAAGGAACTCACACACTCTTGCTTCACAGCTTCGAGTGAGACAGAGCCTAGAATCTACCTAACCAAAACAATCATCCACCAGATAATTGCTTGGATTACAAGTATTCCTAAACAGACTTTAAACGTGAAGACTAGCCTTCTTCACTTGCAACTATGTCTACCTCAATGTATCAAAAGATACAAAGGGTGACTTACACACAAGGGACTCTCAACCCTAGACCTCTATTTTACACTCTGGTTTTTCTTGATGTGAGTGCTTGCTTTTCTTCTGCTTCTGCTCCTCCTTTTATAGTCGTGCAGACTGGGCTTAGGCTGTGCAGAAGTAACAAATATTAGTTTTAATAAAGTAAAACTAATTTCCACTATTCAAGGTGTTGTCCAATTAGGTCATGGCATGGTCAGCATTGCCTTGAATCTCTTCTGAGATAACTCAGAGGTCATAACATGTTTCTTGATATTTAGCCTGATATAACTCAGGTATCATAACAGAAAAACAAACTCATCCCGTCTGATGTCATACGATCCATGTCATGACATTCAGTATGACATTCAGCTTTTGCTCACTCTTAGCTGACTAGCTTGCTCTGCTGCACACTTCTGCTGATAAAACTTCTTCATGACAGTAGAAAAAATGCTTTATAGTTCCCTAAAAAGTATCAATGATCCTTTTTGTGAACACCCATTAAATCTGCACTTTGTTTCTAACAAATCTCTTTGGCCTGTACATACTGATGTGGACTATCCAACAATACCAAAATACTTATGTCAAGAGATATATCATAGCAGCCCCTGTTGTACCAGACATGATGTCATACGATCAATGTCATGACATTCAGTATGACATTCATGATAGTAGTTCTTCATTACAACAGTTCTGTCATCTGCTCTTGTTAGCTCCTCCTGCACATAGCTCCTGCTGCACTAGATGTAATGACATCCTGTTTACAACACATGACATCATAACAGCAGTTCTTCACCAGCTCCTGCTAGCTCCTACTGCATCAGTAGCAGTGACATGAGTCATAAGCCCCTGCTACACCACTACTCCTGCTGTTTCTCACACATGACAGTAGCTCTGTCATGACAGCAGATGGATGTCGTGATGGATGTCACGACATTCAGCATGACATTCACCTTAAAACACTCCACAACAGTTCTTTCACCACAGCAGATGGAGATGTCATAATATCCTGCATAACATCAGTGCAGGATCATGTTTCACCAAAATTTAGCCAATCCTAGAACCATAGAGCCATGGTACTAACAATCTCCCCCTTTGACAAATTTTGGCTAAAACACCTAAACAACTTATCAGGGCAGCATCAGTAGTTTACACAAACTATCATGCTCCCCCTTAATAGTTGCATCCAGCAGCAATAGCATAACAACAATAATGCTTTCTCCCCCTTAGTTTAGTCAAAACTTTGACAACACATGGTGTAATTGTACAATCATCTCACCATCTCCCAAGACAGACACAACCTGCTTGACCTCTACTCAAGGCTGCACCTCTTCTGCACCAATCCATGGACAGAGCCTTAATCTTGGGTTCTTGTCTTGTCTGAAGCTGCACCTTCAGGAATGACACTTTTGACATCACTAATTAAAGGATAATCAATTAACTACTTGCCACAATTAACAATTGATCTTAAATCCCCAATTTGAGACACACAAATCTTCTGTAGAGAAAAATAAGTTCTCCCAGACATTAACCCATAAACATGTTGTCAAGGCACAACAATACACCAGCCAACACAATATCAAGACATCTTGTCTGACATTACACCCTCATTAGTGGTTCAAGACCACAAGCTTGCCTGAGAATCAGCAAACTTTGTACAGGGCTCCACATCAGCAGCTGCACATTAGACAGGTACACAACTCCTCCTGTCGTACATAATCAGTACTCCCCCTAAGAGAGAACCCATCCATATGAATATTTACTGCAACATCTTCATATTCACGTACTGGAAGCACATGCATCTCTGCACCCCTTGATTCACAACCCATACTAGCACCTAACCTTATAGGAGAGGTAGTTGCAGGATAGACAACTCTTTGTGAGATCACTCAGATTCAGCTTGGAATCTCCTTCAAGATGTCAAGGTGAATGTCCTTCCAACTGCACACAATCAGAGCTGGTGATGTCTTGATCTTTATCTTCACCAGACACCCTTGGATAAAGGCCTATACACTTGACTGGATCCATGAACATCCTAAGGACATAACCAAAAGGAAGGCACTTGTCATGTCTACCATGAGCTTGGAGCAGTAACCCAATGTCACAACATCTTGTCTGACATTTTATTTTCATAAAAGCCCAAACTGTTTGAAACCACAAATAATCTTGGTACCAACACTCTTGCAGCAACAGATTCTGGATAGAAGTATAAGTCCCCATATCAAGGGTAACCAGTGCACATGAATGGAAAACATAAGACACATCTTCATGTCTCCAAGAACGCATTCTTTGTTTAACACACATGTTGAACGCATTCACCTACTGCTTGAACCACAAGCAAGTAGTACACCCCTCAAACAGAAGCTCTCCCCCTATCTTCTATAAAAGCTGCTCCAAGATCACCATATTATCTCTCATGACTAACTCCATGCTCATACAGAGAAAAGGCACCAAACTGATTCACCTCTTCCTAGAGTTACTTGTAGCAGAAGAGACCACTTCTCCAAAAGTATTCTGGCCTTAGACTGAGTACAAGATAGACATCGCATAGGGACTTTATCACATCAGAATGCACTCAACACCTTCACATTATACTCCAAGACAGTCCTTTTACCTTATCATTCTCCCGTATGACAAGATAGAGTACTTCTTAGCCAAGAAGTGAATCACAAGTTCCACAAGAGATCTTCACATATCATATGGTTCATATCACAGACACACCATCCCATGGTTCTTTATGTGCCCATACTGGACTTACAGCTGTCTAGTAGTCCAACTGAAGATCTCCACATCTACACCAGCTTTGATCAGCTTGATCAACTGCATCTCCAACAGTAGGTAACCTACTATACACAGCTTAGAGCTTCTACCACAAGCTCCAACATGTGAACAGAAACAAATCCTCCTTTGGTCTTCAACCACTTACCCCTCTGTACCAGAGTAATTTGTTCCAAGCATGAGCAGTCCCAGACCCTTATGTGGTCTTCAAATAACTACCCTTCTGCCCAAGAACAGTTTTCTAAAGGCACAGTGCTTAAATAGCCAAATGCCACTGTTTGGTTATTCAGCATCTTTCAGAGCACTAGAGAATCTGCTAGTCTACCAGGCCACTTTGATTTTCAAGTCTCAAATTCTTCTTGCTTCAAAGCAAGGCATCTACTCCTCCATACAACTCCCGCAAACTGCATGATATGAAGCATTAATTCCATTCATACCTGAGAAGATCAACTCATCTTCAAATGATGTGCCACAAAATCACTTGAGGCCTTGAAGTTTCTGCTTGATGTCACAACTTTGGTTAAGACATTCAGCTGGAGAGTTCAGGCTTTCATTCTGCCACTTAGAAGATATCAGTGCGTAGGCTTGATATCAAGTTGGAGTCGACAACCTCAATCCTACTTTGTTGTACCACAACAATTACCTTGAAGTGCATTTGCTTCATGAAATTCCTCTTTAGAGAAACCAAACATGCCAAAGCTTGATTCTTTTAGGGAGGAAGGATCACACAAGTCTTTACAAAAGGATTCCCGCTTTCCTTAAGTATAGACTTCTTCAGAAAATCAAAGATAACTACCACTTATCCTTGACCTCCAAGCTGAGCAAGGTCATATGCTCCTATGCACTTAGATCAGAAATAAACGGACCTAAGCAGTGCTATCACCAACACCATCTTCTAGACAAGTTTCTTGCCAGGAAACTTTCTAGCTAATAGATCAGGTGCTTCTAGTAGAAACTAGAACACAACTGCTGCACTCAAATACTCTTATAGAGCAAATTGTCTTCATATTCACTTCATTAGCACTTCATCCTAGCCTTAGTTTCTGCCAAGAATATTACTGGAATGAGTACAGATCCAGCTATATCTTCTTTGATCTGTGGATCAATAGACTTCAGAATAATCTCTGCTGATTGAATGTCTCAACATCTGGTTGAGCATCAGATTCTTGAAGTAGATCAAACAAATCAGGGGCCTTCTGTGTATGCTGCTACTGATGAGACACCTTGATCATCAACTAAGGATAATCCATTAAATATTTGAGAATATCTCAAATAGCAATGAATCTTAAATCCTTGTAATAGACCCTTCTCTGAACTTCATGGAAAACCCAGGCTGACATTCTTGACTTAACCTGTCTATGTCTTCTTCTGCTGATACAATCCTTGCAGGTCATGAGTGGTGAAACTAAATCACCTCCCACCATCTTCTCTACACAGCTTCCAGCAAACTGTAGAACACACCAGAACAGTCCAGGCACACAACCAAACACAGCTGCAGGCACCATCTTCTAATCATCTACACAACTGCTACAGTCATACATCAAACTGAATATAGGCCAATCTTCTTCCAGGGGCATCAGAGTTCTTTTATCAGAGAAATATGCAGCGGAACCACCAAAAGAACATGCCCTACACAAGATGTCTGATCATCCAACAAGCCATAGAAGTAGCCAGTCTTCCTTTGGTATAACATACATCTGGTCATAAAGCTCCTATATCAGAGGGCACAGCAGCAGATGCATGGACTCCTTCACTCCATAAGCTGTAGCTCAGCAAGATCATCAGCTGCAGCTTTTCCTTGTTTAACCACCAGAAAGTATCTCCCAAGATCTCATCCAGAACAGACAGGATGCCTGCTCTGATACCAATTGAAATTCTGGTATGCAGATCACATGTGTTCCAAGAACATTGATCTCTGCTCAACAAGAATGAGGACAGACCATGGTCAATTTAAATTTCTTTAAATTGTCCCAATGTCATGACCAATGTCACGACCTCTGTTGTGACATCTGCAGTCTGTCATACTATTTATCTAACCATTTAAAGTACAGAATTGTAAATGCAGAGAGATAAATAACACAGTAATTGTTCACCCAGTTCGGTATCAACAACACCTACATCTGGGGGCTACCAAGCCAGGGAGGAAATTCACTATTAGTAGAATCAATTCAAAGTCAAACCTCCAGTTTGCACTTCTCACTTAATCTCTACCCAATGACACTTCAGCCTAGAGACACTCTAGTACCTGAGTATACCCACTCACTCCCCATCAATCACTCAACAGTGATATCAAACAATTACAAAAACAGTATGAAGAGACATTTCATACACACCTTGATCTTGCTTCACAGGTTTGATCAAGGAACTCACACACTCTTGCTTCACAGCTTCGAGTGAGACAGAGCCTAGAATCTACCTAACCAAAACAATCATCCACCAGATAATTGCTTGGATTACAAGTATTCCTAAACAGACTTTACACGTGAAGACTAGCCTTCTTCACTTGCAACTATGTCTACCTCAATGTATCAAAAGATACAAAGGGTGACTTACACACAAGGGACTCTCAACCCTAGACCTCTATTTTACACTCTGGGTTTTCTTGATGTGAGTGCTTGCTTTTCTTCTGCTTCTGCTCCTCCTTTTATAGTCGTGCAGACTGGGCTTAGGCTGTGCAGAAGTAACAAATATTAGTTTTAATAAAGTAAAACTAATTTCCACTATTCAAGGTGTTGTCCAATTAGGTCATGGCATGGTCAGCATTGCCTTGAATCTCTTCTGATATAACTCAGAGGTCATAACATGTTTCTTGATATTTAGCCTGATATAACTCAGGTGTCATAACAGAAAAACAAACTCATCCCGTCTGATGTCATACGATCCATGTCATGACATTCAGTATGACATTCAGCTTTTGCTCACTCTTAGCTGACTAGCTTGCTCTGCTGCACACTTCTGCTGATAAAACTTCTTCATGACAGTAGAAAAAATGCTTTATAGTTCCCTAAAAAGTATCAATGATCCTTTTTGTGAACACCCATTAAATCTGCACTTTGTTTCTAACAAATCTCTTTGGCCTGTACATACTGATGTGGACTATCCAACAGTACCAAAACACTTATGTCAAGAGATATATCATAGCAGCCCCTGTTGTACCAGACATGATGTCATATGATCAATGTCATGACATTCAGTATGACATTC
The DNA here is from genome assembly GCA_963859935.3 of Lathyrus sativus. Classification (NCBI taxonomy): domain Eukaryota; kingdom Viridiplantae; phylum Streptophyta; class Magnoliopsida; order Fabales; family Fabaceae; genus Lathyrus; species Lathyrus sativus. Next base: position 360,728,876 of record OZ012738.1, read on the forward strand.
ATGATAGCAGTTCTTCATTACAGCAGTTCTGTCATCTGCTCTTGTTAGCTCCTGCTGCACATAGCTCCTGCTGCACTAGATGTAATGACATCCTGTTTACAACACATGACATCATAACAGCAGTTCTTCACCAGCTCCTGCTAGCTCCTACTGCATCAGTAGCAGTGTCATGAGTCATAAGCCCCTGCTACACCACTACTCCTGCTGTTTCTCACACATGACAGTAGCTCTGTCATGACAGCAGATGGATGTCGTGATGGATGTCACGACATTCAGCATGACATTCACCTTAAAACACTCCACAACAGTTCTTTCACCACAGCAGATGGAGATGTCATAATATCCTGCATAACATCAGTGCAGGATCATGTTTCACCAAAATTTAGCCAATCCTAGAACCATAGAGCCATGGTACTAACAATCTCCCCCTTTGACAAATTTTGGCTAAAACACCTAAACAACTTATCAGGGCAGCATCAGTAGTTTACACGAACTATCATGCTCCCCCTTAATAGTTGCATCCAGCAGCACTAGCATAACAGCAATAATGCTTTCTCCCCCTTGGTTTAGTCAAAACTTTGACAACACATGGTGTAATTGTACAGTCATCTCACCATCTCCCAAGACATACACAAGCTGCTTGACCTCTACTCAAGGCTGCACCTCTTCTGCACCAATCCATGGACAGAGCCTTAATCTTGGGTTCTTGTCTTGTCTGAAGCTGCACCTTCAGGAATGACACTTTTGACATCACTAATTAAAGGATAATCAATTAACTACTTGCCACAATTAACAATTGATCTTAAATCCCCAATTTGAGACACACAAATCTTCTGTAGAGAAAAATAAGTTCTCCCAGACATTAACCCATAAACATGTTGTCAAGGCACAACAATACACCAGCCAGCATAATATCAAGACATCTTGTCTGACATTACACCCTCATTAGTGGTTCAAGACCACAAGCTTGCCTGAGAATCAGCAAACTTTGTACATGGCTCCACATCAGCAGCTGCACATTAGACAGGTACACAGCTCCCCCTGTCATACATAATCAGTACTCCCCCTAAGAGAGAACCCATCCATATGAATATTTACTGCAACATCTTCATATTCACGTACTGGAAGCACATGCATCTCTGCACCCCTTGATTCACAACCCATACTAGCACCTAACCTTATAGGAGAGGTAGTTGCAGGATAGACAACTCTTTGTGAGATCACTCAGATTCAGCTTGGAATCTCCTTCAAGATGTCAAGGTGAATGTCCTTCCAACTGCACACAATCAGAGCTGGTGATATCTTGATCTTTATCTTCACCAGACACCCTTGGATAAAGGCCTATACACTTGACTGGATCCATGAACATCCTAAGGACATAACCAAAAGGAAGGCACTTGTCATGTCTACCATGAGCTTGGAGCAGTAACCCAATGTCACAACATCTTGTCTGACATTTTATTTTCATAAAAGCCCAAACTGTTTGAAACCACAAATAATCTTGGTACCAGCACTCTTGCAGCAACAGATTCTGGATAGAAGTATAAGTCCCCATATCAAGGGTAACCAGTGCACATGAATGGAAAACATAAGACACATCTTCATGTCTCCAAGAACGCATTCTTTGTTTAACACACATGTTGAACGCATTCACCTACTGCTTGAACCACAAGCAAGTAGTACACCCCTCAAACAGAAGCTCTCCCCCTATCTTCTATAAAAGCTGCTCCAAGATCACCATATTATCTCTCATGACTAACTCCATGCTCATACAGAGAAAAGGCACCAAACTGATTCACCTTTTCCTAGAGTTACTTGTAGCAGAAGAGACCACTTCTCCAAAAGTATTCTGGCCTTAGACTGAGTACAAGATAGACACCGCATAGGGACTTTATCACATCAGAATGCACTCAACACCTTCACATTATACTCCAAGACAGTCCTTTTACCTTATCATTCTCCCATATGACAAGATAGAGTACTTCTTAGCCAAGAAGTGAATCACAAGTTCCACAAGAGATCTTCATATATCAGATGGTTCATATCACAGACACACCATCCCATGGTTCTTTATGTGCCCATACTGGACTTACAGCTGTCTAGTAGTCCAACTGAAGATCTCCACATCTACACCAGCTTTGATCAGCTTGATCAACTGCATCTCCAACAGTAGGTAACCTACTACACACAGCTTAGAACTTCTACCACAAGCTCCAACATGTGAACAGAAACAAATCCTTCTTTGGTCTTCAACCACTTACCCCTCTGTACCAGAGTAATTTGTTCCAAGCATGAGCAGTCCCAGACCCTTCTGTGGTCTTCAAATAACTACCCTTCTGCCCAAGAACAGTTTTCTAAAGGCACACTGCTTAAATAGCCAAATACCACTGTTTGGTTATTCAGCATCTTTCATAGCACTAGAGAATCTGCTAGTCTACCAGGCCACTTTGATCTTCAAGTCTCAAATTCTTCTTGCTTCGAAGCAAGGCATCTACTCCTCCATACAGCTCCCGCAAACTGCATAATATGAAGCATTAATTCCATTCATACTTGAGAAGATCAACTCATCTTCAAATGATGTGCCACAAAATCACTTGAGGCCTTGAAGTTTCTGCTTGATGTCACAACTTTGGTTAAGACATTCAGCTGGAGAGTTCAGGCTTTCATTCTGCCACTTAGAAGATATCAGTGCGTAGGCTTGATATCAAGTTGGAGTCGACAACCTCAATCCTACTTTGTTGTACCACAACAATTACCTTGAAGTGCATTTGCTTCATGAAATTCCTCTTTAGAGAAACCAAACATGCCAAAGCTTGATTCTTTTAGGGAGGAAGGATCACACAAGTCTTTACAAAAGGATTCCCGCTTTCCTTAAGTATAGACTTCTTCAGAAAATCAAATATAACTACCACTTATCCTTGACCTCCAAGCTGAGCAAGTTCATATGCTCCTATGCACTTAGATCCGAAATAAACGGACCTAAGCAGTGCTATCACCAACACCATCTTCTAGACAAGTTTCTTGCCAAGAAACTTTCTAGCTAATAGATCAGGTGCTTCTAGTAGAAACTAGAACACAACTGCTGCACTCAAATACTCTTATAGAGCAAATTGTCTTCATATTCACTTCATTAGCACTTCATCCTAGCCTTAGTTTCTGCCAAGAATATTACTGGAATGAGTACAGATCCAACTATATCTTCTTTGATCTGTGGATCAATAGACTTCAGAACAATCTCTGCTGATTGAATGTCTCAACATCTGGTTGAGCATCAGATTCTTGAAGTAGATCAAACAAATCAGGGGCCTTCTGTGTATGCTGCTACTGATGAGACACCTTGATCATCAACTAAGGATAATCCATTAAATATTTGAGAATATCTCAAATAGCAATGAATCTTAAATCCTTGTAATAGACCCTTCTCTGAACTTCATGGAAAACCCAGGCTGACATTCTTGACTTAACCTGTCTATGTCTTCTTCTGCTGATACAATCCTTGCAGGTCATGAGTGGTGAAACTAAATCACCTCCCACCATCTTCTCTACACAGCTTCCAGCAAACTGTAGAACACACCAGAACAGTTCAGGCACACAACCAAACACAGCTGCAGGCACCATCTTCCAATCATCTACACAACTGCTACAGTCATACATCAAACTGAATATAGGCCAATCTTCTTCCAGGGGCATCAAAGTTCTTTTATCAGAGAAATATGCAGCGGAACCACCAAAAGAACATGCCCTACACAAGATGTCTGATCATCCAACAAGCCATAGAAGTAACCAGTCTTCCTTTGGTATAACATACAGCTGGTCATAAAGCTCCTATATCAGAGGGCACAGCAGCAGATGCATGGACTCCTTCACTCCATAAGCTGTAGCTCAGCAAGATCATCAGCTGCAGCTTTTCCTTGTTTAACCACCAGAAAGTATCTCCCAAGATCTCATCCAGAACAGACAGGATGCCTGCTCTGATACCAATTGAAATTCTGGTATGCAGATCACATGTGTTCCAAGAACATTGATCTCTGCTCAACAAGAATGAGGACAGACCATGGTCAATTTAAATTTCTTTAAATTGTCCCAATGTCATGACCAATGTCACGACCTCTGTTGTGACATCTGCAGTCTGTCATACTATTTATCTAACCATTTAAAGTACAGAATTGTAAATGCAGAGAGATAAATAACACAGTAATTGTTCACCCAGTTCGGTATCAACAACACCTACATCTGGGGGCTACCAAGCCAGGGAGGAAATTCACTATTAGTAGAATCAATTCAAAGTCAAACCTCCAGTTTGCACTTCTCACTTAATCTCTACCCAATGACACTTCAGCCTAGAGACACTCTAGTACCTGAGTATACCCACTCACTCCCCATCAATCACTCAACAGTGATATCAAACAATTACAAAAACAGTATGAAGAGACATTTCATACACACCTTGATCTTGCTTCACAGGTTTGATCAAGGAACTCACACACTCTTGCTTCACAGCTTCGAGTGAGACAGAGCCTAGAATCTACCTAACCAAAACAATCATCCACCAGATAATTGCTTGGATTACAAGTATTCCTAAACAGACTTTACACGTGAAGACTAGCCTTCTTCACTTGCAACTATGTCTACCTCAATGTATCAAAAGATACAAAGGGTGACTTACACACAAGGGACTCTCAACCCTAGACCTCTATTTTACACTCTGGGTTTTCTTGATGTGAGTGCTTGCTTTTCTTCTGCTTCTGCTCCTCCTTTTATAGTCGTGCAGACTGGGCTTAGGCTGTGCAGAAGTAACAAATATTAGTTTTAATAAAGTAAAACTAATTTCCACTATTCAAGGTGTTGTCCAATTAGGTCATGGCATGGTCAGCATTGCCTTGAATCTCTTCTGATATAACTCAGAGGTCATAACATGTTTCTTGATATTTAGCCTGATATAACTCAGGTGTCATAACAGAAAAACAAACTCATCCCGTCTGATGTCATACGATCCATGTCATGACATTCAGTATGACATTCAGCTTTTGCTCACTCTTAGCTGACTAGCTTGCTCTGCTGCACACTTCTGCTGATAAAACTTCTTCATGACAGTAGAAAAAATGCTTTATAGTTCCCTAAAAAGTATCAATGATCCTTTTTGTGAACACCCATTAAATCTGCACTTTGTTTCTAACAAATCTCTTTGGCCTGTACATACTGATGTGGACTATCCAACAGTACCAAAACACTTATGTCAAGAGATATATCATAGCAGCCCCTGTTGTACCAGACATGATGTCATACGATCAATGTCATGACATTCAGTATGACATTCATGATAGCAGTTCTTCATTACAGCAGTTCTGTCATCTGCTCTTGTTAGCTCCTGCTGCACATAGCTCCTGCTGCACTAGATGTAATGACATCCTGTTTACAACACATGACATCATAACAGCAGTTCTTCACCAGCTCCTGCTAGCTCCTACTGCATCAGTAGCAGTGTCATGAGTCATAAGCCCCTGCTACACCACTACTCCTGCTGTTTCTCACACATGACAGTAGCTCTGTCATAACAGCAGATGGATGTCGTGATGGATGTCACGACATTCAGCATGACATTCACCTTAAAACACTCCACAACAGTTCTTTCACCACAGCAGATGGAGATGTCATAATATCCTGCATAACATCAATGCAGGATCATGTTTCACCAAAATTTAGCCAATCCTAGAACCATAGAGCCATGGTACTAACAATCTCCCCCTTTGACAAATTTTGGCTAAAACACCTAAACAACTTATCAGGGCAGCATCAGTAGTTTACACAAACTATCATGCTCCCCCTTAATAGTTGCATCCAGCAGCAATAGCATAACAGCAATAATGCTTTCTCCCCCTTGGTTTAGTCAAAACTTTGACAACACATGGTGTAATTGTACAGTCATCTCACCATCTCCCAAGACATACACAAGCTGCTTGACCTCTACTCAAGGCTGCACCTCTTCTGCACCAATCCATGGACAGAGCCTTAATCTTGGGTTCTTGTCTTGTCTGAAGCTGCACCTTCAGGAATGACACTTTTTGCATCACTAATTAAAGGATAATCAATTAACTACTTGCCACAATTAACAATTGATCTTAAATCCCCAATTTGAGACACACAAATCTTCTGTAGAGAAAAATAAGTTCTCCCAGACATTAACCCATAAACATGTTGTCAAGGCACAACAATACACCAGCCAGCACAATATCAAGACATCTTGTCTGACATTACACCCTCATTAGTGGTTCAAGACCACAAGCTTGCCTGAGAATCAGCAAACTTTGTACAGGGCTCCACATCAGCAGCTGCACATTAGACAGGTACACAGCTCCCCCTGTCGTACATAATCAGTACTCCCCCTAAGAGAGAACCCATCCATATGAATATTTACTGCAACATCTTCATATTCACGTACTGGAAGCACATGCATCTCTGCACCCCTTGATTCACAACCCATACTAGCACCTAACCTTATAGGAGAGGTAGTTGCAGGATAGACTACTCTTTGTGAGATCACTCAGATTCAGCTTGGAATCTCCTTCAAGATGTCAAGGTGAATGTCCTTCCAACTGCACACAATCAGAGATGGTGATGTCTTGATCTTTATCTTCACCAGACACCCTTGGATAAAGGCCTATACACTTGACTGGATCCATGAACATCCTAAGGACATAACCAAAAGGAAGGCACTTGTCATGTCTACCATGAGCTTGGAGCAGTAACCCAATGTCACAACATCTTGTCTGACATTTTATTTTCATAAAAGCCCAAACTGTTTGAAACCACAAATAATCTTGGTACCAACACTCTTGCAGCAACAGATTCTGGATAGAAGTATAAGTCCCCATATCAAGGGTAACCAGTGCACATGAATGGAAAACATAAGACGCATCTTCATGTCTCCAAGAACGCATTCTTTGTTTAACACACATGTTGAACGCATTCACCTACTGCTTGAACCACAAGCAAGTAGTACACCCCTCAAACAGAAGCTCTCCCCCTATCTTCTATAAAAGCTGCTCCAAGATCACCATATTATCTCTCATGACTAACTCCATGCCCATAAAGAGAAAAGGCACCAAACTGATTCACCTCTTCCTAGAGTTACTTGTAGCAGAAGAGACCACTTCTCCAAAAGTATTCTGGCCTTAGACTGAGTACAAGATAGACACCGCATAGGGACTTTATCACATCAGAATGCACTCAACACCTTCACATTATACTCCAAGACAGTCCTTTTACCTTATCATTCTCCCGTATGACAAGATAGAGTACTTCTTAGCCAAGAAGTGAATCACAAGTTCCACAAGAGATCTTCACATATCAGATGGTTCATATCACAGACACACCATCCCATGGTTCTTTATGTGCCCATACTGGACTTACAGCTGTCTAGTAGTCCAACTGAAGATCTCCACATCTACACCAGCTTTGATCAGCTTGATCAACTGCATCTCCAACAGTAGGTAACCTACTACACACAGCTTAGAGCTTCTACCACAAGCTCCAACATGTGAACAAAAACAAATCCTTCTTTGGTCTTCAACCACTTACCCCTCTGTACCAGAGTAATTTGTTCCAAGCATGAGCAGTCCCAGACCCTTCTGTGGTCTTCAAATAACTACCCTTCTGCCCAAGAACAGTTTTCTAAAGGCACACTGCTTAAATAGCCAAATGCCACTGTTTGGTTATTCAGCATCTTTCATAGCACTAGAGAATCTGCTAGTCTACCAGGCCACTTTGATCTTCAAGTCTCAAATTCTTCTTGCTTCGAAGCAAGGCATCTACTCCTCCATACAGCTCCCGCAAACTGCATAATATGAAGCATTAATTCCATTCATACTTGAGAAGATCAACTCATCTTCAAATGATGTGCCACAAAATCACTTGAGGCATTGAAGTTTCTGCTTGATGTCACAACTTTGGTTAAGACATTCAGCTGGAGAGTTCAGGCTTTCATTCTGCCACTTAGAAGATATCAGTGCGTAGGCTTGATATCAAGTTGGAGTCGACAACCTCAATCCTACTTTGTTGTACCACAACAATTACCTTGAAGTGCATTTGCTTCATGAAATTCCTCTTTAGAGAAACCAAACATGCCAAAGCTTGATTCTTTTAGGAAGGAAGGATCACACAAGTCTTTACAAAAGGATTCCCGCTTTCCTTAAGTATAGACTTCTTCAGAAAATCAAATATAACTACCACTTATCCTTGACCTCCAAGCTGAGCAAGGTCATATGCTCCTATGCACTTAGATCAGAAATAAACGGACCTAAGCAGTGCTATCACCAACACCATCTTCTAGACAAGTTTCTTGCCAGGAAACTTTCTAGCTAATAGATCAGGTGCTTCTAGTAGAAACTAGAACACAACTGCTGCACTCAAATACTCTTATAGAGCAAATTGTCTTCATATTCACTTCATTAGCACTTCATCCTAGCCTTAGTTTCTGCCAAGAATATTACTGGAATGAGTACAGATCCAGCTATATCTTCTTTGATCTGTGGATGATTAGACTTCAGAACAATCTCTGCTGATTGAATGTCTCAACATCTGGTTGAGCATCAGATTCTTGAAGTAGATCAAACAAATCAGGGGCCTTCTGTGTATGCTGCTACTGATGAGACACCTTGATCATCAACTAAGGATAATCCATTAAATATTTGAGAATATCTCAAATAGCAATGAATCTTAAATCCTTGTAATAGACCCTTCTCTGAACTTCATGGAAAACCCAGGCTGACATTCTTGACTTAACCTGTCTATGTCTTCTTCTGCTGATACAATCCTTGCAGGTCATGAGTGGTGAAACTAAATCACCTCCCACCATCTTCTCTACACAGCTTCCAGCATACTGTAGAACACACCAGAACAGTCCAGGCACACAACCAAACACAGCTGCAGGCACCATCTTCCAATCATCTACACAACTGCTACAGTCATACATCAAACTGAATATAGGCCAATCTTCTTCCAGGGGCATCAGAGTTCTTTTATCAGAGAAATATGCAGCGGAACCACCAAAAGAACATGCCCTACACAAGATGTCTGATCATCCAACAAGCCATAGAAGTAGCCAGTCTTCCTTTGGTATAACATACAGCTGGTCATAAAGCTCCTATATCAGAGGGCACAACAGCAGATGCATGGACTCCTTCACTCCATAAGCTGTAGCTCAGCAAGATCATCAGCTGCAGCTTTTCCTTGTTTAACCACCAGAAAGTATCTCCCAAGATCTCATCCAGAACAGACAGGATGCCTGCTCTGATACCAATTGAAATTCTGGTATGCAGATCACATGTGTTCCAAGAACATTGATCTCTGCTCAACAAGAATGAGGACAGACCATGGTCAATTTAAATTTCTTTAAATTGTCCCAATGTCATGACCAATGTCACGACCTCTGTTGTGACATCTGCAGTCTGTCATACTATTTATCTAACCATTTAAAGTACAGAATTGTAAATGCAGAGAGATAAATAACACAGTAATTGTTCACCCAGTTCGGTATCAACAACACCTACATCTGGGGGCTACCAAGCCAGGGAGGAAATTCACTATTAGTAGAATCAATTCAAAGTCAAACCTCCAGTTTGCACTTCTCACTTAATCTCTACCCAATGACACTTCAGCCTAGAGACACTCTAGTACCTGAGTATACCCACTCACTCCCCATCAATCACTCAACAGTGATATCAAACAATTACAAAAACAGTATGAAGAGACATTTCATACACACCTTGATCTTGCTTCACAGGTTTGATCAAGGAACTCACACACTCTTGCTTCACAGCTTCGAGTGAGACAGAGCCTAGAATCTACCTAACCAAAACAATCATCCACCAGATAATTGCTTGGATTACAAGTATTCCTAAACAGACTTTACACGTGAAGACTAGCCTTCTTCACTTGCAACTATGTCTACCTCAATGTATCAAAAGATACAAAGGGTGACTTACACACAAGGGACTCTCAACCCTAGACCTCTATTTTACACTCTGGTTTTTCTTGACGTGAGTGCTTGCTTTTCTTCTGCTTCTGCTCCTCCTTTTATAGTCGTGCAGACTGGGCTTAGGCTGTGCAGAAGTAACAAATATTAGTTTTAATAAAGTAAAACTAATTTCCACTATTCAAGGTGCTGTCCAATTAGGTCATGGCATGGTCAGCATTACCTTGAATCTCTTCTGAGATAACTCAGAGGTCATAACATGTTTCCTGATATTTAGCCTGATATAACTCAGATATCATAACAGAAAAACAAACTCAGCCCGTCTGATGTCATACGATCCATGTCATGACATTCAGTATGACATTCATCTTTTGTTCACTCTTAGCTGACCAGCTTGCTCTGCTGCACACTTCTGCTGAATCTTCTTCATGACAGTAGAAAAAAATGCTTTATAGTTCCCTAAAAAGTATCAACGATCCTTTTTGTGAACACCCATTAAATCTGCACTTTGTTTCTAACAAATCTCTTTGGCCTGTACATACTGATGTGGACTATCCAACAATACCAAAAAACTTCTGTCAAGAGATATATCTTAGCAGCCCCTGCTGTACCAGACATGACGTCATATGATCAATGTCATGACATTCAGTATGACATTCGTGACATCAGTTCTTCATGAAAGCAGTTTTGTCATCTGCTTTTGTTAGCTCCTGCTGCACATAGCTCCTGCTGCACCAGATGTAATGACATCCTATTTACAACACATGACATCATAACAACAGTTCTTCACCAGCTCCTGCTAGCTCTTGCTGTATCAGTAGCAGTGTCATGAGTCATAAGCCCCTGCTACACCACTACTCCTGCTGTTTCTCACACATGACAGTAGCTCTGTCATGACAACAGATGGATATCACGACATTCAGCATGACATTCACCTTAAAACACTCCACAACAGTTCTTTCACCACAGCAGATGGAGATGTCATAATATCCTGCTTAACATCAGTGCAGGATCATGTTTTACCAAAATTTAGCCAATCCTAGAACCATATAGCCATGGTACTAACAATTTTATAAATTTAGGTTTAATAAATATTGTTTTTATACATTTAGGTTTAATATAAATATAATTGTGATATAATTTTAAAATAAAGTTTTTAAATAATAATTATTTATTTAAATTATAAATATTTTTAAAATTTTAAATTTTAAATTAAATTAAATAAAAATTAAAAATGATTAACCATTGAATTTTAAAGCATATAAATTGATTTAAATTATAAATTTTAAAACACAAAAATTGATTAACCATTGAATTTTAAAGTATATAAATTTTGTAAGGGTATTTAAGACATATCATATTGTCGCGGTGAAATTTGGATACCAAACTATTGATTAGTTTGAATCTTATTCATTTGCAACCGAACTTTGATTTGTCCAAAGGAAGGGATAAAGATCGAAATACCCACAATGCAATGCAAATGCAAGCTAGAGAGTTATAGGTTCGGGGGTCGGATAAACTTAGGGAAGGTGCTAGCATCCTAAGTTTCTGTAGTACTCTACAAGAACCTCTTGTTTTATATTTGTTTATTGCTATGTGTTATCTGCTTAAGGTTTAAAAGACCTAGGGGGTTATTTATAAGTATACTCGATAAGATGTCGCATCTTATGCCTACATATCCTTATGGGAGTGGAATCAGAGTATTTGTAGTTCTCCTAAAGGGTTATGAGGAGTTCTTTGACTGTGGTCAAAGTTCCTACGGGATTAGGGTAGTTGATTGATTGATTTTAGGAGAAAAGGTGAGTTGTCATTTTAAGGGAGATCTAACCGCCACAAATTGTAAGGAAATAGTCTTTACATCGTCTTAAGAGAAGGGCTCAAGTACTCGGATATGGATCAACGAGGTACGCCTCTATCTCTCTTAAGGCAAAGTCCCTACGGTATTGATTGTATTGATGTGGGGTGGAGATTTTATCTCGCTTAAGATGATTAACATCTATTTCTCTATTGTGTTTGAATAATTGTTGTTTTGAATTGATTGTTGTTTCTATGTTGTAAAGATAATGGTCCTTCCTATGGGGTAGGATCTATCCTAGAGATCAACTTGAATGGGATCAAGGATCATGTGGGAGAATGATACAAATGACGTGCACTACACACAATTGTTGAATCATGTGTAGGTTTTTTCTTTGGACGAAATGCGATGCGGTAAAGTAAATTGCAATAATGTAAATTGCTTGTAAAGTAAATTGCGGAAAGCGGATAAATAAAAAAAACATACACATACGCATGAAAGCGCTGAAGTGTGTGAGAGTGAATCGTGAAGTGAGGTGTGAGCGTGCACGATTGATTGAGTTTTAGGAGAGTTGAATTAATTTTAAGCGGATTGATTTATAAGAAAATATATTATTAATTTTTTTTAAGAAAAAAGAAGTTGGACGAGTTATAAGATAAATTAATTGAGATTTGGGTGGGGATAATAAAAAAGGGATTTATAAAAGTTTTATTAAATATGAGACAATATTATTAATAATTGTAAGTTACTATTTTTTGTTATAACATAAGTTCTTTATTATTAAAATAAACTTAGTTATTATATACTTATTATTTTTGGGAGATATTATTAAATGAGTAAAGTTATGGTATAAGAGATTTTAAGTATTTTAAAAAGTTTGAGTGATTGTTATATTGCTCAATAAATAAAAGGTTGATTTAAAAGTGAATTAATTAAAAAGGGTATTGGATTTTATTTTTTGTAAAAGGTTTTTATATCATTCTAGCGAAGTTGAATTAGATTATAAAATTAAAAGGAGATTTTTGATTTTTAGAAGAACGACTAACTAATTATTATAAAAGTACAAAATTTCGGTTATTGTTATTAAAAGTTAATTAAGTTGAAAAAGTTTCCAAATAATCTATTAATTAAAATTAAAAATAGGTCCTTATTATATACTACTATTAAAAAGGTTGCTAAGTTGATGATATAAGATGACTGTTTTATAAGTTAATTAATTAGAAGAGAAAAGATTATTTAAGTAATTACTAAAATATTTAGAAATATGACTTGATTAAAAGGTTGATTTGCTTGAATAAAAAAGGAATTAGTGGGTAATTAAGAAATTGTTATTTGTTTTAAAACTGATTAACAAAAGGATTAATTATTAGTTAATTAAAAGAAAATGCTAATTAAGGGATTAATGGGGATTAGGCGATGGTTAGTAGTGTGTGTGGTGAGTATTGTGTGTGTGAAGCATAAGCAAAAACAAAGAGGAACAGTAACAACAGAGAAATGAAAAGAGAAAAAAAACGAGACAAAGGGGAACCGTGAACCCCCATCTTCCGTCTCCCTCTCTCAGATCGCTCGATCTCTCTCACTCATAATATCCCTCGCTCGCCTCTCCCTCAGATTCGTTCTCCTTGGCTCTCTTCAGCTTCCATTTTCTACGCAACCTGAAACATGACGAAAATGGTCAAAATGTTCTGTAAAAGATTTTACTGAAGGTTTGATAGCAGCGGTGCTGGGATGAAGTTCCGTCGATTGGTGTTTGCGGTGGTCGAAGTTGATATAGCGAGCTTGAAAAGATAAGTTTCCTTCTTTCAATTTCTTGAATTACGAGTTTTAGGGTTTCTTTTCCGGTAGCTTTGGTTTCGTATGATAGGGTTTTTTTCATGAATCATTTCTCCTTCTACTAGCCTCCTTTTATAGGTCTCAGAATGATAATGTATTTGAATGAATTTGATTGTTGCCTTGAATGTTGATTGATGTTTTCCAAATTAGGGTGAATCAGATTTGAAAACATTCCTAATTCATCTGATTGCTATAATGACTTATCAATCTCTGATTTTGTGATTTAATTGAAATTGGATTTGATTTTTCTGAACTGAATCTTTATTTCCTCCAGTGGATATTCTTCAATGATTTTTTGCTGGCTCTGAACATGACATGGCAGGTGTAGATATCAATGGTTTTGGGCCAGAAGAAAATAGCGGCCCAGAAGAAAGGATGTTTGCGTCTGGTATGTCTGGTGAGGGCTTCCATGGAAAAAGTTGGTGATGAAGAGTAGAACTGCAAGCTGGACGCAGGGTATATTTTCTTTTCAATCCAATCTCTGTTCATATGGTTTCTTCTTTAGACTGATATGTGTCTGAACATTTTCTTTTCATGGGTTTGATGATGATGTTTGGGGTAACGCATTTGTGCACGTCGCTATTCTCATCTTGGTTATCCTTGCCTATGCTCGTTGGCGAAGCAGACAGTTATCACAGGCTTCTTAAGGATAAGTTTAGCAGTAGCGGGAGTCCATATGTTTAGACATGTAGTTTTATTTCAATATGCATTGTTCGTTTTCTCTCTTTCATGTACATGAAGCCTGGCTGTTGTAACCTGGATGTTTTGAACTTGTGTGACAGGTATCAGCAGTATGTCTATGAAATCTTGAAATTCTGCCCAAAAGCTTGATGGTAGCATAGTTGGCCTTTAACTCAACAAACACGGCTATGGGGAAATTGGAAGTCAAACAGTAGTTGAAGTCTCCACAAGGCAAAAGGCATGGTCCAAGTCTTTTCGAAGCTAGCTTTCTTCATGAGCATATACAAATGAGGTTTTCTTTCACAACTATTAACTAGTGTGAGTACCTGTTATGATTTGTCAAAAAAAAAAGAGATTGTTATAGCTGATAAGTTGTTCTCTTCTGATTTATCATGTAGGGAGCCTGGCCTGGAGAATCTCGTGGTGCTCTCAACAACTAAAAATAGAGGGAAGAGGTATGCCCAAAGGCTCCTCATATCCACATTGGCTTGCAGCTTGTAACTCACGACTGGTTTACTCCTGCTACTACCTTATCAGCATCTTCAAAAACCTTAGCATCCTAGACTGCCCATTAAACTTCGAATTGGGAGGAACGAAACAAGTGTGGTGATCTTCCGGGTGGCTGCAGAGGTATTGTATATCATTCTCTGTTTTCCTTAATTATGAATGAGTTTCTTTCATTTGTGATGACAATCTCTCCCTTTGTATTTGAAACATCTTTGGAACAAATGCTGCCTATGGCTTATATGATTGATAACCTTCTGCTGCAATTCCTCTTGTCGTGAAATGAGTTTTCTCTGTGTTCTTCAAAGCCACAAGGTGTCTCTTCTCATACTAGAGTTTGATGGCAGGAAGCAAATCCCCACGTGATATTAGTCAGGTAACGAATGAACACACATTTCTGCTCGTAGTGTATGACTATTATCAAGATCTCTTCATTGTGTATAGCGATGAACAATAGAGTTATTCTGGGCAATTCTGCTTACATGTTGGTCCTTTCTTCCGTGACTGATAATTAACATGCTAGAGAATGCGCCTATCCATTATTTGCTGTGAAGTCCCTGTAATTTTCTTGTGTTGGTTATTTGTGACAACTTTAATACGTTTCTTTTGTAGCTCGCGCACAATCTTAATTGGGAACGGCCTTGGCTGGGCTTGGGAGCAGAAGGAGCTCTTTTTATATTGATGTTTGAGAAATGGGCTACAATTTTCCTCAACAGCAGGATATGTGTCTGTCTTAGAATTAATAGCATGACATCTATATGAAAATGCTAATCGATATCTTTGCTTCGTTGTAACAGGTAACATTCACCGGCGGCTCTGGCGCACTCGCAGTTCGACGCTGCATTTAGGAGCTTAGAAAATAATAGGGAGTTTGTACCCTGAATTGTTGGGAACAGTTGTAAATAGATTTCTTCGGGACTGAATTAGTAGCAGAGGTATTCTCCTTTTGTGTAACTCTTGTTGTAGATGGAATCATAGTTGCTTTTCTTTTTGGAAATATTATACGTCATGACATTATCCAATTGGGATCTCTTTTGATTCAAGTTAATGTGGGCGTTATTGTCAAAAATGGTCCTGAGGAAGATGCTACCAGAATCGGCTCTGCTGGAGTTGTTATGCGGCAGGTTGTGGATCTCTCATTTATCCGTCGCGTTAACCAAGCCATATTCTTACAATTGGTTCCCGTAGAGCATGTATTAAGGCATATCAAGACTACTGCTGAACGTTCAGTTTCATGATGTTGCCAATGAATTGTCCACCAGCTATGCCATCAAGAAGGGTGATTGAGGGGGCTTCCCAGGATAACCATTTAGCATGTACTTGGAAGTAGGCTTAGTGATGAGGGATATTTATTTTGGTCATTGTATCACAATTGTTTGAAGTTGTTGTTCTAAAAACGTGTAAACCTTGTTGGTTCGTTTTTATGTTTTGTTGATTCAAGAACTTGTTGTGAGCAAACGTACGCACCTAATTCAAAATGGTATCTTGTAAATTGTGACTGACTTCATAGTCTTGGCATTTAACACGTGGTTCACCTTGTGTGGATGGTTTAAGATTTTCATGAAAACCTTGGATTTATAGATTTTGTAAGAACCTTGTAAACTTTGAACGAATCAAAAAAATGGGTTGAACGGATCATAAGCTTAAATTGAGCTTAACATGTGCAATCCTTGAAATACAGTGACTTGAGCTCATGAATCCTACTCATAAACTTGTGTGAATTCAGGTTTTAGATGTTAAAAATCATGCTTGGATTTGAATAGCCGGATAGCTTGAATTTGGGCTCGAAGCGGTAATTTGAACTTTGTGACCTTGATTTCATGTAACCCAATGGATTGTAACTTGTATTCTTCTCTTGAAACGACAAATAAAACTTGTACCACATTGCTTAGTCACGCATTTCTTTTGAGCTTCAACTTGAAAACTTCTTATGAAAGCTCGGTTCAAGATGTTTCATCCAGACTTACCGCTTCTAAAAACAAATTTCTATTCCTTCAGGAACCCTCTGAAAATAGCGATATAACTGAGGTTTTGAGAGGTATTGAGGGAAATGGTTAGTGGAGAAGCCAAGATCCTTAAATCATAATGGTTATGCTTTGGGACGCTTGATTGTTATAAACTATACTGGAAAATACTGCACCTGCATAGACCGGTTAGTCACAATAAACATATAAGAGAAAAAAACCTTAAAGATGCTATGCAAGAAAACGCATAAAGAAAAGGGATCTTAGGTCAAAAATTAGGGTGTGACAGATGCCCCTATTTAAGTTACTTCTATCCAGAGATATGGAGATTGAAATCTTCGTCTCGACGAGATAGAAGGGACTTAAATACAAACATTGCACGAATTTTTGGCCGTAAGATGCCACCGAATGCGAATGATATATGATGATACAAAATGCAAGACAAACAGGGGGTCCTGTGGGGAAATGGTGCCACAGGGGAGAAACTAGACACAACGCACGGGAAGAACAGGCTCGACAAAAGAGGCTCCACGGGGAAAGATTGACGATCAAAGTGTTTGTAAATATGTTGTGAAGAACTTGGAAGAGAAATCCTCTTGAGGAATCTACTATATACGTCAAATGTAATTGATTCAAGATACCATCTAGAGAAGTATACTGCCGAGACTTGTAACTGTAATTGAGAATACTTTTGCCAACATATTTACTGTTAAAATCTGTAAGGAATCTACTGCCGAGATTCTGTGTTGAAGTCTGTTGGAGAAATACTTCTGACGAAGTCTTCTGGAAATCTACTGCCGAGATTACCCAGGAAATGAAATAGAACTACCTACTGCCGAGGTCTTCTGGGAATCTACTGCCGAGATTAACCAGGAAATGGAATAGAACTACCTACTGCCGAGGTCTTCTAGGAATCTACTGCCGAGATTAACCAGGAACTGTAAGATGTTCTATTGATTGTTGTTGTAAACTGTAGTTGTTGTTGTAGACTGTAGATGTCGTTGTAGACTGTAGTTGTAAAGCTTCACCAGGGATCTTCGGAAGAAATGTGAGCCGGTTGAATTGTAATGTATGTCCTCTCAAATAAAGAGAGACTATTGCGATAAACTTCTTCGACTTCTTTGGGGAGATGTCATTGATGGAAGTAAACTTGTGTGATGAACTCACTGGGGAAGTCATTCCTGAGGAATGTCTTAGTTGTTGTAAAAAATAAATATGCGAATTCTCAAATAAAGAGAAATGTCTGTAACTGTCTTCTCTGATGAATCAATAATGTTGAGGGACCCACTGAGGGTAAATGATCTGTCTTGTGAAAACTGTCGTTTGTCGTTTTGAATAAGATCCTGATCAAAACGAGTTGCTCAAATAAAGAGATTGTTATAGTCCAAATGTAGATGTTCGAGAAAAATTTGTTGAAGAAATGTCTGTCTTCATGAATACTCTTCCTGGGGAATAGGGTGAAAAATAAATGCACACTTAATCCATGTTCAAAGGTTGGAGACGTCCACGATGTGATTGCCAAAAACCGAAGTTCGATTCGAGAAGTAACTGAAAAGAAACTGTCAAGCAAGACTCGACCATTGAGATATGAACTCAAATGGAATTGTACAAAAATAACCATCTTCCATGAGGATTGAACTCCATGGGGAAAAGTGAAACATTGTGCTCTTTCTGCCTAGGGTTAACAACTCTATTTGGAGGGATAAGACACACCCAAACACCTAGGGATGACTACAGCCAAGGCGACAGAATAAAACAGACACAAAAGATGCAAAATGCACATGCCATGCTATCTATCTATATGTTATGCGTATGCTATGCTGACAAAACAGATAGAGATGAAATAAACATCTCGAAGCAAACATCTGACCAATCTTCAAAGATAGAAGTATTACTAGGGATGGACGGAGAACCAAATATGGGATCACCATCCTGTTCCAGAGCTTCAAAAACTTCTCTTGGAGAATAGAGATCAATCTATTTTGGTATATAACATCTTGATAAGTTTGAAAGGTTGTGCGAAGTTGTAGACGGAGGTACCCAAACTGAAGTTTCATAGAGGATAAAATAAATATCCTGAGTCATCATAGTTGTTGAACATATCGGAGTTGAGCTTCCTGGGGGATGAAATAAACATACTCTTCGCTCCAAATTTCAAATGCCCCAAGTCACATGATTTAAGAGAAAAACATCTCGAGAGGATTTTATAGAAAACATGATGTCCATTTGCCCCATTGTTTTCAAACTCTCAGAGAGATTCGCCGAATCTCGACGTAACTGCCCCTGATTGGCGGTATAATTGAGTCTTCCAATTTGTGCTTTAGATGAAGCCAAGACTGGTACGGATCAAACCTCTTGGAAAATAACTTGCCCCAGGTTGGCAAAGTCTTCAAATCCATCAACGTCCGTATATAATCTTTCTAAGATGTCAAGCGTATTTAACAAGTCAGAAATGTTAATTCTGAAACGGTTAATGCAACACGCATTCGTCTTGAAGTTTTGAAAAGAGATATCGCAATAACTGGTGATCGAAATCACTAGTTAGGATATAAATTAAAAATTATTTATAGCCGATTTAATTTGAGCATAGCTCAAGGAGTCAGGAAACAATATCTCATTGTGTATGCTTTCGAACTAAACCTTACTTCAATTAGGACTTTGAGGATCGTATATGGGCTTAATTTATGATTTGTAAAACAGAGGAATAAAGGGTTAGTATATTTGTGCCCACCCAATTTTTGGAAGATGTTCATTCTTTTGATGATACCCTGCCCCAGGCCAAAAACGAGGTTTCGGTTTGGGAGGAAAAAACAAACCTTTTCTCAAGGCTTAAAAGAGGGGTTAACTATTTTGGTGTTTAGGAGGTTGAAATAATGCCTTACATCATCAGTAGGGTTTTTATTCGAAGCATACAACAAGAGATCATGCATTTTACTTCATCATCCTCCTTCCAATTCTTCACCAAAGCGAGAAAAATTGGGTAAAGTTGGCATTCTAAATAATTTTGAAAAACAATTTGAGTGAATACAAATGGATTTCTTCAAGACAAACACTTATTGCATTACTTATTCAAAATAACAAGTTCTTACATGCCAAAAATACTTTTAATCAAAGAAACACAAACACAAAAGCAAAATAAAGTAAAAAGCCAGACAAGCCCTTTTATTACGCCTTGAAATGGAGAGGCTCGCAGAATCGTCTGATGTGTAGTCTTCTGATAACCTTGGATCATGTTCTCGGGGGATGAACCATGTTGAGGTCAGGATTAGGACCTCCGAAGGATAAAATTACGCCTTTAACCAATTCTTGAACGTCTGCCTTCAAACCATAGCAGCTCTCAATGTCGTGGCCAGGAGCACCTTGATGATATGGGCAAAATTTGTCAGCTTTGTATCAGTACGGGAGTTTCTTGGGTACTTTAGATGGAGCTCTTGTTTGGATGTGACCTTTCTGAATCAAAACCGGAAACAAATCAGCATACTTCACAGGGATGGGATCAAACCGTTGAATTCCTTCTCTTGGAGTATCTAGAGGCAATTTCTGATACCTTCTCCGAAGCCGTCGATTCTGTGGTTGATCTGGAGAGGCCAACTCCTGCTTAGGAGGTAGTTGTTGTTCGCGCTGAGCGGGCATTGCATACTGATGTTGAGGACGGGGTACCGGAGCTATGAATTCTCTGGAAGGTCCACTGTCATCTTTATTGTCTGGGGCTATACCCAAGTTGTGATGGTATTGCTTCACAAAAGCAACAACTAAGTCTTCCCAAGACTGAATTTGGTTACTTTGCAGCTTCATGTACCATATCAAGGATGTCCCACATAAACTTTCTTGAAAGCAGTGAATCATCAGCTTGTCGTTGTCAATATAAGCAATCATCTTTCGACAAAACATTGTCAAGTGGTATTTTGGACAGCTGATACCCTTGTAAACTTCGAAGACAGGCATCTTGAACTTTAGAGGAATAATTACACCTGGAACTAAACATAGGTCATGAGCACCAAGACCTGATGCATTAGCTCCTCTCATCATCTTCACTTGTTCTTTGAGACCACGAAGTTCTTTCTCCATTGCTATGAATCTAGTATCATCCACTTCTTTCTCAGTAGGGGCGTTCTGAGGGTCAACAAACAGGTTGTCTTGCAAAGGTTGAAGTTGCACAGGAACATCCACTTGTTGCACAAAGTCGTCGGAGGAATAGTCGAATGTCGAATCAGTCCTTACTCTGAAGCCAGTCATGCGATCCATATCTTCGTTCTCTTTGCTATCCTTCAATAATACTTCGAGCTTGGTCAAATGGTCGAGACGTCAACTGACAGACGAAGACAGAAGACTGAATGAGGACGCAGAGGAGAAAAGACAAATGCACATGCTAAAATGCTAGATGCTATGCAGAATGCATGATGAAACTTCAAGAAACTCAAATTGTTTTCGGTATTATAACGTTGGATAAAAAATTATTTTATTAGAGAGGCATTACAAAGCAAAGTACTCTTTTAAGATTTTATTACATTGAACCAAAAGCAAAAGAGACACTCAGAGGTCTACTTCTTACGCTCATTCTGTGCGTGAAGCTCTTCTTCTAACTGACGGACGCGTTCTTGTAACTCGGCCTTCTCATTGATGAGTTGATCAACACATTCTTTCCAAGCCACAGTACCTGGGGGAAGATCATCACTGGTGACAACTTTTGAAGAGGTGTGAGAGGAAAATAAATCCTCTCGCACCTTTCTCTTCTTTGCAAATTCTATCTCTGGCAGCTTCTGGGACTTCTCCTTTTCTACCTTGAGTGTGAAAACTTGTTTCTCCAAGCGGCTTTCAGTTTTCGAGCCTCATCCAAGGCAGCCTTCAACTGATCTACTTCGCTCACATCAAACCAATCAGGATCATGAAAAGCCAATACCATGTGTTCATGAAAAGGGAATGGCATCTTAAGGTCAAGAGCTCTTTCTTGCACCCAATGTAGATATTCTTCAGAGACAGCACAATTGGGGTATCCTAAAGCAGTCACTCCTGCCTTATTGATGTATCTCCATGCGCAAATTATGACAGTCTTCAGGTCTGGATCTCCTCCTTCCTTGAGAAAGATCCCTTCTAACAGAGCTTGGTCAGGTACTTCGATCATAGAATGCCCAAATTGGAGGCGAGCCAAAGCAGGGTTGTAACTTATGCATCCTTCTCTCTCAATAAGCGGTATGTTAGTAAATCCTTCGATGCTAAGAATCATACATATACCTCCATAGGTAGGATCGTACCACACAATGTCAGAGTGAGTAAGGGCTATAACTATCTTGGGCCAATGGGGTGATTCTACCTCTTCCCAAATAGACGGATGCCGAGTCAGGCGAGCAATGAACCATGAATACAACAGAGCGGTGCAACAAACGATATGTCCTCCTTGTTCAACATTTTTAGAGTGGATTGAATAGTACGTGTCAGCTAACAAAGTGGGAACCAGATTCTTGAGTATGAACAATTTAATTGCATCCATATCAACGAAGTCATCAACCTTAGGGAACCAAAAGATTCCATAGACCAATAAAGCAAAGGTGGCTTCCAAGATAAGGACTTCTTTTCTTTCAGCATGGTAGCAGACTTTTTCAATCAAGAAGTCAGCTGGGAATCCAAGGACTCCTTTCTTGGTGGTTAAGTGCGCTTGAACATCTGCTAAGTTGAGATGAGTAGCGTTTGCAATCTCTTGGTGACTAGGTACGTCCTCCTGGCCGGTGAATATAGGTCGGGCCGTCACATGCATCCTCAAGAAGTCAGAATACTCTTCCAGAGTTGACATCAAATGGTAGTCCGGAAAAGTGAAACAATGGTACAACGAATCATAAAGCTGAACAAGAGTCTCCAAAAGCCCTTCTTTCATCTTGAGCTCGAGGAAACGGAAGACTTCTCCATATTCTATGGCGAAGGCGTGACGGTTCTCGATGAGATCTGCAAGTTCTCTCAAGCTTTCAATGTTAGGACTCCGAAAAGTGTACTCCAATGCTTCTCTCGTGAAATCCATGGTTACAATACCTGAGAAATAAAATTGAGTTTCTTGAAATGAATAAAGAAAGAATGCAATGCAAAATGAGTAGGACTTCATGGGATCCCAACTATTTATAAACATTGTGGTAACAAAAAACGTTTTTATTAATTTTTGAAACAGAATATAAATAATTGCTTTTAAAAGTCCCAAATAAAAGCTAAATAAAAGCTAGTAAAAACACTAAGGAAGTTTCAAATTCTGCTGCTTGAGCTGCTCTTCCAACTGGGTCTTCTCACGGATAAGGTTGTCCACAATCAACTTCCAAATAGTGCATTGTGGGTCGGAGAAAAATAAATCCTCCATGACTTTCCTCTTCTTGCAGGGGAGTAACTCTTCATCCTTCAATTGTAGCTGCTTCTGGAGTTCATCTTTCTCTTTCTGAAGTTCATCAATCTCTGCAACAGACACTAGATACTTGTTCCTCCATGACTCTAACTCATGTTGCGACTTCCTCAAAGCAACCTCTAACTTCTCGGCTTCGGATATAAAGACATAAGTGGGCTCCCTTCTTAGAGGTATAGGATCTTGACGAGAGTAGGGAATTTTCAGCTTGACTGCTCTCTCTCTGACCCACCGCAGGTAGGGCTCCAAGGACACGCAATTAAGTTTTCCAAGGCTTCTCTTGCCTTTCTTGTGTAAATGATACCATGCAGCCAAAATCTTGTCTCGAAGTTCCTTGTCATCCCTAAAGAAAATGCTCTCCACTTGAACACTCTTAGGCGGTTCCTTCAACGGGAATCCCAACTGTCGACGAGCTAAGACTGGATTGTAATTGATCCCTCCATTAAAACTGAGTAACATCACATTAGCGAAGTCACCACAACCATCAACAATTAAAGTTCCATCATACGCTTGGTTGTACCAAACAATGTCTGAGTGGGTCAATGCCATAACTTTCAGAGACCAAAGCCCTCCATTGAGTTTCAAAAAGGAATTAGACCTCGACAAGTATGAAATAAACCACTTGTAGAGTAAGGGTATACATCAAGTAATCATTCCTCCACCATAAAGATTTTGGAGATGTATAGAGTGATAGGTATTACCCAACAGAGTTGGTACTGTGTTGTTCTTCAAAAAGATCTTAATTGCATTAAGGTTGACGAACCCTTCAAAACTTGGGAACAAGAACACTCCATAAATAAGTAAGGCGAAGATTGCTTCAAATGGAGCCTTATTCGTATAATCGGCATAAAACATAGCTTTACTGATTAGGAACTTCGTAGTTAAACCAAAAATACCACCTTTACTAATCAAGTTTCCTTTGACATCAGATACCTTTAGATAAAGAGCCTTAGCAATATCTCTTTCTTCAAGGTCCTTCTCCAAGAAAGGGAAAGGAGATTCTTCTAAGATAGGTAGACCAACCAAAAAGGAGTACTCTTCCAATGTAGGCAATAGCTGAAAGTCTGAAAACGTAAAACAGTGACATAGCGGATCATAGAACTGCAATAAAGTGGAGAGAAGTCCTTCGTCTACTTGGCGACTCAATAAAGATATTAGCTTTCTATACTTGCTCTTGAACCTCCCTTGGTCTTCAATCCAGGTCACCAACTCCTTTAGGTCATCCAATTTGGGACTTTTAAAAGTGTATTTCAAAGTGTGTCTTCTTTTGGGATCCATAGTACCCTACAATATTCATAAACAAAAATAAATCCCATGAAGTCCAATGTTGTATGATGCTTTATGAATGCAACAAACACAAGTAAGCACATAGAAACATAAGGATAAACAAACAAAAGGGACCCTAGGTTTGCAACGAGCATGGAGCCAAAGGTATACCCATCCCCAAAGGATTTGGACTAAAGGTTGATTGTACCTGCAGAACAAGGTTCTAATAAGGTTCCCAAAGTCATTATCCCATCTTTCGGATATTATCAACTTCCCAAGTACTCGAGGGTTAATAATATTCTCAAGAGAACTTCTTTTGAGTGTAGCATCGCGTAGCACTATTTCGGGTGTACTCCCTCATAGCCCCGCACTACATCCTAATAAAGGCCAAAGTGGGGTTAAGGTAACTACGGTCCTCAATATCATAGGCTCCAACATCGAATATAGTGCATGTTTTCACGATTAAGGACTCGTTCAACAATACAATTTTTGAGAGGGCCTCAATTGAGCGTGATTTTCAAGTCAGCTTGGTCGGGATTCCACCCCCTATAAGCCTTTTTGAACATATCACTATCCTATCTTAATTTCTCTCAAGTCCGGGTGTAGGACTTTGTCTCACCACTCAAAGGTAGCAACCCAAAAAGCAACAAAGAAACAAGTATGCAAATAAGCAGATATAAAGCGATAAACAAATAAATAAAGCAAAGTAGGGAAACCCACTAGAGAAGATCCCCAGTGAAGTCACCATTTCTGTCGCGGTGAAATTTGGATACCAAACTATTGATTAGTTTGAATCTTATTCATTTGCAACCGAACTTTGATTTGTCCAAAGAAAGGGATAAAAATCGAAATACCCACAATGCAATGCAAATGCAAGCTAGAGAGTTATAGGTTCGGGGGTCGGTTAAACTTAGGGAAGGTGCTAGCATCCTAAGTTTCTATAGTACTCTACAGGAACCTCTTGTTTTATATTTGTTTATTGCTATGTGTTATCTACTTAAGGTTTAAAAGACCTAGGGGATTATTTCTAAGTATACTCGATAAGATGTCGCATCTTATGCCTACATATCCTTACGGGAGTGGAATCAGAGTATCTGTAGTTCTCCTAAAGGGTTATTAGGAGTTCTTTGACTGTGGTCAAAGTTCCTACGGGATTAGGGTAGTTGATTGATTGATTTTAGGAGAAAAGGTGAGTTGTCATTTTAAGGGAGATTTAACCGCCACAAATTGTAAGGAAATTGTCTTTGCATCGTCTTAAGAGAAGGGCTCAAGTACTCTGATATGGATCGACGAGGTACGCCTTTATCTCTCTTAAGGAAAAGTCCCTATGGTATTGATTGTATTGATGTGGGATGGAGATTCTATCTCGCTTAAGATGATTAACATCTATTTCTCTATTGTGTTTGAATAATTGTTGTTTTGAATTGATTGTTGTTTCTATGTTGTAAAGATAATGGTCCTTCCTATGGGGTAGGATCGATCCTAGAGATCAACTTGAATGGGATCAAGGATCATGTGGGAGAATGATGCAAATGACGTGCACTACACACAATTGTTGAATCATGTGTAGGTTTTTCTTTTGGACGGAATGCGATGCGGTAAAGTAAATTCCAATAATGTAAATTGCTTGTAAAATAAATTGCGGAAAGCGGATAAATAAATAAAACATACACATACGCATGAAAGCGCTGAAGTGTGTGAGAGTGAATCGTGAAGTGAGGTGTGAGCGTGCACGATTGATTGAGTTTTAGGCGAGTTGAATTGATTTTAAGCGGATTGATTTATAAGAAAATATATTATTAATTTTTTTTAAGAAAAAAGAAGTTGGACGAGTTATAAGATAAATTAATTGAGATTTGGGTGGGGATAATAAAAAAGGGATTTATAAAAGTTTTATTAAATATGAGACAATATTATTAATAATTGTAAGTTACTATTTTTTGTTATAACATAAGTTCTTTATTATTAAAATAAACTTAGTTATTATATACTTATTATTTTTGGGAGATATTATTAAATGAGTAAAGTTATGGTATAAGAGATTTTAAGTATTTTAAAAAGTTTGAGTGATTGTTATATTGCTCAATAAATAAAAGGTTGATTTAAAAGTGAATTAATTAAAAAGGGTATTGGATTTTATTTTTTGTAAAAGGTTTTTATATCATTCTAGCGAAGTTGAATTAGATTATAAAATTAAAAGGAGATTTCTGATTTTTAGAAGAACGACTAATTAATTATTATAAAAGTACAAAATTTCGGTTATTGTTATTAAAAGTTAATTAAGTTGAAAAAGTTTCCAAATAATCTATTAATTAAAATTAAAAATAGGTCCTTATTATATACTACTATTGAAAAGGTTGCTAAGTTGATGATATAAGATGAGTGTTTTATAAATTAATTAATTAGAAGAGAAAAGATGATTTAAGTAATTACTAAAATATTTAGAAATATGACTTGATTAAAAGGTTGATTTGCTTGAATAAAAAAGGAATTAGTGGGTAATTAAGAAATTGTTATTTGTTTTAAAACTGATTAACAAAAGGATTAATTATTAGTTAATTAAAAGAAAATGCTAATTAAGGGATTAATGGGGATTAGGCGATGGTTAGTAGTGTGTGTGGTGAGTATTGTGTGTGTGAAGCATAAGCAAAAACAAAGAGGAACAGTAACAGCAGAGAAATGAAAAGAGAAAAAAAAACGAGACAAAGGGGAACCGTGAACCCCCATCTTCCGTCTCCCTCTCTCAGATCGCTCGATCTCTCTCACTCGCAATATCCCTCGCTCGCCTCTCCCTCGGATTCCTTCTCCTTGGCTCTCTTCAGCTTCCATTTTCTACGCAACCTGAAACATGACGAAAAGGGTCAAAATTTTCTGTAATTTCACAAGAAAAAGATTTTACCGAAGGTTTGATAGCAGCGGTGCAAGGATGAAGTTCCGTCGATTGGTGTTTGCGGTGGTTGGAGTTGATATAGCGAGCTTGAAAAGATAAGTTTCCTTCTTTCAATTTCTTGAATTATGAGTTTTAGGGTTTCTTTTCCGGTAGCTTCGGTTTCGTATGATAGGGTTTTTTTCATGAATCCTTTCTCCTTCTACTAGCCTCCTTTTATAGGTCTCAGAATGATAATGTCTTTGAATGAATTTGATTGCTGCCTTGAATGCTGATTGATGTTTTCCAAATTAGGGTGAATCAGATTTGAAAACATTCCTAATTCATCTGATTGCTATAATGACTTATCAATCTCTGATTTTGTGATTTAATTGAAATTGGATTTGATTTTTCTGAACCGAATCTTTATTTCCTCCAGTGGATATTCTTCAATGATTTTTGCTGACTTTGAACATGACATGGCAGGTGTAGATAGCAACGGTTTTGGGGCAAAAGAAAATAGCGGCCCAGAAGAAAGGATGTTTGCGTCTGGTACGTCTGGTGATGGCTTCCATGGAAAAAGTTGGTGATGAAGAGTAGAACTGCAAGCTGGACGCAGGGTATATTTTCTTTTCAATCCAATCTCTGTTTGTATGGTTTCTTCTTCAGACTGATATGTGTCTGAACATTTTCTTTTCATGGGTTTGATAATGATGTTTGGGGTAACGCATTTGTGCACGTCGCTATTCTCATCTTGGTTATCCTTGCCTATGCTCGTTGGCGAAGCAGACAGTTATCACAGGCTTCTTAAGGATAAGTTTAGCAGAAGCGGGAGTCCATATGTTTAGACATGTAGTTTTGTTTCAATATGCATTGTTCGTTTTCTCTCTTTCATGTACATGAAGCCTGGCTGTTGTAACTTGGATGTTTTGAACTTGTGTGACAGGTATCAGCTGTATGTCTATGAAATCTTGAAATTCTGCCCAAAAGCTTGATGGTAGCATAGTTGGCCTTTAGCTCAACAAACACGGCTATGGGGAAATTGGAAGTCAAACAGTAGGCGAAGTCTCCACAAGGCAAAGGGCATGGTCCAAGTCTTTTCGAAGCTAGCTTTTTTCATGAGCATATACAAATGTGGTTTCCTTTCACAACTCTTAACTATTGTGAGTACCTGCTATGATTTGTCAAAAAAAAGAGATTGTGATATCTGATAAGTTGTTCTCTTCTGATTTATCATGTAAGGAGCCTGGCCTGGAGAATCTCGTGGTGCTCTCAACAACTAAAAATAGAGGGAAGAGGTATGCCCAGAGGCTCCTCATATCCACATTGGCTTGTAGCTTGTTACTCACGACTGGTTTACTCCTGCTACTACCTTATTAGCATCTTCAAAAACCTTAGCATCCTAGACTGCCCATTAAACTTCGAATTGGGAGGAACGAAACAAGTCTCGTGATCTTCCGGGTGGCTGCAGAGGTATTGTATATCATTCTCTGTTTTCCTTAATTATGAATGAGTTTCTTTCATTTGTGATGACAATCTCTCCCTTTGTATTTGAAACAACTTTGGAACAAAGGCTGCCTATGGCTTATATGATTGATAGCCTTCTGCCGCAATTCCTGTCGTCGTGAAATGAGTTTTCTCTGTGTTCTTCAAAGCCACAAGGTGTCTCTTCTCTTACTAGAGTTTGCTGGCAGGAAGCAAGTCTCCACGTGATATTAGTCAGGTAACGAATGGACACGCATTTCTGCTCGTAGTGTATGACTATTATCAAGATCTCTTCATTGTGTATAGCGATGAACAATAGAGTTATTCTGGGCAATTCTGCTTACATGTTGGTCCTTTCTTTCGTGACTGATAATTAACATGCTAAAGAATGCGCCTATCCATTATTTGCTGTGAAGTCCCTGTAATTGTCTTATGTTGGTTATTCGTGACAACTTTAATACGTTTCTTTTGTAGCTCGCGCACAATCTTAATTGGGAACGGCCTTGGCTGGGCTTGGGAGCAGAAGGAGCTCTTTTTATATTGATGTTTGAGAAATGGGGTACAATTTTCCTTAACAGCAGGATATGTGTCTGTCTTAGAATTAATAGCACGACATCTATATGAAAATGCTAATCGATATCTTTGCTTCGTTGTAACAGGTAACATTCACCGGCGGCTCCGGCACACTCGCAGTTCGACGCTGCATTTAGGAGCTTAGAAAATAATAGGGAGTTTGTACCCTGAATTGTTGGGAACAGTTGTGAACAGATTTCTTCGGGACTGAATTAGTAGTAGAGGTATTCTCCTTTTGTGTAACTCTTGTTGTAGATGGAATCATAGTTTCTTTTCTTTTTGGAAATATTATACGTCATGACATTATCCAATTGGGATCTCTTTTGATTCAAGTTAATGTGGGCGTTATTATCAACAGTGGTCCTGAGGAAGATGCTACCAGAATCGGCTCTGCTGGAGTTGTTATGCGGCAGGTTGTGGATCTCTCATTTATCCATTGCGTTAACCAAGCCATATTCTTACAATTGGTTCCTGTAGAGCATGTATTAAGGCATATCAAGACTACTGCTGAATGTTCAGTTTCATGATGTTGCCAATGAATCGTCCACCAGCTATGCCATCAAGAAGGGTGATTGAGGGGGCTGCCCAAGATAACCATTTAGCATGTACTTGGAAGTAGGCTTAGTGATGAGAGATATTTATTTTGGTCATTGTATCACAATTGTTTGAAGTTGTTGTTCTAAAAACGTGTAAACCTTGTTGGTTCGTTTTTATGTTTTGTTGATTCAAGAACTTGTTGTGAGCAAACGTATACACCTAATTCAAAATGGTATCTTGTAAATTGTGACTGACTTCATAGTCTTGGCATTTAACACGTGGTTCACCTTGTGTGGATGGTTTAAGATTTTCATGAAAACCTTGGATTTATAGATTTTGTAAGAACCTTGTAAACTTTGAACGAATAAAAAAAAATGGGTTGAACGGATCATAAGCTTAAATTGAGCTTAACATGTGCAATCCTTGAAATACAATGACTTGAGCTCATGAATCCTACTCATAAACTTGTGTGAATTCAGGTTTTAGATGTTAAAAATCATGCTTGGATTTGAATAGCCGGATAGCTTGAATTTGGGCTCGAAGCGGTAATTTGAACTTTGTGACCTTGATTTCATGTAACCCAATGGATTGTAACTTGTATTCTTCTCTTGAAACGACAAATGAAACTTGTACCACATTGCTTAGTCACGCATTTCTTTTGAGCTTCAACTTGAAAACTTCTTATGAAAGCTCGGTTCAAGATGTTTCATCCAGACTTACCACTTCTAAAAACAAATTTCTATTCCTTGAGGAACCCTCTGAAAATAGCGATATAACTGAGGTTTTGAGAGGTATCGAGGGAAATGGTCAGTGGAGAAGCCAAGATCCTTGAATTAGAATGGTTATGCTTTGGAACGCTTGATTGTTATAAACTATACTGGAAAATACTGCACCTGCATAGACCGGTTAGTCACAATAAACATATAAGAGAAAAAAACCTTAAAGATGCTATGCAAGAAAACGCATAAAGAAAAGGGATCTTAGGTCAAAAATTAGGGTGTGACACATATGGGGTACGTACTATTTTATTTTTCTATAAATACGACTGCAAACACATATATGTTTTCACAACATTGTATACCAAAAGACTGGAGTGTTAACAATTTTGAGCGGAATGGAGTCTAGAATGTATGCATTTCTAAATCAACGTTCTTCGTCGTCGTCATCAGCATCGGAGGAACCCTTTCCAACATTCGATTTAATGAAAAGAAATGCCCTAGTTTTTTTTCAGCAACAAAGTGTCCGATGAAGGTGCTCCTGTGGAATACGCAGACGTTGGAGCATTCGCATAGGGAATTGAACCGCTGGCTAGAAGGAGATATTGCTCAAGGAGAAAAGATTAGAAAGATTGAGAGGTTGGTCGAGGAGGCTGGGAGAAACGGAGTTACTCGTGAATAGAGAAAAGTGGAAAATGATGCTGGTGTTCTTGTGATGATGTCAACACCAAAGAATATAACGTTGATGGTCGTGATATCATAGACGCCTTGGTGCATTATTCTGTCTTATGTCTTTATGTTGTTGTTATTTTCGGAATGTTGTTGTGATATTAAGTTATGTTTGTTTAATTTCTGTCGCTTGCTAATTGTAATCGGTTAAGTATGCTTTAAATGGAATGAAATTTGCTATTGATTTAAAGGGACACAGTTACATATGAAACTATAATCTGTTGCTTGATCTTATGTTAGGACATTTTGTACGATTGTGTCCTGGTTGCCGACACGAACTACATAATCTTACCATCTTGTCTGCGGTATCCATCTCCGTTCAAATGCGCATGCTGTTAGGGCGACCCTTTTTCTTTCTGCGCATCAAGTCATTATGCTAGACAATTTCACCTTCATATTGAGGCCAATAGTCCTCCTTTTCCACCACCTGAAAGCTACATGTGTAGACATTGCATAGACTTATCACTTGGTGCACTGCAGAAAGAAGGTTGGCTGGGTCCTGTCGCGCCTTCGAACATGCTGCTATAACATGAGAGCAAGGCATACGAAATGCCTGAAACTTCCCACAATCACACTAGCTCCTATCCAGTTCAACACGGTAACATCCCCTAGGCCTTCCTTCGTTGTGATCAATCGACTCGGCAACACTGAACCAACCTTTATTACGGTCAAAGATTGTAACCACATGTGTGTTGGCTTTGGCAGCTTCGTCTTTCATGAATTTCATTGAAGTATCACTGTACAGCTGACCCGATTGTAATACTGAACCTCACTTCGTACGTCTGCTATCAAAGAGTACGCGTAGCCTAAAATATGTTGCACTTACCAAGGTAGTTATCGGTAGGTTTCAGATTCCTTTGAAAATAGAATTCATTGATTCAACGAGGTTAGTTGTCATGTGGTCCAATCGCACCCCATTGTCGTATGCCCGTGTCCATTTCTCTTTATCAATGTTATCAATCTATCTTAATGCACCCACGTTTGTTAGTCTGATCTCGTCACGGTAGTATTTGAATGTGGGTTCTGTTAGTGCATATCCTGCGTTCACAACCTTCTTCCGTAGCGTCTTGTCTTTGATTTCACACATGAAATTTTGGGCGATATGTCTTATGCAATAGACGTGGGTCGAGGGAGGATCCAGCCAACCATTATCAAGGTTGTTGTATGCACTCTCTATTGATGGGTGTCTATCAGAGATCAAACATAAGTTAGGTTGGGGAGACACGTAAAAGCGGAGATTTTTAAAGAAAAAACTCCAACCCCCAGCAGTCTCCCCTTCAACTATAGCGAAGGCTATTGGAAAAATGTTGTTGTTCCCGTCCTGTGCCACGACCATGAGTAGGGTGCACTTATATTTCCCGTATAACCATATGTCGTCAATTTGAATTATAAGCTTACAATATGCAAACCCTTTGATGCATGGTTCAAACGCCCAAAAGAGTCTGTGAAAAATTCCATTTCCACCCACGCAGGCATTGTCTCCAATATGGCAACAGTCCCTGGAGAGTAGTGTTTAAGAGCCACTAGGAATTTTGGAAGTTCCTTGTACGACTCCTCCCAATTTCCAAACACCCTTTCAACCGCTTTAGTCCTAGCAATCCAGGCTTTTCGGTATGAAGGAGTGTAATTGTACCTTTGCATCATATGTGCAATTATGGTATTGACCTTCAAAGACGGGTTGTCGCTAGCGACTGACAGAATCTCATCGCAAATCAATCGAGAGCTGAGTTTGCAATGGTTCTGCATCGGATTCGAGATTATAAAAGTGTGGGCTGAACCCATTGACCATATCTTTCAGGAATCGTTTCTCTTACTGAAAGACGTTGTTAATCGGAACGGGCACTCCTCGTTACGATAATAGATTGTATACTGCGTCGGATTTGTTCGATCCATTCTATAATCGGCTGACAACTCCATGTGAAATTGATTGATTGCCTGGACACAATCTTCTTTGGTACGAAACTCGTCACCCTCTTTTAGTTGCCCTTCTGTTGCGTAGTTGGGGTTGTAGAAAATATCCGTTGAGGGTTCATCGCCACCTAAGTCGAGAGTTGTCATTTGCTGAGGTGGGCAATAAACATGGCCGGGTGGAACCCCCTCTTCCTCGTTGTTCACCATCTCGTCAATAGTGAATTCAGCTACTTCTTCTTCTTCGTCAATGACATTGACTTCAGCGTGTTCCTCGTCAGATTCGCAAAAAACTTGAGAAGAATCAAGTTGTTGAGACAGTTGTTGTTGTTGTAACGTAACATGCAACACGTCATCTGAGAAATCAGAATACTCGTGACTGTGAAACATGTTACGCACATCTTCATCGTCTCGAACCTTTAACGAAAAAAATTTGCATTCACCATGCCCGACAAAAAACACTGGATTTTTGTATATTATTTGGCCAACTGGACCACATTGCAGTTTTTTTTATAATCTCGACTTCAGGTGTAAAAAATTAGACCTTCTGTCAATTAAAAATCTCGTAACATCAGTGTTTCTGAAATTGTAACCCGCTATTTCACATTCAAAAACTTCACCGTTAAGATGTGTAGAAATCATATATTGTGGTGTTTGAAACATAGCGAAAATTGTGTTTGGAAAGACTGTTTTACTAATTGATATGATAATACTACAAACGAGCTTTAGTATTAATAACAATTTGGTGAGTTGTATGACAACACTCTGCGGCTCACATGTGACCCTGCATGCCTACAATGACCCTGCAGGCCTACGAGATTCTTACTCTGCATGCAACAGGCTTGACAAAACAACACATTGCTTAACAGTTGCATTCTGCCTAGTGAACTGATTCCCTGCATGCCTACGATAACAGTCTAAACACCATATAATGCATGTCACATGGCCACAGTAACAGTCTGAACACCATATAATGCATTTTTGAAATTTAATGTTGAATATACTTGTTGTTCCGTTACTTGTAATATTATGTTTGACGCTAAAAATATTATGTTTACATTTATTAAGCCAATATTATTATTACACTCTTACTAATTAAAAATATATTAAACCTAAGGTAACGAGTAAGTTTTAATAAAAGACACAACTCAAATTCTTTGACAAGACAACCCATTGCTTAACAACTGCACTCTGCCTAGTGAACTGATTCCCTGTATGCTTACGATGACCCTACCTGTAGGCCTACGAGATTCTTACTCTGCATACATCATGCTTGACAAGACAACACATTGCTTACCATCTGCACTCTGTCTATAGTAACTCTTACTCTGCATGCCTATCAATGACCCTGCATGCCTACGATGACCCTGCCTGCAGGCCTACGAGATTCTTACTCTGCATGCAGCATGCTTGACAAGACAACACATTACTTACTAGCTGCACTCTATCTACAGTAACTCTTACTCTGCATGCCTACCAATGACCCTGCATGCCTACGATAACCCTGCCTGCAGGCCTACGAGTTTCTTACTCTGCATGCAGCATGCTTGACAAGACAACACATTGCTTACTAGCTGCACTCCTCAAATGCATCAAGACACTTGCCCTACATGCATTTACAAATCACATGCATCAAGACACTTGCCCTACATGCATTTATAAGACACATGCATCAAGACACTTGCTCTGCATCCAACTACAGGTCACATGCATCCGTGGAATATAAATAGAGGTTCTTTACCCAACAAAATCTGCTCACACTCAAACTCTCAAACTATCAAAGTCTCAAACTCTCAAACTCTCAAACTCTCAAACTCTCAAAGTCTCAAACTCTCAAATTCTCAGTTTCTCAAACTCTCAAACTCTCAAACTCTCAAAGTCTCAAACTCTCAAACTCTCAAAGTCTCAAACTCTCAAACTATACTCACTCAGTAAACAATGTCTCTACTCACAATGGACAACTCTCACAGAGGCACAATTGAGAACATCGCTGAGTTTGTAAGTTTTTAGTTTTTGTCTACTTTACGATCTTTAGTTCTCCTATAAAACTAACGAAACATTATTTATTTTGCAGGATGCATCAAGGTTTCAATGTTGTGTGCATGATTACATACCACACGACCCCCTCATAGAGGGATACCTTCAATATTGTGGGTTTGGTAATTTATTTAAAATTAAATCATACTCACTCGATACGAAGTTCATTCTAGCGTTGATAGAATGCTGGAGACCAGAGACACATACATTTCACCTACCTTTCGGTGAGTGCACTGTGACTCTTCAAGATGTCTACATGTTGCTCGGCCTACACATCAATGGTAAGGCCGTCAACGACAAAGTTGGTGTTAACGACCAAATTTGCGAAGATTTATTGGGCACCCCTCTTTGTATGGACGCAATTGAGGGAGAACGCGAGGGTCGCCCGAGGGGTCAGGGAATAAATCTTAAATACCTCAGAGAACAATACATCAGTATTGTCTTAAGTGAGGATAGCACCGACTATGAGAAAATAGTCAAAACTCGGTGCTATATTATGATTTTGTTTGGTCATTTTTTATTTCTAGAGGGCACTAGAAATACTGTAAATATTATGTATTTACCATTGCTACAAAACATAAACAAAGTGTGCGAATATAGTTGGGGATCAGCTGTCCTCGCCCATCTTTATAGTGCACTGTGTAAAAATTCCAAAAAATATTCCTGTACTTTTTATGGCTGCGCCTATCTCCTTCAAGCGTGGGGTTGGTCTAGGATGCCAACACTTGCTCCAGTAAACCGGAATCCCTTTACATTCCCGTACGCCAACAAGTAAGTTTCTTTTCAAGACTATTTAGCAACCAAAGTTTCTTTGTAAGTTAATAATTTGTGAGATGCATTTTAGATGCTAACTTATTTGTGTTTCTGCTTTTTTAGGTGGTCTGTTCCAGGGATGAATTATCAGAGATGTCCCAGGAACTCCATAATTATGTACCGGAACCTCATCGACCACGTTGGGCCAGATGATGTAAGTTATCTACCTTTACTTTGTCTAACTTATATGCATAAACTTGTCTATCTTTATCTGACTAAATGTATCTACCTTTATTGTAGTTTGTCTGGATGCCATACGAGGGTCTCGGCCACCAACCTGACGCCAATGATGTTGTTGTATGGATATCAAAAACATCCATCATTAGATTCACTATGGTGGAGATGCACCAAAGTGACCGGGTGAAGCTACAATTTGGGATGCATCAGGATATTCCAGATGCTCCGACATCATTGGGGGAGTGGCATCAGAAACGAGTGGACTCACAGTGGAGTGTCAGTCATTGGAAGGAGTTTGCGAAGGAGATGTTAGACGATGGAACAGATCTAGAAGGGGGGTTGAATAGATCCCAATTAAAAAATCAGTCGGCGCTACCAATAAAAATTGGTTTTAAAAATATTTGATATGCGGAAGTGGCCGTGGAAAAATTACCTTCTATAATGAACCGTTATTAGAAGACCGAATATCCGTCTACCCTATGGAAATGATAATGAGCAAAGAGAATCACCACACTAGTCACACTATCAACTGATTAATATCACTAATTAGTAAGACTAGTTCCAATGCCTTAAAATGCCAACAAATTATATGGACAACACAAGAGAATTTTGGTTTAGACAATTTATCAAACACTTGGTGTGCGTAGCACTCCAAGTGAGTTTTGCCTTGAGTAAGTAGCTCTTAGCTTCCTTGTACAATAAAATATTGTACAGGAGTCAAAAACAATGTTCAACACTTACTCAAACCAATACTAAATTTGATAGAATTGTTTGTACTAAAATTACTCAATTATTAAGCAAAAATGAAAGTTCAGAAAATAAAAGGCACAAAGATTTGTTGAGGAAGTTCCCCCCCACCCCCCGTCCTCGCTTCGGGGTACGTCTTCCCTCAATTCTAACAATAGAATTGAGCTCATATACTATAGATATCACCAGTTGTAGTTGAAATGTTTATACAAGAAAAGACAAGCAAATATACAAACAAACTCTCTTGTTGTTGAAAATGCTCTCGCTTCCTGTTCCTTGATTTGAGTCGAATCAAGTCCTTCGATTGTTGTGGATAGACCTCCGATTACAGCCCTTTTGTTGAACAACCTTGCGTTCTTCAAACCCCAGCCCGATTGATCTCAAACACAAACTAATCGAACCCGAACCTCTCCTTAACAATTCACCGATTGCCGCTACTAGATTGACGGAACCCACCTCTCCTCAATCACCTTCGCTCAGCTGAATGTTTGTCGAGAAGATTCGTACCCAAAACCCCAAAATTCACCGAATCTTGGAGGGCAAAACCCTAAAGGTTTTATTCAAGAAAAACCTACCAAGAAACTCAACCCGAACCGGATTCCCAATCAACGGCTTCGGACCTTATCACTCCAAACAAACCACAATGCACAACAAGAATTATTGTGTGTAATTGTTGTGTTATGAAATGTTGAAGATGAAGATGATGAGAACTAATGGCACCTATTTCACTTTTCTTGTTTATGCAATTGACTCAAATGTTTCAATTGTTGTCTTGAAGAATGAGCAAAAATTATATTTATAGTAAGCCAAACATAACAGACACAACCACTTTTCAAAATAAGTGGAAAGTCTTCAAATTATGCAGAAAACGAAGCGAGCGGTCGACCTTACCAGGACTATGCATCGACGCATAGTCTGCAGTTTTGGACAAACACAAAATATCATCAGTATACGTCGATCATAGGTCAGCGTGCGCCAACCAGTGGAAATTTCACTTTCTAGGCACCTTCTATGAGTCGATCGGAACCCTGGAGTGGTCGACTCAAACCCTGTCATTTTGCAAAAATGCTCATTTTTGTGATTTCGACACTTCTAGACACCACCCATGATCTACCAAATATGTTGGACTCAATATAGCAAGTTAGATTGACATGACATGCACACAAGAGTGATATGAGAGATGTGATATGCATTTGCCTTGTGGTGGTAGAGCCAAAAACCGATTCTTCCATGATTGCGTTTTGACATCATCGAAACATACATATGTATGGTATATGAGGATTTGCCCTCACATACCCCCCCCCTTTTTGATGATGGCAAAACATGCGAAACCAACTTGTGCGATGTGCAATATTAGCAACTTCCCCCTTGCTTAATGCCCTATTCACAATGTCTTTCATTTGCAATTCTACAGTTCTTCATAATATCTACTATTGTCTTGGCTTGGCACACTCTTCTCCCCCTTTGACAACATCAAAAAGAAAGAGAGATAGGTTAAGATATAGATGCTTAAATCAAAGAGATATACAACAGGTAATAACCGACATTAACAAATATCCACACATGATACCACCAATGATCAAGATATGAAAGGATAAGCAAACCATATATAAATAAAACAAAGTACAATAAGAGCTCAAAATGGCATAAAACAATTTAAAGTGCAAAACATTGTAACAAG
Organism: Lathyrus sativus; assembly: GCA_963859935.3. Taxonomy (NCBI): domain Eukaryota; kingdom Viridiplantae; phylum Streptophyta; class Magnoliopsida; order Fabales; family Fabaceae; genus Lathyrus; species Lathyrus sativus. The sequence continues at coordinate 360,767,537 of OZ012738.1, forward strand.
TAGAAACTAGGGAAAATAACAAAACAACATAAATGATAAGATGCAAGCATGCTTCAATAACCTCGTCCCCTCCCATAGAAGTGTGGGTTGCGGTATGGATCTGCCATATCGGTAAATTGCACTACAACGCTATTCAAGTGATTGATGCTGCGGGAGATGGCCTGCTCCTGGATTTCAGTGGATGCATCTAGAGCATCTAACCATGCATTGATACCCGAGGAAAAAGTATTGAACCTTTCAGTATGTGTCTCGAGTTGGTTCTGCATTTGAGCCAACCGCTCATCCTGAGCATTCATAAAAGCACGTTGTTCTAGTTGCATAGACCTCATCATATCGATAATCTCTGAAGATTGTGGCTGCGGGGGAGATGGAGGCGCTTCATAGCCCCATTGTGAGGGCTGATAAAATTGACGCATTATAGTCCACCCGGTGTGTTACCACTAACCCCAACCTTGACCATTTTCATCTTCTGTTGACGTTGTATGTTGAACCCAATCTTCATTTATATGCTCATCAGTCTCCATTTGTTGACGAGTATCTTGTTCCTCTTGTTCTTCATCTTCGTCTTCCTCTTCTTCTGCATCTTCGTCACTTTCCTCCTCACTCTCATCGGATTCTTCTGCATCCCGAGAAGTCGTGGCTTTGACAAATAATTTGTACCGTATTTCATCCTGAGACCAGAAGTAGCCCATCATGGAAAGACTTTTCTGACAAAACTCTTGATCTGAAGTGATTGATCTATATGGAAAATTTGGAAATACAACTTCAGCACCCGTTAGGATCTCTTGAATGAATGAACCATACGCAAGAGCGGTACCACGACCGGAGTCTCGTAGAGAATATATCCTATTGGCAATATAGTAAGGCCAATTTATCTTAATCTTATGCCGCAAAATATATATCAAGTGAACTTCCGCTTGATCTACCCGAGAAAAGCCTCATTTCTTAGGCCGCAAAATGCGAGCCACTATCCACTGTAGAATTCTATCTTGTGGTTTTAATTTGCCGGTGGTGTCGGTTTTTGGAAACACGTCACTTGCTACAATATGAAGCGGATAAGGCTTTTTCACCATAGAATTTAAGGCTGTCTTAAACTCATAGCCTTCCACCAAGAGAGCATCAGTGACCTCATATAGAGGTTTGTCCGAATCAAGAGATAAATCAAAATACTTCTGCCAATCAGCGGGAGTAACACTAACCTTGGTGTTTCCAACCTGAGTATGAAAGTGAGGACCCCGAAATTTGTCGTGAAGGCATGTGTAGAAAATACAGACCAAATCTTCACTATATTTTGCATTGCATTCCCAAAAGTTATTGATTCCTTGAAAATCAAGAAGGTCAATGATACGAGGAAGATGCATACGCTCCGTAGAGAGACGATAGTATGCATGTTGCTTGACAATAGCTCTCTTACTAAAGTTCTTTGTGAAGCTTTCAGTGAATGCTGGGGGCACCAAGGACACGGCGGAAATTGGAATAGAAGCAGATCTGGATGCCCTTGAGGTTCTTTTACCAGTTATGCTTCTTGCAGCCATGGTGATTGGTTTCAAGGAGATGGAAAAAGGGATAAGTGGATGATGATTTGTGAGGGTTTGAGAAGAGTTTGAATGTGGAGATAATGAGAACTTTACCCTTTTTGTGGAAGGAGGAAGGTTTTGGGAAGAGGAGAGGAATAGGTTGTAGGTATGTTATAGTGATGAGTTACAATGCAAAAAGTAATCATATACCATTAATGAGTCATCGAAAATTGAAATAATGAGGATTTTGAACGTTTTTCAAAAAAATTGAATGGTTTGCGAGCGATGCGTCGACGCATACTGTGTTAAAATTGACAAGTTCAAAATCTTAAAGGTATGTGTCGACCATAGGTCGACCTAAGCAGACCCGAGCATAATTTCAATTTTTGAGACCTTTTTGTGAGTCGACCGCACCCTGTTTTGGGTCAACTCATGCAGACAAAATATGCAAATTTTTATATTTATGAACATATAAGCAACAAAGATGCATAAATAACCAGTCACAACAAAATTCAAGCATTCAAATAGACAAGATACATATATTATGACATTTATGAGACATATAACCCAACATACGAAGCAATTTGTATGAACATAAAAATCGAGAGAGAGATAGAGTTAAGGAACGATATCACCTTTATGCCAAGAGTGACTTGATGAATATATGCTTATACTTACAACATCTTCAATTTGTTAGATATCCGATGATCAAAATAGGTATAAACATAGATGAATAGAATATATGCAAGAAATATTACTAAACACGATCCGAAATGTCGAGAATACCAAGTTCTCGTCGGATATGAAAGAAAGGTTCAGTAGCTAGCGGTTTTGTGAATATATCCGCTAGTTGATTTGTAGTGTCAACATGTTCAAAAACAACATCGCCTTTCTCCACATGATCCCGAAGAAAATTGTGTCGAATTTCGATATGCTTAGTGCGTGAATGCAGCATGGGATTCTTGGTAAGATTAATTGCACTAGTATTGTCACAAAATATCGGAATACGCTCAAGTTTGAGGTTAAAATCTAACAATTGTTGCTTAAGCCATAAAACTTGAGCGCAACAACTGCCGGCGGCAACGTATTCTGCTTCGGCGATTGACAAGGCAACAGAAACCTGTTTCTTACTATGCCAACTAACCAAAGAGTTTGAAAATAGGTGACAAGTACCACTAGTACTTTTTCTATCCGATTTGCACCTGGCAAAATCGGAGTCGGAGAATCCAACCAAGGAACAATCGTTTCCTTTGGAATACCATAGCTCATACTTTAGAGTACCCGAAAGGTATCGAAGTATGCGTTTAACAACTTTTAAATGGGATTCCTTAGGAGAGGATTGATATCTAGCGCACATGCAAACACTAAACATAATATCGGGTCTAGAGGCGGTAAGATAAAGAAGTGAACCGATCATACCTCGATATCTTTTTACCTCTACGTCCTTACTGCTTTCATCTCTATTTAGATTTGCACATGTCGGCATCAGTGTGTCAATGGCTTTCGAATTCGCCATGTTAAACCTCTTGAGAAGCTCAAGGCAATACTTTGTTTGACTTACAAACGTTCCTTCTTCAAGCTGTTTGATTTGTAATACAAGAAAGTATGTGAGTTCCCCCATCATACTCATCTCGAATCCCCCCTGCATAAGGTTAGAAAACTCTCTTACGAGATTCATGTTAGTTGATCCGAATATAATGTCATCAACATAAATTTGTACCAAGATTAAGTGTTTTCCTTGACGCTTAATGAAGAGGGTTGTGTCAACTTTGCCTATTGAATACCCTTGATCAAGTAGAAACTTGCTTAGGCGCTCATACCAAGCTTTCAGAGCTTGTTTGAGTCCATACAAGGCTCGTTTTAACTTGTATACATGATCGGGATATTCATGAGACTTAAAGCCCGGAGGTTGCGCAACATAAACTTCTTCATTAATATAACCGTTAAGGAATGCACTTTTTACGTCCATTTGAAATAGCTTAAAGTTTTTCGCACAAGCGAAGGCAAGTAAAAGGTGTATAGCCTCAAGTCGGGAAACCGGCGCATAAGTCTCCTCATAGTCGATGCCTTCCTCTTGGTTATACCCTTGCGCAACTAAACGCGCCTTATTGTGGGTTATTACCCCGCTTTCGTCTAACTTGTTCCTAAACACCCATCGGGTGCCGATTACTCGATGACCTCGCGGAGGAGGGACAAGGTCCCAAACCTCATTTCTCTTGAACTGATTAAGTTCCTCTTGCATAGATAAAAACCAGTGCTCATCGAGTAAGGCATCTTTAGGGTTTTTAGGTTTCATTTGTGAAACGAAAGCGAAGTGATAACATAAATTACTTATCTTAGACCGAGTCGTAACTCCTTTTGAGATATCACCGAGGATGTTGTTGATTAGATGGTCTTTGGAAGACTTCCAAGCTGGAGGGAGATCATCTTTTGTAGATGGATGAACTTCCTCGGTTACCTCATGGCAGTCATTTTTCTCCTTCTCAACTTTGGCTTGGTTGGGATGATCAATTCCCGGCTCGGCACCTTTGAGTATGTCTTCCGTAAATGTACCTGCACCATGAACAACACTTCCTTTTCCAACGTCTCTTGGATAAGATTCATCAAAAGTTATGTGTAGAGACTCTTCAACAGTAAGTAATCTCTTATTATAAATTCTATAAGCTTTACTTGACTGAGAGTATACGAGGAAGATACCTTCGTCAGCCTTGGAATCAAACTTGCCTAAGTTTTCCTTTCCATTATTCAACACAAAACACTTGCAACCGAAGACATGTAGGTGAGATACATTTGGCTTGCGCCCTTTTAAAAGTTCATACGGTGTTTTGTTTAAGATGGGGCGGATGAGCACCCTATTTAAAACATAACATGCCGTACTTATGGCGTCGACCCAAAAATATTTAGGTTTCATTGATCATTGTTCTTCCCAATTCTTCTAAAATACGATTTTTGCGCTCCACAACCCCATTTTGTTGAGGAGTACGTGGAGCGGAGAAGTTGTGATCAATTCTGTATTTACTGCAATACTCTTCAAACAAATAGTTTTCAAACTCACCTCCATGGTCACTCCTAATTGCTACAATATTTGTGTTCAATTTATTTTGGGAAAGCTTAGCAAATCTTTCAAAGGCGGCGAATGTATCTCTCTTGCTAGCCAAGAAGATAGTCCAACAGAATCTAGAAAAATCATCAACTATTACAAAACCGTAATAGTTACCACCTAGGATTTTAATTCTAGATGACCCGAATAAATCCATATGGAGAAGCTCGAGAGGTCTCATAGTTGAAACAATATTTTTGGATTTAAAAGAGATCCTCGTTTGCTTTCCCATTTGGCAAGCATCACAAAGGTGATCCTTGGTGAAATTTATTTTGGGAAGACCTAGGACTAGATCATTGGAAACTACCTTGTTAAGCAATTCAAAGTTGACATGTGCTATACGTCTATGCCATAACCATGAGTCCTCACTCATTGTCATGAGACATTTGTCACTTGTCAAAGATACTTCATTCAAGTCTAGCATATATATATATTGTTTATTCTTAGGCCATTAAACACACTCTTCATTTCATCATTATGCACAATTTCGCGACATTATTTTGAAAATGATACATTGTATCCTTTGTCTCATAATTGGCTAATGCTAATGAGATTATGTTTAAGACCCCCGACAAGCAATACATCAGATATAGTAGTGGAAGAAGGGTTACCTACACTACCTTTACCAAGTATTGCACCGCGATTGTTATCTCCATTAGTTACATACCCCTTCTTTGCCACAAAGTCGATGAAGAGAGATATGTCTCCTGTCATGTGTCTTGAGCAGCTACTATTAAGAACCCGTCTTCTCTCGGTGGTCTCAAGACGTTGTACCTATAAAAAACAATTTACAAGAGGAGGTACCAATGGCTTATTGGGTCCTAAGTTGTGAGTGACAAAACGGTTACATTTAGGCAACCATTGATAAATACCTTTAGGATCTAGAAATCTCCTAAACCGACATTTAGCAATGGAATGACCTTTCTTGCAAAAATATAAACAAGAAAAATTAACTTTTGAATTGCCTTTGCTATCTTGGTCTCTTATAACATATTTGTATTTTTGATATGGATTCATCATACTTTTTCTAAAATCAGATTTATCGATAGCAAAAGTAATTTTGGGCTTAAGAGCCTTGTTAAGTTTGGCATTTAGGGTTCTCACTTCATTTTGCCAAATGTAACAAGTGTCACACCCAAAGTTAATTATTCTACTCCTTAGATCCTCACAGCCTGCTTTAGTACTTTCCACTATGGAAGCTTTAAGTGTCTCGAGTTTTCTTTTGGACTCATGGATCTTTTGCTCTAAGTGAACAAAACTTTTATTATTTGAGGCAAGCCTTTTAAAGGCTTCTTTTGCTTCACAATGCAAAGTATTAAATGCAGTTTGTAATTCAAAATGAGACATGTTAGAGGAATTTTCATATTTAGCATGTCATACCTGTTTTTTCTTGTTCTTTTGGTGAGCGGAAAGACATAAATTTACATATTCATCTTCATCACTTGAGCTTTCGTCCTCGGAGGAATCACTATCGCTTTCCCAAGCTATATATGCTCTCCTCGGCTTTGATTGCTTCTTATGTGATCTATTTGATTCCTTTTCTTTGCCCTTTTTATTCAATGGACAATCAGGTTCGTTAGCCATTTTCTACAAAGTTATACTTGAAGCACGAAGTGAACCGGTGCTCCTGATACCACTTGTTAGACGATGGCACGGATCTAGAAGGGGGGTTGAATAGATCCCAATTAAAAAATCAGTCGGCGCTACCAATAAAAATTGGTTTTAAAAATATTTGATATGCGGAAGCGACCGTGGAAAAATTACCGTCTATAATGAACCGTTATTAGAAGACCGGATATCCGTCTACCCTATGGAAATGATAATGAGCAAAGAGAATCACCACACTAGTCACACTATCAATTGATTAATATCACTAATTAGTAAGACTAGTTCCAATGCCTCAAAATGCCAACAAATTATATGGATAACACAAGAGAATTTTGGTTTAGACAATTTATCAAACACTTGGCGTGCGTAGCGCTCCAAGTGAGTTTTGCCTTGAGTAAGTAGCTCTTAGCTTCCTTGTACAATAAAATAGTCTACTAGAGTAAAAAACAATGTTCAACACTTACTCAAACCAATACTAAATTTGATAGAATTGTTTATACTAAAATTACTCAATTATTAAGCAAAAATGAAAGTGCAGATAATAAAAGGCACAAAGAATTGTTGAGGAAGTTCCACACCCCCCCCCCCCCCCCGTCCTCGCTTCGGGGTATGTCTGCCCTTAATTCTAATAATAGAATTGAGCTCATATACTGTAGATATCTGATGCGTGTTTTTCGCAAGTGTACGAATCACGTCAAAGTAATATAAAAGATTATCGAATCCACAGAGACCAAGTGTCAATCTATCGTACCTGTTGTTATGGTGTTTATCTAAGGCAACTATTTTTAAGGGTTTTAGTAAGGGTGCAATGGTAAATAAAATTATAATTTTAAATAATAAATAAAAGACAGGCTCGAATGTAATTCACGTAATCAATGATAATCCAGTACTTGTTAATGGAACTACTTATGGGCAATGTTTTCTCTTTTGAAAGGAACTAATTTAACAGGAACTGTCGCTTTCGCGTATTCAGAACCGAGTTGTACTCTCTAATCAACCCCTCCTATTGTCACGGATAAAAAGGTGCGTACTGCGTTAGAGTAGTAAACCTATTTTTAAGAAATGTAGTTTCTTAACAAAGTTGAAAAGTATTTTAACCTGGACTTCTTAGCAAAAAGAGGTTCTTATGAACCAGACTCTAAATCTCATAACGCGTCCGAAAATCGTTTTAAAATCTCTTTTCTTTTTAATCTAAAAACTCCTAATGAACTATACAAAGCGCTTTTGGCTGTTTTTGAAATAGTTAAAAACAATTACTTGAATTGAAAGATAAAATAGCCCTTAGGTGTTTCCACGAACAATTATACTGATTACTGGTTTAATTACGATCCTTACATTCTAACCTTTATGGGATTAGTTAGACATGATAAAGTAAATAATCTTTTTATAGTTTTTTATATAAGTAATTTAAAGCGAGTGCGGGAAGTAAACAAAGTAAATGTGCGAGTGCGGGAAGTAAACAAAGTAAATGTGCGAGTGCGGGAAATAAACAACGTAAATGTGCGAGTGCGGGAAATAAACAACGTAAATGTGCGAGTGCGGGAAATAAACAAAGTAAAGTGCGAGAAAATAAATACTAACTGGAATTAAAATGGCGGCAGGATTAACTTCCTCCAGAGTGCTCCAAAACTCGAACCACAGACAGATTACAGACTCGATCACTCGATTGCAGAGGCACCCCGATGTGGAATGGCAACTGCTTTATAACTGATATATGCCTAGAGAATTCTAATTCTGGATGAAGAAAAACGAAAATCTAAGGTCCTATTTATAGGAGAAACTGAAAGCGCGAAATGACCGGGACGCCCCTCCACTAAAAAGTGGAGGTTATGGATTTTTGCCTTGTGGCGCCCGCCACAAGGTCATGGCGCCCGCCATGGTCCCTACAGGGGATGATGGAGTGGGGATCGTGGGTCTTGGAGGTTGAGGAGTGGTCTTGAGACGTGGCCACGTCATGGCTAACCCCATGGCGCCCGCCACAGTGGGTGCCGTAAGTGCAAAATGCTGAATTTCTAGGTTTTCGTCCGTTTTCACTCCTTTTTCGCTCCTTTTCCCGATTCAAGCTCCGATTATTATAAAAACCTGAAAACATAAGAAAACAAAGCAATAACAAAGCAAAACAACAATAAAAGCTAAGAATGCATGCGAAATCGGAGTCAGAAATACGGTGAATTTTAGTGTGATCAAATTCTCCCACACTTAAACCTTTGCTTGTCCTCAAGCAAACATTAAAGCTTAAGAAAATATGGTGTCAACACTTGTCTTTGGGCTAAAGGGATTCTAAGTTCAAGTCAGGATGCAGTGACAGATACTAACTAAGTGAACCAAGGGTACCATAGTAACACAAACACAAACTTCAATCCTATATTAACCACTCCATGTCATCCCACGATACCTAGGCCTATCTTCTCATCTTTTTGTGTCCTTTTCATTCAGGCGCAATCACATTAAGCCCGTTATCCGTACATGCTTCATAGTAGAGTGACCGGTTAGTGATTCTGATCCATAACATAAGGTTTCTGGCACATAAGCATGTGTAAACCTGTTTTTATTTCGCCTAAATGTAGCTGCGGGGGATCGGATCGTAATCCGCCCTACCAAGTTCAGTGCCAGATACCTCTGAACCAACTAACAATAGGTGACTTGCAATTTTTTTTCTTTTTGTGGCAAAAAATTTTTTTTCTTCTCTTTTTTTCGGTTTAAATGACTTTGTGAGGGTCACCTATACCAGAGTTTGCCTTTTTTTCTTTTTTTTTATTAGCACTGGATCATTCACTTATATTCATCGGCCCCCTACGTAGAGTATGCTTAGGCCGGAGCTGACTGCTAAAATAAACTACTTAGGACAATTTTTTAAATGATAGTAAAGGCCATGGTGGTGGGGTTTAGGAGTGATTCCTATATTCAAGAGGTCTATGGTGCTAAAATGGTTCTGATGTTTCAAAAAGTTGACCTAAGTCACCACATCCTAATCTAAACCTGTCTCAAAGCCCAAAAAACATGTGAAACAACATTGTTTTCTTTTTAAAAATTTTCTGGTAAGGCTAAGGAAATGGGAAAAAATGAAGATGAACTAAAAAGACACTATACTGGTGACTCGTCAGACTCATGCATTATCTAAGAAAAATAAATTACTGAAAAGGGAAATAACTGAAAGGAAATTAACTAAAAAGGGAAATAACGGAAAGCAATAAAATCCCCTCCCACACTTAAATCGAACATTGTCCCCAATGTTTCGAAATAAGATAAGGGGGGTAACCTGGAAAAAGACTACTGAGGAGGGGCACTGGTGCCTTCGCCGTCCTGATGTGATGGTCTGGAACGACGGGATCTACTACGATGCTGGTCCCTCCGGTCGAGTCGTGCTGATAAAGCAGCCTGAGCACTCCGGACCTCTCGAAGGTTACCCAAGATGGAACCCTGAGTAGCCTCTACAAGCTGGTAGTGTCGGCTGTTGAACTCTCTCTGACGGTTCTGCTCTAATGAAATGGCGTTCAAGGTACGGCAAACGTTGCTATAGGAACGATCCGAAACCAATCGCGATTGTTGCATGAAGCTCATATTGTCCGTCAGCTGTTGTGAAATAGTAGAGAGAAGGCCATCACGCCTTTCTTCTCTAGCTGTCATATCACGCCACATCTCCTCGGTGACAAAGAATCCAGGAGCAGTACCTGCAATAGGGTTAGAGGAAGATGGTGCAGTGTGTGACTGTGAAGGACGATGGGGGGACATGTGAGGGATGGGAGACTGCTCTCTCCGATCATACTCATCATCAGTGTCATGTGCCTCCCCATCGGGAATATTAGGAGGAAGTGGACCCAAAACACGTGGAGCATTAAGATCATAGGTCCAGTTCCTTTCATCACGTACATCAGTACGTCTACTGCATGGTAAAGCAACAGATGGGATAGCTACCCCATGAACCATCAACTCATAACCACCTTCTCTCCTTGTTCGGCACAATTTCATGTCTTTCAGAAATTTTAAATTAATTGTGCGAGGAGGTAGTGGTTCAAGTGTAGCTATCTCATCATTCAGGCCAAGAGCCCGAGCAATAGACGTAACAAGCCCTCCAAAAACAATCGGTCCTGTTTTATTAGTAAATAAAGTCATGTGGGCAAGCATAAACGGGACCGGATTGATGTGGGTTCTAGTGAGGCATCCTTGCAAAAATAGGAGTTCACGAGCATTAACCTTGTTTGGACTTTCCCGGCCAAAAATAGTGCATGCCAAAAGAAGTCTAAAAACTCTTATGGCCGGGTTGTGAATGGTCGACGCAAGTATCCCTTCAAAAGAATTAATTGAAGTACTTGAAAGCCTTAGCCAGAAGGTAAATACCTCGGCCGACCATTCAGCATCCAAAGGTGCCTCACAAATCGAATCTTCCCTATGAGGGATTCCTAACGAATCTGCTAGCTCATTGGTACTGAATTCATATTCAATTCCAAACAGTCTAAAAATAACAGTACCGACAGTGCTAGCAGTGTCAGGACTGACAGTGTATATCAAAGAACTCAAAAACTCAGTTGTCAGCCTCTCATAGGTAGGTTCCTGATTAATGAAAATATTATGCAAGCCTAGAAATTCTAATAAATTAAAAACACTATGATAAATACCCAAAGCATACAGACAGTTATCGTCGACGTACCTAGTCGAGAGGATTTCTCGACTTTGAAGCCTCTGAATAATTTTCCGTTGCCTTTCGCCCGGTCTTCCATCACGAAGAATAAATCCGTTGAACTCCATTGTTGAAAAGCTCCTTAGGTAGTGAAAATAGTAGAAAAGTGGTTTATGAGGGGAATGATAAAGTTTTGATTTTTTTGGTTTTTGATGGATGAAAATGGAAATGGATGTTGGATATGTTTTATGGATGGAGGGTATTTTGGAAATGGGGGAGCTTTAATGGGGTTCAAGGAGGATTTGGAAGGTTGGAAAAATGGGTTTTTGGTGAAGAAAGGGATGAAAATGGTGGAAATGGGGATTGAATCCCGTATTTGTTTTGTTGATACGGTGTGGCGCCCGCCACAGGGCCTATGGCGCCCGCCACAAGGCCAATTCCTGGGCCTTGTGGTTTTGGATCCTCCTTTGGGCCTTCCTTGCACCTTTGTCTTCCGGGGGGTCTGAATAGCGTTTTCTTCTTCTTTTCAAGGCATTGGCTTGCATATTTTTGTCTTATATATTTTTTTTCTTTGCACGACAAAAATAAAATAATTAAAAATCAAAAAAGAAAAAGAAAAATAAAAATTAGTGCATAATATGTATATATATAAGGAATTCAAAGTGCATGAAAATATAAAAGCTGCAATAAAGTAAAATATGTCTGGAAATGCGATAAATAAAAGGAAGTTAAATACTAGGGTAGTGCTGTCAGGGTGGAATGAGTCATGTGGTAGGTTTCTTATCCTGGCTTGATCCACGAATCTCAGCTATCTCCCTCCGAAGCTCGTCGATCGCCTGATGTAGAGCATCGGACTCTGAGGCATGAGTGAGATCAGAAACCTGCATCTGTAACTCTAAGTCTGCCACTTCCTGCTTGAGCAGGGCAGTCTCCTTGCGGAGCTCATAAATCTGTGTTTGTAGGTCAGGTGGCTGCAGAGACATATTGTTAGACATAACAGTGATTCGGGGAGTAAGAGGTGTAGGAGTGTACTCAGCGGCGGGAGGCGATTTCGGCTCTTCGACAGTCTCTCCATAACCCTCTAGAGCATAACTCCAATTGGCAGGATCATGGACACTGGTCATCAGCGGATCTGGTAATGTAAAGTAGTGTATCGCTTCACCGTCGATCAGCAATCTAAACATGTTGGGCTCAAAAGAAGCCCTCCTCATCAGTCCTCTATCAAGACAAAAATCAATATCCAGGGTGGTGTAGCAGCAGAAGGTCCTGAGGTGCAATAGCTTGCGAGACAAACCCAATGCAGTAGCAATCTGTGTAACAATCCCACCGACATGGATGATTCCTACTGATGATCTGGCAACACTAGCAAGGCCCTTCAGTAGAAAGTTGCCACAAGCAACAGGGCGAGACTGAGTCGCACAAAACAGTAGGAAAATCTCCTCTTCACTTAGCAGTGTCTCTGTATCTGGAAAACCTAGGAAAGAATGTGCTAGAATCATCTGGAAGTACCTCAATGCAGGGTTGTGGATTACCTGAGAAAACTGGGTAGAAGGATCTTGGCTCCCTCCGCCTGATATTTTAGTCCAAAACTTTTCCACTTCTCTGCTCATAAAATACCCCATCGGAGTCTCTGGAATAGCATCAGGAGTAGTCTGGAAACCTAGTAAATCACCAAACCCTTTGTGAGAGAATGAGTAGTCAATCCCGAACAACCTGAAAACAGCGAGTCCATCGGGTCCAGCCCAAGGGTCATGATGAAACGAGCTGAGGAACTCAAGAGTCAGGTTCCTATAAGTGTCGTTCCTGTGGTCAAACTGGTCCCACTGGAGTTGATGGCATAAAAATCTGACGCTTGGCTCTATCCCCAAGGCATCCATGCAGTCATGGTCAGGGTACCTGGTAGGAGCCATAGGGCGTCTCATGTGAACATAGTAACGCTCTCTCTGTGCATCATCTCTAAAGGCCACGTGCATGTCATCAGGGTTCTGCATTCTGTACAAGGTTAGCAAACAAGTCCTGAAAGCACATAAAACATTCAATCGTTGGTCCTGACATAATAATAAAATAAACAAATTAAAATAAAGTAAAAATAAAAAGTACAAAAATAAGAAAACCATGGGTTGCCTCCCATGCAGCGCTTGTTTAACGTCATTAGCTCGACGACCGATATTTAAACATCATTGGAAGGATATGGTGGATCACTCAGAGTATGACAGGTGTATGTTGTTGGAATGTCACCTCCTTCGTAGGGCTTCAACCTCTGTCCATTGACTATGAACGATTTACATGTTTGGTTCTTGATTTCAATAGCACCGGATCTCAGGATCTTAGATACTTCGAAAGGGCCAGTCCATCTCGAACGGAGTTTACCTGGAAATAGTCGTAACCTAGAATCGAACAGGAGAACAAGATCGCCTATTTTGAAGTCTCTTCTTATGATTCTTTTGTCATGCCAAGCTTTTGTTCTTTCTTTGTATATGATGGCATTTTCGTAGGCAGATTGTCTGAGCTCTTCTAATTTGTGGATATCAAGGATACGTTTCTCACCAGCTGTCAAGTAATCCAAATTCAAAGTTTTGATGGCCCAATAGGCCTTATGCTCCAACTCAAATGGTAAGTGACATGATTTTCCATAGACCAGTTGATAAGGGGTTGTTCCTATAGGAGTTTTGAAAGCGGTTCTATAGGCCCATAATGCTTCTTGAAGTTTCTGCGACCAATCTTTTCTAGATATAGAGACAGTCTTCTCGAGGATTTGTTTTATCTCCCTATTAGATACTTCCACTTGTCCATTGGTCTGTGGGTGGTATGGTGTTGCTACTCTATGCTTAACTCCATACTTGCTTAAAAGTTTATCAAATATTCTCGATATGAAGTGTGATCCTCCATCACTTATGACTAAACGGGGTGTTCCAAACCTGGGAAATATATAATTCTTGAATAATTTGATGACCACTCTGGTGTCGTTTGTGGGTGCGGCGATAGCTTCAATCCATTTAGACACGTAGTCAACAGCTACTAATATGTACTGATTTCCAAAAGATGGTGGGAACGGTCCCATAAAGTCCATACCCCATACGTCGAAGAGTTCTACTTCTTGGATATTTCTTAACGGCATTTCATTACGTCTTGAAATATTTCCTGTGCGTTGGCATCTGTCACACTTGACAATGAAAGCATGGACATCACGCCACATAGTAGGCCAGAATAGGCCAGCTTGAAGAATCTTGGCGTAGGTCTTAGATGTGCTTGCATGTCCACCATAGGGTGCAGAGTGACAATGCTCAATTATATTATTTACCTCTTCTTCTGGAACACAACGGCGGAAAATGCCATCTTTACCTCTCTTGAAAAGAAATGGATCGTCCCAATAGAAGTTTCTCACATCACTATAGAACTTTTTCTTCCGGTGGTAGTTTAGATCAGGGGGTATGATGTCAGCGGCTAGGTAATTAACAAAATCTGCATACCAAGGTACATTGCTTATAGCTAAGGATTTATGAAATTGCTCATGAGGGTCTGGGTTATCATCTTCAATGGTTTCTAGTTGGGCTATCAGTCTATCGTAGGCAAAATCGTCATTTATGGGTACTGGATCAGGTTTCAGGTATTCTAGCCTAGATAGGTGATCAGCTACCACATTATCAGTGCCTTTCTTGTCACGGATATCTAAATCAAACTCTTGTAATAATAGAATCCATCGAAGTAACCTAGGCTTGGCATCCTTTTTGCTTAGTAAGTAACGAATGGCAGCATGGTCGGTGTAAACTATAATCTTGGCTCCTACTAGATAAGATCTAAATTTGTCTATTGCAAAAACTACAGCTAGGAGCTCTTTTTCGGTTGTTGCGTAGTTGAGCTGTGCAGCGTCTAGGGTTCTACTGGCATAATAAATCACATGTAACTTCTTATCTTTTCTCTGACCTAGAACGGCTCCAACAGCATAATCACTGGCGTCACACATTATCTCAAACGGTTCCGACCAATCAGGGGGTTTCATTATAGGTGCTGAAATCAGAGCTTGCTTCAGAAGATTAAATGCTTCAGTACATTTTTCATCGAAGATGAACTCAGCATCTTTCATTAAAAGACCAGTTAAGGGCTTTGTTATTTTGGAGAAATCCTTGATAAAACGTCGGTAAAATCCGGCATGTCCAAGAAAACTTCTTATCTCCCTGATAGTCTTCGGCGGTTTTAGATTCTCTATGACTTCTATTTTTGCTTTATCTACCTCTATACCTTTTTCGGAAACTATATGTCCTAAAACAATCCCTTCGGTGACCATGAAATGACATTTTTCCCAATTCAGCACAAGGTTTACCTCCACACATCTCTCCAGGATTTTCTCAAGGTTGACAAGACAATTTTTGAAATCTGACCCACAAACTGAGAAATCGTCCATAAATACTTCCATGATTCCATCCAAATAATCAGCAAAGATAGACATCATGCAGCGTTGGAAAGTTGCAGGAGCATTACAAAGTCCAAAAGGCATTCTTCTATAGGCAAAGGTTCCAACTGGGCATGTAAAGGTAGTTTTTTCTTGATCTTCGGGGTGAATAGGTATTTGGAAGAATCCTGAATATCCATCTAAATAACAAAAGTAAGAGTGTCTGGCTAGGCGCTCCAACATTTGGTCTATGAATGGTAATGGGAAATGGTCCTTCCTAGTTGCTTTATTTAATTTTCTATAATCTATGCACATACGCCAACCTCCATCAGTTCTTTTTGCTACAGGTTCGCCCTTCTCGTTTTGCACGACTGTGATGCCTCCCTTTTTAGGTACTACATGCACAGGACTCACCCATTTACTATCCGAGATCTGATATATTATACCTGCCTCTAGTAACTTAAGAACTTCAGTCTTAACTACAGTACTCATTATAGGATTTATTCTACGTTGGTGTTCTCTGGAAGGTTTTGAATCTTCTTCAAGCAAAATCCGATGCATGCATACGGATGGGCTTATTCCTTTTAGATCAGAGATCTTATATCCTAAGGCTGAGGGGTACCTACGTAAAACTTCTAATAATTGATCGGTTTCTTCTTGGTTTAAGGTAGCACTGACTATAACTGGACGGTTCATATCTTCATCAAGAAATTCATATCTCAGGTTTTTAGGCAGTTCCTTAAGTTTTACGGTCGGTTTTATAGGGCAAGGCATAGGATCTGGGGTTAGAGATAAACATTCGTGAAGGTTATCATCAATGTAGGGTGTTTTATAATTGTCATCTTCCAAAATAAGGGTTGATGGCAATTTTATAGATTCAGTTTCTTCTTCTTGTTCTAATTCCCTAATACATTCTTCGATGATATCTAAGGCATAACAAGAATCTCCTATCACAGGTGCCATAAGAAATTTTGACAATATAAATTCTATCTTCTGGCCACCTACCTCAAAAGTTAGTTTTCCCTTTTTAACATCTATTACGGCTCCAGCAGTCGATAAGAACGGTCTACCTAGGAGGATTGGTATGTCGTCATCTTCTTTAATGTCCATGACAACAAAATCAGTAGGTATAAACAGCTGACCTATCCTAACAGGGACGTCTTCAAGTATGCCTATAGGGTATTTAACGGATCTATCGGCTAATTGAAGTGATATCTTAGTAGGTTGTAATTCTCCTAAGTTTAATCTCTCACAAACTGCTAAAGGCATTAAGCTCACACTAGCTCCTAAGTCTAGAAAAGCTTTTTCGATGACATGATTCCCCAAAACACAAGGAATGGAAAAATTTCCGGGATCTTTATCTTTCTTTGCTAACCTATTTTCGGAAATAGAATTACATTCCACGGGTTTCGGATCTTCGAGTCTACGTTTATTTGTAAGTATGTCTTTGAGAAACTTAGCATAAGAAGGTATTTGGGTGATGGCTTCTGTAAAGGGGATTTCTACGTGAAGTTTTTCTATAACCTTAACGAATTTTTGATATTGATTATCGATTTGGGTTTTCTTTAATCTTTGAGGGTAAGGTATTGGTGGTTTGTATGGCGGTGGCGGTACATAGGTTTTATTTTTAGGTTCTTCTCCTTTTTCTTGACTTTCCGGGGTTTCAGGCTTCTCTGGTTCCTTTTCCTCATTCCTCTCAGAAGTTTCGGGCTCACTTAATCTAGGGTTTAAAGGTTCCTTATAAGCGGTTCCACTCCGTAGAGTAATGGCATTAACTTGCCCTTTCGGGTTTTGTTGAGGTTGTCCAGGGAACTGTCCTCCAGGTGTAGTCTGTGGGGCTTGGTTTAACGCTACCTGAGAGATCTGGGTTTCAAGCATCTTATTATGAGTAATAATTTGATCAACCTTGGTTCCTAACTTGGTAATTAGTTCGTTAACATGGACGTTATGGTTCATGAACTCTTTGTTTTGTTGTTTTTGAGCAACGATAAAATCTTTTACAACTTCCTCAAAGCTCGGGCTAGGTGGTACAGGTTGCATAGGTTGATTTGTTCTAGGGGCTTGGTAACCTTGTTGTCTCGGAGGTACGGTATTTTGGATAGGGTTATTATTTTTGTAGGAGAAGTTTGGGTGATTCCTCCATCCAGGGTTATATGTGTTTGAAAATGGGTTCCCTTGGGTATAGTTCACTTGCTCAGTGTTGGTTTCATTCAACAGATTGCATTCGGCGGATTGGTGTCCTTGCGTTCCACATATCTCACAATTCGGCGAAACTGCGGCTACAGTATTCGGAGTTGTGCACATATGTTCGACTCTAAGGGCCAACGCGTCCATTTTAGCCTGCATCATGTCTATAGAGCTTAGCTCATGTATTCCTCCTTGGGCTTCCTTCTTTTCCACTGTCGCTCGTTCTACTCCCCATGATTGATGGTTTTGGGCCATATCCTCGATAAGGGCACTAGCTTCAGGGTAAGGTTTGTTCATCAGTGCGCCACCAGCGGCAGCGTCGATGGTCATTTTAGTGTTATAAAGAAGTCCATTATAGAAGGTTTGGATGATTAGCCAATTCTCTAGGCCATGGTGTGGGCATGCTCTTAATAGTTCTTTATATCTCTCCCAGGCTTCGAACAACGACTCTCCTTGGTGTTGGGTAAATCTAGTTATTAGGTTTCTAAGAAGAGCGGTCTTACTTGGGGGAAAATATCTAGCAAGGAAAACTTTTCTAAGGTCATCCCAAGTTGTTATTGAATTGGGTGGAAGGGAATCTAACCATGATAGAGCTTTATCTCTGAGGGAAAAGGGAAATAATCTTAAGCGTATTGCCTCAGGAGAAGCTCCATTGGTCTTAAAGGTGTCTGCTAACTGAAGAAAGTTTTTTAAATGTTGGTTTGGGTTATCAGTAGCGAGACCTGCGAATTGTCTCTGTTGCACTAATTGCAGCAGGGATGGTTTAAGTTCAAAATTATTGGCTGGGATAGCGGGGTTTACTATACTGGAACTAGGTTCCTCGTTTGATGGTTGGGCGAAGTCCTTAAGAGGTCTTCGGTTTTGATCTTCGGCCATATCTCTCCTATTCCTATGGAAAAATAAACGTGCGCGAGCGTAACGTTCAGGTTCAGCTAGAGGGTCTACTAAACTTCCGGCACTGCGAGTCTTTCGCATTGACCGGTGGGTAACAACCTTAGTTTAAACGGTATAACTACAGGGTAATGAAATTTGACGATATTGGTCCCCGGCAACGGCGCCAAAAACTTGATGCGTGTTTTTCGCAAGTGTACGAATCACGTCAAAGTAATATAAAAGATTATCGAATCCACAGAGACCAAGTGTCAATCTATCGTACCTGTTGTTATGGTGTTTATCTAAGGCAACTATTTTTAAGGGTTTTAGTAAGGGTGCAATGGTAAATAAAATTATAATTTTAAATAATAAATAAAAGACAGGCTCGAATGTAATTCACGTAATCAATGATAATCCAGTACTTGTTAATGGAACTACTTATGGGCAATGTTTTCTCTTTTGAAAGGAACTAATTTAACAGGAACTGTCGCTTTCGCGTATTCAGAACCGAGTTGTACTCTCTAATCAACCCCTCCTATTGTCACGGATAAAAAGGTGCGTACTGCGTTAGAGTAGTAAACCTATTTTTAAGAAATGTAGTTTCTTAACAAAGTTGAAAAGTATTTTAACCTGGACTTCTTAGCAAAAAGAGGTTCTTATGAACCAGACTCTAAATCTCATAACGCGTCCGAAAATCGTTTTAAAATCTCTTTTCTTTTTAATCTAAAAACTCCTAATGAACTATACAAAGCGCTTTTGGCTGTTTTTGAAATAGTTAAAAACAATTACTTGAATTGAAAGATAAAATAGCCCTTAGGTGTTTCCACGAACAATTGTACTGATTACTGGTTTAATTACGATCCTTACATTCTAACCTTTATGGGATTAGTTAGACATGATAAAGTAAATAATCTTTTTATAGTTTTTTATATAAGTAATTTAAAGCGAGTGCGGGAAGTAAACAAAGTAAATGTGCGAGTGCGGGAAGTAAACAAAGTAAATGTGCGAGTGCGGGAAATAAACTACGTAAATGTGCGAGTGCGGGAAATAAACAACGTAAATGTGCGAGTGCGGGAAATAAACAAAGTAAAGTGCGAGAAAATAAATACTAACTGGAATTAAAATGGCGGCAGGATTAACTTCCTCCAGAGTGCTCCAAAACTCGAACCACAGACAGATTACAGACTCGATCACTCGATTGCAGAGGCACCCCGATGTGGAATGGCAACTGCTTTATAACTGATATATGCCTAGAGAATTCTAATTCTGGATGAAGAAAAACGAAAATCTAAGGTCCTATTTATAGGAGAAACTGAAAGCGCGAAATGACCGGGACGCCCCTCCACTAAAAAGTGGAGGTTATGGATTTTTGCCTTGTGGCGCCCGCCACAAGGTCATGGCGCCCGCCATGGTCCCTACAGGGGATGATGGAGTGGGGATCGTGGGTCTTGGAGGTTTAGGAGTGGTCTTGAGACGTGGCCACGTCATGGCTAACCCCATGGCGCCCGCCACAGTGGGTGCCGTAAGTGCAAAATGCTGAATTTCTAGGTTTTCGTCCGTTTTCACTCCTTTTTCGCTCCTTTTCCCGATTCAAGCTCCGATTATTATAAAAACCTGAAAACATAAGAAAACAAAGCAATAACAAAGCAAAACAACAATAAAAGCTAAGAATGCATGCGAAATCGGAGTCAGAAATACGGTGAATTTTAGTGTGATCAATATCACGTGTTGTAGTTGAAACGTTTATACAAGAAAAGACAAGCAAATATACAAACAAACTCTCTTGTTGTTGAAAATAATCTCTCTTCCTGTTCCTTGATTCGAGTCGAATCAAGTCCTTTGATTGTTGTGGATAGACCTCCGATTACAGCCCCTTTGTTGAACAACCTTGCGTTCTTCAAACCCCAGCCTGAATGATCTCAAACACAAACTAATAGAACCCGAACTTCTCCTTAATAATTCACTGATTGCCGCTACTAGATTGACGGAACCCACGACTCCTCAATCACCTTCGCTCAGCTGAATGTTTGTTGAGAAGATTCGTACAAAAAACCTCTAAATTCATCGAATCTTGGAGGATAAAACCCTCAACATTTTATTCAAGAAAAACCTGCCAAGAAACTCAACCCGAACCGGATTCCCAATCAACGGATTTGGATCTTATCACTCCAAACAAACCACAATGCACAACAAGAATTGTTGTGTGTAATTGTTGTGTTATGAAATGTTGAAGATGAAGATGATGAGAACTAATGGCACCTATTTCACTTTTCTTGTTTATGCAATTGACTCAAATGTTTCAATTGTTGTCTTGAAGAATGAGCAAAAATTCTATTTATAGTAAGCCAAACATAACAGACACAACCACTTTTCAAAATAAGTGGAAAGTCTTCAAATTATGCAGAAAACGAAGCGAACGGTCGACCTTACCAGGACTATGCATCAACGAATAGTCTGCAGTTTTGGACAAACACAAAATATCATCAGTATGCATCGACCATAGGTCGGCGTGCACCAACCAGTGGAAATTTTACTTTATAGGCACCTTCTATGAGTTGACCGGAACCCTGGAGTGGTCGACTCAAACCCTGTCATTTTGCAAAAATGCTTATTTTTGTGATTTCGACACTTCTAGACATCACCCATGATCTACCAAATATGTTGGACTCAATATAACAAGTTAGATTGACATGACATGCACACAAGAGTGATATGAGAGATGTGATATGCATTTGCCTTGTGGTGGTAGAGCCAAAAACCAATTCTTCCATGATTGCGTTTTGACATCATCGAAACACACATATGTATGGTATATGAGGATTTGCCCTTACAGAAGATGTGTCAACATTGGAAGAACAGAAGGCAACACATCTTAACCGACCAAATTGTGGAAGGGGCTAGGCCAAGTTATCAATATATGACTTGGTTTAGGTCGGTTACAACATCTCAGCCAATTCTGTCCCAGCCAACCATTTTGATTGACCCAAGGCAACGCGCTTCTTCATCAAACACACAACAACAATCCAATGCCCAACATCAGCCTTACCATAACCCATACATGCCACCAAATGCCCAACATCAACAACAACATCCTTACCATGACCCGTACATGTCACCCACCCAGTCACATCATCAACCACCATACCAATATAGCCAAGATACGTCTTTTGAGCCTACCCCTCCACCTATAGCCCAGATAACTCATTTGACCCTACCCCCTCCAACTATCCACTGTTTGACTACCAAACTCCACAACAATCAACACACCATTTCCAACCCAATTCGATGTACGAATTCGGACAACCATACCGTCCATACTCCACCCAACCTCCCCGACAATCCTACAAAAACATGGGCATTGAGCTTAACTACAGAAGCGCCGTTGATAGTGGACCTCCCGACTATTGGGGTCAAATGATTCAAAATTTATCTGATACGTCGGGGCCGTCCCAACAAAACCCTCCTCCATAACTCAACACATAAAGACCGGACACGCCACAGCAACCTCGTCGTAGACCTCGTCGCAACGCGCATCCTCCACAATGTGGCACCGGTGGTCGCTTGGATAGAGTTGACCATTTGTTTTTTTTGTTCAATTGTAATTTTTATTATATTGTAAATTAATATATTTTAATATTTATTACATGTCTATATTTTTTAATGTTATTTAAATTTCAATTAATTATGAAAAACATAACCTATAATTTAATATTTATTTCATTTTTTTATTATTATTTACAGTTTAATTAATTATGAAAAACAAAAAATATAATTTAATATTTATTCTATTTCTTATTTTTTAACATTATTTAAAATTCAATTAATTATGAAAA
Organism: Lathyrus sativus; assembly: GCA_963859935.3. NCBI lineage: Eukaryota > Viridiplantae > Streptophyta > Magnoliopsida > Fabales > Fabaceae > Lathyrus > Lathyrus sativus. The sequence goes on from OZ012738.1 coordinate 360,789,663, forward strand.
ATAAAAAACATAAATTAATATTTATTCCATTTTTTTATAACAAATATTTATTAATACATAATTTAATATTTTTTATAAAAACATAATTAAAATTAATTATTAAAACATTAATTAATGCGTAAACCCTAAAAAAAATTGCATGACCCAACTCGCCAAACGGTTTGGCGACAACACTCAAGCCCAAATCCACATTACACAGAGTCACCATCTGATTTGACGACATCAGTAAAGCCCAAATTCATGTTTGCTTAAGTCGTCATATGATTTGGCGACCGAATGCCACTTAAAATTTTTTTTTGAATCTTTCATTTAAATTGTAATTTTTTCCAACAACATGGTTATACTAAAAAAAAATAAATAAAAAAACTCTCTCTGATGATATATTTCATTTTTCTTATTGAAAAAAGGGATACCTCCAGTATTCACTTTCGCTGCAAATAAAAGCCATCACTATCCTCCCACCCCATTTTTCATGCGTAAGGTGCTCCCTTCATGAGCCACCCTCTTCATTACTACAACACCGTTACCATATTCCCTCGTAATATTAGGGGTGACAAAATGGATGGATTGGATGGATATGGATTGGATTATTAATGGATGGATCAAAACAATCCATTAATTCATTAACAATCCACTAAACTCTTTTAATAAAAATCCAATCCAATCCATTAAAAGATAAAATTCATCAAATCCATCCATTAACATATTTCTAATGGATGGATATCCATCCATCCAAAAAATTAATTTAAAAATTCTTAATTTAATAAGTGACAACATAATATCCAATGGATTTATAAAATGAGATGGATGTATTGAATCCATCCATATGAATTAGTGGATGGATTGGATCAAATCTATTAAATTATTTTTTGTCTTATGGATGGATAAATTATTGGATGAATTAGATGGATAAATTATTAGATGGATTGGATGGATATTATCTAAATGAATTTCATTGCCACCTCTACATAATACTCCTCCTTAATCTCAATATTTTCACCATCATCAATCTTGATTTCATCATCTTCATTTTACTAAAACCTCACTATCACTGTCACTTTCTTCTACTTCATCCACTCTTCAAAAATGCCACATTTTTTTACCACATACATATATGAAAGTTGCTTCATAATCACCTTCCCCTTATATCACTAAACTCACTCACCATCTCATTTACATGACTTTTTCCATACTTATCTTCACTCTTTCTTCATGTGAAAAACACAAAAAAAAACTTTCTTCACCATAAGCAAAAAGTCATGTTCTATTTTCAATCTTCAATAGAACTCCATCATGAAAAATGGGAGGCTTCATCTCTTTCTCAATAAATCTTCTCCATCCTTCACACAACTCATAAATAAACAAACTCCATTCACCACACTATCACCATCCATGACCTTGCTCGTGTAAAACCGACACAACTTCGACGCCGATTTCGACGATTTCATCGGCATTCAACACAAGCAAATTGCAGCAATAACCACTACTATTCCATCACTTATTACCGAACCGTCGCCCAACAGATATAGAAAGCCGCAGCAAGTACGACAAAGAAGAGGGAGGGACTTACGCGCACAGTAGGAGAAGGAAAACTTGTGAGTTTCTTACTGTAATTTATAATTTGTTATTATACTTTTTTTGTAATTAATTGATTGTTTTAAATTATTTGTCTTTTTCTTTTTAATTGTTTATTTTAATTATTTTCTCTTTTTAGTATATTTAATATTGTTATGGAATACATGTTTTTTCACATACTGTTAACCTAAACTTGTTTTTTTGGTTATTATTATTAAGTTAAGTTACTTGGTTAGAGTTAAATCTTTAAGTCCTGTGAAATGTGGTTTGAGACTAGATACTGAGAATGATGAATCACTTGTTTCATGAGTCTAATATGGTTAGACTTTTGTTTTTTATTTAATTATTTTCTTTTAAGTTTATTCAAGGTTAAAAACAAACAAAACAAATTTATTTTTTTATTTTATTTTTAATTAGTTAGTTAGTATTTTGAATAATATCTAAAAAAATGCAAAAAAGTATTTTAATTTCTTGTTTTAATATTTTATTAAGTTTTTGGTGATATTATAAAACTGTAAAGAGATTTTTTGATTTTAATTATTTTTATTTTTATAATACTAAAAATGTGAGAAGTTTGTATAACTATTAATTAATTTAAATATTTTTATTTAATATTGATTAATTAAATTATTAATTAATTTTATTAAATATTTATGTTTGAATTAATTAATTCTTTTCGTTTCCCGATTCTATTTCATGATTTGTTTGTTTTCATATTTTTGGGCTCGTCCTCTTATTTGATCTTGACGCTTTTCCATGATTAATCTGTCAACACGATGTTTTGCCGTGTATTTTCTCTTTGTTTTACCACAATGTTTTACCATGACTGTTCTTTGTGTTTGTGGATTTTCATGATGCTTTGTCGCGGATGTTTATTTTTCTCACAATGTTTTGTTGTGATTGTGCTTTATGTCTGTTTTATCTCACAATGCTTTGTAGTGAATGTATATATTCTTTGTGTCACAGCCTAATTTTTAACCCTAAGATACCATTTTTCATTGTGCATCATCTATCATAATAGTTTCATGATTGCGGTTTGTGTGTGTGTATTTATTACGGCTAACAAGTTTGCACATGTATTTTAAGTTCAAGTGGACCTAGTTCTTTTTTTCCCTCAATCAAGCACTTCAAGGAAGAACCGACCTTTTTTTTCTCCATCCAGAGCATTCTTAGGGGGCTTCTCGTTATCATTTGTAAGATTAATCCTTAGAAGATATCTTGGAGATTTTTTTTTTTGGTTTAAGATGCAAAGCACGGATCATGGTGTAAAAGTTAAAATGGATTAAGAATCAAGTACACTTCGGTTCAGTACGCGCAAATTGATCAAGTAGGTGATTCGGTTTATGGTGCAAAGTTTATTTCATAATGCTTAGAGTTCGAATGCTATATCTAGGAATGAGGTTTCTTGTAAATTTCTAAAAGGAGAGTGCAAGTATCCAAATTTTCAAATCCAAAGTCTATGTCCAATATGTCAAGCTTCAAGCTAGGTTGAATACACTCAAGTTACGATATTTCTTTGTTTTGAATTCACGAGTTATGACAGGAAGTGATTTACATTGAATTGAACATTTTGAATTCCGAGCTACAAATTCAAGAAATTCAAATTACAATGAAAGGGGTATACATTGCAGGGCTCAAGGATCCTCATAGGAGGATCTCATGGTGTCTAAAAGAATTCACTCTAAAAGTACAACAACATACATGATTTAAATTCTAAAGAGGATTTGTGTTGTTTTCTTCTGATCAGCCAAAAATGTCCATAAAGAAACCCTTCGTCCATCGTATCACCCTTAGGATGCGATTGATGGTGATAACAGTTAGACCATAACCTGTAGCAATATTGTCTTAATTGAGAATTAATGGGTAAATTACAATATTAGAAACAGGGAAAAACTTCATAATTTTGGGAGAAGATTTACGACTAAATCTTTGTCGATGAGTCATATGCCGAAATTTTCGTACCCCTCTTCAGTTCAATGGACCTGCACAAGGACCAGCTACCCATACCGGAGACGATGCAATCCATGAAGGTCTCTGCCCCCGTGGGAATTCAGTGAGCATCTCAACTGTGACCTTGGATTTGACCTGCTAACCAAAGACAATACGGAAGTCAAGTCAATTTGTAGACTCATAAAAAGAATTCATTGAAGAATTGAGATGCTTTTCTTCCCTCTTAGTACACCCTAGGTCCCATCCATAATTTGTGTTTTCCTAGGGTGAGCATTCGAAGTTGTAATGAGCATACCTCCACGCAGGGGATCCCGCGAAAACTTGAGGTCTGATGTTTGTGTTTGAACAGAAAAGTGTTAGAACACAGATTGGTTCTTAATATATCTCAATGTTTTGATGATAACAATAATGAAATTTTGTATGGAGAAAATATATACTCTAATTTTGTTCAAGTGTTTTTGTTTCAGATAACATAATAAATATTCCTCTGAACGGAGTATTCCTCTGAACGTTAAGCTACAACACGCAGAAGACTCTGAGCGTTTGGTAAAAAGCGAAGCTACAGAAGGCTCTGAGTGTAGAGTATAAAGCGAAGATTCATAAAACTCAGAGCGTTTGGTAAAAAGGGAAGCTACATAAGGCTCTGAGCGTAGAGTATAAAGCGAAGATTCAGAAAACTCTGAGCGTACTAAACTCAACGCTGCAACTGCAGAGGCTTTGAGAATCAAAACACGTAAGGCTCTGAAATGTTAGTAACAAAGTGTTACATTTGGATAACACGGATAACACGTAAGAGCGAAGATCTGCTCTGATCTAAAGCGCTCATCTGGATGAACAGTTTGTTAAAACAATCATGCTAGCACTAAGCTGCAGAACTCTGGAAGAGAGTTACTCTGATAAGAAGAAAATGGAACATCATCAGAGGATATGATGTAGGAAATATTTCCATATTCGTTTATTTAAAAAGATGTTGATCAAGAAAGATTTGTTGCCAAATTCATTGTCTATATCCAACGGCACTATTCCTCTTTTGTGTATGGGACAGGATTTCAGAATAAAAAGGATATCTTTGAGCATTCCTCTCCTGGAAAGAAATAGTCAAAGAAGACAAAAAAAAGCATATGCACGCTATTTGAGAAATGGGTGTGAAGTATTTAAACAAGTCTTCAACAACAATTGACATATACAACATTATTCTACAACGAACATACTACTTTGCTGAAAAGAAAACCCTATTTTGCTATCACTTCCATGTCAACTTCATATTAGCAAATAGAAAGTTTCATTGATCTTCATTTGTGTTAAATCACTGTTGTGAAAAAGCTTTTCTAAGAAGCACTTAAACACACTTTATTGTATTACTTTATAAAAGATCCTTGAGAGACCAAGTTGTGGTCAGTATTCTCGAGAAGACTAAGACAAGTTTGTCTTAGTGAAAAGATTGTAATCAGTTTTTAATTATTGGATTAAGTCCTCTTTTGAAAGAGGCGAAATCACCTTGGCCGGGTGGACTGGAGTAGTTTGAGTTCAAACAAACTAGTATAAAAATACCTGTTATTTTTACTGCCTTATTTGTTTTTGAAAACCCTTATTCAACCCCCCCACCTTCTCAGTGTTTTCCTTCCTTCAATTGGAATAAGAGCATGGTTCTGAGTGCTATCACTTAACAGTGACAGAGAAAAGATCTGGTTGGAAAACTCTTTGACTTACTATGGCTGAATCTTCAAACAACGCTAACACTGGGTTGAACAACAAATATGAAAAGAAAGACAGAATCAGCACAAAGCCTCCTATGTTTGATGGATAAAAATTCGATTACTAGAAGGACAGTATCGAAAGCTTCTTTCTTGGCTATGATGTTGATCTCTGGGATATATTCATCGATGGATGCACTCACCCCCACTAATGGTGAAGGTAAAAAGATTGATAGAAAATCAATGACTGATCAACAAAAGAAAGACTTCAGGAATCACCACAAGGCAAGGACAATTCTGCTGAACGTTATATCTCATACTGAATATGAGAAAATCACCAATAGAGATACAACGCATGACATGTTTGAGTCCTTGAAGATGACGCGTGAGGGAAACACGCAGGTGAAAGAAATGAAGGCTCTAGCGCTGATTCAAAAGTATGAAGCCTTCAAGATGGAGGAAGATGAATCTGTGGAAAACATGTTTTCTAGATTCCAGATTCTGACTGCTGGATTGAAGGTTCTTGACAAAGGCTACTCCATTTCTGATCATGTAAAGAAGATAGTCAGAAGTTTACCAAAGAGGTGGAGACCTATGGTCACAACGTTAAAGCTCTCAAAAGATCTGAACAAAATCACTCTAGAGGAACTCATTAGTTCTTTAAGAAGCCATGAGATAGAGCTTGAAGAAGATGAGCCTCAGAAGAAAGGTAAGTCCATAACTTTAAAATCTAACAAAAAATCTGAAACTAAAGCTTTTCAGGTACTAGAAGAAAGCTCTGGATATTCTTCATCAGATGAAGACGAACTATCTTTACTATCCAGAAGAATAAATCAACTCTAGAAGCACAAGCAAAAGAAGTTCAGAAAATTTAAAAGACCAGAACACCGTGGAGAATCCTATGGTCACAGAAGATCTAGCAAAAAGGAAGTAATGTGCTATGAATGCAAAGAGCCAGGACACTACAAGAATGATTGTCCCAAACTTCAAAAGGATAAACCCAAGAAGAAGTTTGAGAAGAAAAAGAAAGTCCTGATGGCTACTTGGGATGACTCAGATTCTTCTGAAGCCTCGTCAGAGTCTGAAGAGAATGTGCAAACGTTGCACTAATGGCTGACATAGAGGAGCATGAAGAATCATCTAAATCTGGATCAGAATAAGATTCAGAAGAGGTATTTGTTGATCTCACCAGAGCTGAGCTAATTGAAAGCCTATCTGAAATATGTGAAAACTATAGTAAGATCAGACCCAAATACAAGAAGCTGCAAAGCAGTCTTGCGTCTGAGACTGGTCAGCTGAAATCAGAAATTGCTGAGCTGAAAGAAAATAATTTTCAAATTAAAATTGAATTGGAAAAAGCTCAACAAAAATTTGAAACAGATACTACGTCTAGCTCTAAAAATATTTTAGAAGAGTATGACCATAATTTTCAAAGGTTCCTGTCCAGAAGCATAGACAGAAGCAAAATGGCTTCTATGATCTATGGTGTGAGCAGGAACAACAGAAAAGGGATTGGATATAAATCATCTTCTGGGAAGGAATCAAATCCAAAACCTATTGATGAGTTAATTATCAATTATACTCCTCTGTATTCTCATTTTAAATTTGGTCACTCACATGACATAAAGTACACACGTTCAGATCAGAACACCACATTTTTTAATAAACCTAAGCTGCATCAGAACACAACTGCTTTTAATGGACAGAAGTTCAGGCAGAACTTCAGAACAACTAACTCCAGAGGACCCAAAAAGATATGGGTACCTAAGGATAAAATAATTTATGTTGCAGATGTCCTTAGCAGCAAGGTTGAGACACCAGTCCTAGTACCTGGACTCTGGATGCTCACGACACATGACGGGAAGAAGGTCTATGTTCCAAAGTCTGGAACTTAGATCTGGTGGAGACGTGAAGTTTGGAGGAAACCAAAAGGGCAAGATCATTGGCTCTGGAACAGTTGGTAATGGTAACCTCCCTTCTATCTCAAATGTTATGCTTATAGAAGGATTAACTCATAACTTAATGTCCATAAGTCAATTAAGTGACAATGGTTATGATATTATCTTTAATTAAGAATGTTGCAAAGTTGTTAGTCAGAAAGATGGATCAATCCTCTTTAATGGTAAAAGAAAGAACAACATTTATAAAATAAAACTTTCATAATTGAAAAGTCAAAATGTTAAATGTCTTATGTCTGTTAATGATGAGCAATGGGTCTGGCATAGAAGACTGTGACATGTTAGCATGAAACGTATATCTCAGATTAACAAGCTCAATCTGGTCAGAGGACTTCCTAAGTTGAAGTTCAACTCAGATGCTCTTTGTGAAGCATGTCAGAAAGGAAACTTTTCAAAATCCACTTTCAAACCAAAGAATGTTATTTCTACTTCTAGACCATTAGAGCTTCTGCACATTGATCTGTTTGGACCAGTGAAAACTGCATCCATCAGAGGCAAGAAGTATGGGCTTGTCATCGTTGATGACTACAATAGATGGACATGGGTAAAATTCCTAAAGCACAAGGATGAGTCTCACTCTGTATTTTTTGATTTCTGCAATCTAGTCCAAAATGAAAAGAGATTTAATATTGTCAAAGTCAGAAGTGATCATGGTGGTGAATTTGAAAATAAATCTTTTGAAAAATATTTTAAAGAAAATGGCATTGCACATGATTTCTCTTGTCCTATAACTCCTCAACAGAATGGAGTTGTAGAACGAAAAAATAGAACATTGCAAGAAATGGCCAGAACCATGATCAATGAGACAAGTATGGCTAAACATATTTGGGCAGAAGCAATAAATATAGCGTGCTATATTCAGAACAGAGTCTCTGTAAGACCTCTTCTGGAGAAGACTTCTTATGAATTGTGGAGGAATAGAAAGCCCAACATTTCATATTTCCATCCTTTTGGATGTATTTTTTTTATTCTAAACACTAAAGATAATCTGAACAAATTTGACTCTAAAGCACAAAAGTGTTTTATGCTTGGATATTCTGAACGCTCAAAAAGCTACAGAGTATACAATACTGAAACAAAGATTGTGGAAGAATCAGTTCATGTCAGATTTGATGATAAGCTTGGCAATCAAAAGCCAAAGCAGTCTGAAATTTCTGCAGATCGAGAAGTTCTTCTCACAGACTCTAAAGAATCAGAGGCAAACAAAGTTCCAGCTAAAGAACCAGAAGCATCTCCAGATGCCACTCCATTAGCTGTTTATCTGGACAACTTAACTATTTCTGAAGAACCAACTCTGAAAAGATCCTCCAGAATCAAATCTTCTCATCCAGAGGAGATGATTATTGGAAAGAAGGATGATCCCATAAGAACAAGATCCTTCCTCAAATCCTATTGGACATCATTATTTAGTCTGGTGTCAATTACTGAACCTACCTCTGTGGATGAAGATCTGCAAGACAACGATTGGATACTTGCTATGCAAAAGGAGCTGAATCGATTAACAAGAAATGATGTCTGGGATCTGGTTCCAAGACCAAGAGGATTCAACATTATCGGAACAAAATGGGTCTATAGAAATAAGTTAAATGAGCAAGGATAAGTCATCAGAAATAAAGCTAGACTTTTTTCTCAAGGCTACAGTCAGCAGGAAGGTATTGAATACACAGAGACATATGCTCCTGTGGCAAGGTTAGAATCCATACGCTTGTTAATTTCTTTTGCTGCACAGAATAACATCACTTTGTATCAGATGGATGTTAAAAGTGCTTTCTTAAATGGTTTAATAGAAGAAGTATATGTTCATCAACCTCCTGGATTTGAAAATGAAAGATTTCCAGAGCACGTTTTTAAATTAAAGAAATCACTCTATGGCCTAAAACAAGCTCCCAAAGCTTGGTATGAAAGGCTGAGTAATTTTCTTCTAGAAAATAATTTTATCAGAGGAAAGGTTGATACCACTCTTTTTCATAAATCAATTAAGAAAGATATCTTAATTTGTCAGATTTATGTTGATGATATTATTTTTGAAACCACAAATATTTCACTTGGAAAGGAGTTTGCTAAGTCTATGCAGGCAGAGTTTGAAATGAGCATGATGGGAGAGTTAAGATTCTTTCTGGGAATTCAAGTTAATCAGACTCCATAAGGCACCTACATACATCAGACGAAGTATGTGAAGGAGCTTCTGAAGAAGTTTAATCTGACAGAGAGTAAGCCAGCTAAGACTCCCATGCATCCAACTTGCACTCTGGGAAAAGAAGAGGTAAGTAAAAAGGTAGATCAGAAGTTGTACAGAGGTATGATTGGCTCTCTTCTGTATTTGACTGCCTCTAGGCCTGACATTCTCTTCAGTGTATGTTTATATGCTAGGTTCCAATAAGATCCTAGAGAATCTCACATAACAATCTCACATAATTGCTATTAAGAGAATTCTGAGGTATTTGAAAGGTACAACTATTGTGGGTCTGTGTTACAGAAGATCTGATGAATATAAGTTAGAAGGCTTCTGTGACGCTGATTTTGCTGGAGATAGAGTTGAACGCAAAAGCACCTCTGGAATTTGTCAGTTTCTGGGAGGCAATCTGATCTCGTGGTACAGCAAGAAGCAACCCACTATAGCACTCTCAACTACAGACGCAGAATATATTGTTGTTACTGGTTGCAGTACCTAGATGCTATGGATGAAGAGTCAGCTGGAGGACTACCAAATACATGAGAGTAATATTCCTATCTTTTGTGACAATACTTCTGCAATTTGTCTTTCTAAAAATCCAATTTTACATTAAAAGGAAAAACATATAGAGATTAAACACCACTTCATCAGAGACTATATTCAGAAAGGGATATTAAGTTTAAATTTTATTGATATAGACCATCAATGGACTGATATTTTTACAAAACCCCTCTCTGAAGATAGATTTAAATTTATTCTGAAAAATATTAGTATGGACTTTTGTCCAGAATAAAATCTTTATTCAAAATTAAATTTATTCAGATGAAAAGTGTTTAAAGTCTATACTCTGAAGTATTGCATCTGAAATTTTTTAAGTTACTTTATTTTTGTGAAAATCTGAGTTAACAAGCTTCAGAGGATCTAAGCGTTAGTTAACGATTCATTTCCTAAAAGAGCTTTAGAGGCACACCACATCAAACACGTGTCACTTCTAATATGAATTTTGAAAACGATTGAGTGTACACAGAGCTGAGGCGCTGTTTCAGGTACTGTTTGAATCATTGAAATTCTCTTTTTTCCCCCACTTTGTCAAATCACATTTAATGCATTAAATCATTATTCTTTTTTTGATTTGATTTATGTTTCTCTTTATGCCCTATCATATATTACACGCCGTAACACATTTCACCCTTTCATTATCTCACACACCTTATGCATTTTGCTCTTCTTCATTGCTTTCTTTTCAAATCAAAATTTAAAAGAATCTCCAGTCATCTCAAAAGTTCTTCTTCAATGGCTACCTCATCTTCATCACATCAACACTTGGTTTCTACAATGGTTGGGTCGTCTTCATCGCAAATGGGTAATGAAGCGTACAAAGAACCAGAACGCACACTTCTCACACCAGTGAACAAACTAGAGGTACTCTGTGAGTTTATGGTTGATTTTGATTGTATGGCGAAAATGGGTTTGATCTTCGTTCAACGGTTAACTTTCAAGGATGGGTAAAATACTTTGATCGGTTGTTTGGTCCAGTTTTTCCCCAACTGGTAAAGGAATTCTAGATTCATGCCCAAGTTTACCCTAAATTTATTTCTTCATTCGTTTTGGGTAAAACTATCGTCATCACTGAGGAAATGATTCGCCAACTTATTGGCTATAAAGAAGAGGGTATTGTGAATACCTCAGTGGGACGCGTGAATATGAATGAAGTGTACAACGAGGTGTTTATCTCTGGGCTTCCATCCAACAAAATAAAGGATCTGAAGACCCGTTACAAGATTTGGGCCAAGATATTTTTGGGCTGTATCCATCATCGCAAGGCTTCAAATTCTCCAGATTACATTAATATAGATCAACTGTATATTTTTTATTGTCTAGGGAATAATATCAAGATGGATCTTCCACACCTGTTGTTTGTTCATCTTTGGAGTCATATCAAGATGTCCAGAGAAATTATTTGCACCAAACACCAAAAAATCAGAGATTGGGTTCCCATGGGAAGGTTAATTTCTGATATCCTCACTGAAAATGGTTTGGTATCTTATCTGAAAGATGCTGGTCAGACAGATGAATTAGTTCCTATTCTTGGGAAGCCTCTGGATGGCAAGAGTCTTCAGAGAATGAAGTTGGTAGAAAAACTTCAATCTAATCCAGTTCAGATTGATTCTGATGTTGTGCGCAAAAGAAGGGTACCAGTGGAAGATTTTCCACTCTTCACTAGAGAGGAGCCAAAGGAAGCTCTCCTCACTTATATTGCTTCCTGTATGGAAGATGGCACTCCTATGCCAGCTGATCTGCTGCTACGTGCTTCTCAACCTGCTCCAGAGCTGATTATGAGGAAGAAACACAAGAAGAGCAAGGTCTCTGAAGAAGGTCCCTCAGAGAAACATTCTAAGCGTTCTAAGAGGAAGGCTTCTGAAGAAGGCTCTTCCAAGAAGTCCTCAAAGCGTTCCAAGCAATCAGGTAATCCCTCTACTGTTTTATCTCCTGTTTTGGAAACTGTAACAGAAGAACCAACATCTCAACCCCTCTCTCTTTTGAACCTATTATCACATCCGACTCCTCCTCTGACCAATCAGATGCTACATCCCCTTCACATAACTCCCCAAACCACCCTCTTGAGTTTTCTTCTCCCACTCCCATTCCCTCACATTCTCCAGATAAACCTTCATCCTCTTTTAAACCTTCACTCTTTGATGCCCTTCGGACATCCATCATCGAGGCCTACCTTAAGCCCAAACCCAGACCTAATGTTGGTAATCTGTTATCTAGTTTTGAAACGGAGATGCAGATGTGGTTTTCTGCTGTAAGGGAAAAGTGCCTCACTAGCACGAATCCTCGTGACTCTGAAAAGATCTGGACTACCTTCGCAAAGAGATTCACTTCTGTGACTATGAATCTTCAGAATGCTTGCTCTGCAGATGCGCAAGAGAGAGTTTCTGAAGCTATGGGACTTGCTCAACTCAGTGTCAGCAGAACTCTTATTATGTGTCTGGAAAACACACCTACAGAGGTTGTGTGTTCCTCATCTAAGAAATCTGCTGCACTTCGGATTGGTGAAGGTCCTCATGCTGAAGAAGGTACCTCAGAGGCTCCTATTGATGAAGAGATTCCTGACTCTGGTCAACCCTCTACTCTAGAATTAGGGAATGCATCTTCTTCATTGGTTGTTCAGAATTCAATAGATTTGAGGAAAGAAAATGAAGATGTGCAAAACAAATTTGCTCAGCAAGAGGCTACTAACAGCGAGATAAAATCTTGGATGATCAAGCAAGAGAAAACTACGACAGATATTCAGGAGTGGATAGTCAAACAGGAAGAATCCACTACTGAAATCAAGACATGGATGGCCAAACAAGAAGCTTCAACTTCTGGGATGACGGAGCTTCTTAAGCTTTTAACTTCTCGTTTATCTTAATTATTTGTTAGTTTGTGCTCATCTGTGAATTTGTCTGTTTTATTTCTTTTCTGAGTCTCTATATACATATGTGATTTTTTTTTTACATCTGATTCTATCTTATATTTTTCTATTTTTCTTGCTCTGAAATTTTTTTTGTCTTAAATGATTTTCTAAAATCACTTTTTGATATGACAAAAAGGGGGAGAAAATTGAAATTTTGAATCGTTCACATAAACAGATACTGAATGGAAACTCACACATGTTAAAAACTAACTAATCATGAATTCAATGTTTCAGAGTTAAAATTACTCATCTGACAATATTTATAGAATTAACTCTGAACAAGGTCTGTGATAGTCCACAAGCTTGCAACTCTGGAAAGAATACAAGTGCTGAAAGGGAAGTTTTAAATTTTCTAGCAGTATTCATTTTAGGGGGAGAATCATATTCTCAGGGGGAGATAAATATTTTAATTTTGAATAAAATTTCGTATAGTTTTTGTCATCATAAAAAAGGGGGAGATTGTTAGAACACAAATTGGTTCTTAATATATCTCAATGTTTTGATGATAACAATAATGAAATTTTGTATGGAGAAAATATATACTCTAATTTTGTTCAAGTGTTTTTGTTTCAGATAACATAATAAATATTCCTCTGAACTGAATATTCCTCTGAACGGAATATTCCTCTGAATGTTAAGCTACAACACGCAGAAGACTATGAGCGTTTGGTAAAAAGAGAAGCTACAGAAGGCTCTGAGCATAGAGTATAAAGCGAAGATTTAGAAAACTCTGAGCGTTTGGTAAAAAGCGAAGCTACAGAAGGCTCTAAGTGTAGAGTATAAAGCGAAGATTCAGAAAACTCTGAGCATACTAAACTCAACGCTGCAACTGTAGAGGTTCTGAGAATCAAAACACGTAAGGCTCTAAAACATTAGTAACAAAGTGATACATTTGGATAACACGGATAACACGTAAGAGCGAAGATCTGCTCTGATCTAAAGTGTTCCTCTGGATGAACAGTTTGTTAAAACAATCACGCTAGCACTAAGCTGCAGAACTCTGGAAGAGAGTTACTCTGATAAGAAGAAAATGGAACATCATCAGAGGATCTGATGCAGGAAATATTTCCATATTCGTTCATTTGAAAAGATGTTGATCAAGAAAGATTCGTTGCCAAATTCATTGTCTACATCCAACGTCACTATTCCTCTTTTGTGTATGGGACATGATTTCAGAACAAAAAGGATATCTCTGAACATTCCTCTCCTGGAAAGAAATAGTCAAAGAAGACAAAAAAAGCATCTGCGCGCTATTTGAGAAATGGGTGTGAAGTATTTAAACAAGTCTTCAACAACAATTGACATATACAACATTATTCTACAACGAACATACTACTTTGCTGAAATGAAAATCTTTCTTTGCTATCACTTCCAAGTCAACTTCATATTAGCAAATAGAAAGTTTTTCTAAGAAGCACTTAAACACACTTTATTGTACTACTTTGTAAAAGATCCTTGAGAGACCAAGTTGTGGTCAGTATTCTCGAGAAGACTAAGACAAGTTTTTCTTAGTGAAAAGATTGTAATCAGTTTTTGATTATTGGATTAAGTCCTCTTTTGAAAGAGGCGAAATCACCTTGGCCGGGTGGACTGGAGTAGTTTGAGTTCAAACGAACTAGTATAAAAATACCTGTTATTTTTACTGCCTTATTTGTTTTTGAAAACCCTTATTCAACCCCCCTTCTCAGTGTTTTCCTTCCTTCAAAAAGGGCCATTCAGGATGCACAGACCTGCGCCTGCCGCCGTGTCGAAGGCGGAAAGTCTGCATTCAAAAGAAAATAGTATAAGAACAATCAATAACCATCGAAGACAGATTATCATCATTCAAATCAGGAAGTTTAGAGATACAGTGGTCTAAAGATACAATGGTCTAATTTATGCTCCAATTCGAGTCCTTACTCTTTTTGCTCTAAGTCACGGCGGATTTCTCAAGACTTCAGATTTCTATTCGCCCTACTTTCGTGCGAACCCTGAACATTCTGGTCCAAATCTTGAGGATTGGGAACAATTATCGGCAGTAACTCAGGGCATGTTTTTTATACCAAAAATTTCCTTATACTTTCTTCACCAAGGGTGACTTTGCCTCTATCATCCAGTTTAGCGTCGTCTACCACCTGTTTACAACACAACTTTAAATTGAAGCAAATTTTAAAACTCACATAACACGAAGTAAAACATTCATGGCACAATTGAGAATATTAGTACCAGAATCTGACCTCTCATTAGTAGCATGCTCAAAGCTATCTAGTCACGACAGGATGCGGATTCCTAAGAGGCTATCTTTGCAGATTTGCTTTGCATTTGAAATTTGAAGCGGGCCATTTATGTAGCTTCATCAACATCACATCATCAGGTGCTGGCAAGTTTCAGTCTCAGTGGATAAGAACCAAGATGTTGGTACGCATGACTCAAAGTTAATTGTCAGAAAGCCGTGAATTGCAAAATCACTCTTTGAGCAAGCAATCCCAAAAACCTGCGATCAAATTGGGACAAAATCATTAATCTCCTAAAACAGAATCAATCAGAATAAGTATACAAGTTTTGATTTCCAAATATTTCCAAATATAATCAAGATAAACATGGAAACTAATTAAGGGGAGCTATTACACGTCCATGGCACAGGATTATGGATATCACTTTCTTTCCTAAACCATATTCGACAACATTTAACATAATCTCACACATTCAATTCCCAGAGTAATGGCTTTAATCTCATTCAAACCTATAAAGCTACCTCATCCGCGCAAAGAAAATAAAAAAAGGGACTACACGTCTAACCACCGTAAAGAAACTGCATCTGAATAAAGAAAAAGAAGGAAGAGAAGGAAATACGCAGTTCTACATGAATAGGGAGAGGATAGCACTTATCTCTTTGCCGGAGATAAGATCGGAATCACGCCATCGGGGTAATGGGTTTCCTTCCTTTCGCCTTATTCCGCCTCTAATTTGTTTCACGTGTTGTGGTTCTTGAGAAACCCTCTTAATTTCGTTTCATTTTGTTTGACACCATAGATTTAGGGTTTCCGTTTTTGCCGTTCGATTTATGGATGTTAGTTTTTTTCTCGCCATTGTTGACGTCTGGGAGGAGCGATGTTTGGACCAGGAGTCGTGCTCTCAACGCTGCTGCATCGTCCGCCGATTTTGGTGATGGTGAGGAGCTAGCATGGGGAAGACGATGAACAGAGGGAGAAGAGGGTTTTGGCGTCGTTTCGTTTTTCACTGTGTTTTGTTCTTTTGTTGTCATGACTTAATCGTGTGCACGCACACACTTTTCCTTTACCGTGCACCCTCGCCCCAAATCGTTGATTTGAGTCAATTGCTTGGTCAGACGGATGTTGTGGTCCTTGATCAGGGGTTTATGGTGGACCCCCCTGCTCCGCGTACACCATATCCTGTCTGTGTTATTATTATTTTTTTGTTTATTTTATTTTCATTTCCATATGTATTATTTTGTTTTGATTTTAGTATATATTAAAAAAACTTTTCCTATTAAAACACCTCTAATTAATTAATTTCTCTCTTATTATTATTAACTAAATATTATGGCTTAATATATTTTATAACCAAAACAAATTAGTTCTTCTATATCTCTTTTAAATATTAATTAAAAAAAAATAGTTACCATTGTTCTATTACAATCTTATATATATATATATATATATATATATATATATATATATATATATATATATATATATATATATATATATATATATATATATATATATATATATATATATATATATATATATATATATATATATATATATATATATATATATATATATATATATATATATATATATATATATATATATATATATATATATATATATATATATATATATATATATATATATATATATATATATATATATATATATATATATATATATATATATATATATATATATATATATATATATATATATATATATATATATATATATATATATATATATATATATATATATATATATATATATATATATATGCACTTATAGCTATCATTTTCTTCTTCAAATTTGTATGACTATACCGACCATTTAATCGATACTTGGTTCTAATTAAAGACCGCTTTTCGTCTACAACTCTTTTAAATTAAGATTGATTTCTTCTTCACTTATGCATCTTTAGCCCTCGCGCGTGCTTGACTCGTCTCATCTTATTATCTTGTTTTATGAATTGGTTATATTGCATGCCTCAGATGCTTAATTATTCCTGTCTGGTAATACATTTTCATGTCCATGTCCAAGGGAAGAACCTATATATGACATCATAAGTTGTATGCGTTGCATTTTCATTCGCATTTCCCTCGCTTGATCCTTTATTTTTCAAGTCGATCAGCTTAGGTCACCCTTATATCTCAACATAAGTCTCCCCCCTAAGTTTGCAACTTTAGATAACTTATCAATTAAATCCTCTATTCCCCCACAAGAGAATTAGACGTGATTCATCTGTGTAGTCGAGATGTGATTCTCCTACCCTATAATGTAATCGAGAAGAGGGAGAATCTTTTTCGTTTGAGAGAGGTATGTGGCATACTCGTCGATCAAATCCGAGTTGGAGCCCTTCTCTCAGTGCGACGCAAAAATCGTCTTCGATGCGTTTGTGGTGGTTAAGTCGAGTTTTCTCCCTAAGATGATGAATCGTCTCTTATCCTAGACTCAATCAACAAACCTCTCCCTGGAAATTTAACCATAGTCAATGGTTCCTCAACCCTTTAGGGGAACTACGAATGCTCTAATTCCACTCCTGTCAGCATACGTAGGCACAAGATGCGACTTCTTGGCGAGCATAATTAGAAATAAACCCCTAGGTCTATTACCCTTAGCAAATAACAATAACACAATAAAACAAGAGGTTCTTGTAGAATACTACAGATGCTTAGGATTCTAACACCTTCCCTTAGTATAACCAACCCTCTAACCTTATATTCTCTAGCTTTGTATTGCATTGCATACTTGTGGGTAATTCGATCTTTTCTCTTCCCTTGGAACAATTAAAGACTAGTGGTGAACATGATTTGCGATTCAAGTTAATCAATATCTTGATATCCAATTCTCATCGCGACATAAAAGGCGACTTCACTGGTGACTCCGCTTGAGGGTTCCCCCTAACTTGTTTATTTTGTGTTTATTGTTGTATCTATGTATGCTTATCTATATTTGTTTATGCTTTGGGTTATTATCCTTGTGTGGTGAGAAATGTCCTACACTCAGACTTGAGTGTACTTATGATAGGAAGATGATATATTTGAGAAGGCTGATAGGGAGTTGATTCCCGACCAAGCTGACTTGAGAATCACCGCTCAGTTGAGGCCCTTTTAAGAATGGTACGGTTGAACGAATATTCGTGAAAACACTTACTATTTTCGACCTAGGACCATGTGATACTGGGAACCTTTAGTTACCTTTAACTCAACTTGGCCTTTCTTAGGACGTAGTGCGATAACTATGAGGGAGTAGTCTCGAAATAGCTGATACGTGATACAACACTCAAAAGAGGTTCTCTTGAGAATATTGTTAACTACCAAGTATTTGGGAAATTGATAATATTTGAAAGATGGTCTGATGACTTTGGGAACTTTTAGAACCCTTGGTCTACAGGTACCCTTAGTCCACACTATTTGGGGACAGGTAGACCCTGACTCCATGCTCGTTGCTTTTAAACCTAGGTTTCCTGTTTATTTGTATATATGTGTGTATCTTTGTGTATCTCTGCTTACCTGTGTTTGTGCATCCCTGCATTGATAAGTATCATATTGCATTGGTTTTATGGAATTCAGAGTTTTATTTATAAACATCGCAGGACCATTATGGATTGCAAAAGGAAAAATACTTTGAAATATTCTTTCAAGAGTCTTAAATTGGATGACCTAAGGAAGTTAGGAGCTCTGGTTGAAGACCAAGAAAAGTTAAGAAACAAGTATGGGAAACTCTTATCATTATTGAAGGTTCAGGTGGACAGTGGACTTCTTTCTACCTTACTACAATTTTAAGATCCAGATTATCAATACTTTATTTTTCCAGACTATCAGCTTGTGCCTATCTTAGAAGAATATTCTCAATTGGTTAGTTTGCCCATTTTGGTTGAGTTTCCTTTCCCTTTCCTGGAAAAAAACCCTAAAGAACAGAACATTGCTAAAGCCATATATATGAAGTTATCTGATGTCAAAGCTAACATGATTACTAAAGGTGGAACTTTTGGATTAACCACAGATTTCCTGATCAAGAAAGCCCAATATTACACCAACCATATGAGCATGAACGCATTTGAGGCCATCCTCGCCTTACTTATCTATGGAGTGTTCCTTTTTTCAAGTTTAGAAGGATTTGTTGACCTTAATACCATCAAAGCTTTCATGAAGAACAATCCAGTACCAAATTTGCTTGCTGATGCTTACCATTGATAACGCGAAATCATATCGTTTATTTGACTTGATTTACATGGATTTTACCTTCGATTATTATTAGTTTGTCAAATTTTTACCTTCGATATTTTCGTGCACTTGCAGAGCATCAAGTTTTTGTCGCTGTTGCCGGGGACCAACAGTCAATATTGTAATTTCGTTGTTACATAGTGTAGACTAAGGAACTCTTATCTCAATTACTATGTATAACCCAAATTTCGTTTATAATTACCATCCCCAATATTTTGAGGAACCATAAGATCCGTTTAAATCTGACCTCGAAATATTATTGGAGGATTTCAATACGACGCACTCTCACCCACATTCCCTTACCACTCCCAATATTTTGAGGAACCGCAATATTTCAATAAATCCAACCTCGAACTATTACTAGAGGAATTCAATGCAATGTTTACTCACTCTAGGATAGAATCTATGATGAAGCGCTTTGTGGAAACACAAACTCTTTAAAATGAAGATTTTAGAAAACAACATCTCCAAATTAATGAAAACCTTAGGCAGATAAACATTATGGTCTATTCCCTCACGACTCACAGTGAGGCATTGGAGACTCAAACCTCCCTGCTTACACAAGCACCTCTAGGACCCTTCCCTGAGAGACATGTGGATGTTGTAACAACCAGTAGTGAAGAACAAATAGAAAATCCTAGGGAGAGTGATAATGAGTTTGAGGAGAGTTTTAGTGAGAAAAGCATACATATTGAGAAAAATCCACTGACACCACCCGAAAGGGAGGTTGTCGAAGAGGTAGAGAAGGAAGCACCTATAGTTATTCCTCCTCCCTATACCCCGCCTATTTCTTCACTACAAAAGGTTGTCGAAGAGGTAGAGAAGGAAACACCTATTGTTGTTCCTCCTCCCTATACCCCACCTATTTCTTTCCCACAAAAGGTTGTGAAAGCTAAGGTAGACTCCCAATTCAAAACATATGTGGAGGTATTGGAAAATATCCACACCAACGCACCTTTGTCTGAGGTCCTACATAAAAAAAGAAGAAAATTCAAGGACCATTAAAATAGCATTATCATTACTGTTAAAAGGGTAAGATTAACTTTTGAGGTGGTGGATGCAATAACTAAGCCCAAATTTGAAAAACTGATACTCAGGATAGATCCAGAACCACCACCACAAGTTCAAAACAATGAACCACCCCACTGAAGAAAGAAAAGAAAAGGTGAAGGATATGAGAGATGGCTTGATAAGTGGCCGTGGAAACCGAAGACTATTAAAAGTTTGATCGAGGAACCATTCTATAAAGAACCACCATGAGTGCTTGCACTCCTTAGGCGTCGAGCTATCAACGTTAAACAAAGTGCTGTGTGGGAGGTAACCCGCGAGGTTTTTATTTTAAGTTATTATGGTTGTTTGTTTGAATTTGCAAAAAATAAATAAATGTATCGCTTGTCACGTTTTAGCTATATCTAGGATAAAACTCTCTAGATGACGATCTTGTAAGATGCTCTGGTGCCCACAGACATTCCTACGAGTGTCGCTGCTGGTAGTGACACTGCTGATGAGTACTTCCTATAGAAGTGGGCAAAATAATGAGTTGGTTCGAGAATTACACAAACGAAGATATCTCAAAATGCCATATGCCAGAGTAGAAGTAGTCAGCGAAGATAAGGATAACAAGGGAAGGATCAGAGAAGATTTAGCACACAGTAGCATTCATACAGGTTATATCTTTCCTTTTTTCCACCTTTTATCAAGGAATTAAGGACAATGTTTGGTTTAAGTGTGGGAGAGTAAGCTTTACCGCTTTCATTTACTGTTTTCCCTTTTAATTTTTGTTTTCTAGGTAGATTTTAAAATTTTAAATTTTCTCTGCTTAATCTTTTTGTTTTAGTGTTAATAAACTCGAATTCACGTACTGTCGAGTCATTCTACATAGTTTCCGTCATTTATCGGATTCTCCCATAATTCTTGAGCCATAACAAAAAAAATTTAATTGTTGGTTTTAAAGCATGACACAAACCCAGAAAGTATATTGCTTGATTTAGACTAAGTTCGAGAGATTTGGGAAAGTATTGATAATATCGGTACCGTCCCGACACCCTGAACCCCCTCAAACATGCTGATGAATTTGAATACTTATTATGATAAAGCCTTAAATTTTAGAGTAACCTCTAGATTAGTTTATATTAGCAGTCAGCACCATCCTGAAGCGCAACCTAAGTAATGAACCGATGCAAATACGTGTTTGATCTAAAAAATGCGAATCAAATAAAATTATTGGAAAAAGTGAATGAAGGATATGCTCTCACTAAGTTAGGTGGTCCTTCCCCGAACATTTAGCCCAACGGATCGAACTTTTGAAATTCAAAAATACACATGGAAAAGAATGTGAAAAAGTTTTGAAAAGAGATCAATGAACACTAACATGTTTACTTAACATGGGCGCGCGGGGATAACAGGCTTAATGTGATTGCGCGAGAATGAAAAAGAGGTGAAAATGAATAGGCTGAGTTATAATAACATGATTCGAACTTGTCTGCACATAGAGGGAGTTTTTTTATTGCACTTAGTAATTTTGTTTCACTACGGTATCCTTAGTATTTTTAACTAGTACCTATCTTTCGTGCGAAAGTTTCGCAACAATGTAAGATCTGTGTTACGTCATGTTAAATTCCATACCTAATATGTTTTATTTGCTTGAGGACAAGCAAAGATTCAAGTGTGGGGGAGTTTGATAACGCGAAATCATATTTTTTATTTGACTTGATTTACATGGATTTTACCTTCGATTATTATTAGTTTGTCGAATTTTTTATCATATTATTTAATCATTTTGTTTGTTTTTGTAAGAATGAGGAAATAATTGGAAAAGAAAGAAAAGGAAGAAAATGGAAAGAAAAGAAGAAGAAAATGGGAAGAAAAGACCAAGGAAAGAAAAGAAGAAGAAAGAAAGAGAAAGGAAAGAAAAAGGTGTGGGGGCCACCACACACCAAGTGGCACTTGCCACTTAGGTGTGGCGCCTGCCACATGAAGCATGCCAAAGAGGTGGATGTTGCCGCATGAAGAGGGAGTGGCGAGTGCCACTCCTAAGTAATAGGAAGTGGCAACTGCCACTCCTACAAAAACAGGAAGTGGCGCCTGCCACTTCCTCCCCATATTTTTTCCACTCTCTCCCTATTTTCCTCAACTTCCTGGCTACATTTTCTTCTTATTTTTCTCCTCATTCCAGGCCTCAAATTTGGTGTAACTGTCGCCCACTAGCGGCTATAAAAGACAGATGCAATTTTGGAAAAAGGGGGCTTTGAGGATTTCTGTTTCGTATTCTTTTTTCAGCATTTTCATTCTTAGTTTCCTTTGCACTTTTTAGTTTTGATATTGTAAGGCAATTGTATTTCACACTGATAAACAATTTCCAGTTAGTTTTAGGATTGATTAGAAAGTTGTATTTTGTATTGAACTGCAAGTCGGCCTCTGTAATCGAATTCAAGTTTTCTATTCTTCTAATTTCCAGGTTCTGTTTATCTGCTTTATTTTTATCGTTATATTTTTATTCATCCCTTCTATTTTCTATTTAGCATTAAAATTAGATTTAGTAATAGCATGAAAGCCATGTCTAGCTAAACTAGTTAATATTGGTATGTAAATAAATCAGTCGGACAGGATTTTATCAATTCATGACATAACTTAAACAAATCTATTTCTCTGATCCCGGTTTCTTATTATTAAACCATAACTTTTGTCACGGGAGTGAGAAAGTAACGAAGGTTAAGATCGATAAAGCGAGAGTTTGAGGTCTTAACCGGATAGCTGAAACTGAACATTAGGCTTAAATACAACGAGAGCGCTTTGAGTTTAATTAGGATTTATTTGTTTCCAAAAAGTGTTTTTAAATGCAAGATGAGAGAGCAAGAGCCGCATTCTGATTTGAGAGCATAGTCTAAGTCAAGACCACGAGAGTGTGAGATAAGGTCTTTTAAATGAGTATTTCCTACAGACTAATATTTTTCATCTATTAACAAACGTCCATGAATTATTGAATCCCCGATGACCGATGAAATCACATATCGATATTCCATCATATCTTAATTTAGATATAGTTTTAATTTCCATTTAAATTCTTACACCCCAATTTAGAATTCCATTAGCCTTAGCTTTACATCGCAACAATAGATAATGGTAGGTTGACATTGGTCTCTGTGGGTTCGACAATCTTTTATATTACTTCGATATTTCCGTGCACTTGCAGAGCATCAAGTTTTTGTCGCTGTTGCCGGGGACCAACAGTCAATATTGTAATTTCGTTGTTGCATAGTGTAGACTAAGGAACTCTTATCTCAATTACTATATATAACCCAAATTTCGTTTATAATTACCATCCCCAATATTTTGAGGAACCATAAGATCCGTTTAAATCTGACCTCGAAATATTATTGGAGGATTTCAATACGACGCACTCTCACCCACATTCCCTTACCACTCCCAATATTTTGAGGAACCGCAAGATTTCAATAAATCCAACCTCGAACTATTACTAGAGGAATTCAATGCAATGTTTACTCAATCTAGGATAGAATCTATGATGAAGCGCTTTATGGAAACACAAACTCTTTAAAATGAAGATTTTAGAAAACAACATCTCCAAATTAATGAAAACCTTAGGAAGATAAACATTATGGTCTATTCCCTCACGACTCACAGTGAGGCATTGGAGACTCAAACCTTCCTGCTTACACAAGCACCTCTAGGACCCTTCCCTGAGAGACATGTGGATGTTGTAACAACCAGTAGTGAAGAACAAATAGAAAATCCTAGGGAGAGTGATAATGAGTTTGAGGAGAGTTTTAGTGAGAAAAGCATACATATTGAGAAAAATCCACTGACACCACCCGAAAGGGAGGTTGTCGAAGAGGTAGAGAAGGAAGCACCTATAGTTATTCCTCCTCCCTATACCCCACCTATTTCTTCACTACAAAAGGTTGTCGAAGAGGTAGAGAAGGAAGCACCTATTGTTGTTCCTCCTCCCTATACCCCACCTATTTCTTTCCCACAAAAGGTTGTGAAAGCTAAGGTAGACTCCCAATTCAAAACATATGTGGAGGTATTGGAAAATATCCACACCAACGCACCTTTGTCTGAGGTCCTACATAAAAAAAGAAGAAAATTCAAGGACCATTAAAATAGCATTATCATTACTGTTAAAAGGGTAAGATTAACTTTTGAGGTGGTGGATGCAATAACTAAGCCCAAATTTGAAAAACTGATACTTAGGATAGATCCAGAACCACCACCACAAGTTCAAAACAATGAACCACCCCACTGAAGAAAGAAAAGAAAAGGTGAAGGATATGAGAGATGGCTTGATAAGTGGCCGTGGAAACCAAAGACTATTAAAAGTTTGATCGAGGAACCATTCTATAAAGAACCACCACGAGTGCTTGCACTCCTTAGCCGTCGAGCTATCAACGTTAAACAAAGTGTTGTGTGGGAGGTAACCTGCGAGGTTTTTATTTTAAGTTATTATGGTTGTTTGTTTGAATTTGCAAAAAATAAATAAATGTATCGCTTATCACGTTTTAGCTATATCTAGGATAAAACTCTCTAGATGACGATCTTGGAAGATGCTCTGGTGCCCACGGACATTCCTACGAGTGTCGCTGCTGGTAGTGACACTGCTGATGAGTACTTCCTATAGAAGTGGGCAAAATAATGAGTTGGTTCGAGAATTACACAAACGAAGATATCTCAAAATGCCATATGCCAGAGTAGAAGTAGTCAGCGAAGATAAGGATAACAAGGGAAGGATCAGAGAAGATTTAGCACACAGTAGCATTCATACAGGTTATATCTTTCCTTTTTTCCACCTTTTATCAAGGAATTAAGGACAATGTTTGGTTTAAGTGTGGGAGAGTAAGCTTTACCGCTTTCATTTACTGTTTTCCCTTTTATTTTTTGTTTTCTAGGTAGATTTTAAAATTTTAAATTTTCTCTGCTTAATCTTTTTGTTTTAGTGTTAATAAACTCGAATTCACGTACTGTCGAGTCATTCTACATAGTTTCCGTCATTTATCGGATTCTCCCATAATTCTTGAGCCATAACAAAAAAAATTTAATTGTTGGTTTTAAAGCATGACACAAACCCAGAAAGTATATTGCTTGATTTAGACTAAGTTCGAGAGATTTGGGAAAGTATTGATAATATCGGTACCGTCCCGACACCCTGAACCCCCTCAAACATGCTGATGAATTTGAATACTTATTATGATAAAGCCTTAAATTTTAGAGTAACCTCTAGATTAGTTTATATTAGCAGTCAGCACCATCCTGAAGCGCAACCTAAGTAATGAACCGATGCAAATACGTGTTTGATCTAAAAAATGCGAATCAAATAAAATTATTGGAAAAAGTGAATGAAGGATATGCTCTCACTAAGTTAGGTGGTCCTTCCCCGAACATTTAGCCCAACGGATCGAACTTTTGAAATTCAAAAATACACATGGAAAAGAATGTGAAAAAGTTTTGAAAAGAGATCAATGAACACTAACATGTTTACTTAACATGGGCGCGCGGGGATAACAAGCTTAATGTGATTGCGCGAGAATGAAAAAGAGGTGAAAATGAATAGGCTGAGTTATAATAACATGATTCGAACTTGTCTGCACATAGAGGGAGTTTTTTTATTGCACTTAGTAATTTTGTTTCACTACGGTATCCTTAGTATTTTTAACTAGTACCTATCTTTCGTGCGAAAGTTTCGCAACAATGTAAGATCTGTGTTACGTCATGTTAAATTCCATACCTAATATGTTTTATTTGCTTGAGGACAAGCAAAGATTCAAGTGTGGGGGAGTTTGATAACGCGAAATCATATTGTTTATTTGACTTGATTTACATGGATTTTACCTTCGATTATTATTAGTTTGTCGAATTTTTTATCATATTATTTAATCATTTTGTTTGTTTTTGTAAGAATGAGGAAATAATTGGAAAAGAAAGAAAAGGAATAAAATGGAAAGAAAAGAAGAAGAAAATGGGAAGAAAAGACCAAGGAAAGAAAAGAAGAAGAAAGAAAGAGAAAGGAAAGAAAAAGGTGTGGGGGCCACCACACACCAAGTGGCACTTGCCACTTAGGTGTGGCGCCTGCCACATGAAGCATGCCAAAGAGGTGGATGTTGCTGCATGAAGAGGGAGTGGCGAGTGCCACTCCTAAGTAATAGGAAGTGGCAACTGCCACTCCTACAAAAACAGGAAGTGGCGCCTGCCACTTCCTCCCCATATTTTTTCCACTCTCTCCCTATTTTCCTCAACTTCCTGGCTACATTTTCTTCTTATTTTTCTCCTCATTCCAGGCCTCAAATTTGGTGTAACTGTCGCCCACTAGCGGCTATAAAAGACAGATGCAATTTTGGAAAAAGGGGGCTTTGAGGATTTCTGTTTCGTATTCTTTTTTCAGCATTTTCATTCTTAGTTTCCTTTGCACTTTTTAGTTTTGATATTGTAAGGCAATTGTATTTCACACTGATAAACAATTTCCAGTTAGTTTTAGGATTGATTAGAAAGTTGTATTTTGTATTGAACTGCAAGTCGGCCTCTGTAATCGAATTCAAGTTTTCTATTCTTCTAATTTCTAGGTTCTGTTTATCTGCTTTATTTTTATTGTTATATTTTTATTCATCCCTTCTATTTTCTATTTAGCATTAAAATTAGATTTAGTAATAGCATGAAAGCCATGTCTAGCTAAACTAGTTAATATTGGTATGTAAATAAATCAGTCGGACAGGATTTTATCAATTCATGACATAACTTAAACAAATCTATTTCTCTGATCCCGGTTTCTTATTATTAAACCATAACTTTTGTCACGAGAGTGAGAAAGTAACGAAGGTTAAGATCGATAAAGCGAGAGTTTGAGGTCTTAACCGGATAGCTGAAACTGAACATTAGGCTTAAATACAGCGAGAGCGCTTTGAGTTTAATTAGGATTTATTTGTTTCCAAAAAGTGTTTTTAAATGCAAGATGAGAGAGCAAGAGCCGCATTCTGATTTGAGAGCATAGTCTAAGTCAAGACCACGAGAGTGTGAGATAAGGTCTTTTAAATGAGTATTTCCTACAGACTAATATTTTTCATCTATTAACAAACGTCCATGAATTATTGAATCCCCGATGACCGATGAAATCACATATCGATATTCCATCATATCTTAATTTAGATATAGTTTTAATTTCCATTTAAATTCTTACACCCCAATTTAGAATTCCATTAGCCTTAGCTTTACATCGCAACAATAGATAATGGTAGGTTGACATTGGTCTCTGTGGGTTCGACAATCTTTTATATTACTTCGATATTTCTGTGCACTTGCAGAGCATCAAGTTTTTGTCGCTGTTGCCGGGGACCAACAGTCAATATTGTAATTTCGTTGTTGCATAGTGTAGACTAAGGAACTCTTATCTCAATTACTATATATAACCCAAATTTCGTTTATAATTACCATCCCCAATATTTTGAGGAACCATAAGATCCGTTTAAATCTGACCTCGAAATATTATTGGAGGATTTCAATACGACGCACTCTCACCCACATTCCCTTACCACTCCCAATATTTTGAGGAACCGCAAGATTTCAATAAATCCAACCTCGAACTATTACTAGAGGAATTCAATGCAATGTTTACTCAATCTAGGATAGAATCTATGATGAAGCGCTTTATGGAAACACAAACTCTTTAAAATGAAGATTTTAGAAAATAACATCTCCAAATTAATGAAAACCTTAGGCAGATAAACATTATGGTCTATTCCCTCACGACTCACAGTGAGGCATTGGAGACTCAAACCTCCCTGCTTACACAAGCACCTCTAGGACCCTTCCCTGAGAGACATGTGGATGTTGTAACAACCAGTAGTGAAGAACAAATAGAAAATCCTAGGGAGAGTGATAATGAGTTTGAGGAGAGTTTTAGTGAGAAAAGCATACATATTGAGAAAAATCCACTGACACCACCCGAAAGGGAGGTTGTCGAAGAGGTAGAGAAGGAAGCACCTATAGTTATTCCTCCTCCCTATACCCCACCTATTTCTTCACTACAAAAGGTTGTCGAAGAGGTAGAGAAGGAAGCACCTATTGTTGTTCCTCCTCCCTATACCCCACCTATTTCTTTCCCACAAAAGGTTGTGAAAGCTAAGGTAGACTCCCAATTCAAAACATATGTGGAGGTATTGGAAAATATCCACACCAACGCACCTTTGTCTGAGGTCCTACATAAAAAAAGAAGAAAATTCAAGGACCATTAAAATAGCATTATCATTACTGTTAAAAGGGTAAGATTAACTTTTGAGGTGGTGGATGCAATAACTAAGCCCAAATTTGAAAAACTGATACTTAGGATAGATCCAGAACCACCACCACAAGTTCAAAACAATGAACCACCCCACTGAAGAAAGAAAAGAAAAGGTGAAGGATATGAGAGATGGCTTGATAAGTGGCCGTGGAAACCGAAGACTATTAAAAGTTTGATCGAGGAACCATTCTATAAAGAACCACCATGAGTGCTTGCACTCCTTAGCCGTCGAGCTATCAACGTTAAACAAAGTGCTGTGTGGGAGGTAACCCGCGAGGTTTTTATTTTAAGTTATTATGGTTGTTTGTTTGAATTTGAAAAAAATAAATAAATGTATCGCTTGTCACGTTTTAGCTATATCTAGGATAAAACTCTCTAGATGACGATCTTGGAAGATGCTCTGGTGCCCACGGACATTCCTACGAGTGTCGCTGCTGGTAGTGACACTGCTGATGAGTACTTCCTATAGAAGTGGGCAAAATAATGAGTTGGTTCGAGAATTACACAAACGAAGATATCTCAAAATGCCATATGCCAGAGTAGAAGTAGTCAGCGAAGATAAGGATAACAAGGGAAGGATCAGAGAAGATTTAGCACACAGTAGCATTCATACAGGTTATATCTTTCCTTTTTTCCACCTTTTATCAAGGAATTAAGGACAATGTTTGGTTTAAGTGTGGGAGAGTAAGCTTTACCGCTTTCATTTACTGTTTTCCCTTTTATTTTTTGTTTTCTAGGTAGATTTTAAAATTTTAAATTTTCTCTGCTTAATCTTTTTGTTTTAGTGTTAATAAACTCGAATTCACGTACTGTCGAGTCATTCTACATAGTTTCCGTCATTTATCGGATTCTCCCATAATTCTTGAGCCATAACAAAAAAATTTTAATTGTTGGTTTTAAAGCATGACACAAACCCAGAAAGTATATTGCTTGATTTAGACTAAGTTCGAGAGATTTGGGAAAGTATTGATAATATCGGTACCGTCCCGACACCCTGAACCCCCTCAAACATGCTGATGAATTTGAATACTTATTATGATAAAGCCTTAAATTTTAGAGTAACCTCTAGATTAGTTTATATTAGCAGTCAGCACCATCCTGAAGCGCAACCTAAGTAATGAACCGATGCAAATACGTGTTTGATCTAAAAAATGCGAATCAAATAAAATTATTGGAAAAAGTGAATGAAGGATATGCTCTCACTAAGTTAGGTGGTCCTTCCCCGAACATTTAGCCCAACGGATCGAACTTTTGAAATTCAAAAATACACATGGAAAAGAATGTGAAAAAGTTTTGAAAAGAGATCAATGAACACTAACATGTTTACTTAACATGGGCGCGCGGGGATAACAGGCTTAATGTGATTGCGCGAGAATGAAAAAGAGGTGAAAATGAATAGGCTGAGTTATAATAACATGATTCGAACTTGTCTGCACATAGAGGGAGTTTTTTTTATTGCACTTAGTAATTTTGTTTCACTACGGTATCCTTAGTATTTTTAACTAGTACCTATCTTTCGTGCGAAAGTTTCGCAACAATGTAAGATCTGTGTTACGTCATGTTAAATTCCATACCTAATATGTTTTATTTGCTTGAGGACAAGCAAAGATTCAAGTGTGGGGGAGTTTGATAACGCGAAATCATATTGTTTATTTGACTTGATTTACATGGATTTTACCTTCGATTATTATTAGTTTGTCGAATTTTTTATCATATTATTTAATCATTTTGTTTGTTTTTGTAAGAATGAGGAAATAATTGGAAAAGAAAGAAAAGGAAGAAAATGGAAAGAAAAGAAGAAGAAAATGGGAAGAAAAGACCAAGGAAAGAAAAGAAGAAGAAAGAAAGAGAAAGGAAAGAAAAAGGTGTGGGGGCCACCACACACCAAGTGGCACTTGCCACTTAGGTGTGGCGCCTGCCACATGAAGCATGCCAAAGAGGTGGATGTTGCCGCATGAAGAGGGAGTGGCGAATGCCACTCCTAAGTAATAGGAAGTGGCAACTGCCACTCCTACAAAAACAGGAAGTGGCGCCTGCCACTTCCTCCCCATATTTTTTCCACTCTCTCCCTATTTTCCTCAACTTCCTGGCTACATTTTCTTCTTATTTTTCTCCTCATTCCAGGCCTCAAATTTGGTGTAACTGTCGCCCACTAGCGGCTATAAAAGACAGATGCAATTTTGGAAAAAGGGGGCTTTGAGGATTTCTGTTTCGTATTCTTTTTTCAGCATTTTCATTCTTAGTTTCCTTTGCACTTTTTAGTTTTGATATTGTAAGGCAATTGTATTTCACACTGATAAACAATTTCCAGTTAGTTTTAGGATTGATTAGAAAGTTGTATTTTGTATTGAACTGCAAGTCGGCCTCTGTAATCGAATTCAAGTTTTCTATTCTTCTAATTTCCAGGTTCTGTTTATCTGCTTTATTTTTATTGTTATATTTTTATTCATCCCTTCTATTTTCTATTTAGCATTAAAATTAGATTTAGTAATAGCATGAAAGCCATGTCTAGCTAAACTAGTTAATATTGGTATGTAAATAAATCAGTCGGACAGGATTTTATCAATTCATGACATAACTTAAACAAATCTATTTCTCTGATCCCGGTTTCTTATTATTAAACCATAACTTTTGTCACGAGAGTGAGAAAGTAACGAAGGTTAAGATCGATAAAGCGAGAGTTTGAGGTCTTAACCGGATAGCTGAAACTGAACATTAGGCTTAAATACAGCGAGAGCGCTTTGAGTTTAATTAGGATTTATTTGTTTCCAAAAAGTGTTTTTAAATGCAAGATGAGAGAGCAAGAGCCGCATTCTGATTTGAGAGCATAGTCTAAGTCAAGACCACGAGAGTGTGAGATAAGGTCTTTTAAATGAGTATTTCCTATAGACTAATATTTTTCATCTATTAACAAACGTCCATGAATTATTGAATCCCCGATGACCGATGAAATCACATATCGATATTCCATCATATCTTAATTTAGATATAGTTTTAATTTCCATTTAAATTCTTACACCCCAATTTAGAATTCCATTAGCCTTGGCTTTACATCGCAACAATAGATAATGGTAGGTTGACATTGGTCTCTGTGGGTTCGACAATCTTTTATATTACTTCGATATTTCCGTGCACTTGCAGAGCATCAAGTTTTTGTCGCTGTTGCCGGGGACCAACAGTCAATATTGTAATTTCGTTGTTGCATAGTGTAGACTAAGGAACTCTTATCTCAATTACTATATATAACCCAAATTTCGTTTATAATTACCATCCCCAATATTTTGAGGAACCATAAGATCCGTTTAAATCTGACCTCGAAATATTATTGGAGGATTTCAATACGACGCACTCTCACCCACATTCCCTTACCACTCCCAATATTTTGAGGAACCGCAAGATTTCAATAAATCCAACCTCGAACTATTACTAGAGGAATTCAATGCAATGTTTACTCAATCTAGGATAGAATCTATGATGAAGCGCTTTATGGAAACACAAACTCTTTAAAATGAAGATTTTAGAAAATAACATCTCCAAATTAATGAAAACCTTAGGCAGATAAACATTATGGTCTATTCCCTCACGACTCACAGTGAGGCATTGGAGACTCAAACCTCCCTGCTTACACAAGCACCTCTAGGACCCTTCCCTGAGAGACATGTGGATGTTGTAACAACCAGTAGTGAAGAACAAATAGAAAATCCTAGGGAGAGTGATAATGAGTTTGAGGAGAGTTTTAGTGAGAAAAGCATACATATTGAGAAAAATCCACTGACACCACCCGAAAGGGAGGTTGTCGAAGAGGTAGAGAAGGAAGCACCTATAGTTATTCCTCCTCCCTATACCCCACCTATTTCTTCACTACAAAAGGTTGTCGAAGAGGTAGAGAAGGAAGCACCTATTGTTGTTCCTCCTCCCTATACCCCACCTATTTCTTTCCCACAAAAGGTTGTGAAAGCTAAGGTAGACTCCCAATTCAAAACATATGTGGAGGTATTGGAAAATATCCACACCAACGCACCTTTGTCTGAGGTCCTACATAAAAAAAGAAGAAAATTCAAGGACCATTAAAATAGCATTATCATTACTGTTAAAAGGGTAAGATTAACTTTTGAGGTGGTGGATGCAATAACTAAGCCCAAATTTGAAAAACTGATACTTAGGATAGATCCAGAACCACCACCACAAGTTCAAAACAATGAACCACCCCACTGAAGAAAGAAAAGAAAAGGTGAAGGATATGAGAGATGGCTTGATAAGTGGCCGTGGAAACCGAAGACTATTAAAAGTTTGATCGAGGAACCATTCTATAAAGAACCACCATGAGTGCTTGCACTCCTTAGCCGTCGAGCTATCAACGTTAAACAAAGTGTTGTGTGGGAGGTAACCCGCGAGGTTTTTATTTTAAGTTATTATGGTTGTTTGTTTGAATTTGAAAAAAATAAATAAATGTATCGCTTGTCACGTTTTAGCTATATCTAGGATAAAACTCTCTAGATGACGATCTTGGAAGATGCTCTGGTGCCCACGGACATTCCTACGAGTGTCGCTGCTGGTAGTGACACTGCTGATGAGTACTTCCTATAGAAGTGGGCAAAATAATGAGTTGGTTCGAGAATTACACAAACGAAGATATCTCAAAATGCCATATGCCAGAGTAGAAGTAGTCAGCGAAGATAAGGATAACAAGGGAAGGATCAGAGAAGATTTAGCACACAGTAGCATTCATACAGGTTATATCTTTCCTTTTT
The DNA here is from genome assembly GCA_963859935.3 of Lathyrus sativus. Taxonomy (NCBI): domain Eukaryota; kingdom Viridiplantae; phylum Streptophyta; class Magnoliopsida; order Fabales; family Fabaceae; genus Lathyrus; species Lathyrus sativus. The sequence continues at coordinate 360,822,958 of OZ012738.1, forward strand.
TCCACCTTTTATCAAGGAATTAAGGACAATGTTTGGTTTAAGTGTGGGAGAGTAAGCTTTACCGCTTTCATTTACTGTTTTCCCTTTTATTTTTTGTTTTCTAGGTAGATTTTAAAATTTTAAATTTTCTCTGCTTAATCTTTTTGTTTTAGTGTTAATAAACTCGAATTCACGTACTGTCGAGTCATTCTACATAGTTTCCGTCATTTATCGGATTCTCCCATAATTCTTGAGCCATAACAAAAAAATTTTAATTGTTGGTTTTAAAGCATGACACAAACCCAGAAAGTATATTGCTTGATTTAGACTAAGTTCGAGAGATTTGGGAAAGTATTGATAATATCGGTACCGTCCCGACACCCTGAACCCCCTCAAACATGCTGATGAATTTGAATACTTATTATGATAAAGCCTTAAATTTTAGAGTAACCTCTAGATTAGTTTATATTAGCAGTCAGCACCATCCTGAAGCGCAACCTAAGTAATGAACCGATGCAAATACGTGTTTGATCTAAAAAATGCGAATCAAATAAAATTATTGGAAAAAGTGAATGAAGGATATGCTCTCACTAAGTTAGGTGGTCCTTCCCCGAACATTTAGCCCAACGGATCGAACTTTTGAAATTCAAAAATACACATGGAAAAGAATGTGAAAAAGTTTTGAAAAGAGATCAATGAACACTAACATGTTTACTTAACATGGGCGCGCGGGGATAACAGGCTTAATGTGATTGCGCGAGAATGAAAAAGAGGTGAAAATGAATAGGCTGAGTTATAATAACATGATTCGAACTTGTCTGCACATAGAGGGAGTTTTTTTATTGCACTTAGTAATTTTGTTTCACTACGGTATCCTTAGTATTTTTAACTAGTACCTATCTTTCGTGCGAAAGTTTCGCAACAATGTAAGATCTGTGTTACGTCATGTTAAATTCCATACCTAATATGTTTTATTTGCTTGAGGACAAGCAAAGATTCAAGTGTGGGGGAGTTTGATAACGCGAAATCATATTGTTTATTTGACTTGATTTACATGGATTTTACCTTCGATTATTATTAGTTTGTCGAATTTTTTATCATATTATTTAATCATTTTGTTTGTTTTTGTAAGAATGAGGAAATAATTGGAAAAGAAAGAAAAGGAAGAAAATGGAAAGAAAAGAAGAAGAAAATGGGAAGAAAAGACCAAGGAAAGAAAAGAAGAAGAAAGAAAGAGAAAGGAAAAAAAAAGGTGTGGGGGCCACCACACACCAAGTGGCACTTGCCACTTAGGTGTGGCGCCTGCCACATGAAGCATGCCAAAGAGGTGGATGTTGCCGCATGAAGAGGGAGTGGCGAATGCCACTCCTAAGTAATAGGAAGTGGCAACTGCCACTCCTACAAAAACAGGAAGTGGCGCCTGCCACTTCCTCCCCATATTTTTTCCACTCTCTCCCTATTTTCCTCAACTTCCTGGCTACATTTTCTTCTTATTTTTCTCCTCATTCCAGGCCTCAAATTTGGTGTAACTGTCGCCCACTAGCGGCTATAAAAGACAGATGCAATTTTGGAAAAAGGGGGCTTTGAGGATTTCTGTTTCGTATTCTTTTTTCAGCATTTTCATTCTTAGTTTCCTTTGCACTTTTTAGTTTTGATATTGTAAGGCAATTGTATTTCACACTGATAAACAATTTCCAGTTAGTTTTAGGATTGATTAGAAAGTTGTATTTTGTATTGAACTGCAAGTCGACCTCTGTAATCGAATTCAAGTTTTCTATTCTTCTAATTTCCAGGTTCTGTTTATCTGCTTTATTTTTATTGTTATATTTTTATTCATCCCTTCTATTTTCTATTTAGCATTAAAATTAGATTTAGTAATAGCATGAAAGCCATGTCTAGCTAAACTAGTTAATATTGGTATGTAAATAAATCAGTCGGACAGGATTTTATCAATTCATGACATAACTTAAACAAATCTATTTCTCTGATCCCGGTTTCTTATTATTAAACCATAACTTTTGTCACGAGAGTGAGAAAGTAACGAAGGTTAAGATCGATAAAGCGAGAGTTTGAGGTCTTAACCGGATAGCTGAAACTGAACATTAGGCTTAAATACAGCGAGAGCGCTTTGAGTTTAATTAGGATTTATTTGTTTCCAAAAAGTGTTTTTAAATGCAAGATGAGAGAGCAAGAGCCGCATTCTGATTTGAGAGCATAGTCTAAGTCAAGACCACGAGAGTGTGAGATAAGGTCTTTTAAATGAGTATTTCCTACAGACTAATATTTTTCATCTATTAACAAACGTCCATGAATTATTGAATCCCCGATGACCGATGAAATCACATATCGATATTCCATCATATCTTAATTTAGATATAGTTTTAATTTCCATTTGACTTGATTTACATGGATTTTACCTTCGATTATTATTAGTTTGTCGAATTTTTTATCATATTATTTAATCATTTTGTTTGTTTTTGTAAGAATGAGGAAATAATTGGAAAAGAAAGAAAAGGAATAAAATGGAAAGAAAAGAAGAAGAAAATGGGAAGAAAAGACCAAGGAAAGAAAAGAAGAAGAAAGAAAGAGAAAGGAAAGAAAAAGGTGTGGGGGCCACCACACACCAAGTGGCACTTGCCACTTAGGTGTGGCGCCTGCCACATGAAGCATGCCAAAGAGGTGGATGTTGCCGCATGAAGAGGGAGTGGCGAGTGCCACTCCTAAGTAATAGGAAGTGGCAACTGCCACTCCTACAAAAACAGGAAGTGGCGCCTGCCACTTCCTCCCCATATTTTTTCCACTCTCTCCCTATTTTCCTCAACTTCCTGGCTACATTTTCTTCTTATTTTTCTCCTCATTCCAGGCCTCAAATTTGGTGTAACTGTCGCCCACTAGCGGCTATAAAAGACAGATGCAATTTTGGAAAAAGGGGGCTTTGAGGATTTCTGTTTCGTATTCTTTTTTCAGCATTTTCATTCTTAGTTTCCTTTGCACTTTTTAGTTTTGATATTGTAAGGCAATTGTATTTCACACTGATAAACAATTTCCAGTTAGTTTTAGGATTGATTAGAAAGTTGTATTTTGTATTGAACTGCAAGTCGGCCTCTGTAATCGAATTCAAGTTTTCTATTCTTCTAATTTCTAGGTTCTGTTTATCTGCTTTATTTTTATTGTTATATTTTTATTCATCCCTTCTATTTTCTATTTAGCATTAAAATTAGATTTAGTAATAGCATGAAAGCCATGTCTAGCTAAACTAGTTAATATTGGTATGTAAATAAATCAGTCGGACAGGATTTTATCAATTCATGACATAACTTAAACAAATCTATTTCTCTGATCCCGGTTTCTTATTATTAAACCATAACTTTTGTCACGAGAGTGAGAAAGTAACGAAGGTTAAGATCGATAAAGCGAGAGTTTGAGGTCTTAACCGGATAGCTGAAACTGAACATTAGGCTTAAATACAGCGAGAGCGCTTTGAGTTTAATTAGGATTTATTTGTTTCCAAAAAGTGTTTTTAAATGCAAGATGAGAGAGCAAGAGCCGCATTCTGATTTGAGAGCATAGTCTAAGTCAAGACCACGAGAGTGTGAGATAAGGTCTTTTAAATGAGTATTTCCTACAGACTAATATTTTTCATCTATTAACAAACGTCCATGAATTATTGAATCCCCGATGACCGATGAAATCACATATCGATATTCCATCATATCTTAATTTAGATATAGTTTTAATTTCCATTTAAATTCTTACACCCCAATTTAGAATTCCATTAGCCTTAGCTTTACATCGCAACAATAGATAATGGTAGGTTGACATTGGTCTCTGTGGGTTCGACAATCTTTTATATTACTTCGATATTTCTGTGCACTTGCAGAGCATCAAGTTTTTGTCGCTGTTGCCGGGGACCAACAGTCAATATTGTAATTTCGTTGTTGCATAGTGTAGACTAAGGAACTCTTATCTCAATTACTATATATAACCCAAATTTCGTTTATAATTACCATCCCCAATATTTTGAGGAACCATAAGATCCGTTTAAATCTGACCTCGAAATATTATTGGAGGATTTCAATACGACGCACTCTCACCCACATTCCCTTACCACTCCCAATATTTTGAGGAACCGCAAGATTTCAATAAATCCAACCTCGAACTATTACTAGAGGAATTCAATGCAATGTTTACTCAATCTAGGATAGAATCTATGATGAAGCGCTTTATGGAAACACAAACTCTTTAAAATGAAGATTTTAGAAAATAACATCTCCAAATTAATGAAAACCTTAGGCAGATAAACATTATGGTCTATTCCCTCACGACTCACAGTGAGGCATTGGAGACTCAAACCTCCCTGCTTACACAAGCACCTCTAGGACCCTTCCCTGAGAGACATGTGGATGTTGTAACAACCAGTAGTGAAGAACAAATAGAAAATCCTAGGGAGAGTGATAATGAGTTTGAGGAGAGTTTTAGTGAGAAAAGCATACATATTGAGAAAAATCCACTGACACCACCCGAAAGGGAGGTTGTCGAAGAGGTAGAGAAGGAAGCACCTATAGTTATTCCTCCTCCCTATACCCCACCTATTTCTTCACTACAAAAGGTTGTCGAAGAGGTAGAGAAGGAAGCACCTATTGTTGTTCCTCCTCCCTATACCCCACCTATTTCTTTCCCACAAAAGGTTGTGAAAGCTAAGGTAGACTCCCAATTCAAAACATATGTGGAGGTATTGGAAAATATCCACACCAACGCACCTTTGTCTGAGGTCCTACATAAAAAAAGAAGAAAATTCAAGGACCATTAAAATAGCATTATCATTACTGTTAAAAGGGTAAGATTAACTTTTGAGGTGGTGGATGCAATAACTAAGCCCAAATTTGAAAAACTGATACTTAGGATAGATCCAGAACCACCACCACAAGTTCAAAACAATGAACCACCCCACTGAAGAAAGAAAAGAAAAGGTGAAGGATATGAGAGATGGCTTGATAAGTGGCCGTGGAAACCGAAGACTATTAAAAGTTTGATCGAGGAACCATTCTATAAAGAACCACCATGAGTGCTTGCACTCCTTAGCCGTCGAGCTATCAACGTTAAACAAAGTGCTGTGTGGGAGGTAACCCGCGAGGTTTTTATTTTAAGTTATTATGGTTGTTTGTTTGAATTTGAAAAAAATAAATAAATGTATCGCTTGTCACGTTTTAGCTATATCTAGGATAAAACTCTCTAGATGACGATCTTGGAAGATGCTCTGGTGCCCACGGACATTCCTATGAGTGTCGCTGCTGGTAGTGACACTGCTGATGAGTACTTCCTATAGAAGTGGGCAAAATAATGAGTTGGTTCGAGAATTACACAAACGAAGATATCTCAAAATGCCATATGCCAGAGTATAAGTAGTCAGCGAAGATAAGGATAACAAGGGAAGGATCAGAGAAGATTTAGCACACAGTAGCATTCATACAGGTTATATCTTTCCTTTTTTCCACCTTTTATCAAGGAATTAAGGACAATGTTTGGTTTAAGTGTGGGAGAGTAAGCTTTACCGCTTTCATTTACTGTTTTCCCTTTTATTTTTTGTTTTCTAGGTAGATTTTAAAATTTTAAATTTTCTCTGCTTAATCTTTTTGTTTTAGTGTTAATAAACTCGAATTCACGTACTGTCGAGTCATTCTACATAGTTTCCGTCATTTATCGGATTCTCCCATAATTCTTGAGCCATAACAAAAAAATTTTAATTGTTGGTTTTAAAGCATGACACAAACCCAGAAAGTATATTGCTTGATTTAGACTAAGTTCGAGAGATTTGGGAAAGTATTGATAATATCGGTACCGTCCCGACACCCTGAACCCCCTCAAACATGCTGATGAATTTGAATACTTATTATGATAAAGCCTTAAATTTTAGAGTAACCTCTAGATTAGTTTATATTAGCAGTCAGCACCATCCTGAAGCGCAACCTAAGTAATGAACCGATGCAAATACGTGTTTGATCTAAAAAATGCGAATCAAATAAAATTATTGGAAAAAGTGAATGAAGGATATGCTCTCACTAAGTTAGGTGGTCCTTCCCCGAACATTTAGCCCAACGGATCGAACTTTTGAAATTCAAAAATACACATGGAAAAGAATGTGAAAAAGTTTTGAAAAGAGATCAATGAACACTAACATGTTTACTTAACATGGGCGCGCGGGGATAACAGGCTTAATGTGATTGCGCGAGAATGAAAAAGAGGTGAAAATGAATAGGCTGAGTTATAATAACATGATTCGAACTTGTCTGCACATAGAGGGAGTTTTTTTATTGCACTTAGTAATTTTGTTTCACTACGGTATCCTTAGTATTTTTAACTAGTACCTATCTTTCGTGCGAAAGTTTCGCAACAATGTAAGATCTGTGTTACGTCATGTTAAATTCCATACCTAATATGTTTTATTTGCTTGAGGACAAGCAAAGATTCAAGTGTGGGGGAGTTTGATAACGCGAAATCATATTGTTTATTTGACTTGATTTACATGGATTTTACCTTCGATTATTATTAGTTTGTCGAATTTTTTATCATATTATTTAATCATTTTGTTTATTTTTGTAAGAATGAGGAAATAATTGGAAAAGAAAGAAAAGGAAGAAAATGGAAAGAAAAGAAGAAGAAAATGGGAAGAAAAGACCAAGGAAAGAAAAGAAGAAGAAAGAAAGAGAAAGGAAAGAAAAAGGTGTGGGGGCCACCACACACCAAGTGGCACTTGCCACTTAGGTGTGGCGCCTGCCACATGAAGCATGCCAAAGAGGTGGATGTTGCCGCATGAAGAGGGAGTGGCGAATGCCACTCCTAAGTAATAGGAAGTGGCAACTGCCACTCCTACAAAAACAGGAAGTGGCGCCTGCCACTTCCTCCCCATATTTTTTCCACTCTCTCCCTATTTTCCTCAACTTCCTGGCTACATTTTCTTCTTATTTTTCTCCTCATTCCAGGCCTCAAATTTGGTGTAACTGTCGCCCACTAGCGGCTATAAAAGACAGATGCAATTTTGGAAAAAGGGGGCTTTGAGGATTTCTGTTTCGTATTCTTTTTTCAGCATTTTCATTCTTAGTTTCCTTTGCACTTTTTAGTTTTGATATTGTAAGGCAATTGTATTTCACACTGATAAACAATTTCCAGTTAGTTTTAGGATTGATTAGAAAGTTGTATTTTGTATTGAACTGCAAGTCGGCCTCTGTAATCGAATTCAAGTTTTCTATTCTTCTAATTTCCAGGTTCTGTTTATCTGCTTTATTTTTATTGTTATATTTTTATTCATCCCTTCTATTTTCTATTTAGCATTAAAATTAGATTTAGTAATAGCATGAAAGCCATGTCTAGCTAAACTAGTTAATATTGGTATGTAAATAAATCAGTCGGACAGGATTTTATCAATTCATGACATAACTTAAACAAATCTATTTCTCTGATCCCGGTTTCTTATTATTAAACCATAACTTTTGTCACGAGAGTGAGAAAGTAACGAAGGTTAAGATCGATAAAGCGAGAGTTTGAGGTCTTAACCGGATAGCTGAAACTGAACATTAGGCTTAAATACAGCGAGAGCGCTTTGAGTTTAATTAGGATTTATTTGTTTCCAAAAAGTGTTTTTAAATGCAAGATGAGAGAGCAAGAGCCGCATTCTGATTTGAGAGCATAGTCTAAGTCAAGACCACGAGAGTGTGAGATAAGGTCTTTTAAATGAGTATTTCCTACAGACTAATATTTTTCATCTATTAACAAACGTCCATGAATTATTGAATCCCCGATGACCGATGAAATCACATATCGATATTCCATCATATCTTAATTTAGATATAGTTTTAATTTCCATTTAAATTCTTACACCCCAATTTAGAATTCCATTAGCCTTGGCTTTACATCGCAACAATAGATAATGGTAGGTTGACATTGGTCTCTGTGGGTTCGACAATCTTTTATATTACTTCGATATTTCCGTGCACTTGCAGAGCATCAAGTTTTTGTCGCTGTTGCCGGGGACCAACTGTCAATATTGTAATTTCGTTGTTGCATAGTGTAGACTAAGGAACTCTTATCTCAATTACTATATATAACCCAAATTTCGTTTATAATTACCATCCCCAATATTTTGAGGAACCATAAGATCCGTTTAAATCTGACCTCGAAATATTATTGGAGGATTTCAATACGACGCACTCTCACCCACATTCCCTTACCACTCCCAATATTTTGAGGAACCGCAAGATTTCAATAAATCCAACCTCGAACTATTACTAGAGGAATTCAATGCAATGTTTACTCAATCTAGGATAGAATCTATGATGAAGCGCTTTATGGAAACACAAACTCTTTAAAATGAAGATTTTAGAAAATAACATCTCCAAATTAATGAAAACCTTAGGCAGATAAACATTATGGTCTATTCCCTCACGACTCACAGTGAGGCATTGGAGACTCAAACCTCCCTGCTTACACAAGCACCTCTAGGACCCTTCCCTGAGAGACATGTGGATGTTGTAACAACCAGTAGTGAAGAACAAATAGAAAATCCTAGGGAGAGTGATAATGAGTTTGAGGAGAGTTTTAGTGAGAAAAGCATACATATTGAGAAAAATCCACTGACACCACCCGAAAGGGAGGTTGTCGAAGAGGTAGAGAAGGAAGCACCTATAGTTATTCCTCCTCCCTATACCCCACCTATTTCTTCACTACAAAAGGTTGTCGAAGAGGTAGAGAAGGAAGCACCTATTGTTGTTCCTCCTCCCTATACCCCACCTATTTCTTTCCCACAAAAGGTTGTGAAAGCTAAGGTAGACTCCCAATTCAAAACATATGTGGAGGTATTGGAAAATATCCACACCAACGCACCTTTGTCTGAGGTCCTACATAAAAAAAGAAGAAAATTCAAGGACCATTAAAATAGCATTATCATTACTGTTAAAAGGGTAAGATTAACTTTTGAGGTGGTGGATGCAATAACTAAGCCCAAATTTGAAAAACTGATACTTAGGATAGATCCAGAACCACCACCACAAGTTCAAAACAATGAACCACCCCACTGAAGAAAGAAAAGAAAAGGTGAAGGATATGAGAGATGGCTTGATAAGTGGCCGTGGAAACCGAAGACTATTAAAAGTTTGATCGAGGAACCATTCTATAAAGAACCACCATGAGTGCTTGCACTCCTTAGCCGTCGAGCTATCAACGTTAAACAAAGTGTTGTGTGGGAGGTAACCCGCGAGGTTTTTATTTTAAGTTATTATGGTTGTTTGTTTGAATTTGAAAAAAATAAATAAATGTATCGCTTGTCACGTTTTAGCTATATCTAGGATAAAACTCTCTAGATGACGATCTTGGAAGATGCTCTGGTGCCCACGGACATTCCTACGAGTGTCGCTGCTGGTAGTGACACTGCTGATGAGTACTTCCTATAGAAGTGGGCAAAATAATGAGTTGGTTCGAGAATTACACAAACGAAGATATCTCAAAATGCCATATGCCAGAGTAGAAGTAGTCAGCGAAGATAAGGATAACAAGGGAAGGATCAGAGAAGATTTAGCACACAGTAGCATTCATACAGGTTATATCTTTCCTTTTTTCCACCTTTTATCAAGGAATTAAGGACAATGTTTGGTTTAAGTGTGGGAGAGTAAGCTTTACCGCTTTCATTTACTGTTTTCCCTTTTATTTTTTGTTTTCTAGGTAGATTTTAAAATTTTAAATTTTCTCTGCTTAATCTTTTTGTTTTAGTGTTAATAAACTCGAATTCACGTACTGTCGAGTCATTCTACATAGTTTCCGTCATTTATCGGATTCTCCCATAATTCTTGAGCCATAACAAAAAAATTTTAATTGTTGGTTTTAAAGCATGACACAAACCCAGAAAGTATATTGCTTGATTTAGACTAAGTTCGAGAGATTTGGGAAAGTATTGATAATATCGGTACCGTCCCGACACCCTGAACCCCCTCAAACATGCTGATGAATTTGAATACTTATTATGATAAAGCCTTAAATTTTAGAGTAACCTCTAGATTAGTTTATATTAGCAGTCAGCACCATCCTGAAGCGCAACCTAAGTAATGAACCGATGCAAATACGTGTTTGATCTAAAAAATGCGAATCAAATAAAATTATTGGAAAAAGTGAATGAAGGATATGCTCTCACTAAGTTAGGTGGTCCTTCCCCGAACATTTAGCCCAACGGATCGAACTTTTGAAATTCAAAAATACACATGGAAAAGAATGTGAAAAAGTTTTGAAAAGAGATCAATGAACACTAACATGTTTACTTAACATGGGCGCGCGGGGATAACAGGCTTAATGTGATTGCGCGAGAATGAAAAAGAGGTGAAAATGAATAGGCTGAGTTATAATAACATGATTCGAACTTGTCTGCACATAGAGGGAGTTTTTTTATTGCACTTAGTAATTTTGTTTCACTACGGTATCCTTAGTATTTTTAACTAGTACCTATCTTTCGTGCGAAAGTTTCGCAACAATGTAAGATCTGTGTTACGTCATGTTAAATTCCATACCTAATATGTTTTATTTGCTTGAGGACAAGCAAAGATTCAAGTGTGGGGGAGTTTGATAACGCGAAATCATATTGTTTATTTGACTTGATTTACATGGATTTTACCTTCGATTATTATTAGTTTGTCGAATTTTTTATCATATTATTTAATCATTTTGTTTGTTTTTGTAAGAATGAGGAAATAATTGGAAAAGAAAGAAAAGGAAGAAAATGGAAAGAAAAGAAGAAGAAAATGGGAAGAAAAGACCAAGGAAAGAAAAGAAGAAGAAAGAAAGAGAAAGGAAAAAAAAAGGTGTGGGGGCCACCACACACCAAGTGGCACTTGCCACTTAGGTGTGGCGCCTGCCACATGAAGCATGCCAAAGAGGTGGATGTTGCCGCATGAAGAGGGAGTGGCGAATGCCACTCCTAAGTAATAGGAAGTGGCAACTGCCACTCCTACAAAAACAGGAAGTGGCGCCTGCCACTTCCTCCCCATATTTTTTCCACTCTCTCCCTATTTTCCTCAACTTCCTGGCTACATTTTCTTCTTATTTTTCTCCTCATTCCAGGCCTCAAATTTGGTGTAACTGTCGCCCACTAGCGGCTATAAAAGACAGATGCAATTTTGGAAAAAGGGGGCTTTGAGGATTTCTGTTTCGTATTCTTTTTTCAGCATTTTCATTCTTAGTTTCCTTTGCACTTTTTAGTTTTGATATTGTAAGGCAATTGTATTTCACACTGATAAACAATTTCCAGTTAGTTTTAGGATTGATTAGAAAGTTGTATTTTGTATTGAACTGCAAGTCGGCCTCTGTAATCGAATTCAAGTTTTCTATTCTTCTAATTTCCAGGTTCTGTTTATCTGCTTTATTTTTATTGTTATATTTTTATTCATCCCTTCTATTTTCTATTTAGCATTAAAATTAGATTTAGTAATAGCATGAAAGCCATGTCTAGCTAAACTAGTTAATATTGGTATGTAAATAAATCAGTCGGACAGGATTTTATCAATTCATGACATAACTTAAACAAATCTATTTCTCTGATCCCGGTTTCTTATTATTAAACCATAACTTTTGTCACGAGAGTGAGAAAGTAACGAAGGTTAAGATCGATAAAGCGAGAGTTTGAGGTCTTAACCGGATAGCTGAAACTGAACATTAGGCTTAAATACAGCGAGAGCGCTTTGAGTTTAATTAGGATTTATTTGTTTCCAAAAAGTGTTTTTAAATGCAAGATGAGAGAGCAAGAGCCGCATTCTGATTTGAGAGCATAGTCTAAGTCAAGACCACGAGAGTGTGAGATAAGGTCTTTTAAATGAGTATTTCCTACAGACTAATATTTTTCATCTATTAACAAACGTCCATGAATTATTGAATCCCCGATGACCGATGAAATCACATATCGATATTCCATCATATCTTAATTTAGATATAGTTTTAATTTCCATTTAAATTCTTACACCCCAATTTAGAATTCCATTAGCCTTGGCTTTACATCGCAACAATAGATAATGGTAGGTTGACATTGGTCTCTGTGGGTTCGACAATCTTTTATATTACTTCGATATTTCCGTGCACTTGCAGAGCATCAAGTTTTTGTCGCTGTTGCCGGGGACCAACTGTCAATATTGTAATTTCGTTGTTGCATAGTGTAGACTAAGGAACTCTTATCTCAATTACTATATATAACCCAAATTTCGTTTATAATTACCATCCCCAATATTTTGAGGAACCATAAGATCCGTTTAAATCTGACCTCGAAATATTATTGGAGGATTTCAATACGACGCACTCTCACCCACATTCCCTTACCACTCCCAATATTTTGAGGAACCGCAAGATTTCAATAAATCCAACCTCGAACTATTACTAGAGGAATTCAATGCAATGTTTACTCAATCTAGGATAGAATCTATGATGAAGCGCTTTATGGAAACACAAACTCTTTAAAATGAAGATTTTAGAAAACAACATCTCCAAATTAATGAAAACCTTAGGCAGATAAACATTATGGTCTATTCCCTCACGACTCACAGTGAGGCATTGGAGACTCAAACCTCCCTGCTTACACAAGCACCTCTAGGACCCTTCCCTGAGAGACATGTGGATGTTGTAACAACCAGTAGTGAAGAACAAATAGAAAATCCTAGGGAGAGTGATAATGAGTTTGAGGAGAGTTTTAGTGAGAAAAGCATACATATTGAGAAAAATCCACTGACACCACCCGAAAGGGAGGTTGTCGAAGAGGTAGAGAAGGAAGCACCTATAGTTATTCCTCCTCCCTATACCCCACCTATTTCTTCACTACAAAAGGTTGTCGAAGAGGTAGAGAAGGAAGCACCTATTGTTGTTCCTCCTCCCTATACCCCACCTATTTCTTTCCCACAAAAGGTTGTGAAAGCTAAGGTAGACTCCCAATTCAAAACATATGTGGAGGTATTGGAAAATATCCACACCAACGCACCTTTGTCTGAGGTCCTACATAAAAAAAGAAGAAAATTCAAGGACCATTAAAATAGCATTATCATTACTGTTAAAAGGGTAAGATTAACTTTTGAGGTGGTGGATGCAATAACTAAGCCCAAATTTGAAAAACTGATACTTAGGATAGATCCAGAACCACCACCACAAGTTCAAAACAATGAACCACCCCACTGAAGAAAGAAAAGAAAAGGTGAAGGATATGAGAGATGGCTTGATAAGTGGCCGTGGAAACCGAAGACTATTAAAAGTTTGATCGAGGAACCATTCTATAAAGAACCACCATGAGTGCTTGCACTCCTTAGCCGTCGAGCTATCAACGTTAAACAAAGTGCTGTGTGGGAGGTAACCCGCGAGGTTTTTATTTTAAGTTATTATGGTTGTTTGTTTGAATTTGAAAAAAATAAATAAATGTATTGCTTGTCACGTTTTAGCTATATCTAGGATAAAACTCTCTAGATGACGATCTTGGAAGATGCTCTGGTGCCCACGGACATTCCTATGAGTGTCGCTGCTGGTAGTGACACTGCTGATGAGTACTTCCTATAGAAGTGGGCAAAATAATGAGTTGGTTCGAGAATTACACAAACGAAGATATCTCAAAATGCCATATGCCAGAGTAGAAGTAGTCAGCGAAGATAAGGATAACAAGGGAAGGATCAGAGAAGATTTAGCACACAGTAGCATTCATACAGGTTATATCTTTCCTTTTTTCCACCTTTTATCAAGGAATTAAGGACAATGTTTGGTTTAAGTGTGGGAGAGTAAGCTTTACCGCTTTCATTTACTGTTTTCCCTTTTATTTTTTGTTTTCTAGGTAGATTTTAAAATTTTAAATTTTCTCTGCTTAATCTTTTTGTTTTAGTGTTAATAAACTCGAATTCACGTACTGTCGAGTCATTCTACATAGTTTCCGTCATTTATCGGATTCTCCCATAATTCTTGAGCCATAACAAAAAAATTTTAATTGTTGGTTTTAAAGCATGACACAAACCCAGAAAGTATATTGCTTGATTTAGACTAAGTTCGAGAGATTTGGGAAAGTATTGATAATATCGGTACCGTCCCGACACCCTGAACCCCCTCAAACATGCTGATGAATTTGAATACTTATTATGATAAAGCCTTAAATTTTAGAGTAACCTCTAGATTAGTTTATATTAGCAGTCAGCACCATCCTGAAGCGCAACCTAAGTAATGAACCGATGCAAATACGTGTTTGATCTAAAAAATGCGAATCAAATAAAATTATTGGAAAAAGTGAATGAAGGATATGCTCTCACTAAGTTAGGTGGTCCTTCACCGAACATTTAGCCCAACGGATCGAACTTTTGAAATTCAAAAATACACATGGAAAAGAATGTGAAAAAGTTTTGAAAAGAGATCAATGAACACTAACATGTTTACTTAACATGGGCGCGCGGGGATAACAGGCTTAATGTGATTGCGCGAGAATGAAAAAGAGGTGAAAATGAATAGGCTGAGTTATAATAACATGATTCGAACTTGTCTGCACATAGAGGGAGTTTTTTTATTGCACTTAGTAATTTTGTTTCACTACGGTATCCTTAGTATTTTTAACTAGTACCTATCTTTCGTGCGAAAGTTTCGCAACAATGTAAGATCTGTGTTACGTCATGTTAAATTCCATACCTAATATGTTTTATTTGCTTGAGGACAAGCAAAGATTCAAGTGTGGGGGAGTTTGATAACGCGAAATCATATTGTTTATTTGACTTGATTTACATGGATTTTACCTTCGATTATTATTAGTTTGTCGAATTTTTTATCATATTATTTAATCATTTTGTTTGTTTTTGTAAGAATGAGGAAATAATTGGAAAAGAAAGAAAAGGAATAAAATGGAAAGAAAAGAAGAAGAAAATGGGAAGAAAAGACCAAGGAAAGAAAAGAAGAAGAAAGAAAGAGAAAGGAAAGAAAAAGGTGTGGGGGCCACCACACACCAAGTGGCACTTGCCACTTAGGTGTGGCGCCTGCCACATGAAGCATGCCAAAGAGGTGGATGTTGCCGCATGAAGAGGGAGTGGCGAGTGCCACTCCTAAGTAATAGGAAGTGGCAACTGCCACTCCTACAAAAACAGGAAGTGGCGCCTGCCACTTCCTCCCCATATTTTTTCCACTCTCTCCCTATTTTCCTCAACTTCCTGGCTACATTTTCTTCTTATTTTTCTCCTCATTCCAGGCCTCAAATTTGGTGTAACTGTCGCCCACTAGCGGCTATAAAAGACAGATGCAATTTTGGAAAAAGGGGGCTTTGAGGATTTCTGTTTCGTATTCTTTTTTCAGCATTTTCATTCTTAGTTTCCTTTGCACTTTTTAGTTTTGATATTGTAAGGCAATTGTATTTCACACTGATAAACAATTTCCAGTTAGTTTTAGGATTGATTAGAAAGTTGTATTTTGTATTGAACTGCAAGTCGGCCTCTGTAATCGAATTCAAGTTTTCTATTCTTCTAATTTCCAGGTTCTGTTTATCTGCTTTATTTTTATCGTTATATTTTTATTCATCCTTTCTATTTTCTATTTAGAATTAAAATTAGATTTAGTAATAGCATGAAAGCCATGTCTGGATAAACTAGTTAATATCGGTATGTAAATAAATCAGTCAGACGGGATTTTATCAATTCATGACATAACTTAAACAAATCTATTTCTCTGTTCCCGGTTTCTTATTATTAAACCATAACTTTTGTCACGAGAGTGAGAAAGTAACGAAGGTTAAGATCGACAAAGCGAGAGTTTGAGGTCTTAACTGGATAGCTGAAACTGAACATTAGGCTTAAATGCAGCGAGAGCGCTTTGAGTTTAATTAGGATTTATTTGTTTCCAAAAAGTGTTTTTAAATGCAAGATGAGAGAGCAAGAGCCGCATTCTGATTTGAGAGCATAGTCTAAGTCAAGACCACGAGAGTGTGAGATAAGGTCTTTTAAATGAGTATTTCCTACAGACTAATATTTTTCATCTATTAGCAAACGTCCATGAATTATTGATTCCCCAGTGACCGATGAAATCACATACCGATATTCCATCATATCTTAATTTATATCTAGTTTTAATTTCCATTTAAATTCTTGCACCCCAATTTGGAATTCCATTATCCTTAGCTTTACATCGCAACAATAGATAACGGTAGGTTGACATTGGTCTCTGTGGGTTCAAAAATCTTTTATATTACTTTGATATTTTCGTGCACTTGCGGAGCATCAACCATTCAGTTCATCTTTGAAATTTTCATGGTGGGTGAATGATGACTTGTTGTGTATCTTTATTGCATAAGTAGTTTATTTCGCGCTTTCCCAAGTCTGGCTCCTTTTGGGATCTCAATAAAGGACGTTGGTCACAGAAAATTATGGCTCTGACCCACTCGGATATTGATTGGTATAACTGTGTATTTGATGGGATACTAATTATTGACAGCTGTGGAGACTTTGCCAATGTACCTCTCCTTAGCATCAATGGAGGAATCAATTATAATTATGTTCTAGCTCGCCGTCAGTTAGGATATCCTTTGAAAGATCAACCCAAGAGTGTTCATGTGGAAAATATTTTCTTTAAAGATGACAAGGAACTCCAGGAGAAGATTATGGTTACATGGTGTCACCTACGTAAAAAAGGAAGAGAAAGTTTGGGGAAGCCTAACTGTGTTTCATCGGAACCTTATCTCCAATGGGTCAGAGATAGGGCTACCATGTTGAAGATTCCTTATCCCTGACAAGAACCCATGTCTTTAAAGAGGAAACCTGTTCTAACTTCCATGCCTGAAGCAGAAGAGTTGAAGATTTCTCTGAGCAAAGCATAACAGGAGTCAGAAGCTTGGAAAAATAAGTATCAGGTGGTTGTTGAAGAGAATGCTGAACTCCGAAGACAACTAACTCTGAAGAATGAAGAGTCACGTCCTTGCAAGAAGAGAAAAGCACAGGAGGATTTATTTTCCTCTAACCCCCAGACTACTCCTTGGAAGTTAATTATAGACAAGCTCATCTTAGAGAAGGCCCAGTTAGAAAAGCAAATTGAGGAGCATAATACAAGACCTCCTTAGGACCTTATTAGCTTTTATTTAGTTGCTATCTTAAGACTCTTTTTAAGAATATTTATTTGTAATTCGTTATTAAATAATAAATAAATTTCTTTTGGTATTCTACGATGTTTATAAATACTTGAATTCCATGAAAACTTTCACATTTGCATCTTTGCATTTTGTTTTTCTCTAACCCTTCAAGAAACCCAAATTGTTTTGCAGATATTGTAAAATGGATTTTGGAAGAAGAGAAACGTTGAAGTAAACCTTCAAGAGTCCAAAACTTGAGAGCTTAAGGGAACTGGAAAGTCTAATCGATAATCTTCTGACTTTCTCGGATGAATATGGAAGAATCTTCCTATTTTTGAGACTCAAGATGATTGATGGGCTGCTAGACACGCTCGTCCAGTTCTACGATCCTCTTTACCACTGTTTCACTTTTCCTGACTATCAGTTGATGCCAAATTTGGAAGAGTACTCTGTATTGATGGGAATGACCGTCACATCTCGACCTCTATTCTTTGGATTGGAAGATGCACCTAGTGATCAAGAAATTGCAAGTGCTACACGCATGAGTTTGTCTGAATTCAAGCTCACATGACCACCAAGGAAGGAGTCCTTGGATTGCCAACTGAATTCTTGATAGGGAAGATTCTCTATCATGCTGATTAGAAGGATACTGAAATACTCGAAGCTGCTTTCGCACTACTAGCCTACGGGAATTTCTTGTTTCCAAAAATCAATGACTTTGTTGATATGGACGCCATCAAGATCTTCATACTCAGGAATCTTGTTCCCACCTTGCTAGCTGATACCTACCACTCCATCCATCTGAAGAATTCTGAAGGAGGGGGTCAGATAGTTTGTTGCACTGCTCTTCTTTACTCGTGGTTCATTTCTCGTTTGACAAGGTTTCCAACTATCTGGGAGTTGAAGGAGGCGCCTTGTTGGTCGAAGATAGTCATGTCTCTTACTCACTCTGATGTTGTGTGGCATGACATTATGTATGGTGGAGTTAGAATGATTGTCAGCTGTGGAGATTTTCCAAATATACCTCTTGTCGGGACAAAAGGATGTATCAGTTATAATCCTATTCTGGCACGCAGACAACTCGGACATCCAATGAAGGAGAGACCATATCAGACTTTGCTAGAAGGAATTTTCCTCAAGGAAGGAGAAAATTCAGAGCTCAAAGCTAGGATATTATTAGCAAGGTGCCACATTCACAAGAATGGGATGATTGCAATAGGGTATCCTGACTGCACCATTTCAGAGACTTATCTGTAATGGGTGCGAGAAAGGGCTCTTGAGCTGAAGATGCCTTTTCCTTTCCATGAACCTATGGTGTTAACTCTTCGAGACTCTGCTTGGACTGTTACAAATGAAGAAGGAAAGCTAAAAAATGTTTTGGACAAGGCTGAAAAGTTAAAAAATGCTTGGAGGAATAAGTATTACATCCTCAGACTAGAAAACGAGAAACTTCAGGAGCTGCAACAACAACAGAAGGAAGAAGAACCTTCGAAGAAAAGGAAGATGTGATTAGTGCATATTTATGCACATTCTCCTATATTTTTACTTAGGCATTTCTTTATTTTATTTTGATTATTTTTATGTTTTATTATGTTTTTACATTTTATTTTATTTTTGGTTTAATTTGATTTTCGCACTTTATTTTTCAGCTTTAGCAGTCTGCACAGAAACGATCATAATTGGAGTTCCAAGAATCCGTTTGAGGCGTTCTAAAAATCGCCGGAAAGTTAAGAGATAGAGCTACAACTTTCGTGTTGGAGTCAAAGTCAGATTCAAAACACATTTCCCAGAATATTCGTTGAAGTTGCAGCATTAGGATATTGTTTTAGTTTTGGGTCATGTTTTGGGCCTGGGTTATATTTTCGACCCAGTTGGGTTTTGAACCGGATCCATTGTTTGCCTTTTTAAGGAGAACTCATGTTACTGTTCACATTAGTCACTATTCACAAAAAAATATTGTGGAGCTTTTTACGAATCCTATGGAGAACTAATCAATCTGAGTCGGTCTACCGTAATTCAGGTTCCAACACTTGAGACTGTTATAATATTATTATTTGTTTAATTCCATTGTATGCTTAATTCAATTGTATGAAATATATTGATTTAATTTGGTTGATTGTATGATCCTAACATAGACACTTTTACGTTTGCTTAATTCGTTTTTGTGTCTGAATAATCATGTTTGCTTAATTCATGAAGTTTTATACCATTTGCTTAATTCAGACATTAGGATCATAAATCTTGCAAACTTTTTTGCGCTTGCCATTGAGTTTGTATGCAGATAGGAATGAAACTTATAATATTAAAATTATAACAATCGATGATAGTAGGAACTGAATCGGTAGATTGACTTATTTCATAATCACTTTTTCACAACAGCTTATTTTAATAATCACTTTTTTTCTCTTAATCGAAACCAACCCCCCCCCCCATATTTCGTTGCTGTATTTGGTTATTCCTACAAGAATCCTTGCGATACGATTCGAGTCATTGTCGCTATACTGCATTTTTATAAAAACACTCGTTCTGATCCGCACGCGACAGCGGATCAAATTGGCGCTGTTGTCGGGGATTCTTGTCATTATTAATCAATTTTAGAGTTATAGGGTTAGTGTCCTCGAGTCTAGACCTTAGTTTCCTCGCGGTTTCGTCGAATTCGCGTTTTAGAGTCCAAATCGTAAAAAAATCGATTTTTTTGAAAATTGCTTTCGAATCGAATTCTGTTCTGGGCACTTGAAGCAGAAAAATTCTAGAAACGTTTGTCCCGTACTACCAAGTAGTTAGGGGAGGTGTGCTTTCAAATTCCCAAATTCATCATTTTTCTATTTTTAATGATTTATTTACTGTTTTCATAGAGTCGGAAAAAATCGAAAAAAATCTCAAAATTCTATTTTTAACTCATTAGATTAATTTCGGTGTCAGTTTATTTTTTTGAATTTATTTTGATCGATTTCCTTATTTGTGTTTGTTTTTGACTTTTAGGGACATTGTTGGCATTTTGAATATTGTTGCTGCATTGCTGTGCATTAGTCCTGGCAACTAGGTCATCCTGTTCTGAGCTTGTTGTTTTTGATCCTGAAGTAGAGAGAACTTTGCACACACGACGTAGAGCAGTCCAGGTTTCCACTAGTTCACCACCACCACCCACCATTGCACTTGATTTTGAAATGGCTGACAATAGAACCTTAAGGCAATTAGCTACTCCTGATGTGAATTATAACGGTTTGTGTATTGAGTATGTTGTTGATGCTGTTCCTTTTGAATTAAAATCGGGTTTAATCCATTTGTTGCCCAAGTTTAGTGGTCTTGCAGGTGAAGATCCTCATAAGCATTTGAAGGAATTTCAAGTGGTGTGTTCTACGCCATTGAAGCCTGAAGGGATCACTGAAGATCATATCAAACTTCGAGCTTTCCTTTTTCATTGCAGGGTGCGGCAAAGGATTGGATATATTCCCTCGAACCAAATTTAATTGCAAACTGGAATGCTCTGAAAAAAGTGTTCTTAGAGAGATATTTTCCTGCCTCCAGAGCTGCCTCGATAAGAAAAGAGATTTGTGGTATTAGACAGGGTAATGAGTCTTTGACTGAATATTGGGAGAGATTCAAACATTTGGTATCCAGCTGCCCTCAGCACCAGATCACCGAGCAACTACTCATCCAGTACTTTTATGAGGGGTTGTTACCGATGGATAGGAACATTCTTGATGCTGCTAGTGGTGGAGCACATGTTGATAAGACTCCAGCCGCTGCCAAGGCTTTAATTGAGAATATGTCACTCAATTCCCAATAGTTCACAACAAGAAATAATTTTGTCCAAATAAAGGGTGTGAACGAAATTCATGTATCTTCTCATGTTGCTCATTCCGACAAAGCCTTCGAAAATAGAATGAGTGAGCTGAAAGATTTAGTGCAACAATTGATAGTCGTAGGTAAGGCTCAAGCAGCCCATCAAACCCAACCACCAAGGTTATGTGGTATTTGTACTTCTTCTAATCACCCTACTGATACATGTCCTGTTCTGCAAGATGATAAACCTACTGAATTACCCCCAGCTTATGCTGCAGCCCTTTATAATCAAAGTAACAACCAGAACCGGTACAACATTCCCGACCTGTCCACTAATAAGTACCACCCGAATTGGAGGAACCATCCCAACCTCCAATATGGAAACCCACAAACCAGCCAACAACCTAACCCACCTCAAGCGGTTGCTACCCCTGCACCTTCCGTACCTTCTTTAGAGGAACTTGTTAAACAAATGGCCGTCAACAACCTTCAGTTCCAACAAAGGACCGATGCTAGCATCCAGACCTTGAACACACAGATGGGACAACTTGCTACTCAAATAAATAACATGCAAGCCCAAGGGTCGAACCAACTTCCAGCCCAAACAATTGTCAATCCAAATGGCCCTAATGCTAATGTGAGTGCATTTTCTTTGAGATCCGGAAAAGTTACAGAACCAGCCCCTAAAAAAATAAAAAAATCATTGAGGTAACTTCTGAACTTCCTACTTCTGAACCTCACCCAGCTGAACTTTCTTCCCCTTCTTCTGTTGTGGTCGAAACTGAAAAAAATAAAGAAAAAGGGTATGTCCCACCAGTCCCCTTCCCACATAGAGTTCTGAAAAATAAGAGAATTTAGGAGGGAGACAAAGAAAGCGAGATATTAGATGTTTTCCGAAAAGTTGCGGTAAACATTCCGTTACTTGATGTGATTAAGCAGGTTCCTAAGTATGCGAAGTTTCTGAAGGATTTGTGCACCAACAAGAGGAGGATGAAGGGAAGTGAGAGAGTGAATTTGGGAAGAAATATTTCTTCCTTTATTCAGCCCAAGCCATCTGGAAAATTTATAGGCCAAGAAAATGTTTCAACCCTCCTCACTACTCCGGTCCTGCCACAAAAGTGCAAAGACCCGAGAACTTTTGCTATTCCTTGTACCATCGGGAATAGCAAATTAGATGACTGCATGCTTGATTTAGGATCGAGCATTAATGTTATGCCTACTTCTGTTTATAATAACCTTTGTCTTGGTCCTTTGCAGCCTACAGGTTTAATCATTCAGTTGGCGAACAGGAGCAACACTCGACCTGCTGGCATAATCGAAGATGTCCTTGTTTAAGTTAACGATTTGATTTTTCCTGCAGATTTTTACATTCTTGACATGGAAGGAGAAACAAAGTCCAGCAAAGCTCCCATCATTTTAGGAAGACCGTTCATGAAAATGGCAAAAACGAAAATTGATGTTGATGATGGAAGCATGTCCATGGAGTTTGGTGACATTGTCGCAAAATTCAACATTTTTGATGCCATGAAACATCCATTGGAGGAGCATTCCGTTTTTCATATTGGATTGATATCTGAGCTGGTTGAGGACACTTGTTCTGAATTATTTTCACTTGATTTTCCGTCTCTTTCTGGTTTTGATGATGTTTATTCATGTTCTGATTGTACTGACACTAACCTTTGTGTTGTGTGTGCTGAGATTGATGCTGCCTTGCAGGCTGATATATTTCCTACAGGTGAAGTTGTAGCCGATGAAGTTGTTTTTGTAGCTGATGCTCTTGACGTTCCTGCTGCCCCGACCATCCCATCTACCGAGAAGCCCCCGTCCTTAGAGCTAAAGGAGCTCCCTGAAAACCTGAAATACGCTTACTTGGAGAGTAATGAAAAACTCCCTGTTATTATTTCTTCTAACCTTGATTTCGATCAAGAAAGCAAGCTTTTGCAGGTTCTGAAGAAGCACAAGAAGGCAATCGGGTGGACATTAGCCGACCTTCCAGGAATTAGTCCTTCCATGTGTATGCACAAAATTTTACTTGAGGATGGTGCGAAAACGGTAAGGCAACCCCAAAGGAGGCTTAATCCTTTGATTCTCGATGTTGTGAAGAAAGAGGTAACCAAACTCTTGCAAGCAGGTATCATTTATCCTATCTCTGACAGTAAGTGGGTAAGCCCAATGCAGGTTGTACCTAAGAAATTTGGACTTACAATTGTCAAAAATGAAAAGAATGAACTTGTTCCCACTAGAGTGCAGAATCGCTGGAGAGTTTGTATCGATTACAGGAGACTAAACCAGGCTACTAGAAAGGATCACTTTCCTTTACCGTTCATCGACCAAATGCTTGAACGGCTAGCTGGTAAATCACATTATTGTTTTCTTGATGACTTTTCAGGTTACTTTCAGATTCATATTGCACCGGAAGATCAAGAGAAGACCACTTTTACTTGTTCTTTCGGTACTTTTGCTTATAGGCGGATGCCTTTTGGTCTTTGCAATGCTCCTGGCACTTTCCAGCGTTGCATGCTTAGTATCTTTTCTGATTTTATTGAAAATTGCATGGAAGTCTTTATGGACGACTTCACTGTCTATGGTTCTTCTTTTGATGCATGCTTGAGCAGTTTAAGCTTGATTTTAGAAAGATGCATCGAAACCAACCTTGTTTTAAATTATGAAAAATGTCATTTTATGGTTGAGCAGGGAATTGTTCTTGGTCACGTAATTTCTAAAAAAGGAATTTTTGTTGACCCTGCCAAGATTGATGTGATTTCTACACTACCTTACCCATCTTGCATTCGTGAGATTCTTTCTTTTCTTGGTCATTGTTGCACCCCAAAATTTGCTCAACCTATTTCACCTGGTTTATGTTCCAATTGCATTATCATTTGCATAATCACATCATGTACATGGTCCAATCATTTGCATATCATAACATAGCAAGTCATCTATAAGGGGATCAAGTTCCATCCTTATCTAAAGAAGCACATCAAGGGGGCCTTATTCAAGCTGAAGAACATCTAAGTCATCAAGGAATGGGTTGAAGCTTTGAGGAGATTTGAGTGTCAACAGGTGGATTTCTCTCCTAACTTGAGGTATATTGAAGATCATCAACCTGGAATTATGAATATGAGGTGTGTATGGATCCCATGGGAGGCCTAGAGAGCCCTATTGAAGTTTAGACAAGTCATGGTATCAAGTTCAAGAACCACAGTTGAGGTGTGTACAAGTAGGGTTTCATCTGGGTAACCCTAGGTCAAGGAGAGCAAAGAAAGGGCATCAAGACCTAGCTCTAGGTCATGGAAGTCATGGATTGATATTTTAAATTATGTGTATGGATGAGTCAAGATCAAGTTCAAGAGAATCAAGAGTGGTTGGAGGTGTTTGAGACAGGGTTCCTAGGGTAAAATCCCCTGTATAGCACTGGACTTCCAAGCCACATAAGTCAAAATAAAAGTTTCAAATGGATTCTTGGCCAATATGAAAATTGTAGGGCTTCTCAATAGCTTTAATTTGAGTACTAGAAGTCTTCAAGAAGATTTGTAGAACTCAAGTTATGGTTCTTGCAAGTTATGGGTCACTAGAGGACATTGAAATTTATCTGTGAAAGTCACTTGACTTCCAAGCAACTTTTTCCCATCAAGGAGTTTTCAAATGGATTCTTAACCAACATAATAATTGTAGGTCTTGAGCTTATCTTTAATTTGAGTACTAGAAGTCCTCAAGAAGATTTGTGGAACTCAAGTTATGGTCTTGGCAATCCAGGGGTATTTTGGGAAAGTTGTATTATAGGTCATTTTTCAACCTAGGTCAAAATCTCTATCTTCCACTCCTCAAATGAAGAAATGTTCAACATGAGATGTGTTTAGAATGATGTTTTTAGGACAGGTAAGAAGTCATGAGGATTTGAATGGGCTTGTATCACAAAGTTGCCCAAAATGGCGTAAAAAGGGAGATTTTTCAAATGATTCAAAGGAGGAAAGTTGGGATTTTTGAGATATGAGGCATACACATGGCATATGGGTAGTCATTTTGAATGGAAATTGGATTTCAAACACATTGGAAATGTCACAATTTTGAGATGAGTCATGGTTTTATGAGTTGCTTTGGAAAATGCTTTCTTACATCATAAGTAACATATGTAAAACCATTCTTTAGATCAGATGCAAGGCCTTGGCTCTTACCAATCCATCCAATATGTCATTTGAGGAGAATTTGGATCAAAATCAAGTGTTACAACAAGCTAGAACTCAGCTGCCACATACAAGCATGAGATGATAATTTCAAATGCAAGAGATATTGGATATCTCACATAGATCATTCCAGGGCCTTCTAGATGATTCCTACATGTTCTATATAAGGATTATAACGGATTCAGTTAGTTGGTTAGTGAAGATTGAGACAGAAGTGAAAGACAGAACTTTGAGTTTTCACTTTGCAAATCCAAATTGGTTATACCAATTGGAGTATTATCAAAGCAAATTCATGCATTCAGCAGCTTTATCTTGAGTTGTTGAGTGAACTCAGAGGGATTTCTGGCCAAGATTGCTGAAGAATCAAGAAAGAGCACTTTGAGTTTCAAGCTTGCATTTGAAAATCGTATTTGGTGATTCAAGAAGATTCAACACAATTGATTGCATACAGAAGCTCTATCAAGCATCATTGATCATATCTGGAAGGTTTTGGAGTGTGGCTTGAAGGATTCATCACTCTGTTCATCAGAATTTCGCAGGTATGTAAATCTCATCGTGCAGCTTAATATAGGTGTAATTGCTAGGTTTTAGATGGTTAGATTCATTATAGATGATGGCTAGGTCATTTCTGGATTGATTTGGAACCATTTAGAGACAAGTAAGTGTGATGCACAATTTCTATTAAGAGACGGTTATGGATGATCTTGAGGTTTCAAGTTGAGTTGGATAGTTCATCATGATCAGTGAAGAATGAGGAACAATCCTGTGGTTTCAATTTTGCAAATGGAGCTGTTTGAAATCTTGACACATTTTAGAGAATGAATCGGTTTTGAGAATCCATGAGGATCTAGAGGATTTAGAGATTATATTTGGAATCTATGTGAAATTCTGGTCAGAATTGGTATAAGACTTGTCTTGTTGGGTGGCCTGTGATTCTTGCTCGTCGGAGAAGACGGTGGTTGCACCATCGGACCACCGTCTGGACATTTGACCTTCACCTGAGCTCATTTAGGGAAGATGAGGTCCCAACCCTCAGATCACATTGACTTGTTGACTCCCTCACGTATCCAAGGGCCACGATTCAAATTCAGAAGTTGCCTCCAATTGCCAAAACGCTCCGTTTCAATAATTGAGGTGGCAGTCCATGTCATTCCCAGTCAGCAACCTATGTGGACGCACGCTTTGTGCTTGGATCAGCTTACCAAGTCAATAGATCTGATGGCTCTCATTTAATTCAGCTTTTTATTTTCTTTTTTCATTTTAAATTCATTTTAGTTTTATTTTAATTGCATTTTGATTCTAAAATCCATAATAAATCCAATATTGATCCAAAAAATATTTTAAAAATACCTCCATGATCTTGGATTTATTTTTGATTTTATGAAATTAATAAATCCCTTTTTTATCCATTTTTCAATTTAATTTGATTTTTTCCATTTTATTCTTTTCTTTAATTTTGCATATTTGCTACATGTTCTTGCTGATTTTCTTGTGATCAATTGGTGAATGATTTTAAGTTGATTCTTGCTGGATTGATTAGATTAGGGAAGCATGTACCCTTAGAAATTTTATCACATTTTTGTGAATAAATGTAGGTTAGTTTGAGAGGTGAATAGGAGGGGTGTTAGAATTAGGGTTTCAAGACAATAGTGGTAGTTTTGTGCATAGTTTGAGGATTAAATGTTTGATCTAGGGTTTGGGATTCCTATGGGGTATTGGGTATAGGGTTAGGTTCCCTTAGAAATTTACCTAGGATTTTCTGATAAGCTTTAGCATTTTATCTGATTTTTGCAACTTGTGTGATGATTGTGGGTTTCTCCTTTGGATATTGGGTTTGGTTATGCTTGTGTGGGTCTATTTTGGAGTGCTTTTGGCTTGGGATTTGCTTGGATGACTTGAAGATCAAGTGAGGTTGTTTTTGATGGCTTGAAGAAGCTTGGAGCATGGACATGAAGATCTATCTTCTTGAAGATTGCTTTTGAAGAGCTTAGGAGTGAGGATATATAGGAAGAGCATTAGAGTAGTCTTGTTTCTTCTTTCAAACATAGAGAGCTTCTTGTGCCTCTATTCAATCCCATGACACAAGGTCCCCCAAAGAAGTTCCATCTCTCCTTAGGAGGGATTTAGAGCATGCTTTGGTTGGGTAGAACCTTGAGGATACCTTTCATTTGCCATGTTAAGATCTTAGTGATTTCCTTGGGTTGTCACTAAGCTTCTTAACATTTCAACTTAATCTGTTAATTGATTCTCTCTTGGAGATGGAGCTTATTGAAGATAGGAACTTATCTAAAGTTTGAAGATTGTTGAAGATTTAAGATGGGGTCTTGCTTGAAGAAGTTGTTACTGTCAACCCTTTGCTGTTTGATCAACTGTAGCTGTCAGAGCTGTTGCTGCTTGTGCTGCTACTGTAGGAGCTTGATTGTTGCTGTCAGAGTTGGTGCTGGTGTTGTTTTCTTTTTTCTGTTTTGTTTGTTGGCCTGTTCAGCTTGCCCCATAGGTTTGAAGTGAAGTTGTTTCACTTTGCCTATTTTTTTCCCAGGTTCGAGGTTGAGCGGGACTCCCTTGCCTTGCTTGTATTGATGCATTGCATACATGTTTACTGTTTACTGTATATATCTGTTTCTTTTCTGTTTATCCCCTAGGATCTCTGTTTCCCTCTGTGCAAGAGAGAAACATGACAGACATTAGGTTTTAACCCATGCATGACAACTTTAGGGTAGTTTTGATTCCCCTTTCAACCCTAGGGTTTTAGAGCTTCTTTCTCTTCTATCTCAAAACAATGCAAAACACAATAATAAGGATAATCGATGTCGTTCATTACGAGCCTTAAGCTATTTGAGAGAAGGTTACTGGAGGGTCACTCTTCAGTAATCTGATTGCTTAGTGTGTTACCCTTAGGGTGACATACGACGTAGTCGCTCTCAAATCATAGTCTCTAGTGCGTCAGAGATTGTGAACACACTAAAAGAAACACTTCTTTCGTAAAAGATTCAAAACAAACATCAAAGTGTCATTTTTGTCCGCTTGGACTTCTAAGCAGAAGAAAATCTTTTTAGAAGGATCTAAAAAACCGTCAGACAAATCTGTATCTTCCGTAGCCCGAACTACGTTTGCTCTGATCTTTCATGCTGTATGAAAGTACGTAGGCATAGGATGTTATATCCTAGCGAGCAACCTTCCCCTCCTTTCCCATAGGTAGGCGAACTACGTTGACTCTGATTTCTCGTTCCATACGGGAATACGTAGGCATAAAGTGCGATACTTTTCCGAGTCATTTTCTTTTCCTTTTAACCCAGACCCGTAGAGCAGATAGAATAACAATCCGTACTAGAAAACAAGCGTGGATCCCGTCGAGTACGACGGACGTGAGGGGGTGCTAATACCTTCCCCTTGCGTAACCGACTCCCGAATCCAGGATTTGGTTGCGACGACCATTCCTTTCCCTCTTTGCGTTTGGTTTACTCTGAGCGTTTCCTTTCCCTCCTTTGGGATAAATAACGCACGGTGGTGACTCTTTTGTTTAGCCGGCGCCGATTTTCGCAGTAGCGACAGCTGGCAACTCTGCTGGGGACTCCGGTTCCCTATGCGAGTCAATCCTAGCGCTTGTTTTCCCGTCTGGGGTGTTGTATGTATTTACCTTTCCGCCTTTACTTTCAGTATTATATTATTGTTGTGGTGCTGGGAAGAGGGTTAGATTGAGAGATAAGCCGGACCTGGGCTTGAGTTTGCACATAGACTTAGAAGTAGAGAGTAGTGGTTAGCCTGCTTGCTTAGCTCGCACCAGCTAGCTGCGAAATCTACGCTCGGACGAGATTCCCTTAGGGCTCGACAAGTTGTCTGACCCGAGGATTGTCGACTCTGGGGACCTATCATTTGGGATTCAACTAAGTGAGGCCGCTTCAAGGGATGATGATGCCACACCTATTGGGTATCGTATCATCGCTCTTGAAAGTCTGTGACGTTGAACCCGCATAGGATGTCGTACCTCGCCTGCGAGTTAAGTACACACCTGTGAGGGGTAGGTAGGTTTGTTTGCAGGAAACCTTTCACCTCAGAATACCTGGTTTATCTCTGTCAGTGAGATGTGGTTACATGGTTCATTTGAGTGGTTGGTTTGGTTTGAGATGAAGATTTGATGGTTCTCAGGCTTCAGTACAAAGCAGCACAGTTCATCAGCATTGCACTTGATCTCCTGTTTGCATATGCATGTGCATTTTCATGTTTGCATTTCATTAACGTGTATTTATGTTGCAGGTGTGATTATTCCCCTCTAATTCTAGGGTATCTTCTGGCCAGACATGGAGTCCATGAAGAGGACGGTTGCTTATCGGTTGCATTCACCAGATATCAGTTCCTTGCTAGGGTTGGTTGCTCTAGCAGATGAGAGGGTGAGGTCTGAGCTCAGAGTATCCTATGGGAGATTGCTTAGTTTGTTGTATAGCCCTTCTGCGTTTGAGACGACTGGGGTGTATACTTTGATGCAGTTTTATGAGCAGCAGCTGAGAGGTTTCTTATTTCCCAACTATATTCTGGCACCCACTTTGGAGGAGTATTCTGCTATGTTGGGAGTTCCCGTGTTAAACCAGATGCCCTTTATACATGTTGATGTTGAGCCTGATTTGGTTACACTTGCTGAGATTGTCAGTTTAGACGCTTCTGAGTTTCCTGGAGGATTGGTCAAGCTGAACGGAGCTTATGGTTTTCACCTGTCTGTCCTGGTTGAGAAGGCTACACAGTGCGCGAAGAGCGGATGTTGGGTTGCCTTCAGTGCCATTCTAGTTGTCTGCATCTATGAGACTGTCTTGTTTCCTAATGTGCCAGATTTTGTCGACTCAGATGCCTTCTTGATTCTTGCCTCGAAGAATCCTGTTCCTACTCTATTGGGCGATGTTTATCATTCTATTCACTATAAGAATGAGAAACGTCGTGGCAAGAATGTTTCCTGCTGTCTTCCTCTCTTGTACAGGTGGTTCCAGGGGCATCTTCCGAAGACAGGACCTTTTGTTGATGCTGTTGATAGTTTGGATTGGTCTTCCTGATTGATGGGGCTGTCTGCTGAGAACATCATTTGGTTTGATCGAAGTATGCTTGGCACTGATATTATATATAGTTGCAGTGGCTTTCTGACTGAATGTCCCTTTGATTGGACGGAAGGGCTGTATTAACTATAACCCTTCATTGCTGGTAAGACAGTTTGGTTATGCTTGAGGGACGCTCCTATTGAGAAGGAGATATAGGAATCTCTGTATCTCACAGGCTTATTAGACACGGCTGTTTTGATCAGATTGAGACATGCATGGGCTAACGTCCATAGGAGAGGGAAAGCTTTGCTTGGTAAGAGCAACAGCAAAGTTTATGATCCTTATTTGGCTTGGATCCGCGAGAGAGCTAGTATTTCCTTGATGCCTTATCCTGCTGTAGAACCTTTGTATCTTCCAGCGATTGAGGCCCCTACTTCGATAGAGATTGAAAAGTATAACAAATGTTGGCTGAAAACGAAGAGTTGAAGAAGGCCAATGATGAGTTAGAGAAGGAGATCTTCCAGTTGTGTCATGAAAAGAATGAAGCTACCTTCACTGTGAAGGAACAAACTGAATTGATTAATAGGTTGGGTTCAGAGTTGACGGAAGAGACCTACAAGAAAGAAAAAGTGGGAATAGCCTTGAACGGTGTTAGCAAGGTGCTTACTTCCAAGAAGGAACTTTTAAGCAAAGCTTATTCCCGCCTCAGCAAGTGGGAAGCATTGTGGAATTCCATGCTCACCAAGCGGAAGGAACGTGAAGATGAACTGAAGCTGTAGATTGCCACGCTAGAGGCACAAATTAGAGCCCAGACGCAAAGATTGCTGAAGAGACATCACTTAGGAGTGTTGTTGAGCTTAGAGTAAGTGACCTTGACGAGAAGCTGAGAGGTTATGAAGTGAAGGCCGGCTCCAAGAGATGCAGACTCGACGAGGGTTCTGGCGAAGGAACCTGCCAGGACGACACCAAAAAGCTGAGATCCACTGCCGAACGGCATGCTTTACTGATACAAGAGCTAATCTCCAGACTGGGCCGTTCAAAGACGTTGAGGATATTGGAAGACGTCAGAGAGCGCCACTTGGCCTGAGTTGTCTTTTGCCTCGCTTTTGTTTTCTGTACTTGTATTTTGACCATCGCTAGGCTTGTTGGCTGAGGTCTCTTCAGTTGTATTCAATTGTACTCTTGTACTCAGCCTCTTGGCATTTGTTTATATATGAGGGTTTTTTGATTCCTTATTTGATTGATGGGGACTCCATTGTCATGATGGCCTTCTCTCCAAAACTAGAATCGAGGGGAATATAATATGTAGCATATTTTCGCATTTGCATCTGCATTCATATTGCATGACCGGTATTCTTGAATATGTATCTTATTTCCTGCATCTCCAGGATTTTCAGGATTGACGAACAAAGAGTCCACCTCTACTCAACCCGAAACAACTACAAGAGAATCATGGATCAAGTCCAAGTTGAGATGCAGGAAATCCGCGAGAAGCTGAACATGTTCATGCAAGCAATGGAGAACATTGCTAAGGGCCAGGAGAACCTCCAGACTTTGGTACAGCCGCTGCTGACGCGGACTAATGGGAATGGCAACAATGACCACAATTATGCGCACGTTGAAACTATTCTGGAGGATGGGACCCCTACGCCTGTGGTTCCACCGGTAGTGACCCCACCTGTTGTAGTTATAAACGATGGCGCTGGCGCTGGCAATGGCAACACAGGGAATGGAAATGAGGCTGTTGTTAACAATGTTGGATTGGGGGACGCCAACCACGGCGGTGGTAACAACAATGGTGGTAATGGTTTTGGCAACAATGGGTTCGGCTACAATGATCAGGGATTTGATTACGTCAATCAGGATAGGAAATTCGGCTTCAACACTCAGGGTTTCGGCTACGACGGTTTTGGTAACGCTAACCAGGGGTATGGCGGATTTGGTAACATGAATGGTGCTGAGGTGATTCCTGTTAACGCTGGGTTTGGACCTGTTAGGGTCAATCAAGGCTTCGGTAACAGGGGACGAGGTCCCATAATCAATCAGCCAGGGTTTGGCTGCAACACCGGTTACGACGGATATGGAAATGAAAATGTGAATTGGGGCGAAGACCGCCAGGAGGACGCCTTTTCTGGAAGAGGCATGGGATTTGAAGGACCTATTGATCCTGTTCAGAGGATCAGAATGCTTGAAGAACAGATGAAGGGGGTAGTGAATCAGAACTCCACCGGTTTGGATATGACTACAATGGGCTTGGTACCAGGGCTGAGGGTGCCGTTGAAATTCAAGGCTCCCACTTTTGACAAATACAAAGGGGACACCTGCCCTAAAGTCCATGTCCGCTCTTATTACAGAAGGATGTCCGCGTATTCAGATGATGAAAGGATGCTCATGCATTTCTTTTAGGATAGCTTGTCAGGACCTTTACTTGAATGGTATATGGGGTTGGAGCCCACTCAGATCAAAACCTGGAAGCAGTTGGCTGATGCTTTCGTGACACATTACAAATATAACAATGATCTGGCGCCAAACAGGGTCCAATTGCAGGGTTTGTCACAGAAGAATGGTGAAAGTTTTAAAGAGTATGCGCAAAGGTGGCGCGATATGGCAGCGAGGGTGCATCCTCCTTTAATTGAAAGGGAGATGAATGACATGTTCATTGGTACATTTACGGGGATGTTCTATGAAAAACTGTTTAGTGTGTCATTGAGCAGTTTCTCAGATTTAATTCTTATGGGGAGATGATCGAGAACGGGATTAAAGTTGGAAGGTTCCAAGCAGGTGAGTCTACTTCAACAGGAGTGCCAGAAAAGCATTTGGTGGTAGACGACAGGGTGATACTAGTGTCGTGTTTGGTGGCAGGGGCAGGGGCAAAGGAAGAAATCAGTATGTTCGGCCGCAACAGATAGCTAGTGTCACTATCCCGCTTCCTCAACAGAGGCAGCCACAACAGCAACAACAACCACCGCAGCAGCAAGGGCAGAACCCCAGTCAGAGAAGGGTACAGAACACGAGGCCGAAAAGAGTGTTCGACGCACCTCCTTCCACGTATGCAGAACTCCTCCAGACCCTGTTAGGGTTGAACTTGGTTGAAAAGAGGACTTTGGCACCGCCTACGGGGACGGTACTTCCTTATGGGTATGACGCCAACAAGCATTGCGAATTTCATTCCGGGCACCCGGGCATGATATAAAGGCTTGTCAGGCATTTAAACACAAAGTTCAGGATTTGTTGGATAGCAAAGCTATCAACTTTGGACAGGTGGGTCCAAATATCGTACAACAGCCTATGCCTAATCATGGGGCAAATGCCATCTTGACAGAAGAGAATTTGAATCTAGTGATGGATGTCAATGAGCTGAAGACACCGTTGGGTGAGATTAAAAGCAGGTTGCTAACAGGGGGTGTATTCCCGGGGTGTGATGAATTTTGTTTGGATTGTTAGACCCAGTCAGAGGGTTGTAATGAGTTGAAGCAGGGCATTCAGGCTATGATGGATGAAGGTACCTTGCAATTCGATTGAACCGCGGTTGAAGAGCCTGTGGAGGCATTATGTGATGAGCAGAACGATGTTGCGACGATGACGATTCCGAGGAAAACAATAATGATAACGGCGCCCGCCAGGCGGCCGACGATCACAATTACCAAAGCAGGACCAGTCCCTTTTGAGAGTACTAAAGCAGTGCCGTGGACTTACGGGTTGGAGGTATATTGCGACGGCAAGAAAATTGAAGTCAATGGACAACCAGCTGGGGTTGTAGATAATGTTGTCGGAACATGGGGTATGACCAGAAGCGGAAGAATCTTCACGTCACCCGAGATAGAGGCAGAAAGATTAGCCAAGGGTAAAGCCAAGGTAGCTGAGGGTGGTCTGTCTCAGTCGAATGAAAAGGAAACGTCGCTTAAGGATGTGGAGGAGTTTTTGAGGCTCATTCGTAAAAGTGATTACAAAATCGTTGAGCACCTCCAGCAAACGCCGTCAAAAATTTCCATCCTATCATTGTTGTTATGTTCCGAGGCCCATCAGAATGCTTTGCTGAAGATTCTAGACACGTCGTTCGTTCCTCAAGAAGTTTCTGTTAATCAGCTAGAAGGGGTGATGGCGCATGTCAATGCGGGGCACAGTTTGGGCTTCACAGACTTTGATTTGACTCCGAGAGGGCGAGAGCACAATATGACATTGCATGTATCAGTAGAATGCCAGGGCACGGTCATGTCCCATGTTTTAGTAGACACTGGATCTTCCCTGAATGTGCTACCGAAGAAAGCCATGATGAAGTTAGATATCAGGGGGATTATCTGCACGCCCAGTGATTTAGTGGTGAGAGCGCTCGATGGAACGAGGAGGTCAGTTTTCGGATCAATAACATTACCGTTGCAGGTGGGGCCTGAAGTATTTGAAACTGAATTCTATATAATGGACATCCAGCCAGCGTATAGCTGCCTTCTTGGGCGCCCATGGATTCATGCTGCCGGGGCAGTCACATCCACGTTGCACCAAAAGCTAAAGTATATGGTTGGGGATAGTGTCGTCACTGTTTATAGAGAGGAAGATATTCTAGTTAGCCATTTGTCTTCGTTCAAATACGTCGAGGTCGACGGCGAAATACACGAAACACCCTGTCAAGCCATCGAGGGGTTGCGAATTAAAGACAAAGTTCTAGTGCCAAGTAAAATATCAGATGTGGCAGTGTCATCCTACAAAGAGGCTCAAGCTCTAGTGCAGGCAGGCAAAACCAAGGGTTGGGGTCAGGTGTTAGAGATTCCGGTAAAAATGGATAAATTCGGGCTTGGATATCATCCTTCGTCATCAGCATCCTCTTCAGGTACGCCCAAGTTCAGAGGGCCGATAACCATTACACCAAATGGAGTATGCCATGAGACTATCAATGTTGTTTCCGATGCTGAAGACGGAGATAGCGACTGTGATATGGACGCATGGATCAAGCCAAGCGTGCCAGGACAAAGTCTCTGCAATTGGTCTATCCGGGAAACTGTTCCTGTGACAACTAAACAGTAATGATTTGTTTTCTTAATTGTTGAATAATCTTGTGTCCTACCCGGGGCATAGTGATTTTGCTTAGGGCCATTTGGTTATGTACATTACATTGTTTAATCATGAAATAAAGGCGTTTTTCCATATACATATATTGTGCTCCCTGTTTTTCCTGTTTTTGTTTTTTAACAATAAAATGTGAATGTGGTTATTCGCTTTGTCTGTGTTTTGAAGCATTTAACCATTTTCTTTGCAGGATTACAATTTCAGATGACATCTATGAACCGCCTATGACTCACTTCGACTTCGCGCACCCGGTATTTCAGGCTGAGGAAGAGATTGTCGAAGATGGCGACGTGCCAGAAGCGTTGACCTGGTTATTGAAACAAGAAGAAAGAATCATTTTGCCTCATGAGGAAGTCATTGAGATTATCAATTTGGGGTCGGAAGAGGTTGTGAGAAACATCTGTATAGGGGCTGCGCTGCAGAGCGATGTCAAGCAAAGGTTGGTTGAGATGCTCAAGGAGTACAATGATATATTTGCTTGGTCATACGAGGATATGCCTGGGTTAGATACGGATATGGTTGTTCACCGTCTGCCGTTGCGAGAGGAATGTCCGCCTGTTAAGCAGAAACTCCGAAGAACCAGACCGGATATGGCTGTGAAGATCAAGGAGGAAGTTCAAAAACAGTGGGATGCTGGTTTCCTAGCTGTTACAAAATATCCTTCATGGGTCGCTAATATCGTGCCAGTGCCGAAGAAAGACGGTAAAGTGCGAATGTGTGTAGACTACCGTGATTTGAACAAAGCGAGCCCGAAAGACGACTTTCCACTTCCTCACATCGATGTGCTGGTCGACAACACTGCTCAGTTCTCCGTATTTTCTTTCATGGATGGCTTCTCAGGCTATAATCAGATTAAAATGGCGCCAGAAGATATGGAGAAGACTACTTTCATTACTCCCTGGGGAACATTTTGTTACAAAGTGATGCCCTTTGGGTTGAAGAATGCTGGGGCAAAATATCAACGTGCTATGACAACTCTCTTTCATGACATGATGCATAAAGTGATCGAGGTTTATGTTGATGATATGATTGCCAAATCCCAGACGGAGGAGGAGCATCTGGTTAATTTGCTGAAACTGTTCAAAAGGCTTAGGAAATTCAGGCTGAGACTGAACCCTAACAAGTGCACCTTCGGAGTAAGATCAGGTAAACTGCTGGGGTTTATTGTGAGCGAAAAAGGAATAGAGGTTGATCCTGTGAAAATAAAAGCAATACAAGAAATGCCGATGCCTAAAACAGAAAAAGAAGTGCGTGGGTTTTTAGGGAGGTTGAACTATATTGCCCGGTTCATATCTCACCTAACTGCGACGTGCGAGCCGTTATTCAAGTTGTTGAAAAAGGATCAGGTGTTGACATGGAATGAAAATTGTCAAAAGGCGTTCGACAAGATAAAAGAATACTTGCAGGAACCTCCCGTTTTGATACCCCTAGTGGCCGAAAGACCTCTGATTATGTATTTGGAGGTTCTTGAGGAAAGTATGGGTTGTGTTCTCGGTCAACACGACGAGACAGGTCGTAAAGAGCATGCGATTTACTATTTGAGTAAGAAGTTCACCGACTGTGAGTCCAGATACTCAATGCTCGAGAAGACGTGTTGCGCGCTAGCCTGGGCCGCCAAACGTTTGAGGCAATACATGCTGAATCATACAACCATGCTAATTTCAAAGATGGATCCAATCAAATACGTGTTTGAGAAGCAAGCACTCTCCGGAAGAATTGCCCGATGGCAGATGGTGTTAACCAAATACGATATCCAATATGTCTCGCAAAAGGCTATTAAAGGTAGCGTTCTGTCAGAGTGCCTTGCGGAGCAGCCTGTGGAGGACTACTAATCGATGAGGTTTGATTTTCCTGACGAGGATATCATGTACCTGAAGATGAAAGATTGTGAAGAACCATTGTCGGGTGAAGGACCAGAGTTGGGTTCCAAATGGCAGTTGATATTTGACGGAGCCGTAAACTCCTATGGTAGCGGAATAGGTGCAATTATCACTACTCCTCATGGGTCGCACATCCCATTTACTGCTCGATTGACCTTTCTGGTTACCAATAATGAAACTGAATACGAGGCTTGCATCATGGGGCTTGAAGAAGCCATTGATTTGTGAATCAAGCATATGGATGTATACGGAGACTCAGCTCTAGTGGTGAATCAGATTAAAGGAGAATGGGAGACACGTCAGCCAAATTTGATACCATATATGAATTATGCAAGGAGGTTGTTGCCTTTCTTTGACAAGGTAGAATTGCATCACGTACCGCAAGCAGAGAATCAAATGGCTGACGCCCTGGCGACATTGTCTTCAATGTATAAAGTTAACTTCTGGAACGAGGCTCCCCGGATTGTTATCTCTCGGCTCGACAGGCCAGCATTCATATTTGTTATTGACGAAGCATCCGATGATAAACCCTGGTACTTTGACATCCAAAATTTCCTGAAGAATAAGGAGTATCCGGCTGGGGCATCCAGTCGAGATCAGAAGACTCTCAGGAGATTGGCTGGCAATTTCTATTTGAACTCGGATGTTGTCCTATACAAAAGAAATCACGACTTGGTGTTGCTACGCTGTGTAGACGAGAAAGAGGCGAAGTTTCTCATGGAAGAGATACATGAGGGTAAATTTGGTACACATGCCGGTGGGCATGCTATGACAAGAAAACTGTTGCGGGCAGGTTACTATTGGCTAACTATGGAAACAGATTGCTTCAAATTTGCAAAGAAGTGTCATAAATGCCAGATTTATGCGGACAAAGTCCATGTACCTCCAGGTCCTCTGAATGTGATGTCATCACCGTTGCCTTTCTCGATGTGGGGAATCGATATGATTGGAAAGATCGAGCCTACGGCATCCAATGGACACCGATTCATCTTGGTGGCAATTGATTATTTCACCAAATGGGTGGAAGCAACGTCATATGCCAACGTGACCAAACAAGTGGTGGCCAGATTTATCAAACGAGATATTATCTGCAGATATGGAATCCCTGAGCGGATTATCACTGACAACAGTTCGAATTTGAATAACAAAATGATGAAAGAGCTATGCCAGAATTTTAAGATTGAACATCACAACTCTTCTCCTTACCGACCCAAGATGAATGGCGATGTCGAAGCGGCCAATAAGAACATAAAGAAGATTGTCCAGAAGATGGTTGTGACCTACAAGGACTGGCACGAGATGCTACCTTTCACTTTTCACGGTTATCGTACGACGGTACGCACATCAACCGGGGAAACCCCTTTCTCATTGGTATATGGAATGGAGGCAGTGTTACCGTTGGAGGTCGAGATTTCTTCCTTGAGAGTGTTACGAGATGTCCAACTAGACGAGGCAGAATGGGTTAAGGATAGACTGAATCAGCTCAGTTTAATGGATGAGAAGAGGCTAGCTTCTCTAGCATATGGTCGGTTGTACCAGAGCCGGATGAAGAAAGCGTACGATAAGAAGATATGTCCGCGAAGCTTTCAGACGGGCGACCTTGTGCTGAAAAGGATGCTCCCGCCACAAACAGATCACAGGGGCAAATGGACTCCGAACTACGAAGGTCCATACGTTGTTAGAAAAGTCTTTTCCGGAGGAGCTTTGTTGTTGTCCACCATGGACGGTGAAGACTTTACGTCGCCTGTGAATTTGGACGCAGTTAAAAAATACTTTGCTTGAAATTGACCCGCTGGACAGAAAAAAGAAAGTCCAGGCAAAAATGGGGCGTCCCGGTGAACCATAGAAAATGGATAAAGGGTTCGGGCAAAAATTAGGGATAAAATTGAAAAGATGTACACCCGCGAAGTCGAAAACCTGAAAAGGGCGACTTCGGCAAAAAAGGGTATCCCGGTGAATCGAAAACCCGCAAAGGGCGATTCACGCAAAAGTTAGGGATTGAAAAAGAAAAACGACTGCGGTCCGAATTTGATACTACATTGCTTGGTGGTTTGGGAGTACCTGGGGTTTCGTTTATCCAACATAATCTCTTCCGAAAATTGAATACCGGGAAGGCGCCAGAGTCAGGCGAGTCATAGGAGGATCAGCTCATGGTGTTTGTCTGTACCACGTCGCCGACATATATACAAATATTGATTTGTATTTTTATTTATGCTTCTTGTGCATATATGTATGTGTGTGTGCGTAACTTTCTCTTTTCAGGAGTTGCATCCGGTGTACAAAACTTTGCCTATTCAGAGGCCCGTTATCAATAAAATATGTTATTCAGTACTTGATGCTTGTTCTTTACTGTTTTGTTTGTGAAAGACGCCGATGTTTTGATAAACTTGCACTTGCATAATCCTGTTGGTCCTTGCCAATGATTGATAAAACTTCGAATTGACTGAGGAGATGTCGTGGACATTAACCCGAATAGATTTGGTTGTATAGATTTGTTTTGTCTCGTTTGTGTTTTGCAGGGTTCTCACCTTTGGAGCATACAGTTAGAAAATTGTATCTCCATCCAGAGGCTATGGATGAAGGACTCGACCTTATTTCCTAGCAGGTCGCACCTTATCCCCAGAGGTTGAGACGATGTTATCCTTTACCGAAGGAGGGAATCATTTTCCCCATAAGAGTATCCTTATGGAAGATGTCCACAGGATATCCCTAGCAAGACAAGATCAGTGTCCCCTGTAGAGGTTATGCTCCCCAGAGAATCGAGTAGGTGCGCGTTCAATCCCCAGCTGGGAGGATTTCCGCGGCACATAACCAAGATAATAGGTTCAGAAGGATTATTCCCACCAAGGATGGTTTTCCTTCTCCCCACAGGTCGTCATGCTTTCGTCAGGATGATTATTCCCAGCAGAGTGGTAGCTCCGAGTTTGTAAACTGTACCCAGACAGTTTGTCTCTCGGAAGGGTCGCTTCTTCCCCAGCTGAATTAATCTTCCCAGCAGGTGTTGTTCTTTCCTCCCAGTGGAACTCGACGGTAATCTCTCCTCGGCAGAGTTGGCGATATTTCCGGCGTTTATTTTGCCGGAATACTTTGTGATACCCGTTCATCCCCAACAGAGTTATATTTGTCCTCAGCAGTCGTGTGGATGAAGCCAGCTTATCAGAGCTTCCCCAGCAGCCTGAACCTGCATTTGCATTTGCATATATTATCATGTTTGCATCTACCCAAAAAACGTGTAGCATTTCCATACCGTATGGAGCATTGCGCCAGTGCAAAACATACGCATTTTGAAACATAAATCAGGTGGGTTAACCTTTTGCTTTCAGGTGTGTTTCTCAACAGGAGTATGAGGTTCTATCTCAGATTTATTTCCGGATATTCGAAGTCTCGCTGTGAGACATGTGACAATACAATTCACCTTATTATCCCCACAGAGTTACTGGCTGAAGTTTCTCTTATCCGACCAGCGGAGTGTTTTTCTTCAGGTATGTTGTCGCGGCAGCATGTCAGGGTTTCATGAATCAAGATTTAAGAAGTGGTCACTTGTTGTCAAAACGGGTGTCGGGCAGTTATTTTCAAAATATCCCCAGTAGAGTTAGCTACTACAAAGAATAGGAAAAGAAGTTATATCCAAGTTAACTTTTCCCGTATGAAGCAGGCGGATGAGTTTTCCTGTAAGAATTAGGCAGATGTGTTTTCCCGTATGAAGCAGGCGGACGAATTTTCCTGTAAGAATCAGGCAGATGTGTTTTCCCGTAGGAAGCAGGCGGATGAATTTTCCTGTAAGAATCAGGCAGATGTGTTTTCCCGTATGAAGCAGGCGGATGAATTTTCCTGTAAGAATCAGGCAGATGTGCTTTCCCGTATGAAGCAGGCGGATGAATTTTCCTGTAAGAATCAGGCAGATGTGTTTTCCCGTATAAAGCAGGCGGATGAATTATTCCTATAAGAATCAGGCAGATGTGTTTTCCCGTATGAAGCAGGCGGATGAATTTTCCTGTAAGAATCAGGCAGATGTATTTTCCCGTACGAAGCAGGAGGATGAATTTTCCTGTAAGAATCAGGCAGATGTATTTTCCCGTATGGAGCAGGCGGATGAAGTTTCCTGTGTTCAGGCAGATGTATTTTCCCGTATGGAGCAGGCGGATGAAGTTTCCTGTGTTCAGGCAGATGTATTTTCCCGTATGGAGCAGGCGGATGAATTTTCCTGTGTTCAGGCAGATGTATTTTCCCGTA
The DNA here is from genome assembly GCA_963859935.3 of Lathyrus sativus. NCBI lineage: Eukaryota > Viridiplantae > Streptophyta > Magnoliopsida > Fabales > Fabaceae > Lathyrus > Lathyrus sativus. The sequence goes on from OZ012738.1 coordinate 360,864,182, forward strand.
TGGAGCAGGCGGATGAATTTTCCTGTGTTCAAGCAGATGTATTTTCTCGTATGGAGCAGGCGGATGAATTTTCCTGTAAGAATCAGGCAGATGTATTTTCCCGTATGGAGCAGGCGGATGAATTTTCCTGTAAGAATCAGGCAGATGTATTTTTCCCGTATGAAGCAGGCGGATGAATTTTCCTGTAAGAATCAGGCAGATGTGGTTTCCCGTATGAAGCAGGCGGATGAATTATTCTTGTAAGAATCAGGCAGATGTGTTTTCCCGTATGAAGCAGGCGGATGAACTTTCTTGTAATCAGGCAGATGTGTTTTCCCGTATGAAGCAGGCGGATGAACTTTCCTGTAATCAGGCAGATGACTTTTCCCGTATGAAGCAGGCGGATGAATTACTCCTGTAAGAATCAGGAAGATGTGTTTTCCCGTACGAAGCAGGCAGATGAACTTTCCTGTAATCAGGCAGATGTGTTTTCCCGTATGAAGCAGGCGGATGAACTTTCCTGTAATCAGGCAGATGACTTTTCCCGTATGAAGCAGGCGGATGAATTACTCCTGTAAGAATCAGGCAGATGTATTTTCCCGTATGAAGCAGGCGGATGAAGTTTCCTGTAATTAGGCAGATGACTTTTCCCGTAGGAAGCAGACGGGTGAACTTTCCGGTGTCCAGATAGATGATTCTCCCATGATCGACAGAGTATGTGAGTTGTGTTCCGATATTTGATGAAAGTATTTTCCCCCAAGGAAGTCGTCGTGATTTCCTCGTGCTGACGCAATATTACTAGCCCCAGTAGAGTCTTCTTCAAAGTCGTTTGTGGGTTGGGACTAACGAAGTTAGCTACCGCAGAGATAGGCAGAGAAACGGTATTCAGAGTGTTTTCCCGTTTGAAGCGGGCGGATGAACTTTCCTGTGTTTAGGCAGATGATTTGCCTGTACGGATAGGCAGATGAGTTCCCTGTGATTAGACAGAAGTGTTTCCCCAGCGAAGTCGTCGGGATTTTTTTTCTGCGTTGACGGAATGTAGAGTCCTAACGTGGACAAAGTTCTATCCCCGCGATGATAGAATCTTTTTCGGATTGATGAAAATGAGCCCCAGCATGGTCGCTAATTTGTTTTCTCCGTATTAACAGACAACAGAGTTTTAACGTGAACAAAAGGCAGGGTGTTTTGACAAGAGGGAGTTCAAGGCCTGAGGCGTTACACAGGCGGTTGACATCATATTTTGATAACAGATGATTGATCAGTGGGTTGCCGTAACAACCAGATTCAGTTGGTGGATGTTGTTTTCCAAGCAGTTTGTGCCGTTTATTTCTGCGGTTGGAAAATTTCCGGGTTATTGGTATTCAACCGTCTCGTTCCTCGATTGTTTGAAGGTCGTTCGCTCTTCACCCAGTCGAGTCCAAGCCGTTTGAATAGGGGCAGCTGTTGCACCCCAAAATTTGCCCAACCTATTTCACCTGGTTTATGTTCCAATTGCATTATCATTTGCATAATCACATCATGTACATGGTCCAATCATTTGCATATCATAACATAGCAAGTCATCTAGCAGGGGATCAAGTGCCATCCTTATCTAAAGAAGCACATCAAGGGGGCCTTATTCAAGCTGAAGAACATCTAAGTCATCAAGGAAGGGGTTGAAGCTTTGAGGAGATTTGAGTGTCAACAGGTGGATTTCTCTCCTAACTTGAGGTATATTGAAGATCATCAACCTGGAATTATGAATATGAGGTGTGTATGGATCCCATGGGAGGCCTAGAGAGCCCTATTGAAGTTTAGACAAGTCATGGTATCAAGTTCAAGAACCACAGTTGAGGTGTGTACAAGTAGGGTTTCATCTGGGTAACCCTAGGTCAAGGAGAGAAAAGAAAGGGCATCAAGACCTAGCTCTAGGTCATGGAAGTCATGGATTGATATGTTAAAGTATGTGTATGGATGATTCAAGATCAAGTTCAAGAGAATCAAGAGTGGTTGGAGGTGTTTGAGACAGGGTTCCTAGGGTAAAATCCCCTGTATAGCACTGGACTTCCAAGCCACATAAGTCAAAATACAAGTTTCAAATGGATTCTTGGCCAATATGAAAATTTTAGGGCTTCTCAATAGCTTTAATTTGAGTACTAGAAGTCTTCAAGAAGATTTGTAGAACTCAAGTTATGGTTCTTGCAAGTTATGGGTCACCATAGGACATTGAAATTTATCTGTGAAAGTCACTTGACTTCCAAGCAACTTTTTCCCATCAAGGAGTTTTCAAATGGATTCTTGAAAAACATAATAATTGTAGGGCTTGAGCTTATCTTTAATTTGAGTACTAGAAGTCCTCAAGAAGATTAGTGGAACTCAAGTTATGGTCTTGGCAATCCAGGGGTATTTTGGGAAAGTTGGATTATAGGTCATTTTTCAACCTAGGTCAAAATCTCTATCTTCCACTCCTCAAATGAAGAAATGTTCAACATGAGATGTGTTTAGAATGATGTTTTTAGGCCAGGTAAGAAGTCATGAGGATTTGAATGGGCTTGTATCACAAATTTGCCCAAAATGGCCTAAAAAAGGAGATTTATCAAATGATTCAAAGGAGGAAAATTGGGATTTTTGAGATATGAGGCATACACATGGCATATGGTGTTGTACCCCAAAATTTGCCCTACCTTTTCTCCATTTTGGTTTATGTTTCATTTCATTGCATTAGCATATCACATTGCATAAGCATACCCCAAATTTGTCCTACCCTGTATATAACTTACATTCGCACATCCATCCACTAACTGTTATTCAAAAGACTTAAAGTATGTTACTTTCGCCTATTGTCCACACTTAGGACATCACAAGGATGAGTTGAAGGAAATTGAGATTCATGTGTGGCTGTCAGGACAAGAGTGTGTACAGTATGGATTGAGAATCGTTTTGGTTGACCTAATCTTATTCGGGTAAAAGGGATGTTTTCAAGAATCAAGGTCATGGTGCATTGATTTAAATGGGTTATGTTTGGTGTACCGAAGTTCATTTCTCAAGTCATAATACTTTGATTCTCAAGGAGTGCCCCCTTCATTTGATCCATAGTAAAGAGATGGGCATCATGATTCAAGTGGAAAAATTCAGAGATGATCTCCTATTGACTCAAAGCTTTAGTCCATCCACAGTTCAAAATCGATTTATGGTTGTGTTTAAGATCTTATTTCAAAGTAAGAATTCAAGGGCAAAATTTGGTTCATAAGACTTTTAGGGTCTTATTGGAATTTCAAATCAAGAAAATTGAGTTTAAGGTTCCAAAATACATGAAGTTGCCATGAAGTCCACATTCATACAAAAATTCTCAAAGAGTGTACATTGGATCATAGCTAAATAAATTCAACCATCCCATCAATACACAAAAAACCTCTACAAAAATAAAAGCTCACATTTTTCACAAAATCACAAAGGAAAAAAAATTGAATTATATCAAGGAATTGTCAAGTTGGAACAGGATGTAAATACCGACGACACGGTACAGGGACGTGCTGATCGCATCCAATCTTCCCTTGATGAACTGGTGAAATCTCTAAATGAAAGGTGCAAGCAGTATGGATTACGTGAAAAGCTCACAACACTAGTGGAGCTACCCTTTGGACTGGCTTACGAACTCTGACGATTCCAGCAGTGTTGTCAATACAGATGAATCTACTCCCATTGTTATTTTGATTCCTGGTTTAACAAGTGATTCTTCAGCTCCTTATCTCAAACACCTTGCATATCATACAGCAAAACGTGGATGGAAAGTTGTTGTCAGTAATCATAGAGGACTTGGAGGTGTTCCAATCACGTCTGATATTTTCTACAATTCTGGATGGACTGAGGATACGCGCACAGTTGTTAATTACGTCCACAAAGAGAACCCCAAGGCACCTTTGTTTATTGTTGGAAATAGTGTTGGAGCAAATATTCTGGTGAAATATCTTGGCGAGGAAGGTGAGAATACTCCTGTAGCTGGAGCTGTATCTGTTTGCTCTCCTTGGGACCTTTTGATAACTGATAGATTTATAACTCGTGCTCCTGTTCAAAAGTTTTATGACAAAGCACTAACAGGTGGCCTTCAAGATTATGCAAAATTACACCGGCCTCTCTTTTCTCGGCTTGGGAATTGGGAAGGGATAATGAAGGCACTTTCAATTCGAGATTTTGACGACCACGCCACTCGCTTGATTGCAAAGTATGAGACTGTTGATACGTACCATAGACGCTGCAGCAGTACTCCTTATGTGAAATTTGTATCAATTCCGCTTCTCTGTATTAGTGCTCTTGATGATCCCGTCTGTACCAAGGAAGTCATTCCATGGGACGAATGCAGGTTAAATAAAAATATTGTGTTGGCCACTGTAAAGCATGGAGGGCATTTGGCTTTCTTTGAAGGAATAACTGCATCTAGCCTGTGGTGGGTAAGAGCTGCTAATGAATTTCTTGATGTACTACACTTTAGCCATTATATGCATGAACAGAAGAAGGTCTCTAAACCAAAAGCACCATTAGACTCGTCAATCGATCAGAGCCCTTATATCAATGTTACTGAAGATGGAATGGTGGCTGCATTGAACAATAAACCAGCAACAAGACAAAACCTGCGAACAGCAGCCAACACATGGACCAAAACCTGCCACAAGCAAACAAAATGGCCAGCTGCTACTCATCATGCCAGACAAAACCTGCACTTCTGCGCAAAACCAACAACAAACAACAATCCTACTGTGAAACTGACAATACAACAATAACATAAAATAAACAGGTTTTGTTTTGAACTTAAATAGGAGAAATGGAAGAGGTGAGGGGGACCAAAAAAAAAAGAGAACAAAAAAAGGCATCACCTCCATAAACTCTTTTCCACAAATTCCTTCAGTTTGCAACTACACTGAATCTCACTATAAACACAAATTTACACTTCCATTAAGATTCCAATCTACTTCCTGAAAATCATCATGTAAACATCATCAAAACTCTTCAATTTCATCTGCCTCAACTCACCTTCCAAACTTTACGAACCATCGAACTTGCTTTCACTGCCAAAACAAAAATCAACAGAAACCGCAACTACCTTCCATATCCACCCCTTCAACACCTTTCTTCAAAAAACATTCATCCAAAAACTTCAACACCCTCCGTCTGAAACACCCTCCTTCTGAAACAATCACCGATCTCACCGCAAATCTTTCTCTTCCACAAACATGTTCTTCAACTCACTTCCATTTTCATGAACACAACAAACTCACCATTAATCATCTTCAGATTCAACACTTTCCAAACTAAACTCGTTCCAACTTCCATCGTGAATCAACCACCTGTAAAGAAAACAATCAACAACACCAACCTTCAAAACTTCCATTTTCAACTCAAACAGACCTCAGTCAACAAGTTATCAACCTGTCAATCTTCATCATTCCTCCTCAAAAACTGATAAACCAAAATCCCTCTTCATCCCAAAACAGAAGCATTCCTCAAACTAATGTTAAACTAATGATACTACCACCTTCATACATTCAAACCCATCGAACCTGCGTCAACAATCGTATCATATGCTTCCTTCAATGAACTCCAAAACCCGAAACATCGTTTCAAATAACCGACGAAAAGCGGTGGCCGCACTTCTTTCAGATCACATTCCGTAAGTACTTCCTATCACAACTCATCTACCTCACTCAAAGCTTGACTCCATCACTCATCCATAACAACACTACAACAACCGAAAAACCCTTCACCGTATTTATTCCCCAACAACCTTTGTAATCCTTTTCCGATAGCCTCCGACGTAACACCTTCTTCCTTCAACTCAACCTTCATCGAACGACATCATCTTCAAACAACACTCACCGTCGTAAAACCCCCTCTTCATTCAGAACAGAGGCGGAGCCAATCCCTCTCACCTTCGCAACCCAACGGAATTTCAAAATCACCTTCGTCATTCTCGAACCAAACCGAAAACCTCCATTAAATCCTCACCTGAAACCTTCGAAAACAACCATTCATCATCCCTTCAAACAAACCCTCATTTCAGAAACCTCAAATACCCAGAAACCAACCGCAACAGTTGAAACCTTCAACATCAAATCGTCCGCGAAATCTCGAAAACCCTTCAACAGACACAAAACCAATACCACCCTCATATCCTCCTTCGCCGTTCGAAATAAACCTCCACCAAATCACCGTCAAATTCTTCAAATCATCTCCGATTTTGACAATCGTAAACCACAACCCTCAAAATCCCAAATCATTCAAACATAAACAGAATCTGAGAACAAGAACGAGCGGAGAGAGAGAGAGAGGTTTGAGACACAGAGATGGTGAAATCGGAGTTTGGGCGGTGAGGTACGCGTGAACTGAAGCGGAGAGTGAGAAAGAAGCGATGAAGAACGCGTTCTGCGTTTGTGCTGTGTTGTTTTCCCTTTTTTTTTCTTTTTATTTATTTATTTATTTATATTTATTATTTTTATTTTTAATTCTTTTTTCTTTTGTTTTATTATTATTAATCATTTTATTTAGAAGTTAAACTTTTTTAACTAAATTTTTATATTAAACTTTAAAACTTTATGTATATTATATTTTCTTTTAGAGTTTTATTCTACTTTTTTTAAGAAGTTAAACATTATGTCTTCCATTTGGTTTTATTTTTAAAGTTAAATTCTATTTCTCTTTTGTTATTGGGCATTTTTGCCTTTTGGGTCGATGACGAGACCACCTTTGTTTCTCTGTCAAATTATTGATGAGAAATGAAGGATCTGAGACCGATTTTCTCTTCTTTCTCACTTTTCGACTTTATTTTCATTTCACTTCTTTTGGTCGATGACGAGACCTCTGTAATTCATTACCAGTCAAATTATTGATGAGTAATGTTGGATCTGAGACCACCTCTTTTCTCTCCTCATTTCTTGTCCCAACTCGATTCAAAAACATTGACAAACCATCTTCAACATCCGATTATCTTTGTGTTGAATTAAAAAGAGGGGATTAAGTGTAGGCTTTCTTCCTCTCCGAGTGTTGGGATGCCCACTGTAGTGAGGGTGGTTTCGACACTTGTCTTTCAATACGAAGACGTTTCCATACCATCTCTCCTAAAAAACCTCGGTCTCGTACCGAGCGCATTTTCAAACCCCTTCAATAAGGAATCAATTCTTTGTATTGAATTAAAAAGAGAGGATTAGGTGTAGACCTCTTCCTCTCCGAACGTTGGGATGCCCACTGTAGTGGGGGTGGTCTCGATATTCGTCTTTCAATACGAAGACGCGCCTTTATCCACCATTGCCTTTCACAACTTCCTTCTGTAACCTTTCACACCTAAAACCTCGGTGTCGCACCGAGTGCATTTTTTTAAATTCTTTTCATAACAAAAACTTGAATGGTCGTGGAGTGGTTAGGCGTAGGCCTTCTCCTATCCCGAGTGCTGACGTTTACCGTAGGGTTCTCTGTCGCAAAGCACTTACCATTCAAAACCAAAAACATCTTTAATAAGAGAACGGAGTTCCCTTTGTATTGAATTAAAGAGAGAGGATTGGGTGTAGACCTCTTCTTCTCCGAGCGTAGGGATGCCCACTGTAGTGAGGGTGGTTTCGACGCTCGTCTTTCAATACGAAGACGCCTCGTTCGCCACACCCTTTTATAACAAAAAACTTTGAGATAAAGAATTGGGTACTACCCGTAGGGGTTACTATCCGAGGACCCGTCTCGCCCCCTAAAAAACAATCTCAATCAATCAAACGTGACTTCTTGCCTCGCGTGGCGAAAACTAATCAATCTTTCAAAAAGGATATGTTACGTCCATTCTACCGCAAACAGGTAATGCCTAAGTCTCCAACGAGCGAGCAGCAAAACACCTAACTGCTAGAATGCGCACGATAGCATCATCCATAAAAAACATCAACACACCGTAGGCCGAACTACGGCTGCTCTGATTTCTCATGCCAGATGAGAATACGTAGGCACAAGACGGCGATGTCTTGGCGAGCATAATCCCCCCTATCACCCGTAGTTTCCCGAACTACGTCGACTCTGACTTTCTCATATCTATTGAGAATACGTAGGCCTAGGACCGCGAAGTCCTACCGAGTCCTTTCTTTCCCCGTTTCTAAACCCTTCTCTCTCTTGTGGAACACTCCTTATAGCATAATATTTAAGCAGATAAATTCATACATCGACAAACAAAAGGTTCCCATCGAGTACGATGGATGCGAGGGGTGCTAATACCTTCCCTTCGCATAACCGGCTTCTGAACCCGTTCATTGGTTGCGAGACCATCTTATCCATTTCTTTCTTAAGGTTTTCTCGATATTTTCCTTTCCCCTCATGGGATAAATAAAGTTCGGTGGCGACTCTTCTGTCCTTTCTTCTTCGCCTCCCCGTCGTTGCGCGATGCGTTTTTCGAGTAGCGCCAGCTGGCGACTCTGCTGGGGATAACCTAGCAAGCCACGCCTATTTTGTTTGTCGCATTTGTGCTATATTTGTTTTTGCTATTTATTTTATGGTTGTGTTTCTTTCTAACTTGTTGGGTTCATTTGGTTTGGTTTGTGAGGATAAAGCTTTCTACCCGAGCTTTTGAGTATACACTAAGATTAGGAGGTGGTTTCTTTCTGATTTGCGAGACGTAGGACTCGTTGAATTGGTTTGAATTCCACCGCTCAGATGAGACCCCGTTGGAACAATGATGTCTTACGTGTAGTCGTAACGGCGTCTTTATTTCCAATTGGGAGTCCTTGACTCTGAGGACCTTTTGTAGAACCTTATTCCGAAGGTTCCTAAAACATAACTCTGTGTTCATCCTTTGAAGGGATTACCGTCTTACGAGTAGTCGTTCTGATGGAAAACTTTTGAGGGTTAGTGCATGGGACTTTGTTTAAAAGCCTTTGGAATACCCTCCTATAAACCAATATATTACCCACCCGAGGTGAGAGGTATCTCGTTGTATTTTCTTGTAGGATTTGTGACTTTGATCCTTTGTGTGTTGCATTAGCATTTTGCATTGCATTTCATTTGCATCTCATTTTTTGCATATCCATTCTCAACCGGAGCAGAGAGCTTATCAGTCTTTTGTCCAACCCGCAGTTGATTTCCCGACATTCACATTGGATTTGAGTTAGCTTCTGGAAGGATCATGGACTCAGAAGAGCAGAATTTGGTTGTTACGAGGGCAGAGTTTGAGATGATGAAGAATCAGTTGGATCAACTCACGGAGGCCATGTCAGCTATGACAAGAGGAGAGACCAATGTTCAGAGGACTCCAGTGAACAATGTTGCTCAAGCTCAGCATGTGCAGATTCCTGTCGAAGATCAAGAGCATACTATTGTTAGAGATAGAGATTCATCTTCTCTCCATGACTCGGACTATCAGAACTTCACTTTCTCTATGCCAGATTCCCAAAGGGTTGTTCCAAAGATTAATCCTAAAAACCCACAGACTGTTGAGTTTATGAGAAGGTATCGTCTGTTGGATGAAAATCTTGATGCCCTGATGAGTCAAGATACTCTTAATCTGAATGCTTCGAGCATGTGTTTGGTGCCAGGTCTTGTGATGCCTCCGAAGTTTAAGGCGCCCAATTTTGAGAAGTACAAAGGGGATAGTTGTCAGAAGCAGCATTTGGTGATGTTTTGCAGAAGAATGACTTCGTATGTCCATAATGACAAGCTTATGATTCACTGTTTCCAAGACAGTCTGAGTGGGGCATCTCTGAGTTGGTACATGCAGTTGGAAAGTAGTTGCATCAAATCATGGTCAGATTTAGCTAATGCCTTTGTGAAGCAGTACAACTACAATCTCGACATGAATCCCAGCCGCATACAGTTGCAAGAATTATCTCAGGCGGACAATGAATCTTTTAGAGGATATGTACAGAGATGGAGAGAATTAGATGCTCGTGTTCAACCACCACTTCTGGAAAGAGAATTGGTTGACCTATTTGTGGATACCTTGCAAGGTCCGTACTTTGATAAAATGATTGGTAGTAAGGTAGTGAACTTTTCTGACTTGGTAAAAGCGGGAGAACGTATTGAGAGCAGAATCAAGAGTGGAAAGATTCGAGACATCTCAGATACCTCAGTTTATGAAAGTGAATCAGTTGTCAGCTCTAAAGAGGAATGGGAGAAATAAAGTAATGCTATCCCGGAATCTCCATTACCTCATATTCAGATTTCAGATGTTTCAAGTATTCAGAGTCAGCAACCTGTTAGGTCTGCGTATCAGATGTCTGCTTCCCTACAGAGTCAACATTCATACCGTCATCGGCCGCGTCAGCACGCCCGACGAAGACCGAGGAAGCCAGAGAGACATTTCACTCAGTTGCCATTGTCGTACAGTCAGATATTGCCAGACTTGATCAGAGGTGGTTTGATTGTGCTGAAGCAAACTGATCCAGAGACTTCTCCACATCCGTTAGATTCTGATGTCAACGCCCGCTGTGAGTACCATGTTGGGGCACAGGGGCATTCAACTGAAGGCTGTAAGGTGCTCAGAAGCCAGGTTCAGACTCTGCTGGACTCCGACAGGTTTTCAATCACGCCTCAGGGTATTCAGATCAACGATCTTCCTTCGTCAAGTCATATGGGTTCGGCAGCTAATGTCATTGAGGGATTCACCGAGAGCATATGTTCAGAAGAGTATCAGACGGATTTCGATGAGCAATTCTAAAGATGGCTGGTTCAGCAGCAAGTCAAGAATGAAAGCCCAGTTCCCCGAAGCTGGCAATCTTTCTATCATGTTATTCCTTTGCATTTGTAGTTTCTTTTCTGTTTAAGTGCGAACTTATTTGCAAATTTCATTTGTAAGACGTGTTTGTTTTCGATTGATGATGATAATGAAATGAATATGCATGTTTTGATTAAATCCATTCGTGTTCACTCAATATTGCTTTTCCATTAATGTCAAACGCTTGTTTAAGCGGAATTCCTTGAGGGAGGATGACGAAATTGAAAGACGCGCAAGCTTCCGAGTGTATGCTTTTGAATAAAACCTTTGCTGATGATGTACAGGCATTGTTTCAAATTCCTAAACACCGGAGATATAAGGATGTTAATCCCTTGTCAACCCCTTTGAGCCTAGTAGTAGGAGTTTCTTTCTGAAAACGAAAAACCCTCAATCTTAACCTAGGGCAGGGTAGATGTCAGTTAATTTGACCGAGCATCCAGATTACAGAAGGAGTGTTCCCCCGTTCAAGGATCAATCACACCCATAGAGGTCGTACCTAAAAAGCCGAGAAGTGGGACAGTTACAATCCTTTCAACAAGTCAGACCAGCCGGTGTCACATGATTTATTCAAAAGAGAATCAAAAGAAAAGAAAAAGCCCGCTAAGTTAATAACTTGAAAGCAAGTGGCTTAGGCAAAAATTGGGGCATCCCGCTGGACTTCGAAATCAGAAGATGTACTCAAAAGAGTCAGTCCAGGCAAAAATAGGGAGTAAGAATAATGATGAAAAATAAGTCGTGTGAGCCAGACACCAAAGACGAAAAGCGAGTGACTGTCACTCCGAAAACTTATGGTTTCTTGAACCATCACTCCTGTCAGTCCACCTCTGAGAGGCGAGCGAGTGTCGAACTAGCTGAACGTAGGATTGGAGAACATCAAGGAGAGTGGGTGGGTTAAAACAGAACTTTGAGCCTTACATCCTTTCTTTCAAACCGTGAACCTAACCAAGTTACAACCTTCAAAAGTCCTAATTGAAGCAAGTTTGTTTCGAAAGCATACTTCGGTAAAGATCGCGTCGAAACTGACTCCTAAAAGGATTTTCTTACCCTATGGGTATTGATATTGACATTCCGATAAGTGATTCATTCACTATACATCACAACTTTTTTCTAGTGAACAGACTTGGATTTCAAAACTGTCATATGCATTGCATTGATATTATCATTTTCAAAACGATTTGTTTTACTTGTAAGTAAGCACTTGACATCAGGAGAGTTCCTACAGTGGAAAGTTCGATCGAGATAAGACGCAGAGTGCCTAAATACTCTGTTGAGCAGGGGCAAGCCATATCAAATGATCATAAAGGGAGTCAGCCATTCTAAGATACATTTAATATGGGGCAATCAGGTCGAGATCCGGTAAATCTCTCGAAGTCAGCCAGGGGCACTTCTCTGCGAATCATCCAATCAGGGACAAATCACTTCTAGGCTGGGGTGGGTCACCCCAAAAGCACAAATATTATCCTTATCCAGAAGGCAGTTAATCTGAAGCACCTCTCTGAGGTTCATGACGCTGAGGCAGTTCCTATCAAACCATCAGGGTACAGAGATTTATGATTTCCTTTCAAGGAACATCCCCACAGAGATCCCACAGGCTGGGGCAAAATCAGAAGTAAAGGAATTGTTCCTCTCTATATCTTCAAAGCTACTCAGAGCCATTCAAGCATGTGCAGTCAATCTTCAGGTTCAAGATGAATGTCGGGAAGTCGTAACCCTTCACCTGTCTTCCCCAGCCAAAGCCCAATCTCCATTGGCATGTGTAAGTCGTCCCCAGGAGAGTCCAATCATACTTGGCACATCCGGTTATTCCTAGCAGAGTTGGCTTCACCTCTTCAGCATTTATTTTGCTGGAGTGATTCTTTCAGATCCAGCTTTCCCCAACAACCTGAGCCTGCATCTGCATTTTTGCATATAGTTATCATATTTGCATCATCTTTACATCTCATCCTCAAATGCGTAGCATTTCCATTTTGTATGGAGCATTACGTCATTAAACATATTCAAACATATGCATGCGAAGCATAAGCCAGTTTTTGTTAGCCTTCCGTGGCAACCTGAATCACTCTTCAATCAAGACAGTGGTATATCAACAGCTTTGTTCAGACAGCTCATTCGCTTGCTTACTTTTGGCTTCCAGATCATACGTCGGTCGTACTTTGTCCATCAACCCTCTGATGATGACATCCCCAGCAGATTTTCCTCTCGTCTATCATTAGACGATGCGAGATTTGGATTTGATGTTCCTCCCGTCTATCATTAGACGATGCGAGATTTGGTTTTGATGTTCCTCTCGTCTATCATTAGACGATGCGAGATTTGGTTTTGATATTCCTCTCGTCTATCATTAGACGATGCGAGATTTGGTTTTGATGTTCCTCTCGTCTATCATTAGACGATGCGAGATTTGGTTTTGATATTCCTCTCGTCTATCATTAGACGATGCGAGATTTGGATTTGATGTTCCTCTCGTCTATCATTAGACGATGCGAGATTTGGTTTTGATGTTCCTCTCGTCTATCATTAGACGATGCGAGATTTGGTTTTGATGTTCCTCTCGTCTATCATTAGACGATGCGAGATTTGGTTTTGATGTTCCTCTCGTCTATCATTAGACGATGCGAGATTTGGTTTTGATATTCCTCTCGTCTATCATTAGACGATGCGAGATTTGGATTTGATATTCCTCTCGTCTATCATTAGACGATGCGAGATTTGGTTTTGATATTCCTCTCGTCTATCATTAGACGATGCGAGATTTGGATATGATGTTCCTCCCGTCTATCATTAGACGATGCGAGATTTGAATATATGATGTTCCTCTCGTCTATCATTAGACGATGTGAGTGTTTTGGATATGGTTTTCCTCTCGTCTATCATTAGACGATACGAGTTTTGGATATAATGTTTCTCTCCACCCATCATTGGACGATGTTGAGAGTTGACGGCGATGTCAGAATTCTGTATCCCCACAGGTACTTGACGGCGATGTCGAGTGTTTCTCAGAGTTATAATTAGCTGGCGGCAATGTCAGATGTTTGATGACGGCGATGTCAGGGTTATCTTACTAGGTTTGTATTTCTCTGGCGGCGATGTCAAGTAATTTTATTTTCCCAGCGGCGAGGTTGGATGTTTTCTTGGCGGCGACGTCAGGTAATTTAGTTTTCCAACGGCGAGGTTGGATGTTTTCCTGGCGGCGATATCAGGTAATTTAGTTTTCCAACGGCGAGGTTGGATGTTTTCCTGGGGGCGATGTCAGGTAATTTAGTTTTCCAACGGCGATGTTGGGTGTTTTGGTTGTCCGACGGCGATGTCAGGCGCTTTATTTTTGTTAATGACTGACAGCAATGTCAGAGGTTTCTTTTTGCGGTTGGCAAATTTCCGGGTTCTTTTGTATTCAATCACCTTCTACCATGAACGTCTGAAAGCGGCTGCTTTTCATCCCTTCTGGTCCAAGTCGATGGAATAGGGGCAGCTGTTGTACCCCAAAATTTGCCCTACCTTTTCTCCATTTTGGTTTATGTTTCATTTCATTGCATTAGCATATCACATTGCATAAGCATACCCCAAATTTATCCTACCCTGTATATAACTTACATTCGCACATCCATCCACTAACTGTTATTCAAAAGACTTAAAGTATGTTACTTTCGCCTATTGTCCACACTTAGGACATCACAAGGATGAGTTGAAGGAAATTGAGATTCATGTGTGGCTGTCAGGACAAGAGTGTGTACAGTATGGATTGAGAATCGTTTTGGTTGACCTAATCTTATTCGGGTAAAAGGGATGTTTTCAAGAATCAAGGTCATGGTGCATTGATTTAAATGGGTTATGTTTGGTGTACTGAAGTTCATTTCTCAAGTCATAATACTTTGATTCTCAAGGAGTGCCCCCTTCATTTGATCCATAGTAAAGAGATGGGCATCATGATTCAAGTGGAAAAATTCAGAGATGATCTCCTATTGACTCAAAGCTTTAGTCCATCCACAGTTCAAAATCGATTTATGCTTGTGTTTAAGATCTTATTTCAAAGTAAGAATTCAAGGGCAAAATTTGGTTCATAAGACTTTTAGGGTCTTATTGGAATTTCAAATCAAGAAAATTGAGTTTAAGGTTCCAAAATACATGAAGTTGCCATGAAGTCCACATTCATTCAAAAATTCTCAAAGAGTGTACATTGGATCATAGCTAAATAAATTCAACCATCCCATCAATACACAAAAAACCTCTACAAAAATAAAAGCTCACATTTTTCACAAAATCACAAAGGAAAAAAATTGAATTATATCAAGGAATTGTCAAGTTGGAACAGGATGTAAATACCGACGACACGGTACAGGGACGTGCTGATCGCATCCAATCTTCCCTTGATGAACTGGTGAAATCTCTAAATGAAAGGTGCAAGCAGTATGGATTACGTGCAAAGCTCATAACACTAGTGGAGCTACCCTTTGGACTGGCTTACGAACTCTGACGATTCCAGCAGTGTTGTCAATACAGATGAATCTACTCCCATTGTTATTTTGATTCCTGGTTTAACAAGTGATTCTTCAGCTCCTTATCTCAAACACCTTGCATATCATACAGCAAAACGTGGATGGAAAGTTGTTGTCAGTAATCATAGAGGACTTGGAGGTGTTCCAATCACGTCTGATATTTTCTACAATTCTGGATGGACTGAGGATACGCGCACAGTTGTTAATTACGTCCACAAAGAGAACCCCAAGGCACCTTTGTTTATTGTTGGAAATAGTGTTGGAGCAAATATTCTGGTGAAATATCTTGGCGAGGAAGGTGAGAATACTCCTGTAGCTGGAGCTGTAGCTGTTTGCTCTCCTTGGGACCTTTTGATAACTGATAGATTTATAACCCGTGCTCCTGTTCAAAAGTTTTATGACAAAGCACTAACAGGTGGCCTTCAAGATTATGCAAAATTACACCGGCCTCTCTTTTCTCGGCTTGGGAATTGGGAAGGGATAATGAAGGCACTTTCAATTCGAGATTTTGACGACCACGCCACTCGCTTGATTGCAAAGTATGAGACTGTTGATACGTACCATAGACGCTGCAGCAGTACTCCTTATGTGAAATTTGTATCAATTCCGCTTCTCTGTATTAGTGCTCTTGATGATCCCGTCTGTACCAAGGAAGCCATTCCATGGGACGAATGCAGGTTAAATAAAAATATTGTGTTGGCCACTGTAAAGCATGGAGGGCATTTGGCTTTCTTTGAAGGAATAACTGCATCTAGCCTGTGGTGGGTAAGAGTTGCTAATGAATTTCTTGATGTACTACACTCTAGCCATTATATGCATGAACAGAAGAAGGTCTCTAAACCAAAAGCACCATTAGACTCGTCAATTGATCAGAGCCCTTATATCAATGTTACTGAAGATGGAATGGTGGCTGCATTGAACAATAAACCAGCAACAAGACAAAACCTGCGAACAGCAGCCAACACATGGACCAAAACCTGCCACAAGCAAACAAAATGGCCAGCTGCTACTCATCATGCCAGACAAAACCTGCACTTCTGCGCAAAACCAACAACAAACAACAATCCTGCTGTGAAACTGACAATACAACAATAACATAAAATAAACAGGTTTTGTTTTGAACTTAAATAGGAGAAATGGAAGAGGTGAGGGGGACCAAAAAAAAAAGAGAACAAAAAAAGGCATCACCTCCATAAACTCTTTTCCACAAATTCCTTCAGTTTGCAACTACACTGAATCTCACTATAAACACAACTTTACACTTCCATTAAGATTCCAATCTACTTCCTGAAAATCATCATGTAAACATCATCAAAACTCTTCAATTTCATCTGCCTCAACTCACCTTCCAAACTTTACGAACCATCGAACTTGCTTTCACTGCCAAAACAAAAATCAACAGAAACCGCAACTACCTTCCATATCCACCCTTCAACACCTTTCTTCAAAAAACATTCATCCAAAAACTTCAACACCCTCCGTCTGAAACACCCTCCTTCTGAAACAATCACCGATCTCACCGCAAATCTTTCTCTTCCACAAACATGTTCTTCAACTCACTTCCATTTTCATGAACACAACAAACTCACCATTAATCATCTTCAGATTCAACACTTTCCAAACTAAACTCATTCCAACTTCCATCGTGAATCAACCACCTGTAAAGAAAACAATCAACAACACCAACCTTCAAAACTTCCATTTTCAACTCAAACAGACCTCAGTCAACAAGTTATCAACCTGTCAATCTTCATCATTCCTCCTCAAAAACTGATAAACCAAAATCCCTCTTCATCCCAAAACAGAAGCATTCCTCAAACTGATGTTAAACCCATGATACTACCACCTTCATACGTTCAAACCCATCGAACCTGCGTCAACAATCGTATCATATGCTTCCTTCAATGAACTCCAAAACCCGAAACATCGTTTCAAATAACCGACGAAAAGCGGTGGCCGCACTTCTTTCAGATCACATTCTGTAAGTACTTCCTATCACAACTCATCTACCTCACTCAAAGCTTGACTCCATCACTCATCCATAACAACACTACAACAACCGAAAAACCCTTCACCGTATTTATTCTCCAACAACCTTTGTAATCCTTTTCCGATAGCCTCCGACGTAACACCTTCTTCCTTCAACTCAACCTTCATCGAACGACATCATCTTCAAACAACACTCACCGTCGTAAAACCCCCTCTTCATTCAGAACAGAGGCGGAGCCAATCCCTCTCACCTTCGCAACCCAACGGAATTTCAAAATCACCTTCGTCATTCTCGAACCAAACCGAAAACCTCCATTAAATCCTCACCTGAAACCTTCGAAAACAACCATTCATCATCCCTTCAAACAAACCCTCATTTCAGAAACCTCAAATACCCAGAAACCAACCGCAACAGTTGAAACCTTCAACATCAAATCGTCCGCGAAATCTCGAAAACCCTTCAACAGACACAAAACCAATACCACCCTCATATCCTCCTTCGCCGTTCGAAATAAACCTCCACCAAATCACCGTCAAATTCTTCAAATCATCTCCGATTTTGACAATCGTAAACCACAACCCTCAAAATCCCAAATCATTCAAACATAAACAGAATCTGAGAACAAGAACGAGCGGAGAGAGAGAGAGAGGTTTGAGACACAGAGATGGTGAAATCGGAGTTTGGGCGGTGAGGTACGCGTGAACTGAAGCGGAGAGTGAGAAAGAAGCGATGAAGAACGCGTTCTGCGTTTGTGCTGTGTTGTTTTCCCTTTTTTTTTCTTTTTTTTATTTATTTATTTATATTTATTATTTTTATTTTTAATTCTTTTTTCTTTTGTTTTATTATTATTAATCATTTTATTTAGAAGTTAAACTTTTTTAACTAAATTTTTATATTAAACTTTAAAACTTTATGTATATTATATTTTCTTTTAGAGTTTTATTCTACTTTTTTTAAGAAGTTAAACATTATGTCTTCCATTTGGTTTTATTTTTAAAGTTAAATTCTATTTCTCTTTTGTTATTGGGCATTTTTGCCTTTTGGGTCGATGACGAGACCACCTTTGTTTCTCTGTCAAATTATTGATGAGAAATGAAGGATCTGAGATCGATTTTCTCTTCTTTCTCCCTTTTCGACTTTATTTTCATTTCACTTCTTTTGGTCGATGACGAGACCTCTGTAATTCATTACCAGTCAAATTATTGATGAGTAATGTTGGATCTGAGACCATGTCTTTTCTCTCCTCATTTCTTGTCCCAACTCGATTCAAAAACATTGATAAACCATCTTCAACATCCGATTATCTTTGTGTTGAATTAAAAAGAAGGGATTAAGTGTAGGCTTTCTTCCTCTCCGAGTGTTGGGATGCCCACTGTAGTGAGGGTGGTTTCTACACTTGTCTTTCAATACGAAGACGTTTCCATACCATCTCTCCTAAAAAACCTCGGTCTCGTACCGAGCGCATTTTCAAACCCCTTCAATAAGGAATCAATTCTTTGTATTGAATTAAAAAGAGAGGATTAGGTGTAGACCTCTTCCTCTCCGAACATTGGGATGCCCACTGTAGTGGGGGTGGTCTCGATATTCGTCTTTCAATACGAAGACGCGCCTTTATCCACTATTGCCTTTCACAACTTCCTTCTGTAACCTTTCACACCTAAAACCTCGGTGTCGCACCGAGTGCATTTTTTTAAATTCTTTTCATAACAAAAACTTGAATGGTCGTGGAGTGGTTAGGCGTAGGCCTTCTCCTATCCCGAGTGCTGACGTTTACCGTAGGGTTCTCTGTCGCAAAGCACTTACCATTCAAAACCAAAAACATCTTTAATAAGAGAACGAAGTTCCCTTTGTATTGAATTAAAGAGAGAGGATTGGGTGTAGACCTCTTCTTCTCTGAGCGTAGGGATGCCCACTGTAGTGAGGGTGGTTTCGACGCTCGTCTTTCAATACGAAGACGCCTCGTTCGCCACACCCTTTTATAACAAAAAACTTTGAGATAAAGAATTGGGTACTACCCGTAGGGGTTACTATCCGAGGACCCGTCTCGCCCCCTAAAAAACAATCTCAATCAATCAAACGTGACTTCTTGCCTCGCGTGGCGAAAACTAATCAATCTTTCAAAAAGGATATGTTACGTCCGTTCTACCGCAAACAGGTAATGCCTAAGTCTCCAACGAGCGAGCAGCAAAACACCTAACTGCTAGAATGCGCACGATAGCATCATCCATAAAAAACATCAACACACCGTAGGCCGAACTACGGCTGCTCTGATTTCTCATGCCAGATGAGAATACGTAGGCACAAGACGACGATGTCTTGGCGAGCACAATCCCCCCTATCACCCGTAGTTTCCCGAACTACGTCGACTCTGACTTTCTCATATCTATTGAGAATACGTAGGCCTAGGACCGCGAAGTCCTACCGAGTCCTTTATTTCCCCGTTTCTAAACCCTTCTCTCTCTTGTGGAACACTCCTTATAGCATAATATTTAAGCAGATAAATTCATACATCGACAAACAAAAGGTTCCCATCGAGTACGATGGATGCGAGGGGTGTTAATACCTTCCCTTCGCATAACCGGCTTCCGAACCCGTTCATTGGTTGCGAGACCATCTTATCCATTTCTTTCTTAAGGTTTTCTCGATATTTTCCTTTCCCCTCATGGGATAAATAAAGTTCGGTGGCGACTCTTCTGTCCTTTCTTCTTCGCCTCCCCGTCGTTGCGCGATGCGTTTTTCGAGTAGCGCCAGCTGGCGACTTTGCTGGGGATAACCTAGCAAGCCACGCCTATTTTGTTTGTCGCATTTGTGCTATATTTGTTTTTGCTATTTATTTTATGGTTGTGTTTCTTTCTAACTTGTTGGGTTCATTTGGTTTGGTTTGTGAGGATAAAGCTTTCTACCCGAGCTTTTGAGTATACACTAAGATTAGGAGGTGGTTTCTTTCTGATTTGCGAGACGTAGGACTCGTTGAATTGGTTTGAATTCCACCGCTCAGATGAGACCCCGTTGGAACAATGATGTCTTACGTGTAGTCGTAACGGCGTCTTTATTTCCAATTGGGAGTCCTTGACTCTGAGGACCTTTTGTAGAACCTTATTCCGAAGGTTCCTAAAACATAACTCTGTGTTCATCCTTTGAAGGGATTACCGTCTTACGAGTAGTCGTTCTGATGGAAAACTTTTGAGGGTCAGTGCATGGGACTTTGTTTAAAAGCCTTTGGAATACCCTCCTATAAACCAATATATTACCCACCCGAGGTGAGAGGTATCTCGTTGTATTTTCTTGTAGGATTTGTGACTTTGATCCTTTGTGTGTTGCATTAGCATTTTGCATTGCATTTCATTTGCATCTCATTTTTTGCATATCCATCCTCAACCGGAGCAGAGAGCTTACCAGTCTTTTGTCCAACCCGCAGTTGATTTCCCGACATTCACATTGGATTTGAGTTAGCTTCTGGAAGGATCATGGACTCAGAAGAGCAGAATTTGGTTGTTACGAGGGCAGAGTTTGAGATGATGAAGAATCAGTTGGATCAACTCACGGAGGCCATGTCAGCTATGACAAGAGGAGAGACCAATGTTCAGAGGACTCCAGTGAACAATGTTGCTCAAGCTCAGCATGTGCAGATTCCTGTCGAAGATCAAGAGCATACTATTGTTAGAGATAGAGATTCATCTTCTCTCCATGACTCGGACTATCAGAACTTCACTTTCTCTATGCCAGATTCCCAAAGGGTTGTTCCAAAGATTAATCCTAAAAACCCACAGACTGTTGAGTTTATGAGAAGGTATCGTCTGTTGGATGAAAATCTTGATGCCCTGATGAGTCAAGATACTCTTAATCTGAATGCTTCGAGCATGTGTTTGGTGCCAGGTCTTGTGATGCCTCCGAAGTTTAAGGCGCCCAATTTTGAGAAGTACAAAGGGGATAGTTGTCCGAAGCAGCATTTGGTGATGTTTTGCAGAAGAATGACTTCGTATGTCCATAATGACAAGCTTATGATTCACTGTTTCCAAGACAGTCTGAGTGGGGCATCTCTGAGTTGGTACATGCAGTTGGAAAGTAGTTGCATCAAATCATGGTCAGATTTAGCTAATGCCTTTGTGAAGCAGTACAACTACAATCTCGACATGAATCCCAGCCGCATACAGTTGCAAGAATTATCTCAGGCGGACAATGAATCTTTTAGAGGATATGTGCAGAGATGGAGAGAATTAGCTGCTCGTGTTCAACCACCACTTCTGGAAAGAGAATTGGTTGACCTATTTGTGGATACCTTGCAAGGTCCGTACTTTGATAAAATGATTGGTAGTAAGGTAGTGAACTTTTCTGACTTGGTAAAAGCGGGAGAACATATTGAGAGCGGAATCAAGAGTGGAAAGATTCGAGACATCTCAGATACCTCAGTTTATGAAAGTGAATTCAGATACCTCAGTTTATGAAAGTGAATCAGTTGTCAGCTCTAAAGAGGAATGGGAGAAATAAAGTAATGCTATCCCGGAATCTCCATTACCTCATATTCAGATTTCAGATGTTTCAAGTATTCAGAGTCAGCAACCTGTTAGGTCTGCGTATCAGATGTCTGCTTCCCTACAGAGTCAACATTCATACCGTCATCGGCCGCGTCAGCACGCCCGACGAAGACCGAGGAAGCCAGAGAGACATTTCACTCAGTTGCCATTGTCGTACAGTCAGATATTGCCAGACTTGATCAGAGGTGGTTTGATTGTGCCGAAGCAAACTGATCCAGAGACTTCTCCACATCCGTTAGATTTTGATGTCAACGCCCGCTGTGAGTACCATGTTGGGGCACAGGGGCATTCAACTGAAGGTTGTAAGGTGCTCAGAAGCCAGGTTCAGACTCTGCTGGACTCCGACAGGTTTTCAATCACGCCTCAGGGTATTCAGATCAACGATCTTCCTTCGTCAAGTCATATGGGTTCGGCAGCTAATGTCATTGAGGGATTCACCGAGAGCATATGTTCAGAAGAGTATCAGACGGATTTCGATGAGCAATTCTAAAGATGGCTGGTTCAGCAGCAAGTCAAGAATGAAAGCCCAGTTCCCCGAAGCTGGCAATCTTTCTATCATGTTATTCCTTTGCATTTGTAGTTTCTTTTCTGTTTAAGTGCGAACTTATTTGCAAATTTCATTTGTAAGACGTGTTTGTTTTCGATTGATGATGATAATGAAATGAATATGCATGTTTTGATTAAACCCATTCGTGTTCACTCAATATTGCTTTTCCATTAATGTCAAACGCTTGTTTAAGCGGAATTCCTTGAGGGAGGATGACGAAATTGAAAGACGCGCAAGCTTCCGAGTGTATGCTTTTGAATAAAACCTTTGCTGATGATGTACAGGCATTGTTTCAAATTCCTAAACACCGGAGATATAAGGATGTTAATCCCTTGTCAACCCCTTTGAGCCTAGTAGTAGGAGTTTCTTTCTGAAAACGAAAAACCCTCAATCTTAACCTAGGGCAGGGTAGATGTCAGTTAATTTGACCGAGCATCCAGATTACAGAAGGAGTGTTCCCCCGTTCAAGGATCAATCACACCCATAGAGGTCGTACCTAAAAAGCCGAGAAGTGGGACAGTTACAATCCTTTCAACAAGTCAGACCAGCCGGTGTCACATGATTTATTCAAAAGAGAATCAAAAGAAAAGAAAAAGCCCGCTAAGTTAATAACTTGAAAGCAAGTGGCTTAGGCAAAAATTGGGGCATCCCGCTGGACTTCGAAATCAGAAGATGTACTCAAAAGAGTCAGTCCAGGCAAAAATAGGGAGTAAGAATAATGATGAAAAATAAGTCGTGTGAGCCAGACACCAAAGACGAAAAGCGAGTGACTGTCACTCCGAAAACTTATGGTTTCTTGAACCATCACTCCTGTCAGTCCACCTCTGAGAGGCGAGCGAGTGTCGAATTAGCTGAACGTAGGATTGGAGAACATCAAGGAGAGTGGGTGGGTTAAAACAGAACTTTGAGCCTTACATCCTTTCTTTCAAACCGTGAACCTAACCAAGTTACAACCTTCAAAAGTCCTAATTGAAGCAAGTTTGTTTCGAAAGCATACTTCGGTAAAGATCGCGTCGAAACTGACTCCTAAAAGGATTTTCTTACCCTATGGGTATTGATATTGACATTCCGATAAGTGATTCATTCACTATACATCACAACTTTTTTCTAGTGAACAGACTTGGATTTCAAAACTGTCATATGCATTGCATTGATATTATCATTTTCAAAACGATTTGTTTTACTTGTAAGTAAGCACTTGACATCAGGAGAGTTCCTACAGTTGAAAGTTCGATCGAGATAAGATGCAGAGCGCCTGAATACTCTGTTGAGCAGGGGCAAGCCATATCAAATGATCATAAAGGGAGTCAGCCATTCTAAGATACATTTAATCTGGGGCAATCAGGTCGAGATTCGGTAAATCTCTCGAAGTCAGCCAGGGGCACTTCTCTGCGAATCATCCAATCAGGGACAAATCACTTCTAGGCTGGGGTGGGTCACCCCAAAAGCACAAATATTATCCTTATCCAGAAGGCAGTTAATCTGAAGCACCTCTCTGAGGTTCATGACGCTGAGGCAGTTCCTATCAAACCATCAGGGTACAGAGATTTATGATTTCCTTTCAAGGAACATCCCCACAGAGATCCCACAGGCTGGGGCAAAATCAGAAGTAAAGGAATTGTTCCTCTCTATATCTTCAAAGCTACTCAGAGCCATTCAAGCATGTGCAGTCAATCTTCAGGTTCAAGATGAATGTCGGGAAGTCGTAACCCTTCACCTGTCTTCCCCAGCCAAAGCCCAATCTCCATTGGCATGTGTAAGTCGTCCCCAGGAGAGTCCAATCATACTTGGCACATCCGGTTATTCCTAGCAGAGTTGGCTTCACCTCTTCAGCATTTATTTTGCTGGAGTGATTCTTTCAGATCCAGCTTTCCCCAGCAACCTGAGCCTGCATCTGCATTTTTGCATATAGTTATCATATTTGCATCATCTTTACATCTCATCCTCAAATGCGTAGCATTTCCATTTTGTATGGAGCATTACGTCATTAAACATATTCAAACATATGCATGCGAAGCATAAGCCAGTTTTTGTTAGCCTTCCGTGGCAACCTGAATCACTCTTCAATCAAGACAGTGGTATATCAACAGCTTTGTTCAGACAGCTCATTCGCTTGCTTACTTTTGGCTTCCAGATCATACGTCGGTCGTACTTTGTCCATCAACCCTCTGATGATGACATCCTCAGCATATTTTCCTCTCGTCTATCATTAGACGATGCGAGATTTGGATTTGATGTTCCTCCCGTCTATCATTAGACGATGCGAGATTTGGTTTTGATGTTCCTCTCGTCTATCATTAGACGATGCGAGATTTGGTTTTGATATTCCTCTCGTCTATCATTAGACGATGCGAGATTTAGTTTTGATGTTCCTCTCGTCTATCATTAGACGATGCGAGATTTGGTTTTGATATTCCTCTCGTCTATCATTAGACGATGCGAGATTTGGATTTGATGTTCCTCTCGTCTATCATTAGACGATGCGAGATTTGGTTTTGATGTTCCTCTCGTCTATCATTAGACGATGCGAGATTTGGTTTTGATGTTCCTCTCGTCTATCATTAGACGATGCGAGATTTGGTTTTGATGTTCCTCTCGTCTATCATTAGACGATGCGAGATTTGGTTTTGATATTCCTCTCGTCTATCATTAGACGATGCGAGATTTGGATTTGATATTCCTCTCGTCTATCATTAGACGATGCGAGATTTGGTTTTGATATTCCTCTTGTCTATCATTAGACGATGCGAGATTTGGATATGATGTTCCTCCCGTCTATCATTAGACGATGCGAGATTTGAATATATGATGTTCCTCTCGTCTATCATTAGACGATGTGAGTGTTTTGGATATGGTTTTCCTCTCGTCTATCATTAGACGATACGAGTTTTGGATATAATGTTTCTCTCCACCCATCATTGGACGATGTTGAGAGTTGACGGCGATGTCAGAATTCTGTATCCCCACAGGTACTTGACGGCGATGTCGAGTGTTTCTCAGAGTTATAATTAGCTGGCAGCAATGTCAGATGTTTGATGACGGTGATGTCAGGGTTATCTTACTAGGTTTGTATTTCTCTGGCGGCGATGTCAAGTAATTTTATTTTCCCAGCGGCGAGGTTGGATGTTTTCCTGGCGGCGACGTCAGGTAATTTAGTTTTCCAACGGCGAGGTTGGATGTTTTCCTGGCGGCGATATCAGGTAATTTAGTTTTCCAACGGCGAGGTTGGATGTTTTCCTGGGGGCGATGTCAGGTAATTTAGTTTTCCAACGGCGATGTTGGGTGTTTTGGTTGTCCGGCGGCGATGTCAGGCGCTTTATTTTTGTTAATGACTGACAGCAATGTCAGAGGTTTCTTTTTGCGGTTGGCAAATTTCCGGGTTCTTTTGTATTCAATCACCTTCTACCATGAACGTCTGAAAGCGGCTGCTTTTCATCCCTTCTGGTCCAAGTCGATGGAATAGGGGCAGCTGTTGTACCCCAAAATTTGCCCTACCTTTTCTCCATTTTGGTTTATGTTTCATTTCATTGCATTAGCATATCACATTGCATAAGCATACCCCAAATTTGTCCTACCCTGTATATAACTTACATTCGCACATCCATCCACTAACTGTTATTCAAAAGACTTAAAGTATGTTACTTTCGCCTATTGTCCACACTTAGGACATCACAAGGATGAGTTGAAGGAAATTGAGATTCATGTGTGGCTGTCAGGACAAGAGTGTGTACAGTATGGATTGAGAATCGTTTTGGTTGACCTAATCTTATTCGGGTAAAAGGGATGTTTTCAAGAATCAAGGTCATGGTGCATTGATTTAAATGGGTTATGTTTGGTGTACTGAAGTTCATTTCTCAAGTCATAATACTTTGATTCTCAAGGAGTGCCCCCTTCATTTGATCCATAGTAAAGAGATGGGCATCATGATTCAAGTGGAAAAATTCAGAGATGATCTCCTATTGACTCAAAGCTTTAGTCCATCCATAGTTCAAAATTGATTTATGCTTGTGTTTAAGATCTTATTTCAAAGTAAGAATTCAAGGGCAAAATTTGGTTCATAAGACTTTTAGGGTCTTATTGGAATTTCAAATCAAGAAAATTGAGTTTAAGGTTCCAAAATACATGAAGTTGCCATGAAGTCCACATTCATACAAAAATTCTCAAAGAGTGTACATTGGATCATAGCTAAATAAATTCAACCATCCCATCAATACACAAAAAACCTCTACAAAAATAAAAGCTCACATTTTTCACAAAATCACAAAGGAAAAAAAATTGAATTATATCAAGGAATTGTCAAGTTGGAACAGGATGTAAATACCGACGACACGGTACAGGGACGTGCTGATCGCATCCAATCTTCCCTTGATGAACTGGTGAAATCTCTAAATGAAAGGTGCAAGCAGTATGGATTACGTGCAAAGCTCACAACACTAGTGGAGCTACCCTTTGGACTGGCTTACGAACTCTGACGATTCCAGCAGTGTTGTCAATACAGATGAATCTACTCCCATTGTTATTTTGATTCCTGGTTTAACAAGTGATTCTTCAGCTCCTTATCTCAAACACCTTGGATATCATATAGCAAAACATGGATGGAAAGTTGTTGTCAGTAATCATAGAGGACTTGGAGGTGTTCCAATCACGTCTGATATTTTCTACAATTCTGGACGGACTGAGGATACGCGCACAGTTGTTAATTACGTCCACAAAGAGAACCCCAAGGCACCTTTGTTTATTGTTGGAAATAGTGTTGGAGCAAATATTCTGGTGAAATATCTTGGCGAGGAAGGTGAGAATACTCCTGTAGCTGGAGTTGTAGCTGTTTGCTCTCCTTGGGACCTTTTGATAACTGATAGATTTATAACCCGTGCTCCTGTTCAAAAGTTTTATGACAAAGCACTAACAGGTGGCCTTCAAGATTATGCAAAATTACACCAGCCTCTCTTTTCTCGGCTTGGGAATTGGGAAGGGATAATGAAGGCACTTTCAATTCGAGATTTTGACGACCACGCCACTCGCTTGATTGCAAAGTATGAGACTGTTGATACGTACCATAGACGCTGCAGCAGTACTCCTTATGTGAAATCTGTATCAATTCCGCTTCTCTGTATTAGTGCTCTTGATGATCCCGTCTGTACCAAGGAAGCCATTCCATGGGACGAATGCAGGTTAAATAAAAATATTATGTTGGCCACTGTAAAGCATGGAGGGCATTTGGCTTTCTTTGAAGGAATAACTGCATCTAGCCTGTGGTGGGTAAGAGCTGCTAATGAATTTCTTGATGTACTACACTCTAGCCATTATATGCATGAACAGAAGAAGGTCTCTAAACCAAAAGCACCATTAGACTCGTCAATCGATCAGAGCCCTTATATCAATGTTACTGAAGATGGAATGGTGGCTGCATTGAACAATAAACCAGCAACAAGACAAAACCTGCGAACAACAGCCAACACATGGACCAAAACCTGCCACAAGCAAACAAAATGGCCAGCTGCTACTCATCATGCCAGACAAAACCTGCACTTCTGCGCAAAACCAACAACAAACAACAATCCTGCTGTGAAACTGACAATACAACAATAACATAAAATAAACAGGTTTTGTTTTGAACTTAAATAGGAGAAATGGAAGAGGTGAGGGGGACCAAAAAAAAAGAGAACAAAAAAAGGCATCACCTCCATAAACTCTTTTCCACAAATTCCTTCAGTTTGCAACTACACTGAATCTCACTATAAACACAACTTTACACTTCCATTAAGATTCCAATCTACTTCCTGAAAATCATCATGTAAACATCATCAAAACTCTTCAATTTCATCTGCCTCAACTCACCTTCCAAACTTTACGAACCATCGAACTTGCTTTCACTGCCAAAACAAAAATCAACAGAAACCGCAACTACCTTCCATATCCACCTCTTCAACACCTTTCTTCAAAAAACATTCATCCAAAAACTTCAACACCCTCCGTCTGAAACACCCTCCTTCTGAAACAATCACCGATCTCACCGCAAATCTTTCTCTTCCACAAACATGTTCTTCAACTCACTTCCATTTTCATGAACACAACAAACTCACCATTAATCATCTTCAGATTCAACACTTTCCAAACTAAACTCGTTCCAACTTCCATCGTGAATCAACCACCTGTAAAGAAAACAATCAACAACACCAACCTTCAAAACATCCATTTTAAACTCAAACAGACCTCAGTCAACAAGTTATCAACCTATCAATCTTCATCATTCCTCCTCAAAAACTGATAAACCAAAATCCCTCTTCATCCCAAAACAGAAGCATTCCTCAAACTGATGTTAAACCCATGATACTACCACCTTCATACGTTCAAACCCATCGAACCTGCGTCAACAATCGTATCATATGCTTCCTTCAATGAACTCCAAAACCCGAAACATCGTTTCAAATAACCGACGAAAAGCGGTGGCCGCACTTCTTTCAGATCACATTCCGTAAGTACTTCCTATCACAACTCATCTACCTCACTCAAAGCTTGACTCCATCACTCATCCATAACAACACTACAACAACCGAAAAACCCTTCACCGTATTTATTCCCCAACAACCTTTGTAATCCTTTTTCGATAGCCTCCGACGTAACACCTTCTTCCTTCAACTCAACCTTCATCGAACGACATCATCTTCAAACAACACTCACCGTCGTAAAACCCCCTCTTCATTCAGAACAGAGGCGGAGCCAATCCCTCTCACCTTCGCAACCCAACGGAATTTCAAAATCACCTTCGTCATTCTCGAACCAAACCGAAAACCTCCATTAAATCCTCACCTGAAACCTTCGAAAACAACCATTCATCATCCCTTCAAACAAACCCTCATTTCAGAAACCTCAAATACCCAGAAACCAACCGCAACAGTTGAAACCTTCAACATCAAATCGTCCGCGAAATCTCGAAAACCCTTCAACAGACACAAAACCAATACCACCCTCATATCCTCCTTCGCCGTTCGAAATAAACCTCCACCAAATCACCGTCAAATTCTTCAAATCATCTCCGATTTTGACAATCGTAAACCACAACCCTCAAAATCCCAAATCATTCAAACATAAACAGAATCTGAGAACAAGAACGAGCGGAGAGAGAGAGAGAGGTTTGAGACACAGAGATGGTGAAATCGGAGTTTGGGCGGTGAGGTACGCGTGAACTGAAGCGGAGAGTGAGAAAGAAGCGATGAAGAACGCGTTCTGCGTTTGTGCTGTGTTGTTTTCCCTTTTTTTTTCTTTTTTTTATTTATTTATTTATATTTATTATTTTTATTTTTAATTCTTTTTTCTTTTGTTTTATTATTATTAATCATTTTATTTAGAAGTTAAACTTTTTTAACTAAATTTTTATATTAAACTTTAAAACTTTATGTATATTATATTTTCTTTTAGAGTTTTATTCTACTTTTTTTAAGAAGTTAAACATTATGTCTTCCATTTGGTTTTATTTTTAAAGTTAAATTCTATTTCTCTTTTGTTATTGGGCATTTTTGCCTTTTGGGTCGATGACGAGACCACCTTTGTTTCTCTGTCAAATTATTGATGAGAAATGAAGGATCTGAGATCGATTTTCTCTTCTTTCTCCCTTTTCGACTTTATTTTCATTTCACTTCTTTTGGTCGATGACGAGACCTCTGTAATTCATTACCAGTCAAATTATTGATGAGTAATGTTGGATCTGAGACCATCTCTCTTCTCTCCTCATTTCTTGTCCCAACTCGATTCAAAAACATTGATAAACCATCTTCAACATCCGATTATCTTTGTGTTGAATTAAAAAGAAGGGATTAAGTGTAGGCTTTCTTCCTCTCCGAGTGTTGGGATGCCCACTGTAGTGAGGGTGGTTTCGACACTTGTCTTTCAATACGAAGACGTTTCCATACCATCTCTCCTAAAAAACCTCGGTCTCGTACCGAGCGCATTTTCAAACCCCTTCAATAAGGAATCAATTCTTTGTATTGAATTAAAAAGAGAGGATTAGGTGTAGACCTCTTCCTCTCCGAATGTTGGGATGCCCACTGTAGTGGGGGTGGTCTCGATATTCGTCTTTCAATACGAAGACGCGCCTTTATCCACCATTGCCTTTCACAACTTCCTTCTGTAACCTTTCACACCTAAAACCTCGGTGTCGCACCGAGTGCATTTTTTCAAATTCTTTTCATAACAAAAACTTGAATGGTCGTGGAGTGGTTAGGCGTAGGCCTTCTCCTATCCCGAGTGCTGACGTTTACCGTAGGGTTCTCTGTCGCAAAGCACTTACCATTCAAAACCAAAAACATATTTAATAAGAGAACGAAGTTCCCTTTGTATTGAATTAAAGAGAGAGGATTGGGTGTAGACCTCTTCTTCTTCGAGCGTAGGGATGCCCACTGTAGTGAGGGTGGTTTCGACGCTCGTCTTTCAATACGAAGACGCCTCGTTCGCCACACCCTTTTATAACAAAAAACTTTGAGATAAAGAATTGGGTACTACCCGTAGGGGTTACTATCCGAGGACCCGTCTCTCCCCCTAAAAAACAATCTCAATCAATCAAACGTGACTTCTTGCCTCGCGTGGCGAAAACTAATCAATCTTTCAAAAAGGATATGTTACGTCCGTTCTACCGCAAACAGGTAATGCCTAAGTCTCCAACGAGCGAGCAGCAAAACACCTAACTGCTAGAATGCGCACGATAGCATCATCCATAAAAAACATCAACACACCGTAGGCCAAACTACGGCTGCTCTGATTTCTCATGCCAGATGAGAATACGTAGGCACAAGACGGCAATGTCTTGGCGAGCACAATCCCCCCCTATCACCCGTAGTTTCCCGAACTACGTCGACTCTGACTTTCTCATATCTATTGAGAATACGTAGGCCTAGGACCGCGAAGTCCTACCGAGTCCTTTCTTTCCCCGTTTCTAAACCCTTCTCTCTCTTGTGGAACACTCCTTATAGCATAATATTTAAGCAGATAAATTCATACATCGACAAACAAAAGGTTCCCATCGAGTACGATGGATGCGAGGGGTGATAATACCTTCCCTTCGCATAACCGGCTTCCGAACCCGTTCATTGGTTGCGAGACCATCTTATCCATTTCTTTCTTAAGGTTTTCTCGATATTTTCCTTTCCCCTCATGGGATAAATAAAGTTCGGTGGCGACTCTTCTGTCCTTTCTTCTTCGCCTCCCCGTCGTTGCGCGATGCGTTTTTCGAGTAGCGCCATATGGGTATTCATTTTGAATGGAAATTGGATTTCAAACACATTGGCAATGTCACAATTTTGAGATGAGCCATGGTTTTATGAGTTGCTTTGTAAAATGCTTTCTTACATCATAAGTAACATATGCAAAACCATTCTTTAGATCAGAACCAAGGCCTTGGCTCTTACCAATCCATCCAATAAGTCATTTGAGGAGAATATGGATCAAAATCAAGTGTTACAACAAGCTAGAACTCAGCTGCCACATACAAGCATGAGATGATAATTTCAAATGCAAGAGATATTGGATATCTCACATAGATCATTCCAAGGCCTTCTAGATGATTCCTACATGTTCTATATAAGTATTATAACGGATTCAGTTAGTTGGTTGGTGAAGATTGAGAGAGAAGTGAAAGACAGAACTTTGAGTTTTCACTTTGCAAATCCAAATCGGTTATACCAATTGGAGTATTATCAAAGCAAATTCATGCATTCAGCAGCTTTATCTTGAGTTGTTGAGTGAATTCAGAGGGATTTCTGGCCAAGATTGCTGAAGAATCAAGAAAGAGCACTTTGAGTTTCAAGCTTGCATTTGAAAATAGTATTTGGTGATTCAAGAAGATTCAACACAATTGATTGCATACAGAAGCTCTATCAAGCATCATTGATCATATCTGGAAGGTTTTGGAGTGTGGCTTGAAGGATTCATCACTCTGTTCATCAGAATTTCGCAGGTATGTAAATCTCATCGTGCAGCTTAATATAGGTGTAATTACTAGGTTTTAGATGGTTAGATTCATTATAGATGATGGCTAGGTCGTTTCTGGATTGATTTGGAACCATTTAGAGACAAGTAAGTGTGATGCACAATTTCTGTTAAGAGACGGTTATGGATGATCTTGAGGTTTCAAGTTGAGTTGGATAGTTCATCATGATCAGTGAAGAATGAGGAACAATCCTGTGGTTTCAATTTTGCAAATGGAGCTGTTTGAAATCTTGACACATTTTAGAGAATGAATCGGTTTTGAGAATCCATGAGGATCTAGAGGATTTAGAGATTATATTTGGAATCTATGTGAAATTCTGGTCAGAATTGGTATAAGACTTGTCTTGTTGGGTGGCATGTGATTGTTGCTCGTCGGAGAAGA
Organism: Lathyrus sativus; assembly: GCA_963859935.3. NCBI lineage: Eukaryota > Viridiplantae > Streptophyta > Magnoliopsida > Fabales > Fabaceae > Lathyrus > Lathyrus sativus. Next base: position 360,896,797 of record OZ012738.1, read on the forward strand.
CGGTGGTTACACCACCGGACCACCGTCTGGACATTTGACCTTCACCTGAGCTCATTTGGGGAAGATGAGGTCCCAACCCTCAGATCACATTGACTTGTTGACTCCCTCACGTATCCAAGGGCCACGATTCAAATTCAGAAGTTGCCTCCAATATCCAAAATGCTCCGTTTCAATAATTGAGGTGGCAGTCCATGTCATTCCCAGTCAGCAACCTATGTGGACACGCGCTTTGTGCTTGGATCAGCTTACCAAGTCAATAGATCTGATGGCTCTCATTTAATTCAGCTTTTTATTTTCTTTTTTCATTTTAAATTCATTTTAGTTTTATTTTAATTGCATTTTGATTCTAAAATCCATAATAAATCCAATATTGATCCAAAAAATATTTTAAAAATACCTCCATGATCTTGGATTTATTTGTGATTTTATGAAATTAATAAATCCCTTTTTATCCATTTTTCTATTTAATTTGATTTTTTCCATTTTATTCTTTTCTTTAATTTTGCATATTTGCTACATGTTCTTGCTGATTTTCTTGTGATAAATTGGTGAATGATTTTAAGTTGATTCTTGCTGGATTGATTAGATTAGGGAAGCATGTACCCTTATAAATTTTATCACATTTTTGTGAATAAATGTAGGTTAGTTTGAGAGGTGAATAGGAGGGGTGTTAGAATTAGGGTTTCAAGACAATAGTGGTAGTTTTGTGCATAGTTTGAGGATTAAATGTTTGATCTAGGGTTTGGGATTCCTATGGGGTATTAGGTATAAGGTTAGGTTCCCTTAGAAATTTACCTAGGATTTTCTGATAAGCTTTAGCATTTTATCTGATTTTTGCAACTTGTGTGATGATTGTGGGTTTCTCCTTTGGATATTGGGTTTGGTTATGCTTGTGTGGGTCTATTTTGGAGTGCTTTTGGCTTGGGCTTTGCTTGGATGACTTGAAGATCAAGTGAGGTTGTTTTGGATGGCTTGAAGAAGCTTGGAGCATGGACATGAAGATCTATCTTCTTGAAGATTGCTTTTGAAGAGCTTAGGAGTGAGGATATATAGGAAGAGCATTAGAGTAGTCTTGTTTCTTCTTTCAAACATAGAGAGCTTCTTGTGCCTCTATTCAATCCCATGACACAAGGTCCCCCAAAGAAGTTCCATCTCTCCTTAGGAGGGATTTAGAGCATGCTTTGGTTGGGTAGAACCTTGAGGATACCTTTCATTTGCCATGTTAAGATCTTAGTGATTTCCTTGGGTTGTCACTAAGCTTCTTAACATTTCAACTTAATCTGTTAATTGATTCTCTCTTGGAGATGGAGCTTATTGAAGATAGGAGTTTATCTAAAGTTTGAAGATTGTTGAAGATTGAATATGGGGTCTTGCTTGAAGAAGTTGTTACTGTCAACCCTTTGTTGTTTGATCAACTGTAGCTGTCAGAGCTGTTGCTGCTTGTGCTGCTACTGTAGGAGCTTGATTGTTGCTGTCAGAGTTGGTGCTGGTGTTGTTTTCTTTTTTCTGTTTTGTTTGTTGGCCTGTTCAGCTTGCCCCATAGGTTTGAAGTGAAGTTGTTTCACTTTGCCTATTGTTTTCCCAGGTTCGAGGTTGAGCGGGACTCCCTTGCCTTGCTTGTATTGATGCATTGCATACATGTTTACTGTTTACTGTATATATCTGTTTCTTTTCCGTTTATCCCCTAGGATCTCTGTTTCCCTCTGTGCAAGAGAGAAACATGACAGACATTAGGTTTTAACCCATGCATGACAACTTTAGGGTAGTTTTGATTCCCCTTTCAACCCTAGGGTTTTAGAGCTTCTTTCTCTTCTATCTCAAAACAATGCAAAACACAGTAATAAGGATAATCGATGTCGTACATTACGAGCCTTAAGCTATTTGAGAGAAGGTTACTGGAGGGTCACTCTTCAGTAATCTGATTGCTTAGTGTGTTACCCTTAGGGTGACAAACGGCGTAGTCGCTCTCAAATCATAGTCTCTAGTGCGTCAGAGATTGTGAACACACTAAAAGAAACACTTCTTTCGTAAAAGATTCAAAACAAACATCAAAGTGTCATTTTTGTCCGCTTGGACTTCTAAGCAGAAGAAAATCTTTTCAGAAGGATCTAAAAAACCGTCAGACAAATTTGTGTCTTCCGTAGCCCGAACTACATTTGCTCTGATCTTTCATGCTGTATGAAAGTACGTAGGCATAGGATGATGTATCCTAGCGAGCAACCTTCCCCTCCTTTCCCGTAGGTAGGCGAACTACATTGACTCTAATTTCTCATTCCAGACGGGAATACGTAGACATAAAGTGTGATACTTTGCCGAGTCATTTTCTTTTCCTTTTAACCCAGACCCGTAGAGCAGATAGAATAACAATCCGTACTAGAAAACAAGCGTGGATCCCGTCGAGTACGACGGACGTGAGGGGGTGCTAATACCTTCCCCTTGCGTAACCGACTCCCGAATCCAGGATTTGGTTGCGACGACCATTCCTTTCCCTCTTTGCGTTAGGTTTACTCTGAGCGTTTCCTTTCCCTCCTTTGGGATAAATAACGCACGGTGGCGACTCTTCTGTTTAGCCGGCGCCGATTTTCGCAGTAGCGACAGTTATGCAGGTTTTTACAGGCATTTCATCAAAGATTTCAGCAAGATAGCTCTTCCGCTGTCAAACTTGTTGAAGAATGACATCACCTTCCACTTTGATGACAAATGCAAACAAGCGTTTGACTTCTTGAAGAAAGAATTGACCTCCGCTCCCATAATCCAGCCCCCTGACTAGACCCTCCCTTTTGAGCTTATGTGTGACGCTTCGAATTATGCTGTTGGGGTTGTCCTTGCATAAAGAGTTGACAAGGCTTCCCATGTTATTTACTATGCTTCTAGGACATTAGATTCTACATAGTCAAATTACACTACCACTGAAAAAGAACTTCTAGCTATTGTTTTTGCTCTCGATAAATTCAGATCTTATTTGCTAGGTTCCAAGGTTGTTGTTTTTACTGACCATGCAGCCTTAAAGTACTTGTTGAAAAAGCCGGATGCAAAACCGAGATTGATTCGGTGGATGTTGTTGCTCCAAGAGTTTAATGTAGAGATTAAAGACAAAAATGGAGCTGAGAACTTAGTGGCTGACCATTTGAGCAGGATAGAGAGAGATGCAGATCTTTTTCCTATTCAAGATGACTTTCCTGATGAGCAGCTTTTAGTCATGCATGGCATTACACCTTGGTTTGCTGATATTGTTAATTATCTTGTTCCTGGTGTTTTTCCTACAGGTGCATCTAGATCACAGATTCATAAACTCAAAAGTGATGCCAAATATTATGTTTGGGATGATCCATATCTTTGGAAGTTTGGTAGTGATCAGGTTATTAGAAGATGTGTTCCCGACTATGAGATTGAATCCATTTTAAATTTTTCTCATGCGTCTCAAGTCAGAGGAGATTTTGGCCCTCAAAGAACTGCAAGAAAATTCCTTGACTCAGGTTTCTATTGGCCAACTATTTTTAAAGATGCTTATGAGACTTACCGCACTTGTAAAGAGTGCCAGATAGCAGGTACAAGCATCACTCGCAAGAGTGAAATGCCTCAGCAGCCTATGCTTTTCTGTGAGGTATTTGATGTATGGGGAATCGACTTCATGGGTCTCTTTCCTGTATCGTTTGGTTTCCTTTATATTTTGCTTGCTGTTGATTATGTTTCAAAGTGGGTAGAATCTATCCCCACTCGGACTAATGATTCTAGAGTTGTTGCAGATTTTGTCAGGTCTAATATTTTTTGCAGGTTTGGAATACCGCGAGCTATCATCAGTGACCAAGGCACTAATTTCTATAACCGCACCATGGAAGCTTTTCTCCGAAAGTATGGAGTTGTGCATAGAGTCTCTACTGCATATCACCCACAAACTAATGGGTAAGCTGAAATCTCAAACAGGGAGATCAAACAGGTTTTAGAGAAAATGGTGCAACCAAACAGGAAGGACTGGAGCCGTCGTCTAGAAGACGCACTTTGGGCTCAGAGAACAGCTTTCAAGACACCCATTGGGATGTCTCCTTATCGACTTGTTTTTGGTAAGGCATGTCATCTTCCTATTGAGATAGAACACCGTGCCTATTGGGCGGTGAAAAGTTGTAATTTGGAGATGCAACAAGCAGGTATTGAAAGAAAACTCCAATTACAACAGCTGGAAGAGCTTAGATTAGAGGCTTAAGAAAGCTCTGGAATTTATAAAGAAAAATTAAGCACTTCCATGATAAAATGATTTCTAGGAAAGAGTTTTCTGTGGGCCAACATGTTTTATTGTTTAACTCCCGCCTTAAGCTTATGGCTGGGAAACTTCGATCCAAATGGATTGGCCCTTTTGTTGTTACTAATATTTTCCCTCATGGTGCAGTAGAAATTAAAAGTGCAGGTACTGACAAAGTTTTCAAGGTTAACGGGCAGCGTCTGAAATTATTCTATGAAAGCTCGGTGCCTGAAGATGTCGGTATAGAGGAGCTTTCTTTGGAAGCGCCTAACTACACTGCAACTTGATCAGGGAGTTGTTATTTCCTTCTCTCTACTTTAATAATTATGTCCTTTCATTGAGGACAATGCTTGTTTTAAGTCCGGGGGAGGGAAACCTTTGTTTTATTTGTTTGTTTTGTTTTGTTTTGTTTTCGGTTATAATAATAAAAATATAAAAAAAAATTGCATCTTTTTGAAAATTCTGGGCTATAGTCTAATTTGGGATTAGTTTGCGGAGACTTGGGAAAAATTCACAAGATCGGTATCGTCTTAACACCGTAAGTCTCCTGCATATGGAAATTGATTTGAATTCTTATTATGGTTTAACCTTGAATTTTCATTCTCTGACAGCTCTTGAGTAGTTTATTTCAGCAGTCAGCACCATCCCATACACACTCTATGCAGGGAAGCCGATGAATATAAGTGAGTGATTAAATTGAAAAAAATAAAAATAAAAAGAAGAAAAAAATAAAAAGAAAAGAAAATAAAAAGTTGAAAAAAATTTTTATTACTCGTTAGTTGGTTCAGCGGTTTCTGGTGCTGAACTTGGTAGGGCGGATTACGGTCCGATCCCCCACAACTACAATTAAGTCGGATTGAGTCGGCAAAGGGTTATGCCACGTAAGTACCAGAATCCCAAACAAAAAGGATCAGAGTCACTAACCGGTCGCCTTGCTATGAGTGTGTGGAGATAACGAGCTTAATGTGATTGCGCCTGAATGAAAAAGAGCAAAAAGGAGGAAGAGTAAGTTAGGTTTCAACATAATAACATGATTCGAGTTGATTTGTATATTCAGGAGGTTTATGTCTGCACATTTGTGGATTAGTGTTCCTACGATATCCTTAGTGTGTAAGATTAGTACCTATCGATGCAAACTTAACCGAAGAAGACTTACAGCCTGGAATGAGTAACTGTTGATGTGTTTGTGCTTTCTTAGTTGTGTTTTATTTTAATTTTTCTCGGAGTGCAAAAGTTCAAGTGTGGGGGAATTTGATCAGTGCATATTTATGCACATTCTCCTATATTTTTACTTAGGCATTTATTTACTTTATTTTGATTATTTTTATGTTTTATTATGTTTTTACATTTTATTTTATTTTTGGTTTAATTTGATTTTCGCACTTTATTTTTCAGCTTTAGCAGTCTGCATGGAAACGATCATAATTGGAGTTCCGGGAATCCGTTTGAGGCGTTCTAAAAATCGCCGGAAATCTAAGAGATAGAGCTACGACTTTCGTGTTGGAGTCAAAGTCAGATTCGGAATATATTTTCCCAGAATATTCGTTGAAGTTGCAGCATTAGGATATTGTCTTAGTTTTGGGTCATGTTTTGGGCCTGTGTTATATTTTCGACCCAGTTGGATTTTGAACCGGATCAATTGTTTGCCTTTTTAAGGAGAACTCGTGTTACTGTTCACATTAGTCACTATTCACGAAAAAATGTTGTGGAGCTTTTTACGAATCCTATGGAGAATTAATCAATCTGAGTCGGTCTACCGTAATTCAGGTTTCAACACTTGAGATTGTTATAATATTATTATTTGTTTAATTCCTGTTGCACCCTAAAATTTGCTCAATCTTTACTTACATGGTCTATGTTTCATTGCATTGTCATTTGCATAGTTACATCATGTACATAGTTCAATCATTGGCATATCATAGCATAGCATGCATCCAGCAGGGGATCAAATTTGATTCTTATCAAAAGAGCCTAGCAAGAGGTCTTCTCCAAGTTTGAGAAGTCATCCAGGCCATCAAGAAGTGATTTGAAGTCTTGAGAAGTTTGAGTGCCTACATGTGGGTTTTGCTCCTATCTTGAGGAATATTGAGAATCATCAGTGGGATGTGAAACATGGAATGTGAATTTGAGGTGTGTATGGATCTCATGGGATGCCTAGAGGGCCCTATTGAAGCTAAATCAAGTCATTGATTCAAGTATGAGAGCCACATTTGAAGTGCAGTCAACTAGGGTTTCATCTGGGTCAATCCTAGATCAATTGAGTAATTGGAAAGTATCAAAGCCTACTTTGAGGTCATGGGGTTCATGTTTTGGTATGTTGATACATGTGTGGTGTTGTGCCAAGATTAAGCAAAGAAGAATCAAGAATGTGGTAAGTTGCTAAATTAGGGTTTTAGTGTAAAATTCCCTATTTAGTGCTTAACTTCAAAGCCACATAAGTCAAAATACAAGTTTCAAATGGATCTTTGGTCAACATGAAACTTTTAGAGAATCTCAATAACTTTAATTTGAGTACTAGAAGTCCTCAAGGGGATTTATAGAACTCAAGTTATGGTCCTTGCAAATTACAGGTCATCAGATAACTATGAAATTTATCTATGAAAGTCACTTGACTTCCAAGCAACTTTTGCCCTTCAAGGAGTTTTCAAATGGATTTTTGGCCAACATTAGATTTTTATATCTTGGTCTTAGCTTTACATAGAGTACTAGAAGTCCTTTATGGGATTTGTAGAACTCAAGTTATGGTCTTTGCAAGACAGGGGTATTTTGGGTATTGGTGATTATAGGTCATTTTCAATCATAGGTCAAAAACTCCAACTTGCAAGCTTCAAATGGAAAAATGTTCAACATGAAACTTGTTCAAATTGATGTTTTGGGTGTAATAAAGTGATCATGAGAGCTTGGATTGGCTTGTAACAAGAAGTTGCTTGAAATGGCTTAAAAAGGAAGGAATTAAAGTGATTAAAAGGCAAAAACTGGGAAAAATTGTTTTGTGGCCAAATTGAACAAAGTTATATGTCATTTTGATCAGAAAATGCATTTGGAGAAGGTTGGCAATAGCACATTTTTGATTTGGGGTCATTTTCCATCACTTCCATAATAACTTAATAACATTTGAATTACACACCATTAGATCAAAAACAAGGGATCTATCACTCCCATTCAATTCAAAATGTCATAAGGGGAGAATTTCAAGTGAAATCAAGGCCAAGAACAGAGCAATTGGTGACTGTCACACATGAGATTTTAAAGGAAGATGAGAAATTCAAATTCTCATTTGGATGATTATAGATCCTTCTAGAGGTTTCCATCACACTCTATATATTGTATGCAATGTGTTCAGATGATTTTTTGGGCCAGGATTGAAGAGAATCGAGAGGAAGCCATTGAAATTTCTCAAGCTGCATCAAGAATCGGATTTTGAGATTAAGGCAAATTCAGTGCAAGTTGCTTGTTGCAGAAGCTTTAGAAGTGGTTCTTGAGTGATTCTGCAAAAGATTGGAGGTTGAATCGAGCCATAACCTCATCTGTTCATCCATTTTTTCCAGGTTTGTAACTTTCAAGCTTTAGCTTAATTTATAGGTAATTGCTTAGGTTTTGATAGTTGGATAGGTTAGTGATGATGCTAGGTTGGATTTCAGTGAAAAAGATTGAGGTTTAGAGACAAAATTAAGTATGATGCAGTTTCTGTTGAAGCTTATAACTCTTGGGTTTTGAGGTTTTGATCATGTTTGGATAGCAAGAATTGATGACTGAAACATGTAGATGAGAATAGGATCATTAATTTTAAGAATCGTGACAATTGAAGTTGGGGTGAATTTCTGAACATTAGATCGGGTTTGGTTTTAGAGGATGAATCAATGAATTTAGAGGTTGGAATTGAATTTAGTGATGGATTTCAAGTCGGATTGGATGTTTAGTTTTGGTGTTTGATGAATTTTGGAGATGACCTAACCAGAGACGACGGTGGCGCAAGCTCAGGCCACCGTCCTGAACATTTCCCCCTCAGTTTTGATTTTTGGAGAAGATGAACTAGGCTCGTTGGATCCACGTTTGACCCTTGACCAAAACACAAACCAACGGCCACGATCTTGTTTCGTGTTCTGAAGAATTGAGTTTTATCAAAACTCACCGTTTCATTTAATCTTGTTTGGGTGGGCTTCAGACTTGAATTGCTAACCACACTCCCCTTTAGGCCCAATTGTGGATTATGCCTGAGATTCATTGCTATTTGCCACAACGTTTTTCCAATTGCCATTTTATTTTCTGATTTTGTTTTAATGTTGGTTTGGGCTTAGTCAGATTTGATATGCGCACCCCCATTTTGGGCCCAGCCTGGATTATAACATGGAAATATTGCTATTTGGCACGCTGTTCTCTTTATTTTGTATTGTTTTTCTTTTATTTTGTCATTTTCATATAGTTTAGGAATAAATTCACAACAAATAGGAAAATTAATATTTTTAGGCTAGATTTTTTTTCCCTGACTCCTCAAAGAGTCTAGAATTTTATAGGATTAATAGGTTAGTAATTCATGCATTTTAGAATTTATTTGCATTTTTTATAGTTTAATTGCTTTTATTTTCATTTTGGTTGATGCATGATCTTGCTGATTTTAGTATGGCCATTTGGTGTTGGTTTTTGAGGTGATTCTTTTTGGACTAGTTAGCTTAGATATGCATGTACCCCTAGCAATTTTCTCATATTTTTGTGAGAGAATTTTAGGCTGTTTTGGATATTGAACATTAGGTGTTGTAGATTTAGGGTTTTAGGATAGTACCCTTAGGTTTAAGGTATAGTTTTTAGGCCTAAATGAATGGTTAACCCCCTGGTTTTTGTATGGAGATATTCTTAAGAGGTTTAGGAACCCTTAGAATTTTTTATAGGATTTTACAATCATTTTTGGTATTTTAATTAGATTTAATTTTAGGACTAACTTCTAGGTGTTTCTAGTGAACTAACTTGACTAGTTTAACTCAATAGTTCCCCTCAAATTAGGGTGGTGGTGCTCTTGTGCTTGGATAAAGGTGAAGACCAATTGAAGATGCCTTGGGATGATTGAAGGAGCTTGGAGATGAAGCCTTGTCCTCTTGTGGAGTGCTTGTCAGGAGCTTAGGAAAACTAGGGTTTTAGGAAGAGCATTAGATTAGTTTTGCTTGTTTCTTCAAACATGGAGTATATTGTTCATCTCCATTCAATCCAATGACATAAATTCCTCTTAAAGAAGTCACATCTCTCCTTTGGAGGGATGAATGGCATGCTTTAAGAGTAGAACTTTGAGGATGCCATTCTCTTACAGTGTTAAGATCTTAATGACTTCCCTTGGTTGTCAGTGAGTTTCTTAACACTTCAACTTGATCTTGTTGAATGATTCTCCTTTGGGTGTTGCTTGTTGAAGCTTGTTGAAAGGGGAAGTTTGTGCTTGTTGAAGCTTGGTGCTTGTTGAAGTTTGAAGCTGGTTGAAGCTTGGTGCTTGTTGAATATTGAAGTTTGTTGAAACTTGAAGCTAGGAGTTATTCATGAAGATGAAGGTTGTTGCTGTCAACTTTTTGCTGTTTAATCAATTGTTACTGTCAGAGCTGCTGCTTGTGCTGTTTGTTGTAGGAGTTTGGTGCTGCTACTTGGGCTGCCTCCTCTGCTTTGGGTTTTTGTTTCTCTGTATTGTTTGTTGGCTTGTACAGCTTGCCCCCTAGGTTTGAAGTGAATGTTGATTCACTTTGCCTGTTGTTTTCCCAGGTTTGAGGTAGAGCAGGACTCCCTTGCCTCGCTTGTATTGCTGCATTGCATGCATTTTACTATATTTGCTTGCTTTCTTTTCTGTTTATCCCCTAGGATCTCTGATTTCCTCTGTGCAGGAGGGAATTATGACAGACATTAGGATTCTTATCCATGCATGACAACATTAGGTTAGTTTTTATTCCCTTTTCAACCCTAGGTTTTTTAGAGCTTCTTTCTCTTCTTATCTTAAAACAACACAAAAATACAGTAATAAGGTTAATCGATGTCGTACGTTACGAGCCTTAAGCTACTTGAGAAAGAGTTACTGGAGAGCTTCTTTCCAGTAGTCTGGCTGCTTAGTGTGGCACCCTTTGGGTGACACGCGACGTAGTCACTCTCAAATCATAGTCTCTAGTGCGTCAGAGATTGCAAACAAACTAAAAAAGCACTTCTTTCGTAAAAGATTCAAAACAAACTTCAAAGTGTCATTTTTGTCCGCTTGGACTCTTAATCAAGAAAAACCCTTTCATAAGGTAATAAAAATAGTCAGACAAACCTGTGTCTTCCGTAGCCCGAACTACGTTTGCTCTGATCTTTCATGCTGTATGAAAGTACGTAGGCATAGGATGTCGTATCCTAGCAAGCAACCTTCCCCTCCTTTCCCGTAGGTAGGCGAACTACGTTGACTCTGATTTCTCGTTTTAGACGGGAATACGTAGGCATAAAGTGCGATACTTTGCCGAGTCATTTTCTTTTATTTTTAACCCAGACCTCTAGTGTAGATAGAATAACAATCCGTCCTAGAAAACAAGCGTGGATCCCGTCAAGTACGACGGACGTGAGGGGTGCTAATACCTTCCCCTTGCGTAATCGACTCCCGAATCCAGGATTTGGTTGCGACGACCATTCCTTTCCCGTTTTGCGTTAGGTTTACTCTGAGCGTTTCCTTTCCCTCTTGTGGGATAAATAACGCACGGTGGCGACTCTTCTGTCATTGTCGGCGCCGATTTTCGCAGTAGCGACAATTCCGTTCAATGATTTTATACTCTTGTATGCTTAATTCAATTGTATGAAATATATTGATTTAATTTGGTTGATTGTATGGTCCTAACATAGACACTTTTACGTTTGCTTAATTTGTTTTTGTGTCTGAATAATCATGTTTGCTTAATTCATGAAGTTTTATACCGTTTGCTTAATTCGGACATTAGGATCATAAATCTTGAAAACCTTTTTGCGCTTGCCATTGAGTTTGTATCCAGATAGGAATGACACTTAGAATATTAAAATTATAACAATCGATGATAGTAGGAACCGAATCTGTAGATTGACTTATTTCATAATCACTTTTTCACAACAACTTATTTTAATAATCACTTTTTTTTTCTCTTAATCAAAACCGACCCCCCCCCCATATTTCGTTGATGTATTTGGTTATTCCTACAAGAATCCTTACGATACGATTCGAGTCATTCTCGCTTTACTGCATTTTTATAAAAACACTCGTTTTGATCTGCACGCGACAGCAGATCAAGATGCGAGAGGATTTATTTTCCCCTCACACATCATCAGGGTCAACTACCAGTTCTGGTCTTCCTCCAACTATTGTAGCTTGGAAACAGTATGTGGAAAAGCTCATTCTTGAAAAGGCGAAGATGCAAGAACATATTAATCCTCTTATGGAGGAGCTTCACGGAAAGAAGGGGTCGTAATCAAGGGGATTAGACTCCTAAGTTTCCTTTGCTTTATTTTCAGTACTTTTGATGTATCAACTCTTGAAAGAGTACTTTCACTTTGTAATAATTCTTCAATTTGAGTAATAAAATGAGTTTTTTCAGTTATCCTAAAGTCTTGTTGTTACAATATTCGCTATTGTACTTTTTGAGTTTCTCGAAGCCTCATTTGCATTTGTGCATGTGCATATACATTAGCATAACATCCTTTGTGTAACAACCCAATTTTCAATAATTAATCAATGGTGTTAATTAATTGATTTATTTGGATTATTCTAATTATTTGAATAATTAGATGATTGTTTAAATGGATTAATAGATGTTTTGAGAGAGGAAATATATTGGAAAGAAATAAAGAGAAAGATATATATATGAGGAAGTGGAAAGAAAAGAAAAGAATAGAAAACATAAGAGAAGAGAAAAGAGAAGGAGATGAGGAAAATCTTGGATTCATCAAGAACATCCTCTGACTTCGATTAATCTAAGGTAAGGGTGTGAAATCTTACTATCTTAATCAATGTGTATGATTCTGTGTGTGTGTTGGATTGTTTGGTGTCCTTGTATAGTTTCCATTCTAGGTCGGAATTGGAATTAATCGATAGAAACCGATGTTTGAATGGTTAGAATCAGGAATAACTTTCGTAGTTTAGTCGGGATATGTTAGGCTAAGATTATTGGAACTAGTTTGGCGAAAATCGGGTGATATTGTGAGTTTCACCATTTTTGGTTAATTTGAGGTTAAGATTTTGAGTGGAAATCGGATGTCGTGAAATTCGAGTTTTATGATCCTAAAATGTCTGTATATGATTGGTAAGGATGTATAGGCATTTAATCGGGTGAAAACCATTTAATCGGCCGACTTTTTAGGGCTTTTAAACCCGAACCCGTAGCTGTTTTTCTGAGTTTTTCAGGTGTTAATCGGTTAACCATATACGTTAACCGATTAACACAGTGTTGGGGGCCTAAAAACTGAGTTGTTGGCCTAAAAACTGAGTTTTTGGAGGTGTTAACCGGTTAACCATATACGTTAACCGATTAACACTGTAAGTGTGAGAAAATATTATTTTTCAAAACTGCGAAAATTCATAACTTTTTCACCGTTTATCGAATTTTGACGTTCTTTATATCAAACTGAAGCTAATAATATGTTCTATAACTTGGTGAAAAGAAATATTATTTTTATCCGACTTTTAGCCAATTTTATCGATTAATCGGAATTAACGATTTTGAGTGAGAGAAGCTTAATTAGCTAGAGCGTCCGGTTGCGATTGGTCTCATCTCGTATGAATAACTTGTGTGTTATTAATTGTCGTGTTGTGGGTAGCCGTAAGGCGTGAATCCTAGTGTACGAATCGATTGTGAATCGTAGCCTTTGGGCAAAATATATGCATTGTTTAGAATTGATTGAAAATGCATGGTAATTGTGATGAATGATGAATACAATATACATTGTGAATGTATGATTATTGTATGTAATGAATGTGAAGAATGCATGAAAAATATATCTGCGAATATGTATGCATTCTTGTGTTGATTGATCCCGCGTAGGATCTGCAGAAACCTCGTGTGCCCATGTGGGGTGTGAGCGATGGTTTATAATTGATTGAGTCATTTTGCATGTGAAGCATCATGGTATGCATTCTTGTGTTGATTGATCCCGCGTAGGATCTGCAGAAACCTCGTGTGCCCATGTGGGGTGTGAGCGGTGGTTTATAATTGATTCTGTGTAGAATCTGCAGAACGATTGTGTGCCCATGTGGGGTGTGAGCAATCGGATTGTGTGCCCGTACGGGGTGTGAGCAATCCTAAAACATCGTGTGCCCATGTGGGGTGTGAGCGATGGGTGAACATCGTAGGCCCGACGGGGAGTTACTTCGGTAACGAGCGATGGTTCCATTTGGTTCTTCAATTGAACCTGCTGATTGAGTCGGTACCGCATTTGCATCTGCATAGAGTCGTGAGTCGGTCTTTATGAGTTGCATTTATCATCTGTATAATTGAGATTTATGAATAAGCATAATTGTAAATGTTTATATGAAAATGATGTGAATTGTAGAAGCATGATTGATGAATATGCTTAGTTGTGTGCATAGATATGCATTGTGATGTATATGATGATTTGTGAATAATGCCTAAGAATATAATAGTATATATACATATATATATATATATATATATATATATATATATATATATATATATATATATATATATATATATATATATATATATATATATATATATATATATATATATATATATATATATATATATATATATATATATATATATATATATATATATATATATATATATATATATATATATATATATATATATATATATATATATATATATATATATATATATATATATATATATATATATATATATATATATATATATATATATATATATGCATTGCTTGATAAATGTGATAATGATGTTGAAATTATGTATATGTGAAAGATTCGTACTCACTAGGGTAGAATGGCTATGTGTCGTTCCTAGTGGAGTAATTGCTGGGGTAGAATAACAAGATGTTATTCCCAGTGAGGTATAGTGTCGTGGTCGTATACACTGGGGTAGAATGACTAAGATGTCGTTCCTAGTGGAATAATTATCGGGGTAGAATAACTGAGATGTTGTTCCTGGTAGGGTATAAGTGACGTACCCATAATCCTGAAAGGGGATTGGTGACATTGGATGAGTTTTATATGAGTCACATGGCATGGTTACGAGTGTTATATGAAATATGCATGTGTGTATGAATTGTTGAATTGTGGGTTGTGAATGAGTAATTGTGAAAGATATTGACTAATGAATTGATGAGAAAACATGATTGGATAAGTTTATACAAATTATAGAAAATTAAACATAAGGTGTATGCTTATGTGAATTGATTGAGGAATCATGAATGTATGCATGATAAAATGCTTGGTTTTATACTTGTATACATTGCGATGTATGTTAGTGGATTGTGAAGTATTGTGGCGAGAAATGTAATATGTGTATTTGATGCTATGGAAATCTATTATATGCATTGTTATTGTGTTAATATGCATTGTGGTGAGAAAATATGGAATATATGTATTCTGTACTTGTGCATTTATATATGAGTATGTGCTTTGATTATTATGGTAATATTTCTCACCCTTCTGCTGGAATGATGTACTATATGACATTGTGCAGGTATCTTGGAGTTGTACTGCTGGTAGTTGCGAGATCTCTACTGGTGCAGTTGTTTAGTATTTTAATTATGTTGGGTCGAGTCATGCTCTGGTTATGTAACACTGGGATCGCTGGGTTTATGCCTTAGAGATATATTATGTATTCTAAGTTGTGTTTTAAATGTATTTGAAATATTATGATAATGGCCTCTGTGCATAAGTGTTGATGATTATGTGATGAACATGAATGTTCTGTGAAGAGATTTATGTAAATAAATTGAATCCGCTGCTACATGTAAGATGAAAATTTAATAGCATGACTATTTATTTCAATGTTACATGAGTATGACAGGTGAATGTTGAGATGTGTAAATTGTGTGACGCCCTTTTGTGAAAGCATGTTAATTTACACTGATTAATTATGTATTTTTATGTGGGGTTAGAAGGGTGTTACATTATTGGTATCAGAGCAGGTCGGTCCATCCGGCCAAGTTGTCTAATGTTGGTTGTTCCCTTGTATGCGACATGTGTGTGAAAACACTGTCGGTACGTGTTGGTTGTTTAACCTTTGTCTGCAAGGAGTGGGAATGATTAAAGTGGGTGAGAAACTTGTGCTTCTCCAGGTTGCTGCAAGTGTGGAGTGTTAGCTCATTGTGGTTGAATGCTCTTATAGTTTGGTAAAGATGGTTTATACCCTATCATGATTTTCGAATGTCTATTAACAAATTGAGGAATTGATCACCCTTAATCTCTTGTTGATAGTAGTTGGGATTGTGTTGGATGGGATAGATGTGTCTTGAAAGCTTAGATGGCATGGTGCAGTGAATTGTTTTGAGTGAAGTCGAGTGCTTAAGAATTATTTTGATGAGTCAGCGCAGGACAGTGATGAGATGTTTAATTTTGATGGAAATTTTGAGTATTAATGAAAGTGGAGAAGTTGATGGTTTACCGATTGATTATGGTTGTCTGAGAGTTATCCTGACAAGATAAGTGATATACAACCAGGACGTGAAGTGGAGTTGTGATCGACTTAGTTACAGAAACTAGTTCGATATTGAGAGCTCCATATTTTATGTCTGTTTGGATGGTCAAGGAATTAAAATTGATTGAGTAGTTTTGAGACTTGTGTCTGGTGTGTATGCTACGGCAATAGGTTGTGGAGTCGAGTATAAAGGTGGATAATGACTTTCGGTGATTATTAAAGAAAGTAAGATGTGGAATACAATATTGGTATAATTAGGCCTTTGAAAATTTCAAGAGTTAAAAATGTGTTGAGTGGCCTTCGGAGTGTGAAAATGTTGTTTTCGTATTTTGACGCAAGATTCGAAGCGTTGGACGCTATTATAATGCTCTATGGGATGGTGAAGTAGTGGCATGGAATTAAGTTATTTATTATTGGAGTATGTTAGAGGTTGTAGTAATTGCAGAAAGTGCGGGTTATGTTTCCGCCATAACTCACTGGTTGAGTGTCCGTTTGGCATGGGATTTTCCATACTTAATTGAGCGAGACAATGGTTGTGTTAATCGATGGTGTTTGATATATTCGAAGAGTATAAAGGATCGTGTTGTGCATTGGGGGCTTGAGTTATCAATGGTTGAAAAGGAAGCAGTTATAGGCCACTGTGAAGAAAGTTCAGAGAGTTTTGGGAGAGCTGTCAACAGCTCGGGTGTTGATTCTTGCCGAATTCGACAGAACTATTCGTTGTGTTTTGTGATGCCTCATGGGTATAATTGAGAGATATGTTAAGTGCAACATCAGCGAGTTTGGTTGCTTGAAGGCAATTTAAAGTATATAAGAGGGATTATCTGACAAGTGACTTAGAGTTGGTTGTTATTGTGTTGTGCCGGAGTTGGAGGCTCCAATTGGTTAGTGAGAGATTTGAAATAGTTGGTGATCTCAAGAGCTTAAGGTATTGGTTTGAATTGGAAGAATTGAATATGAGGCAGAGGAAAACAATTGGAACTCTTGAGGGATTATGGTTTTAGATTGAATTACCATTCGGGTAGAGCAACACGGTAGCTAATGCATCGATTTGAAGATTTGGTATATACTGATGATGATGGTTGAATTTGATGAATTAAGTCGAAGGACTGATTTTCGTATTAATGAGAATGGTATCATGAGATGTCGTGATAGAGTTGCGTTCTAGATATTATTAAGTGGAATAAGAGTATTGTGGTAGATGGAGTATCCATCCTAGTGCTATAAAGATGTAACCAGATTTGAGGAAATTATTTTGATGGCCATAGATGAAGAGAGAAGTGGTTTAGTTGTATGTGTTGGTTAGACTTTTTGGAAGTCGAAGAATGAACGTCTGAGACTGTTGGGTCTGATGTAACCGTTGTAAATTCCAGAGTTGTAATCGGATAGTATTCCCATGAATTTTGCGTTGGGTTTTCCGGAGAATTTGATAAATATGGTTTTAATTGAGTGATTTTGGATGGAGTGACTAGATTGGCTCTTTTTCCTACCAATGAGGATTAATCATTCTATGTTGGAGCCGGTTGAGATGTATATCGCTGAAGTGATAAAGATTGTATGAGCTGTCATCGAATATGGTGTTAGATGGGAATTTGAAGCTTTGTATGGTAGGAGGTGTAGGACTCCTTTGTATTGATATGATTCAGGCGAGGGTATTGTGCTCGGACCTGAGGATTGTGTAAGAGACGACTGAAAAGATCAAGAAGGTCCAAGAAAGGACGTGTTCTGAGAGTTTCAGTGGTGACGGGTGTTGATCGAGCTTTGAAGTCTCGGAAGCACACATCGTGTTTTGTTGCTTAGTATCAGAGTGGCGCAGCGGAAGCATGGGAGAAGTATCATGTTAAATTGTCTTACCGTTGTCGCTTGTGAATTTACATGATGTGGTATGTGCCTAATTGAGGAAGTGCAAGTGCATTCGTCCAGGTAGATGATGTACGAGTGAGAAAGGGTTTGACTGTTGAGGCATTGCTAGTTCAGATTAATGAGCGAGAAGTAACTTCGAGGTAATGAAGATTTCTTCGGTAAAGATAGTTGGGCGAACCAACTAGAGAAATGTTGGATTTGGGAGATTGAGATGAGAGAGTCGTATCTGACTCGGTTCATTGAGGTAACATTTTCGAGGACGAAAATTCCTAAAGTGGGGGAGAGTTGTAACAGCCCAATTTCCAATAATTAATCAATGGTGTTAATTAATTGATTTATTTGGATTATTCTAATTATTTGAATAATTAGATGATTGTTTAAATGGATTGATAGATGTTTTGAGAGAGGAAATATATTGGAAAGAAATAAAGAGAAAGATATATATATATGAGGAAGTGGAAAGAAAAGAAAAGAATAGAAAACATAATAGAAGAGAAGAGAAAGAAAGAAGAAGAAGAGAAAAGAGAAGGAGATGACGAAAAGCTTGGATTCATCAAGAACATCCTCTGGCTTCGATTAATCTAAGGTAAGGGTGTGAAATCTTACTATCTTAATCAATGTGTATGATTGTGTATGTGTGTTGGATTGTTTGGTGTCCTTGTATAGTTTCCATTCTAGGTCAGAATTGGAATTAATCGATAAAAACCGATGTTTGAACGGTTAGAATCGGGAATAACTTTCGTAGTTTAGTCGAGATATGTTAGGCTAAGATTATTGGAACTAGTTTGGCGAAAATCGGGTGATATTGTGAGTTTCACCATTTTCTATTAATTTGAGGTTAAGATTTTGAGTGGAAATCGGATGTCGTGAAATTCGAGTTTTATGACCCTAAAATGTCCGTATATGATTGGTATGGATGTATAGGCATTTAATCGGGTGAAAACCATTTAATCGGCCGACTTTTTGGGGCTTTTAAACCTGAACCCGTAGCTGTTTTTCTGAGTTTTTCAGGTGTGAATCGGTTAACCATATACGTTAACCGATTAACACAGTGTTGGGGGCCTAAAAACTGAGTTTTTGGCCTAAAAACTGAGTTTTTGGAGGTGTTAACCGGTTAACCATATACGTTTACCGATTAACATTGTAAGTGTGAGAAAATATTATTTTTCAAAACCGCGAAAATTCATAACTTTTTCACCGTTTATCGGATTTTGACGTTCTTTATATCAAACTGAAGCTAATAATATGTTCTATAACTTGGTGAAAAGAAATATTATTTTTAGCCGACTTTTAGCCAATTTTACCAATTAATCGGAATTAACGATTTTGAGTGAGAGAAACTTAATTAGCTAGAGCGTCCGGTTGCGATCGGTCTCGTCTCGTATGAATAACTTGTGTGTTATTAATTTTCGTGTTGTGGGTAGCCGTAAGGCGTGAATCCTAGTGTACGAATCGATTGTGAATCGTAGCCTTTGGGCTAAATATATGCATTGTTTAGAATTGATTGAAAATGCATGGTAATTGTGATGAATGATGAATACAATATACAATGTGAATGTATGATTATTGTATGTGATGAATGTGAAGAATGCATGAAAAATATATCTGCGAATATGTATGCATTCTTGTGTTGATTGATCCCGCGTAGGATCTGCAGAAACCTCGTGTGCCCATGTGGGATGTGAGCGATGGTTTATAATTGATTGAGTCATTTTGCATGTGAAGCATCATGGTATGCATTCTTGTGTTGATTGATCCCGCGTAGGATCTGCAGAAACCTCGTGTGCCCATGTGGGGTGTGAGCGATGGTTTATAATTGATTCCGCGTAGAATCTGCAGAACGATTGTGTGCCCATATGAGGTGTGAGCAATCGGATTGTGTGCCCGTATGGGGTGTGAGAAATCCTGAAACATCGTGTGCCCATGTGGGGTGTGAGCGATGGGTGAACATCGTAGGCCCGACGGGGAGTTACTTCCGTAACGAACGATGGTTCCATTTGGTTCTTCAATTGAACCTGCTGATTGAGTCAGTATTGCATTTGCATTTGCATAGAGTCGTGAGTCGGTCTCTATGAGTTGCATTTATCATCTGTATAATTGAGATTTGTGAATAAACATAATTGTAAATGTTTATGTGAAAATGATGTGAATTGTAGAAGCATGATTGATGAATATGCTTAGTTGTGTGCATAGATATGCATTGTGATGTATATGATGATTTGTGAATAATGCCTAAGAATATAATAGTATATATATATATATATATATATATATATATATATGCATTGCTTGATAAATGTGATAATGATGTTGAAATTATGTATATGTGAAAGATTCGTACTCACTAGGGTAGAATGGCTATGTGTCGTTCCTAGTGGAGTAATTGCTGGGGTAGAATAACAAGATGTTATTCCCAGTGAGGTATAGTGTCGTGGTCGTATACACTGGGGTAAAATGACTAAGATGTCGTTCCTAGTGGAATAATTACCGGGGTAGAATAACTGAGATGTTGTTCCTGGTAGGGTATAAGTGACGTACCCATATTCCTAAAAGGGGATTGGTGACATTGGATGAGTTTTATATGAGTCACATGGCATGGTTACGAGTGTTATATGAAATATGCATGTGTGTATGAATTGTTGAATTGTGGGTTGCGAATGAGTAATTGTGAAAGATATTGACTAATGAATTGATGAGAAAACATGATTGGATAAGTTTATACAAATTGTAGAAAATTAAACATAAGGTGTATGCTTATGTGAATTGATTGAGGAATCATGAATGTATGCATGATAAAATGCTTAGTTTGATACTTATATATATTGCGATGTATGTTAGTGGATTGTGAAGTATTATGGCGAGAAGTGTAATATGTGTATTTGATGCTATGGATATCTATTATATGCATTGCTATTGTGTTAATATGCATTGTGGTGAGAAAATGTGGAATATATGTATTCTGTACTTGTGCATTTATATATGATTATGTGCTTTGATTATTATGGTAATATTTCTCACCCTTCTGCTGGAATGATGTCCTATATGACATTGTGCAGGTATCTTGGAGTTGTACTGCTAGTAGTTGCAAGGTCTCTGCTGGTGCAGTTGTTTAGTATTTTAATTATGTTGGGTCGAGTCATGCTCTGGTTATGTAACACTGGGATCGCTGGGTTTATGCCTTAGAGATATGTTATGTATTCTAAGTTGTGTTTTAAATGTATTTGAAATATTATGATAATGGCTTTTGTGCCTAAGTGTTGATGATTATGTGATGAACATGAATGTTCTGTGAAGAGATTTATGTAAATAAATTGAATCTGCTGCTACATGCAAGATGAAAATTTAATAGCATGACTACTTATTTCAATGTTATATGAGTATGACAGGTGAATGTTGAGATTTGTAAATTGTGTTACGCCCTTTTGTGAAAGCATGTTAATTTATTCTGATTAATTATGTATTTTTATATGGGGTTAGAAGGGTGTTACACTTTGCATTCCAGGTTCTTACTCTTGCTTGATCTTCACAGACAAGTTAAATCACCGATATAATACTCGAGCCAACCAGCATCGAAGAATGGATCAACTTGAACAAGAGAACCGAATGCTCCGTTATGAAATTATTACTTTGAAGGAAAGTTTAGAAAGGCTTAATGGACTGGTTGAAGCATTGTTGAATCAATCAGCACACAACACTCAAGAAAACCCTCAGAGGACCGTCATTTATGAAATTGTATCAACACTAATCCCAATGGTGTATGCTACTACTAAACCTCCATACAACATGGGAGATTCCTCCCTTTTTCACTCCAGCCGGTTACCATTCGCCTGTCCCTGAAGTTCCTGTTGTAACATTGTTCCTATTGTAACTACAATTCTTGCTGCCACTGCTGTGATGACTATGCCACCGCCAAATGTGAATACTACTCCGTATATCTTGGAAGAGCCAATGTATCACGGTGCTCCAAGTGAGACTGTAGGGTTTGATGAAAGGATGGACGAATTCCAGGATAAATTCTTAGAAATTCAAAAAGAATTGAAAGCTCTCCGAGGAAAAGAATTGTTCGGCAAAAGTGCTTCTGATATCTGTTTGGTTCTGAATGTCAAAGTCCCTCCGAAATTCAAGGTTCCAGATTTTGAAAAGTACAAAGGTAATACTTGTCCGCAGAGTCATCTCGTCATGTATGCTCGAAAGATTTCGGCACAGACAGACAATGATCAGCTACTTATCCATTATTTTCAAGACAGTCTGACAAGTGCAACCCTCAAATGGTATATGGGGTTAGACGACATGAAGATTCAGACATTCAATGATCTTTGTGAAGCCTTTATTAAGCAATATAAATATATTGTTGACATGGCACCTAATCAAGATCAACTAAGGGCCATGACTCAGAGAGACAAAGAAAACTTCAAAGAGTATGCTCAGCGCTAGTGCGAGTTAGCTGCTCAAATTACACCACCATTATAAGAGAAAGAGATGACCAAGATCTTTTTGAAAACACTCGGTTCATTTTTCTATGAGAGAATGGTAGCCAACGCACCTAGTGACTTCACTGAAATGGTGAATATGGGTATGCATTTGGAAGAAGGAGTCCGTGAAGGAAGGCTAGCTAGGGAAGGAAGTACCCCTAGCAGTGCGAAAAAGTACGAAAGTAATTTTATAAAGAAAAACAAACAAGATGTGAGTGTCGTGCATCAGGGACGACCAAGGAGTAGGTACCAACAACCTCAGCAAGTTGCTGCTGTAACACCAGTACTGAACACTCCGGCCTATCAACCGCAGTTCGCTCAACCATATCAACAACCTCAAGCTCCCCGAGCTCCACATCCATAGCCACAACGCCAGCAAAATCAGCAATCTCCTCAACAAAATCGACCACAGTTCAATAACTAGGGTCGTGTGCACATAAGACTGGACTTTGACCCTATTCCTATGGCATACATTGAGTTATTCCCAGTATTGATACACAAGGGACATATCAAGATGAAAGCTCCACCAGAGGTACCCAAAAATATCCCATACTGGTATAGAGCAGATAAATTTTATCCATGCCACCAATGTGCTCCAAGGTACGACATCAAGAATTGCTATGGTTTGAAAGCAGATGTTCAAAGGCTGATAAAGTGCGGGATCTTATATTTTAAAGATTTGAGTCCTATTGTATATAACAACCCCCTGCCTCAGCATGGTTCGTCTACTGTAAACATGGTTCAAAGTTGTTCGGAAAATCTGATGTATTTGATTTGAAGAATATTCGGGAATCTTTAGTGAAGATGCATAGTAATTTGACGAAGATGGCATTTTTCAATCATGAGCGTCACAACTATACTGATTGTTCCATTTGTTCTGTAAACTCTCGAGGTTTCCGCCTTGTGAGAGAAGATATCCAGGACCTACTAAATAGAAGAGTTATTACAGTTGTATATGATAAAGATCCTGCTCTAGTGGAAAAAGATGAAGAAGCATTTGTTATAGTGCCCCACTTCAAGGAAGTGGAGCGCATTGAAATCACATATGACAATAGAAGACATGTTGTAACTCCCTTGGTAATTAATGTACCTGGACCAAGTCCTTATACTTCCAACAAGGTGGTCCCATACAAGTATAACGCCATGATGACGAAAAACGGAAAAGAGGTACCTTTACCTACTTTTTACCCTCAGTTGTTAATATCGCGGACGTTAGCAAAGTAACTAGAAGCAGTAGAGTTTATCCCTCAATGCTTCCAAAGAACAAAGAGATTTCATTTGAATAACCTATTACAAAAGATACAACCACATGACAGCCTAGTGGAGTTGGTTCCTCTCAACCTGATTTCTGAAGTTAATCAAAAGAAGCGAGTACAAGGTCGTGGATCAGTTGTTACAAACCCCGTCCAAGATTTCTATACTATAGTTGTTAATGAGTTCAGAAGCCCATAGAGAAGCATCACAAAAGGTGTTAGAATAAGCTTATGTTGAACATGATGTGACTATTGAACAGTTCAATGGCATTGTGGGTAACATTACTTCAAGCAATAATCTCGGGTTCTGTGAGGAATATCTCCCGGAAGAAGGAAGAAAACATAACATGGCGTTATGAATCTAGTGAATTGTGGGAATGATGCGTTATCTAGTGTACTGGTCGACACTGGATCTTCATTGAATGTGATGTGTTGCACCCTAAAATTTGCTTAACCTTCTTCACTTGGTTTATGTTTCAACTACATTAGCATTTGCATATAGAGTCATGTACATAGTCTAATCATTTGCATAGCATAACATAGTAAGTCATCCAACAAGGGACCAAGCACTATTCTCATCTCTATGAGCCTATCAAGAGGTTATTGTTCAAATTCAATCTTAGTCAAGTCATCAGAAAGAAATTGAAGTCTAAAGAAGTCTGTGGATCAAGCAGTGCATCTATCTCCTATCTGAGGGTATCTGGATATCATCAAAGAAGTTGTGAGCTGTGAATTGAGCATGGAGGGTATATAGACATCATGGAAGACATAGAGAGTCATTTTTCAAGGGAGACAAGTCATTGATATGATCACAAGAGTTGCAGTTGAAGACAGTCAACTAGGGTTTCATCTGGGTCAACCCTAGGTCAACCCTAGGTCAAATGATTGGTTGAAAGGTATTAAGGTATATTAGAGAGATGTGGGGTTCATCATTTGACATTTAGAGAAGGATGTGGTGTTGTGCCAAGAAGAAATCAAGAGAAATCAAGGAGAAGAGGAGTTTCTAAATTTGGGTTTCTGTGTAAAATCCCCTGATTTAGGTCAAACTTCCAAGCAAGATAATTCAAAATGCAAGCTTCAAATGGATCCTTGGCCAACATGAAACTTGTAGAGGATCTCAAGACCTTTAATTTTAGTGGTGGAAGACATCAAGGAGATTTATAGAACTCAAGTTATGGTCCTTGCAAGTTACAGGTCATCTGGGGCCTCTGAAATTTTGTCTGTGAAAGTTACTTGTCTTCCAAGCAACTTTTACCCCTCAAGGAGATTTCAAATGAATTTCTGGTCAACATAAGAGTTGTTCCTCATTGTCTTAGATTTCTAGAAAGGTATGGTATGCCTTCATATGATTTGTGCAACTCTACTTATGGTATTGGCAAGCAAAGGGTATTTTGGTCATTTGAGAATTACAGGTCATTTCAAACCTATGCCCAAAACTCATACAAGGAAGCTTCAAATGGAAAACTTCACAACATCAAACTTGCTCCAAATGACATTTTGAGTCTAGAAAAGTGATCATGAAAGATTGGAAAGGCTCATAGCTCAAGGTTTCAAATTTGGTGAATTTAATGAATAAAAAGTAACCTAAAATTGAGATTTTTCATAACTTGGCCAAATGGGATGAAATTATAGGTCATTTTGATTGGAAAAAATGTTTTAAGAACATTGGCAAAAGTGGATTTTTGAGTTTGGTTCAAAATTTGAAAGTTATGCTTGGTTACTTATGTATGAAGTAACATAATCCAAAATTCAAGGAAAGTGTGCATGGGAAGTTTCTACAAAGTTCTAGAGATTTCTAATCTCATCTATATATTGGATTGAGTAGCTTCATGCATTGGTTGGTGAATCATTGTGATCAAAATACCAAGTTATACCTCATTCTTCCATTTTGCAAAACCGTTTCAAACTCCATCAAATCTCCATCAATTTCCAAAGTTCTTGATTCAATCATCATCTAAATCATTCAAGGATCAAGTTTCCATCAGAATTTGGTTGAATTGAAGAAGAAATCGTGCTATCCATCTTCATCATTCAAAGTGCAAGAAGAAGTGGTTACAAGAATCCAAGAGGTGTGAGCAGGAATTATTGCATACAGAATCAAGGATCAAGTGTGTGGATCAAATCCAGATCATTGCAAGCTTTGGATCTAAAGAATTCCCCAACTGTTTTCATCATTTACACCAGGTTAGTTTTCTCTTCGAATTGTTTGATTTAGTTAGCATGTTAGAGAATTATTAGGTTAGAATTGTTAGGTTAGGTTAGAGGATCATTTCCATAAAGTTTGAGAAGGTTTCATGGATGTTGCCATTGGAGTGCAAGAGCTGTTAGGGCTTATAACATCTAGAATATGGCACAATAATCTTAGATATATAGCTTAAATTGATCAGCATGGTGTATAGATTAGGTTAGGGTAAGAGTTAGCAAGAATTGGAATGTTTGATCTCAGTGCAAAGTGATGGAGTCAGAATGTTCTACCTATCGGGTTTGATTTTTGGTTGAGTTTTAGAGGAAGATATTGCCATAGCTGTGTAGAGGGGAAGAAGTAGAGCAATTTTGCTCTTTATAGATTGGAGTTTCATGGAGAATTGAGGTCGTATGAGAAGGTGGAAGGTGGAGTCATGAAGCTGCATGCAGGGTGTATCCATGGTGGAAACCCTAATTCTGTGGGGAAGATGAAGGAGAACCGTGTGATCAGGTGTTT
The DNA here is from genome assembly GCA_963859935.3 of Lathyrus sativus. Lineage (NCBI taxonomy): Eukaryota > Viridiplantae > Streptophyta > Magnoliopsida > Fabales > Fabaceae > Lathyrus > Lathyrus sativus. The sequence goes on from OZ012738.1 coordinate 360,922,926, forward strand.
GACTTGGACTTGGATCCTAATCTGATGGCTCATATTCAAACGAAATTTGGAGGGAGATCGTGCAGCAATACGCTGCGTTTCATTTAATCCCTCAGTCTGGGCTCAATAATCACTCGTTATTCGCACCCCTGCGTTCCAGGCCCAATGTGTTTTTGAACTATAACTTTTACTTTCTGCACCGTTTCTTTCTTTTTTATTTTTTATTATGTTTTCTGACCAACTGGGCCCAGACGCGCCTTGCTAGGCGCACCCCCAGTCTGGGCCCATCATGTTTTTTTTAACTGATTTGATTACTTGCTGCACCCCTAATCTCATTTAATCCATATTAATTTCTTTCATTTTTTTAATTCTTTGAAAAATCATAAATAATTGAAAAATGCTTATTTTTTAGTGGTTGTTTTTGCATTAGGTTCATATTTCTGTTAAGAAAATTAAGAAATAATAAAATTCCAATTTTATTTTGTTTTAGCATTTTTAGCATATTTTTCTTTTAAATAGCTTTTTAAGTGGTTTAATTTGATGCATGATATTGTTGATTTTAGTTTACTTAGATGCTTTTACAATTTTGATCCATTCTTTTTAGGTTGATTAGCTTAGAACTTTAGCTTGTATCATAAAATTTAATTCATGATTTTAGGACTTAATTTGAGATGATTTGTTTAGGTGTGATTAGGAGAATCAAAACTAGGGTTTAGGAGATAACATAGGTATAGTAAATCAATTCTTTTAGGAGTTGTGGATTGAATTTTTGAGGTATGGGACTATAGGGGTTATGGGTAGCTAATAGATCCCTTAGAAATTACTAGGCTTCCCCTATTCTACTATTGCTATTAGTATATTGCTTGTGCTTGCTTGACTGTGTGGTGTGCCCTCTCTAGGGTTATTTCATTTGACTGTGTGGGGTATTGGGTTTGCTTGGGGCTTGGGGGTTTGAGCTGAAGACTTTGATGATGAAGGCCATTGGAGATTAAGAGAATGAAGACCAAATTCCAGAGTTGATGAGGAGTATCTATTGCTGGCAGCTGTTGAAGGCTATAGGATCTAGGAGTTAGGCAGAGCTCTAGAGTAGAAAACTTGATTCACAAACATGGAAGGCCTTGTCTGCCTCCATTCTTTCTCTATGATTCAAAGTCTCTTTTAAATATCCACCTCCTTCCTTTGGAAGGATTAGTGAATGTATTTAAAAGATAGAACTTTTGAGAGGAAATTGTCTGTATAATGTTAACAGTTAATGAGCCACCCTTGGTAGGCAATTGACTGTTTAACATTCACTTCATCTTGTTGACTGATATTCATCTTGGAGATTGAGACTTGAAGAAAAGCCATTGCAGATTGGAGACTGATGATAAGGATCTTGCTTGAAGGCTGTGAAGATAAAGACTGAGGCTTGCTTGAAGCTGGTAGCTGTTTGGTGCTGACTTGAAGACAGATGTTGGTGCATAACTGTTGTTGCTGTTTCTTTTAGCTGTTTAATTCTTGATGTATTGATTGAATTTCCCTGACTGTATTGTTTGCTGTTTAACCTGTAGGTTGAAAGTGAATTCTGTTCACTTTTTCCTGTTGTTTTCTAGGTTCGAGGTTGAGTGGGACTCCCTTGCCTCGCTTGTATTGTTGCATCCATGCATTTTTTACTGCTTTATTATATATATTGCCATTGTTTCTGTTTCCGTTTATCCCTTAGGATCTCTGTTTCTCTCTGCGCAAGAGAGGAGCATGATAGACATTAGGTCTTAACCCATGCATGATAACACTAGGTTAGTTTGATTCCCTTTTCAACCATAGGTTAGAGTTCTGTCTCTTCTTTCTCAAAACAAACAGAAAAACACAATAAATATTTCAAACACAACAAAAGACACTTCTTCCGTAAAAGAATGTGAACTCATCAAAACGTCAAATTTTTGTCCGCTTGGACCGGTAATCAAAAACCCTTTTTCAGAAGGAATAAAAACAATCAAAACAGACTTGTGTCGTACGTGGCCCGAACTACGTTTGCTCTGATCTTTCATGCCGTATGAAAGTACGTAGGCATAGGATGCGATATCCTAGCGAGCAACCTTCCCCTCCTTTCCCGTAGGTAGGCGAACTACGTTGACTCTGATTTCTCGTTCCAGACGGGAATACGTAGGCATAAAGTGCGATACTTTGCCGAGTCATATTCTTTTCTTTTAACCCCTGACTTGTAGAGTAGATAGAATAACAATCCATACCCGAAAACAAGCGTGGATCCCGTCGAGTACGACGGACGTGAGGGGTGCTAATACCTTCCCCTTACATAACCGACTCCCGAATCCAGGTTTTGGTTGCGATGACCATACCTTTCCCCGTTTTGCGGTAGGTTTACCTCGAGCGTTTCCTTTCCCTCCGTTGGGATAAATAACGCATGGTGGCGACTCTTCTGTTCAGCCGGCGCCGATTTTCGCAGTAGCGACAGCTGGCGACTCTGCTGGGGATCCAACGTCCCCTGGCTGCTAAGGACTGCGATAGTTCCTTATGCGTTTGGGATCCAACGTCCCTTAAGCGAGTCAATCCTAACGCTTTTTTTCCCGTCGAGGATTTTGTATGGATTTATATTTTTGTCATTTACTTTCAGCATTATATTATTGTTATTATTGCTGTATTGGGGTGTGACGGGTGTTCTGTGATTGAGAGATAAGCCGGACCTGGGCTTGAGTGCACCTAGAATTAGAGTAGAAAGTAGTGGGCGCGTGCCGGCTTTGCTTGCATTAATGTCCCACGAAATCTACACTCGGACGAGGTTCTTCTGGTTGACTTCTTTTTCTACCCTTTGGGTCGAAGGGGTTGTTGGTTAGCTGAATTGTCGACTCCGGGAACTGATCATTTGGAAGTTGGCTAAGTGAGGCCTCTTCAGGAATTGATGATGCCACTCCTTCTGGGAATCGTATCATCAACCCTGAAAGTCTGTGACGCCGACGACCGCATAGGATGCCATACCTTTGTCAGTTACTATGACACCTACCTGTGAGAGGGTTTGGGTTATGCAGGTAACTAAACCTTCAGATACCGGTTATTTCTTGATCTGAGATCCTGGGTATTTATGGACAGTTATGAGGTCTGTCAGAGACCAGCTGGAGTTATGATATGGGGTCTGTCAGAGACCAGCCAGAGTTATGATATGAGGTCTATCAGAGACCAGTGTTGGAGTTTTTTTTATTGGGTCTATCTGAGACCAGGGTTTGAGGAGTTCTGGAGAGTCTATCTGACACTTTTTGATATGGTTCAGGCTTCTCAGCCACGGCATTTGGTCCCTGTTGCATGTTACTTGCATTGCATTGTTTGCATAACCATTATCATTGCATCCCATTAACGTGTGTCTGTGCTGCAGGTGCATTTGCATATTCCCTGGTTCTAGTGCCCGGACTTCTGCTTATTGATCATGGATGGTTTGAGGAAGACAGTTGCGTACAAGTTTCCTACACCTGACATTACCCCCTTACTTGGTCTGATGTCCCTTGCTGATGAGGAGGTTAGGAGAAGTTTCAGGATGAATCATGGAAGATTATTGAGACAGGTCTGCAAGCCAACTGCTGTTGAGATGAATGGGTTGTACACCTTGATGCAATTCTATGACCCGGCATTGAGATGTTTCACGTTTGCTGACTTTATTTTGGGGCCTACCATTGAAGAGTATGTGGAGTTTACTGAGCTACCAGTACAGAATAGGGTTCCCTTTATTCACTCTGCTGCTGAGCCCAAGTTGGAGGACTTAGCTAAGGCCTTGCACATGAACGCTGCTGAACTATTAGTGACTTCTTGGCTTGGGGTTCCAGGTTTCTCCCTTGATTTTCTGGTTGGCAAGGCTCAAGAGTACGCCAAGAACGGGTGTTGGATAGTCTTTAATGCTATCTTGGCTTTATGCATTTACGGAATAGTGCTGTTTCCCAACTTACCCAATTTTGTGGACTTGGACGCTTTCCATCTGTTTGCTGCTGGCAACCCGGTGCCCACTTTGATTGGAGATCTCTATCATTCATTGCACTACAAAAATGAAAATAGAAGGGGAAAGACTGTTTATTGTTGTGCGCCATTGTTGAACATGTGGTTTAAGAGTCATCTTCCCCTGAAGGGACCTTTTGTGGATAGTGCAACTACAGCTGACTGGCCAGAGCGCCTGATAAGGCTATCTTCTGAAGACATTGAGTGGTATGACCGGGACTTGTTGGGGTCTGAGCTTATTTTCAGTTGCTCTGGGTATCCTAATGTTCCGTTGATAGGGAGAAAAGGGTGTATCAATTACAACCCATCTCTGTTTGTTCGCCAGTTCGGATATGCGTTGAAGAACCCACCTCAGGAGGAAGAAGTACAGGAATCTCTGTACTTCACTGGTGATTTGAAGGGAGAGTTACTCGCCAAGCTTCAGCACGCATGGATGCGTATCAACAGAAGAGGGAAGCCACTGTTAGGGAAGAATGATTGTCAGGCTTATGCACCCTACAAAGTTTGGATCCAAGAGAGAGCAAGACAGTTACTGATGCCATTTCCAGCTGCACCAGTCCCTGTTCATATTCCGGTAGAAGAACCAACTACTGTTACTAGGGAGGCCTACGAGCAAGTTGTTAAAGAAAAGGAAGCCTTGATGAAGATCAATGAAGAGTTAGAAAAGGAACTGGCTCAGATGCGTAGTGAGAGAAACAAGGCTGTGCATGCTTTCCAACAGCAGATCGAACTAGTAAACAGGCTAGGTGCTGAATTGACTGAGGAGAAAAAGAAGCGCGAACGTCTGGGGCAAGAGTTCAGAAGCTCCCATGACATGCTGGAGTCCAAAAAGAAAGCACTCGACGCCGCCCACCGAGAAATCTCTTCTTGTAACAAGACTTGGAATGCTACGCTAACCAACAACAAAAAGAGGGAAGACAAATTGAAGCAGCAAATTTCTGACCTCGAAGAGCAGTTGAAGGCTAGCATTAAGAAGTACGAAGAAGAGGTGATGACCAGATATAGTCTCCAGAATGCGTTGAACAAGGCCATCGAAGGCAGGAACGAAGCTGTGTCTCAGAAGCGGAAGCTAGAGGATCGCTTTGGAGAAGGGGCATGGGAGGAAACCGCTGGTGACGTGCGACGTGTTCTCAAGAGAAGAAACCAGCTTGTCGAGGGTCTGCTTACCCGACCAAGTCATCCAGAGACTAAGAAGTTACTAGAGGAGTACCAGGCCTATGAGTGTACTTGACTGTTGCATGTATTAACTTGTATGCTTTATTTGCATAAGTCTGACCATCACCAGGATTGTTGGTTGAGGTCATGCCTTCTTATTGTACTCAGTGATATTGTATTCTTAGCTTAATGGATTTCTCTGCAATATACGAGGTTTTCTATGATTCGGCTCCGATCACCGTATTGCTAGCACTGTCACTGCACTGGCACATTCGCACTAGAATCGGGGAATGATATTCCCTAATGCACAGACACATGTTGCATTGCATTCACATTCATATTGCATTACAGGTGATTATTGCATGGTATCTCATTCCTTGCACTGTACCAGGTATTTTCAGGATTGAAGATCAGCGCCCGCACCGATACTCCACTTGCACCAACTGCCGAAGAATCATGGATCAAATGCAGAACGAGATGCAAGATATGCGTGAGAAGCTGGCGCTCTTCATGCAGACAATGGAGACCATTGCGAAAGGGCAGGAGAATTTGCAAGCTTTGGTGCAGCCTCTGTTGGTCAGAAATGCTGGGCACGGAAATGAGGATCATCAGTCTGTGCGAGTCGACACTATTCATGGGGATGGTACTCCCACGCCAGTGGCTCCACCTGTAGTCAACATACCTGCTGTTAATGTCAACAACGGTGCTGCTGCCGGGAATGGTAACGTTGGAATGGGGAACGAGACTATCGTTAACAACGTTGGGCTTGGAGATGTCAACTTGGGTGATAATATGGGAGGCAATGGCTTCGGTAATGCTGGATTCGGGTTCAATGACCAGGGGTTCGAAAATGCTGGGAAGTACGGCTTAAATGCTCAAGGCTTCGGGCAGGACGAGTTTGGTATGAATAATCAGGGTTATGGCAGATTCGGAAATGGAAATGGCGCTGGGTTAATGACTTTTGGACCTGCTGGAGTTGCTCCGGGATACGGTAACAGAGGGCGAGGCCCGATAATGAATCAGACTAGAGTTGGCCGTAACAATGGATACGATGGATATGGAACTGGGAATGGTATGTGGCAAGAAGACCAGCAAGAGGACGCTTTCTCCGGTGGAGGTTTCGAAGGGCCGATGGATGACTCCCAGAGGATCAGAATGCTAGAAGAGCAGATGAGGGGGGTCGTAAATCAAAGTGCTGTCGGCTTGGATATGTCAACAATGGGTCTGGTACCTGGCCTGAGGGTGCCAATCAAATTCAAAGCTCCCACATTTGACAAGTATAAGGGGGACACCTGTCCGAAAGTGCACGTGCAGTCATATTACAGAAGGATGTCGGCGTATTCTAATGATGAGAGGATGCTAATGCATTTCTTTCAAGATAGCTTGTCGGGCCCTTCCCTCGAGTGGTATATGGGATTGGAACCAACTCATATAAAGACATGGAAGCAGCTGGCAGAAGCATTTGTAGCTCACTATAAGTATAACAGCGACTTGGCACCCAACCGGGTCTAGATGCAGGGGTTGTCCCAGAAGAAGGGTGAGAGCTTCAAAGAGTATGCGCAGAGATGGCGCGACATGGCTGCTAGAGTTCATCCCCCTTTAGAGGACAAGGAAATGAATGACATGTTCATAGGAACATTCACTGGTATGTTTTATGACAAGTTGTTTCACACTTCTTTGGGCAGTTTCTCAGACTTAATCCTGATGGGAGAGAAGATTGAAAGTAACATTAAGCAAGGAAGATTCCAAGCTGAGGAATCCGCTTCGGCTGGCAATAATAGAAGGGCTTTTGGTGGGCGCCGTCAGGGCGAGGCAAGCGTAGTGTTTGGGGGCCGAGGCCGAGGCCGGGGCAGAGGTCGGAACCAGTATAATCAGCCGCAGCAGGTGGCGAGCGTTACTATTCCGTTTCAGCAACAACCGTTTCAGCAACAACCATTTCAACAACAACAACAACAACAGCAACAGCAACCACAGCAGGGGGCACAGCCTGCCCAGTGCAGATTCCAGGGGGGCAAACCAAGGAGGGTGTTTGAAAAGCCTCCTTCAACGTATGCAGATTTGCTACAGACACTACTAGGTTTGAGCTTGGTAGAGAAGAGAACTCTGGCGCCAATAACAGGCACTCTTCCGTATGGTTATGATGCAAGCAGGCACTGTGAATTCCACTCTGGGGCTCCGGGCCACGATGTAGAGGGTTGCCATGCGTTCAAGCATGTCGTGCAGGATCTATTGGATAGTAAGGCTATCAATTTTGGAACGGCGGGTCCGAATATAGTGCAAAAGCCCATGCCCAACCATGGGGCAAACGCCATTTTGACTGAGGAGGGTTTGAATTTGATTATGAATGTGGATGACCTCAAGACACCGTTGAGCGAGATAAAGAGCAGATTATTGCAAGGTGGTGTGTATCCAGGGTGCGACGAGTATTGTTTAGAGTGCTGGACCCTAGCTGGGGGGTGTGATGACTTAAAGAAAGGTATTCAGGCTTTAATAGATGGTGGCACATTGCAATTTGACCGAGCAGCAATTGAAGAACTTGCGGGGGTATTAGCAGACAAACAAAGTGATGTGGCTACTGTGACGATTCCTCGAAAAACGATCACCATAACGGCACCGGCCAAGAGACCGCCGATCACCATCACCAAGGCCGGACCAACCCCGTACGAGAACACTAAGGCAGTCCCATGGTCCTATGGGTTGGAAGTGTATTGTGATGGGGTAAAGATTGATGTTAATAAGCAGCCAGCTGAGACTGTAGACAATGTTGTCGGCACCGGAGGTATGACAAGGAGTGGGAGAATCTTCATATCGCCTGAGGTAGAGGCTGAAAGACTGGCAAAGGGAAAGGGAAAGATGATTGAGAATGTCCCAGTGCAGGGGAATGAAAAAGAGACGGCATCGAAAGATGTGGAAGAGTTCATGCGCTTGATTCGTAAAAGTGATTATAAGATTGTTGAGCATTTGCAACAGACGCCGTCAAAGATATCTATACTGTCGTTGCTATTATGTTCTGAAGCTCACAGAAATGCATTGTTGAAAGTCCTGGATACTTCCTTCGTACCCCAAGATGTTTCCGTGAATCAGCTGGAGGGGGTGTTGGCGCATGTGAATGCAGGCCATAGCTTGGGCTTTACAGACTTTGATTTGACCCCGAAGGGGAGAGAGCATAATATGGCGTTGCACGTCTCTGTGGAGTGTAGAGGATCCGTCATGTCTCACGTGCTGGTCGATACCGGATCGTCTTTAAACGTGCTTCCCAAGAAAGCGATGATGAAACTAGATGTCAGAGGAATCCTGTGCACGCCTAGTGACTTGGTGGTCAGGGCGTTCGATGGCACGCGAAGAACAGTCTTTGGATCTATAACATTACCTCTACAGGTGGGGCCGGAGGTTTTCGCGACTGAATTTTATATCATGGACATCCAGCCAGCATACAGCTGCCTTCTCGGAAGACCCTGGATCCATGGGGCTGGGGCAGTCACGTCTACCTTGCATCAAAAGTTGAAATACATGGTAGGAGACAGCGTGGTCACTGTATGTGGGGAAGAAGATATACTGGTCAGCCATCTATCGTCATTTAAGTATGTGGAGGTCGACGGCGAGATTCACGAAACACCCTGTCAGGCATTTGAAGGGTTGCGCATCAAAGGCAAAGGTCCCGGGCCGAGCAAAGCGTCGGAGGTAGCTGTCTCGTCATATAAGGAAGCTCAAGCTCTGGTAGAGACTGGTGAGACAAAGGGCTGGGGCAAAGTGCTGGATATTCCCGTGAAGCTAGACCGGTTTGGGTTGGGATATCAACCGTCGTCATCAACACCTGATGTGGGGGCACCCCGTTTCAGAGGACCAATAACCATTACTGCTGGTGGAGTATGTCACGAGACCATCAACGCTGCTTCAGAGTCTGACGAAGGAGACAGCGACTGCGATATGGACGCCTGGATTCAGCCGAGCGTGCCAGGACAGGGATTGTGCAATTGGTCTATTCAGGAGATTGTTCCTGTGACTCTTAAACAGTAATGCTTTGTTTTTTTAATTGTTGAACAATCTGGTGTCTTGCCCAAGGCATCATGATTTGCTTAGGGTCGTGCTGTTATGAACATTGCGTGTTTAATCATTAAATAAAAGGCGTTTTTTCATGTGCAAATATTGCGATCTCTGTTTTTTCCTGTTTTGTGTTTTACAATAAAATGGCAACGTGGTTATTCGCTTTATACGCATTTTGAAGCATTTAACCATTCCTTTTGCAGGGTAACATTTTCAGATGACATCATTGAACCACCTATGACTCGTCCCGACTTTGAGCATCCGGTATTTCAGGCCGAAGAAGAGACTGTTGAAGATGGTGACGTTCCCGAAGAATTGTCTTGGTTGGTGAAGCAAGAAGAACGAGTCATTCTGCATCATGAGGAGGTCATCGAAATTATTAACCTGGGGTCGGAAGGGGTTGAAAAGAACATCCGTATAGGAGCCGCGCTGCAAAGCGACATCAAGCGAAGACTGGTTGAAATGCTCAGAGAGTATAGTGATGTGTTCGCTTGGTCGTATGAAGACATGCCTGGGCTCGATACAGATATGGTTGTGCACCGTCTGCCGTTGAAAGAAGAATGCCCGCCGGTCAAGCAGAAGCTTCGCAGAACTAGACCTGATATGGCAGTGAAGATTAAAGAAGAGGTTCAAAAACAGTGGGATGCTGGTTTCCTAGCTGTGACGAAATATCCCTCATGGGTCGCTAACATTGTACCAGTGCCAAAGAAAGACGGTAAAGTGAGAATGTGCGTAGATTACCGTGATTTAAACAGAGCGAGCCCGAAAGATGATTTTCCGCTTCCCCACATCGATGTGCTAGTTGACAACACTGCTCAATTCTCCGTATTCTCCTTCATGGATGGCTTCTCGGGCTATAATCAGATTAAAATTGCGCCAGAAGACATGGAGAAGACTACTTTCATAATACCTTGGGGAACATTTTGTTATAAAGTGATGCCCTTTGGACTAAAGAATGTTGGGGCAACGTATCAGCGTGCAATGACGACTCTTTTTCATGATATGATGCATAAGGAGATCGAAGTTTATGTCGATGATATGATCGCCAAATCCCAGACGGAGGAAGAGCATTGGGTGAATCTGCTGAAGTTATTCAAAAGGCTTAGGAAGTTCAGGCTGAGACTGAACCCTAACAAGTGCACCTTCGGGGTGAGATCGGGTAAACTGCTGGGGTTTATCGTAAGTGAAAAAGGAATAGAGGTTGATCCTGCAAAAATAAAAGCAATACAAGAGATGCCGACGCCTAAAACAGAGAAAGAGGTGCGCGGGTTTTTAGGGAGGTTGAACTACATCGCCCGGTTCATATCTCACCTAACAGCTACGTGTGAGCCATTATTCAAGCTGTTGAAAAAAGACCAAGCTGTAACGTGGAACGAAAATTGTCAAAAGGCGTTTGATAAAATAAAGCAGTATTTGCAGGAGCCTCCTATTTTGATACCCCCAGTGGTAGGGAGACCCTTGATTATGTATTTGACAGTTCTTGAGGGAAGCATGGGTTGTGTTCTCGGTCAACACGACGAGACAGGAAGAAAAGAGCATGCGATCTACTACTTGAGTAAGAAATTTACTGAATGTGAATCTCGATATTCAATGCTTGAGAAAACTTGTTGCGCGCTAGCCTGGGCCGCTAAGCGTTTGAGGCAATACATGCTGAATCATACAACCATGCTCATCTCGAAGATGGATCCTATCAAATATGTATTCGAAAAGCAAGCATTATCGGGGAGAATTGCCTGTTGGCAGATGGTCTTGACTGAATATGACATCCAGTATGTCTCGCAGAAGGCTATAAAGGGGAGTGTGTTGTCTGAGTATCTGGCAGAGCAGCCTATTGAGGATTACCAATCGATGAGGTTTGATTTTCCTGACGAGGATATCATGTACCTAAAGATGAAAGATTGTGAAGAGTCGTTGCCAGACGAAGGACCAGAATTGGGTTCCAAGTGGAAGTTGATTTTTGACGGAGCTGTAAACGCTTATGGTAGCGGAATAGGGGCAATCATCACTACTCCACACGGGTCGCACATCCCGTTTACCGCTCGATTGACCTTTCCGGTTACCAATAATGAAGCTGAATATGAAGCTTGTATCATGGGGCTTGAAGAAGCCATTGATTTGCGAATCAAAAATCAGGATGTATACGGAGACTCAGCTCTGGTGGTGAATCAGATAAAAGGGGAATGGGAGACACGTCAGCCCAATTTGATACCGTACATGAACTATGCGAGGAGATTGTTGCCTTTCTTTGACAAGGTTGAATTGCATCATGTACCGCGAGCAGAGAATCAGATGGCTGACGCCCTGGCCACTTTGTCTTCCATGTACAAAGTCAACTTCTGGAACGAGGCTCCCAGAATCGTTATATCTCGGCTTGACAGACCTGCCTTCGTATTTGCCATTGACGAAGCATCTGATGATAAACCATGGTATTTTGATATCCTTAATTTCCTGAAGAACAAAGAGTATCCGGCTGGGGCATCCAGTCAAGATCAAAAGACTCTCAGGAGATTGGCGGGTAATTTCTATTTGAATCCGGATGGTGTCTTATACAGACGAAATCACGACTTGGTGCTACTGCGTTGCGTAGACGAAAAAGAGGCGAAGTTGCTCATGGAGGAAATACATGAAGGTACCTTTGGTACGCATGCTGGTGGGCATGCTATGACGAGGAAGCTGCTGCGAGCAGGTTATTTTTGGCTGACTATGGAAACTGATTGCTTCAAGTTTGCGAGGAAGTGCCACAAGTGCCAAACCTATGCTGATAAGATCCATGTGCCTCCGAGCCCTCTGAATGTGATGTCGTCACCGTGGCCATTCTCGATGTGGGGAATCAATATGATTGGAAAGATCGAGCCGACAGCTTCTAATGGACACCGGTTCATTCTCGTAGCAATCGATTATTTCACCAAGTGGGTGGAAGCGGCGTCTTACGCAAATGTGACTAAGCAGGTGGTAGCCAGATTCATCAAGAGAGATATCATTTGCAGATATGGAATCCCCGAGCGGATAATCACCGACAACGGTTCAAACCTGAACAACAAAATGATGAAGGAGCTCTGTCAGAATTTTAAGATCGAACATCACAACTCCTCCCCTTACCGACCCAAGATGAATGGCGTTGTTGAAGCGGCCAATAAGAATATAAAGAAGATCGTTCAGAAGATGGTGGCGACCTATAAGGATTGGCACGAAATGCTACCTTTTGCTTTGCACGGTTATCGTACGACGGTACGCACATCAACCGGGGCAACCCCGTTCTCGTTGGTATATGGAATGGAAGCAGTGCTACCACTGGAAGTTGAGATTCCTTCCCTGAGAGTGCTACGAGACGTCCAACTAGACGAGGCAGAATGGGTGAAAGACAGGTTGAACCAACTAAGTTTAATGGATGAGAAGAGGCTAGCTTCTCTAGCATACGGTCGTTTGTACCAGAGCCGAATGAAGAAAGCATATGATAAGAAGATACATCCTCGGAGCTTTCAGACGGGCGACCTTGTGCTGAAAAGGATTCTCCCGCCGCAGGCAGATCACAGGGGCAAGTGGACCCCCAACTACGAAGGGCCATACGTTGTCAGAAAAGTCTTTTCAGGAGGAGCTTTATTGTTGTCCACTATGGACGGTGAAGACTTTACGTCGCCTGTGAATTCGGACGCAGTTAAAAAATACTTTGCTTAAAATTGACCCGCTGGACAGAAAAAAGAGAGTCCAGGCAAAAATGGGGCATCCTGGCGAACCAAAAACAGAATGAAAGGTTCGGGCAAAAGTTAGGGATAAAATTGGAAAAATGTACACCCGCGAAGTTGAAAACCTACACTGGGCGGCTTCGGCAAAAAGGGGTATCCCGGTGAACTGAAAACCCGTAAAGGGCGGTTCACGCAAAAGTTAGGGATTTGAAAAGCAAATGATTGCGGTCCGAATTTGATACTGCAGTGAGCATTGGTGCGGGAGAATATACCTGAGGGGTCGATTATCAGATACAATCTCTTCGGAAGTGTGGATACTGGGAAAAGCATTAGAGTCGGGCGAGTCATAGGAGGATCAGCTCATGATGTTCGTCTGCATCCCGTTGCCGACATGTGTACAAATTTGATTTGTCAATATATTTATGATTCTTGTGCATACTTGTATATTTGTTGTGCGTAGCTTCCTCTTTTCAGGAGTTACATCCCGTGTACAAAACTCCGCCCATTCAGGGGCCCAATCAATAAAACATGTTATTCAGTATGTGATGCTGGTTCTTTACTGTTTTGTGCATGATAAACGCCTAAGTTTAATGAAACTAGCAAGTACATAACGCCGCTGGCCCTTGCCAATAATTGCTAAAACTTTGCATTAACTGAAAATAATGACACTAACGCTAACCTGAATAGATTTGGTTGTGTAGACTTGTCTTGTCTTGTTTGTGTTGTTGCAGGGTTCGTAGCCGTATGAAGTGGACGATCAAAAGATTGCAGCGTTGACCAGAAGCTCGTAATGAAGAAACTTGATCGTTATGGGAAGTGAATCCCCACGCAGGTCGCAATTCTGAGATAACAATGTTCCTCACTGAAGAAGGATCAAATTTCCCAGCTAGTCGTAGCTTATCCAAAGGACATTCTCCAGCAAAGTCGTTTATCCTCAGCAGAGTTTGGCGATTCCAAGATCGAAGACTGTATTCAGACAGTGTGGTGTCCCCCAGAAGGATTCCCCCATCTCAAACAGAGTGGTTTAGCCTCAGAAGATTAACATTTCCAACTTGTGAGCTGTATTTAGACAGTTTACCTTTCCCCGCAGGGTCATTTACTCTCCTCCAGCGGAGTCAGTTGATTTTCCCCAAGAGAATCGTTTCTTCCCCAGCGGAGTTCTCTTTTCAGCAAGTGTTTTCTTTCCTCCCAATGGAACTCGAAGATTGAGACTCTCCCAGACAGAGTTGTTTTCGCCCTGGCATTTATTTTGTCAGAATACCGTGTGATACCTGTCCACTCCCCAGCAGAAGCACAATCATACTGGGCACATCTGCTATTCCCCAGCAGAGTTATATTCCCCAGCAGGGTGTTACTTCAGCAAGGTGCTTGGTTAAGTTTCCAATTTCCCAGCAAAGTTGATTTCACTCTTCCAGCATTTATTTTGCTGGAATAATTCTGTAGCACCTGGCTATCCCCAGCGGAGTCGGCATTGTCTTCAGCATTTATTTTGCTGAAGCAGTTTCCTGTATCCCAGCAGTTCGAGTCTGCATTTGCATTGGCATATAGTGTCATATTTGCATCTACCAAATAAAATGCGTAACATTTCCATGTTGAATGGAGCATTACGCCATTGTCAAACATATGCATCTTGAAGCATAAACCAGGTTGGCTAACCGTTTGTGTTCAAGTGTTGTTTCCCATGCAGGTTGAGGGAGCTCTTGCTCAAATAAATTACCAAGCATTCAAGATCTCGACGTGAGACATTCAACGGAAATGTTAGTTTCGGCAGTATTCCCCACAGAGTTATCATGTTAAGTTTCTCTTTGCCCCCGAGCAGAGTTATTTGGTTGAGATTTTCTTGTTTTCCTCGCCAGAGTTGTTTGTTGAAGGGTCTCTAGTCCGACCAGCGGATTGCTTTCTTCAAAGTTGTTGTTACGTCGGCATCAAAGGGTTTCGTGAATCAGAATTTCAGAGGTTGCCGCCGGTTATCAGAACAGGCGTCCGGTAGTTTGGTTTCCAAATATCCCCAGTGGAGTCCGCCTCAAAGTCGTTGTCACGTCAGTGCTAAGAAGTTGTGGGTTGGGACCAATGGAGAAAGGAGTCCTGACGTGGACAATTTTATTGACGGGATTTCTTCGGGTTAGAGAAGTGGGTGTTCTAACGTGGACAGATTTATTTCCCCGGGTTGATGAGATGTGCTAGTCCTAATGTGGAGAGATTCGATTTCTCCGTATTTGATTGAATGTGAAGTCCTGACGTGGACAAAGTTGATTACTCTTCGTGTTGGTGTCCTGACGTGGACCATTTATTCCCAGCAGATATTTTTCTTCGTAATGGTGAAATGTGCGTCCTGACGTGGACAAGTTTATAGTTCTTCATGATGATAAGATGCGCAAGTCCTGACGTGGACGAATTTATCTCTCTTCGTATTGGTGAAGCGTGAGTCCTGACGTGGACAAGTTTTATTTCCCCAGCGGGTCGAAGATGCGTGAGTCCTGACGTGGACGAATTCATATTTCTTCGGGTCAACCAACGGTGTCCTGACGTGGACGACGTTGCCCCCATGCTGATAGGATTTTCCTCAGCAAGTCAAGATGTAGTCCTGACGTGGACAAATCAAGACGAAACGTGAGTCCTGACGTGGACAAGTTTATTCCTTACGTGGAAAGAAGTTTTAGTTCCTTACGTGGAAAGAAGTTTATTCCTTACGTGGAAAGAAGTTTTAGTTCCTTACGTGGAAAGAAGTTTATTCCTTACGTGGAAAGATGTATTTCTGACGTGGACGAACAGATGGATTCCTTACGTGGAAAGAAGTTTATTCCTTACGTGGAAAGATGTATTCCTGACGTGGACGAACAGATGGATTCCTTACGTGGAAAGAAGTTTTAGTTCCTTACGTGGAAAGAAGTTTATTCCTTACGTGGAAAGATGTATTCCTGACGTGGACGAACAGATGGATTCCTTACGTGGAAAGAAGTTTATTCCTTACGTGGAAAGATGGGTTTCCTTACGTGGAAAGAAAATGTATTCCTAATGTGGAAAGTTTAGTCCTGACGTGGACAGATCCAGACGAAGTCTTATTCCTAACGTGGACGGTGGTATTCCTAATGTGGAAAGGTTATTCCTAACGTGGAAAGGGTTGCTCCTAACGTGGACGATTTATTCCTGATGAAATGCAAACGAGTCATCCCCCAGCGAAGTCGCCGAGATTTTTTCGTGTTGACGGCAGGTGGAGTCCTAACGTGGACAAGTTTTAGTTGAGGTTTCTTCGTATTGACGAAACAGGCGTCCTGACGCGGGCGAAGTTCTATCCCTGCAATGATAGAATCTTTTTCAGGCTGATGAAAATAATCCCCAGCACGTCGCTAATGGATCAGTTGGTGGCTGTAATAGCTAGATTCAGTTGATGAATGTCGTTCCCCAAGCAGTGGTGCAGTTTATTTCTGCAGTTGGCAAATTTCCGGGTTCTTAGTATTCAACCGTCTCGTACCTCGAATGTTTGAAGGCCGTTCGCTCTTCACCCAATCGGGTCCAAGTCGCTTGAATAGGGGCAGCTGTTGCACCCTAAAATTTGCTCAACCTTCTTCACTTGGTTTATGTTTCAACTACATTAGCATTTGCATATAGAGTCATGTACATAGTCTAATCATTTGCATAGCATAACATAGCAAGTCATCCAACAAGGGACCAAGCACTATTCTCATCTCTATAAGCCTATCAAGAGGTTATTGTTCAAATTCAATCTTAGTCAAGTCATCAGAAAGAAATTGAAGTCTAAAGAAGTCTGTGGATCAAGCAGTGCATCTATCTCCTATCTGAGGGTATCTGGATATCATCAAAGAAGTTGTGAGCTGTGAATTGAGCATGGAGGGTATATAGACATCATGGAAGACATAGAGAGTCATTTTTCAAGGGAGACAAGTCATTGATATGATCACAAGAGTTGCAGTTGAAGACAGTCAACTAGGGTTTCATCTGGGTCAACCCTAGGTCAACCCTAGGTCAAATGATTGGTTGAAAGGTATTAAGGTATATTAGAGAGATGTGGGGTTCATCATTTGACATGTAGAGAAGGATGTGGTGTTGTGCCAAGAAGAAATCAAGAGAAATCAAGGAGAAGAGGAGTTTCTAAATTTGGGTTTCTGTGTAAAATCCCCTGATTTAGGTCAAACTTCCAAGCAAGATAATTCAAAATGCAAGCTTCAAATGGATCCTTGGCCAACATGAAACTTGTAGAGGATCTCAAGACCTTTAGTTTTAGTGGTGGAAGACATCAAGGAGATTTATAGAACTCAAGTTATGGTCCTTGCAAGTTACAGGTCATCTGGGGCCTCTGAAATTTTGTCTGTGAAAGTTACTTGTCTTCCAAGCAACTTTTACCCCTCAAGGAGATTTCAAATGAATTTCTGGTCAACATAAGAGTTGTTCCTAATTGTCTTAGATTTCTAGAAAGGTATGGTATGCCTTCATATGATTTGTGGAACTCTACTTATGGTCTTGGCAAGCAAAGGGTATTTTGGTCATTTGAGAATTACAGGTCATTTCAAACCTATGCCCAAAACTCATACAAGGAAGCTTCAAATGGAAAACTTCACAACATAAAACTTGCTCCAAATGACATTTTGAGTCTAGAAAAGTGATCATGAAAGATTGGTAAGGCTCATAGCTCAAGGTTTCAAATTTGGTGAATTTAATGAATAAAAAGTGACCTAAAATTGAGATTTTTCATAACTTGGCCAAATGGGATGAAATTATAGGTCCTTTTGATTGGAAAAAATGTTTTAAGAACATTGGCAAAAGTGGATTTTTGAGTTTGGTTCAAAATTTGAAAGTTATGCTTGGTTACTTATGTATGAAGTAACATAATCCAAAATTCAAGGAAAGTGTGCATGGGAAGTTTCTACAAAGTTCTAGAGATTTCTAATCTCATCTATATATTGGATTGAGTAGCTTCATGCATTGGTTGGTGAATCATTGTGATCAAAATACCAAGTTATACCTCATTCTTCCATTTTGCAAAACCGTTTCAAACTCCATCAAATCTCCATCAATTTCCAAAGTTCTTGATTCAATCATCATCTAAATCATTCAAGGATCAAGTTTCCATCAGAATTTGGTTGAATTGAAGAAGAAATCGTGCTATCCATCTTCATCATTCAAAGTGCAAGAAGAAGTGGTTACAAGAATCCAAGAGGTGTGAGCAGGAATTATTGCATACAGAATCAAGGATCAAGTGTGTGGATCAAATCCAGATCATTGCAAGCTTTGGATCTAAAGAATTCCCCAACTGTTTTCATCATTTACACCAGGTTAGTTTTCTCTTCGAATTGGTTGATTTAGTTAGCATGTTAGAGAATTATTAGGTTAGAATTGTTAGGTTAGGTTAGAGGATCATTTCCATAAAGTTTGAGAAGGTTTCATGGATGTTGCCATTGGAGTGCAAGAGCTGTTAGGGCTTATAACATCTAGAATATGGCACAATAATCTTAGATATATAGCTTAAATTGATCAGCATGGTGTATAGATTAGGTTAGGGTAAGAGTTAGCAAGAATTGGAATGTTTGATCTCAGTGCAAAGTGATGGAGTCAGAATGTTCTACCTATCGGATTTGATTTTTGGTTGAGTTTTAGAGGAAGATATTGCCATAGCTGTATAGAGGGGAAGAAGTAGAGCAATTTTGCTCTTTACATATTGGAGTTTCATGGAGAATTGAGGTCGTATGAGAAGGTGGAAGATGGAGTCATGAAGCTGCATGCAGGGTGTATCCATGGTGGAAACCCTAATTCTGTGGGGAAGATGAAGGAGAACCGTGCGATCAGGTGTTTGACTTGGACTTGGATCCTAATCTGATGGCTCATATTCAAACGAAATTTGGAGGGAGATCGTGCAGCAATACGATGCGTTTCATTTAATCCCTCAGTCTGGGCTCAATAATCACTTGTTATTCGCACCCCTGCGTTCCAGACCCAATGTGTTTTTGAACTATAACTTTTACTTTCTGCACCGTTTCTTTCTTTTTTATTTTTTATTGTGTTTTCTGACCAACTGGGCCCAGACGCGCCTTGCTAGGCGCACCCCCAGTCTGGGCCCATCATGTTTTTTTTAACTGATT
The DNA here is from genome assembly GCA_963859935.3 of Lathyrus sativus. Classification (NCBI taxonomy): domain Eukaryota; kingdom Viridiplantae; phylum Streptophyta; class Magnoliopsida; order Fabales; family Fabaceae; genus Lathyrus; species Lathyrus sativus. The sequence continues at coordinate 360,941,857 of OZ012738.1, forward strand.
TGATTACTTGCTGCACCCCTAATCTCATTTAATCCATATTAATTTCTTTCATTTTTTTAATTCTTTGAAAAATCATAAATAATTGAAAAATGCTTATTTTTTAGTGGTTGTTTTTGCATTAGGTTCATATTTCTGTTAAGAAAATTAAGAAATAATAAAATTCCAATTTTATTTTGTTTTAGCATTTTTAGCATATTTTTCTTTTAAATAGCTTTTTAAGTGGTTTAATTTGATGCATGATATTGTTGATTTTAGTTTACTTAGATGCTTTTACAATTTTGATCCATTCTTTTTAGGTTGATTAGCTTAGAACTTTAGCTTGTATCATAAAATTTAATTCATGATTTTAGGACTTAATTTGAGATGATTTGTTTAGGTGTGATTAGGAGAATCAAAACTAGGGTTTGGGAGATAACATAGGTATAGTAAATCAATTCTTTTAGGAGTTGTGGATTGAATTTTTGGGGTATGGGACTATAGGGGTTATGGGTAGCTAATAGATCCCTTAGAAATTACTAGGCTTCCCCTATTCTACTATTGCTATTAGTATATTGCTTGTGCTTGCTTGACTGTGTGGTGTGCCCTCTCTAGGGTTATTTCATTTGATTGTGTGGGGTATTGGGTTTGCTTGGGGCTTGGGGGTTTGAGCTGAAGACTTTGATGATGAAGGCCATTGGAGATTAAGAGAATGAAGACCAACTTCCAGAGTTGATGAGGAGTATCTCTTGCTGGCAGCTATTGAAGGCTATAGGATCTAGGAGTTAGGCAGAGCTCTAGAGTAGAAAACTTGATTCACAAACATGGAAGGCCTTGTCTGCCTCCATTCTTTCTCTATGATTCAAAGTCTCTTTTAAATATCCACCTCCTTCCTTTGGAAGGATTAGTGAATGTATTTAAAAGATATAACTTTTGAGAGGAAATTGTCTGTATAATGTTAACAGTTAATGAGCCACCCTTGGTAGGCAATTGACTGTTTAACATTCACTTCATCTTGTTGACTGATATTCATCTTGGAGATTGAGACTTGAAGAAAAGCCATTTCAGATTGGAGACTGATGATAAGGATCTTGCTTGAAGGCTGTGAAGATAAAGACTGAGGCTTGCTTGAAGCTGGTAGCTGTTTGGTGCTGACTTGAAGACAGATGTTGGTGCAGAGCTGCTGTTGCTGTTTCTTTTAGCTGTTTAATTCTTGATGTATTGATTGAATTTCCCTGACTGTATTGTTTGTTGTTTAACCTGTAGGTTGAAAGTGAATTCTGTTCACTTTTGCCTGTTGTTTTCTAAGTTCGAGGTTGAGTGGGACTCCCTTGCCTCGCTTGTATTGTTGCATCCATGCATTTTTTACTGCTTTATTGTATATATTGCCATTGTTTCTGTTTCCGTTTATCCCTTAGGATCTCTGTTTCTCTCTGTGCAAGAGAGGAGCATGATAGACATTAGGTCTTAACCCATGCATGATAACACTAGGTTAGTTTGATTCCCTTTTCAACCATAGGTTAGAGTTCTGTCTCTTCTTTCTCAAAACAAACAGAAAAACACAATAAATATTTCAAACACAACAAAAGACACTTCTTCCGTAAAAGAATGTGAACTCATCAAAACGTCAAATTTTTGTCCGCTTGGACCGGTAATCAAAAACCCTTTTTCAGAAGGAATAAAAACAATCAAAACAGACTTGTGTCGTACGTGGCCCGAACTACGTTTGCTCTGGTCTTTCATGCCGTATGAAAGTACGTAGGCATAGGATGCGATATCCTAGCGAGCAACCTTCCCCTCCTTTCCCGTAGGTAGGCGAACTACGTTGACTCTGATTTCTCGTTCCAGATGGGAATACGTAGGCATAAAGTGCGATACTTTGCCGAGTCATTTTCTTTTCTTTTAACCCCTGACCTGTAGAGTAGATAGAATAACAATCCATACCCGAAAACAAGCGTGGATCCCGTCGAGTACGACGGACGTGAGGGGTGCTAATACCTTCCCCTTGCGTAACCGACTCCCGAATCCAGGTTTTGGTTGCGATGACCATACCTTTCCCCGTTTTGCGGTAGGTTTACCTCGAGCGTTTCCTTTCCCTCCGTTGGGATAAATAACGCACGGTGGCGACTCTTCTGTTCAGCCGGCGCCGATTTTCGCAGTAGCGACATGATGCACAGAGCTACCCTATCAAAATTACCATACCAAGGGCCACCTATGAGGCCAAGCCATGTCATTGTTAAAGATTTTGACGCATCCAGGAAGACGGTAATTGGTGAAGTAGATCTACCAATGACCATCGAGTTACAAGTTTTTATGATTACATTTCAGGTCATGGACATTCGCGCCGCCTATAGCTACTTATTAGGAAGGTCATAGATACATGAGGCTGGGGCAGTTACCTTTACACTGCACCAAAAACTGAAATACACCTTCGAAGGAAAAACAATTACAGTTTGTGGTGAGAGAGCTTTGATGGTAAGCCACCTTTCTTCATTTTCTTATGTTGAGGCAGAAGAAGAAGTTGGGACCCAATTCTAGGCACTTTCGATTGTTGATGATGATACCTAGAAGCCTAGAGTTTCTGTGTCATCTTTTAAAGATGCACAACAGGTTGTGAATAGTGGTTCCCAAGAAGGATGGGAAAAGTGTTATCTCTACCTGAGAACAAGAATAGGGAAGGTCTTGGTTTTGCTGCCAGATCCAACAAACAAGTCATCAGAAGTCCATTTGTTCCAGCTATTGAAGAATTTTTCCGCAGCGAAGGGATTATTCATCCTCCTCATATCAACGCGGTATCTGAAGATGAATTTGAGGGTTATATATCATACGGTTCCGCAAGCCTCTCCATACCATATGAAGACTATGGGCCTTACATGGAGGATCCGGGTATGATTCTGAGACTGAAGACGCATATGTGCCTTTCTATTCTCCTAGATCAAGGTGCAGAGATTACAATTTTGAATTCAATGTTGTCACCGGAGAAGACTCTGATGAAGACTTACCTAACTTTGTGACTCCGGGAGTAATCGCCCGAAATTGGAGTGCAGTTGACGTCCCTACCATTACTCATATATCAAAATAATGATTTGTTCTTAGTTTTTTGCTCTGCCCAAGGCGAAAATTTGTTGTGCGGGCTTATTTTAATAATTTCATTTTCTCTGCCCAGGGCAAAGGTGATCTTGTTAGCGCAGGTTGTTAAAAATTTGTTATCATTAATAAAAGCATTATTTTATTTTCTTTCTTTTATCCTCTTTCATTTTCTGGAAAATGATAATAATAAGCAATAATCACTTTGCGTATTATGTGCACACACTTTCACTTCCTAAAACTAAATAAAACCATATCATATGTGCAGATTATTGCACGGACAAAATATCAGAAATAATGACCCATTACCTTTGCCAAACTTTGAATTTCCTGTGTTTGAAGTCGGGGAAGAGATCCCGGAAGAGATTTCCAGACTACTCGAAAACAAAGATAAAGCCATTCAGCCTCATAAAGAGCCCGTGGAAGTTATTAATCTGGGTACATAGGAGATTCGTAAAGAAGGGAAAATTGGAGCTCTGCTCAAGTCTAATGTGAAAGAAAGATTGATTGAGCTACTCAAGGAATATGTTGACGTGTTTTCCTGGTCATATCAAGACATTCCTGGTCTTTACACTACTATAGTAGAGCATCACTTACCTTTGAAGCCAGAATGCCCACCGGTCAAACAAAAAGTTATAAGAACTCGGCCCGACATGGTTTTGAAGATCAAAGAGGAAGTACAGAAACAAATCGATGCAGGTTTTCTCGTCATTGCTGAATACCCATATTGGTTAGCTAATATTGTGCCTATTCCAAAGAAGGATGGAAAAGTCCGTATGTGTGTCGACTATAGAGAATTGAACAAAGCCAGTCCAAAGGACGATTTCCCCTTGCCTCATATTGATATATTGGTGGACAGCACTGCGAGATACGGTATTTTCTCTTTTATGGATGGATTTTCATGTTATAATCAAATCAAGATGGCTCCCGAAGATAGAGAGAAGACGTCTTTCACACACCTTGGGGCACCTTTTGTTACAGAGTCATGTTGTTCGTTCTGAAGAACGTCGGGGCAACATATCAGAGAGCAATGACCACTCTTTTCCATGATATGATGCATAAAGAGATCGAAGTTTATGTGGACGATATGATAGCCAAATCTAAAATTGAGGATGACCATGTTGAACACTTGCTAAAGTTGTTTTGTCGAATAAGAGAATACAAGCTTCATCTGAATCCTAACAAATGTACATTTAGTGTACAATCAGGGAAACTCTTGGGTTTCATTGTTAGCCAGAAAGGTATTGAAGTATATCCTGACAAGGTTAAAGCCATTCAGAAAATGCCAACTCCTACTACAGAGAAATAGATCAGAGGATTCCTGGGACGCTTAAACTATATTTCCCAGTTTATATCTAACATGACTACTACTTGTGGACCCATCTTCAAGCTTTTGAGAAAAGAACAAGGTTATGTTTAAACTAAAGACTGTCATAAGGCTTTCGGTAGTATCAAGGAATATTTGCTAGAGCCTCCTATTTTGACCCCTCTGGTTGAAGGACAACCCTTAATCATGTACTTGACCGTTCTAGAAGACTTTATTGGTTGTGTACTCGGTCAACAAGATGAGACAGGGAAACAAGAGCATGTTACTTATCATCTGAGCAAGAAGTTCACTGACTGCGAATCCAGATACTCCATGCTTGAGAAGACTTATTGTGCTTTAGCATGGGCAGCCCGATGTTTACACTAGTATATGTTGAGTCACACTACTTGGTTAGTCTCCAAGATGGATCCGATCAAATATATCTTCGAGAAACCTGCTTTGTCTGGGAGAATTTCTAGATGGCAGATGTTATTGTCAGAGTATGATATTTAATACCATACACAGAAGGCTATTAAAGGAAGTTTCTTGGCTGATCACTTAGCACATCAACCTATTGAAGACCACCAGTCTACTAATGATGATTTCCCTGATGAAGATGTAACGTATCTGAAAATGAAAGATTGCGAAGAACCTCTACCAGACGAAGGACCTGAACCAAATTCTCAGTGGGGTTTGATTTTTGATGGAACCGTCAACGCTCACGGGAAAGGAATTGGGGAAATCATTGTGACTGCTCACGGATCTTACATCTCGTTCACTTTCAAATTAACATTCAAGTGTACCTACAATGAAGCTGAATATGAAGCATGCATTATGGGCCTTGAAGAGGCAATAAATTTAAGAATCAAGAATTTGGATGTATATGGCGATTTTGTTGTGGTAGTCTACTAAACCAAAGGAGAGTGGGAGACTCGTCAAGATAACCTGATTTCATATAGAGACTACGCAAGAAGACTGTTACCTTTCTTCAACAGAATCAAATTCCACCATATTCCTCGTGACGAGAATAGAATGGAAGATGCTCTTGCAACATTGGCTTCTATGATTGTGGTAAACTGGTGGAACGATTGTCCAAGGATTGATGTAAACCGTCTAGATAGACCTGCTTATATATATGCAATAGAAGATGTTGAGGATGATAAGCCTTGGTATCATGACATTGAATTATTTCTTCGAAAGCAATAATACCCGTATGGAGCATCTAACAAGGATAAGAAGACATTGAGAAGACTGGCTGGTAACTTCCTTCTGTGCAGTGACGTATTATACAAGCGGAATTTTAACATGGTTTTGCTAAGATGTGCCGACAAGCGGGAAGCAGACATGTTAATGACGAAGATTCATGAAGGATCTTTTGGTACTCACGCCAGTGGGCATGCTATAGCTAAGAAACTCTTGAGAGCAGGATATTATTGGATCACGATGGAGTCTGATTGTTACAAATTTGCTAAGAAATGTCACAAGTTTCAGATTTACACGGATAAAATTCACGTGCCTCCAACTCTACTTAATGTTATTTCTCCCTGGCCATTTTCCATGTGGGGCATCAATATGATTGGTATGATAGAACCAAAAGCATCTAACAGACATCGTTTCATTTTAGTAGCGATTGACTACTTTACCAAATGGGTCGAAGCCGCTTCTTATGCAAATGTGACTAGACATATGATTGTTAAGTTTATTAAGAATCAACTCATCTGCAGATATGGTGTGCCAAGCAAAATAATTAGAAATAATGGTTCTAATTTGAACAATAGAATGATGAAAGAGTTATGTGAAGAATTTAAGATTGAGCATCACAAATCTTCTAATTATCGACCAAAGATGAATGGGGTTGTTGAAGCTGCCAATAAGAATATAAAGAAGATTATCCAAAAGATGGTTGTCATATACAAAGACTGGCATGAAATGCCCCTGTTTGCTTTACATGGATATCGTACTTCGGTACGTACGTCGACAGGGGAAACTCCCTTTTCACTTGTTTATGGTATGGAAGTTGTACTCCCAGTAGAAGTTGAGATTCCTTCTATGCGAGTTTTGATGGAAGTCAATCTCTCAGAGGTTGAATGGTGTCCGAGAAGATAAGACTAACTAAATTTGATTGAAGAAAAGAGAATGACAGCTTTGTGCCATGGTTAACTATACTAGCAAAGAATGAAGAAAGCGTTCGACAAGAAGGTTTGACCCCACGAATTCAAAGAGGGTGACCTTGTACTCAAGAAGATTCAATCATTCCTTACTGATACTTGAGGAAAGTGGACTCCAAACTACAACGGACCATATGTTGTTAAGAAGGTTTTCTCAGGGGGTGCTCTAATGTTAGCAACCACGGATGGAGAAGAAATTACTCCCCATTGAATATAGATGTCGTCAAGAAGTACTATGCTTAAAAAAGACGATCCAGAGTGGAATTATTAAAGACTACTACTATCCAAGATTCGTCCATCGAAGTTACAGGGCTTAGAACATAGGAAAGTTCAAGTTGGTTTAGGAAGATATTGGTTATTATTTTTCTGATGTAACTGTTAATATTATTATTATCATTTTCCAACAGTGTAATATATTAGAGTCATGCCCTTTTGTTGATTACCATTTAATAAAATGAGATTGGGCCTCCAAGCAATATTTGTTTTCCTTTCTGTCTCTACAAATAAATGTTTTTATTTTGATAGCAATTTTGAACAAATTTAAATCTTTTCAAAAATCTTTTGGTATGTGTATTACTCGATATATGAATAATAAAACGAACATTCACAGATGTTTATTTCATCCCTGAAAATTCTCAAGCTCTGATACTCATACAAGATTCCCTCTTGAAAAGGATATTTATTTTATCCCCACCAACAAGGACTTCTTCAGTGAAGTGGATATTTATTTTATCCACGAATTCTAAATGAAGTGATTAGGTCCATCTAGACAATTTAGCAAATGAAGCCAAAGTATTATTTCCCAGAGAAATTTCTGAAGCAAGATTGTATCCATCCCGATGATGTTTCAGTCTGCGAAGATTTGGCCGAGTATCCTTGTTTGAGATGTTTATTTCATCTCCGATACCCTCTTCTCGATGTTTTGTCAGCATAATCATAGCATATAGATACATGGCATCTGTGTGTTTTTCATTTTTATGTTTGTTTGTTTGTTCACTTTGGCTGCATTTATCCCCGAGTGAATGGGTTTGTCTTCTCCTTCCAAATAGAGTCGTCATCCCTAAGCAGAAAAAATACAACATTTATAAATCCCCACTGAGCTCGATTCTCGTGGAAGATGGTTGTGTTAGTTTTCTTTTCCTTTCTTATATAAATGTAAACCCCAGCTGAGTTTACTCCTCACTGGGTTGAGTCTTGCTTGACCAAACACTCTTCAGTTACTCCCTGAATTGAACTTTGGTCCTGGACGATCACATGTTGGATATCTCTAGGTTGTTGAATCTAGATTAAGCTTGCTTTGCACTATGACTCCCCAGGAAGAATCTGTTTGAAGATCACCATAGAAGACAAGTTTTCTCCAATAGTGGTGTCGCTACTGCGAAAATCGGCGCCGGCTGACAGAAGAGTCGCCACCGTGCGTTATTTATCCCTCAGAGCGGGAAAGGAAACGCTCGAAGTAAACCTCGCAAAAAACGGGGAAAAGGTATGGTCATCGCAACCATAGCCTGGGTTCGGGAGTCGGTTACGCAAGGGGAAGGTATTAGCACCCCTCACGTCCGTCGTACTCGACGGGATCCACGCTTGCTTGGGTTGTCTACTGGATGCAAAACAATCTTATCTACGGCTGCTAAATCTAAGGAAGGGAATTGACTCGATAGAGCGTCGCACTCTATGCCTACAAATTCTCAAGAGAGAAAATCAGAGTCAACGTAGTTCGGGACTACAGGGAAAAAATTGGCTCGCCAAGACATCGCGTCTTGTGCCTACGTACTTCCACTGCATGGAAGATCAGAGCCTTGCGTAGTTCAGACTAACTACGGCTAAACAAACATTCTCACACAGCAGTGAGAAAAACAACTGGCTTCATAGGGTCGGGAACCTATGGTCACAACTAGGGCTGAGTCTCAAATGCACTTGGGCAAGAGAGAAAAAGGGTTTCAATTAGTCGTCAGCGGGAAAGTCTCGATCGCACAGCCGCGAGAGAACAACAGGTTAGTCGTTAGTGTGCTCGCTAGGATATCTCATCCTATGCCTACATATCTTCGTCTGGAACGAAGAATCAGAGCAGCTGTAGTTCGGCTACTATCGGACCACAGCTCAAATCTCGTTTTATTAATCTCTGAAAAATGATTACAATGAGTCGAATACTGAAATAAATCTCCTAGGACGCTATCCTATTCTATCTTGAAAAAATCGAATGAAAATGACCCCCTAACAAATGGGCCTCTAATACTATCCTAAAAGTCGAAAAATAAAGTCTATGAAAATATCCTAAAAGAAAATGCTTTAAAAATATTAAATCGGCACTTTAATATTTTTTCCTCTTTTTCTCCTTTTCTCTTCTCAACATATTTTTCTTTTCTCAAAAATATTTTTCTCCATTTTTCTTATTGAATATTTTCTTTTCTTTTTTTTTCAAATCAATTCTTTTTCTATTTTTTCTTTTAATATTTTTTCTTTTTTCACAATATTCTTTTCTTTTCTATTTTTTACGTTTTTCTTCTTTCCATATTTTCTCTTTTTTTCTTATTTCTCTTTTTTCTTATTTCTCTTTTTTCCTTTTACTATTTCCTCTTTATTTCTTTTTTTTTTAAACATGTTTTTCAAATCTTTGAAAAAGAATAAAAAACACAAAAAAAATGGGGCTGGGGTGTACTGCTTACAGGGGGAGTATAACAGAAAAAAATGAAATAATAAAAAAACTGTGTTGATTGGGCCCAGCCCAACTTTCTTCAAAAAACGCAGGAGGAGTGTGAGTAATTCTGGGGGTATGCCAGAAGGATTAGGGCCCAGGCCCAAGACTTCGTTCCAAAAAAAACAGAGGGAGGTGCCAAAAAAATGGTAACTGGGCCTTGGCCCAATCCTCTTCCATCGTCTCTCTCCATTCCACTCAGTTTCAGAAAAACCCTAGATGCTTCCTCCGCCGCCGCAAGTCTCCGTCTCTCTCGTTCTCCACCGTTCGTTCCTTTCTCCTTCACGAATCCCTCCACACCTCTCTACGCAACCAACTTCAGACGCTGATTCTGGATAAACTCTTGGCGGAAGAATCCCAACAAAGACGAAGAAACAAAGACCTGAAGATTTGCGAGCGCGTGTTCTTGAGATTTCTGGAAAGTTCTTGATGAAGATTTTCTGGAAAAAATCTGGAGGTTCGTTGAAGTTGATGTATGAATGATTTTGGAAATCTCTTGATACACGCGCGATCGGTAATTTTCTCTGAAGATCCTTCTCGTATTGTTGATGTTGACAAAATCTCGTGAATCATCAATGGAGGTCGTTGAGGATCGGTTGAGTGGTGGTTTCCTGTTGATGATTGTTGCTATTGGATCTGGAGATCGTTGAAGTTCTTGAAGGTTGGATGAAGCTCTGGGAGGATGATTCTGGGAAGCGTTCTGATCTTGATGATGATGAAAGATCGAAGGTTGACGATGAATGTTTCTGGTGTTTGTGGTGGTTTTTTCTGGAGATCATGGATGGTGACGAAGGGAAGAAAATGGAGGTGAAGATCTGGAAATTCCAGTTTCCGGTGGGGTCACGGTGGCCGGAGTACATGCACGGCGGCCGCTGGAGTTCTTCCGGTGAGGTTCTGGTGAAGCACGTGGAGGCGCCATGTGGTGGAGAAAGTGGAGGGGCTCGCTGCATGCCCTCCACGTGGCCTGAAAGGTGGCTGAGAGAGAGATAGGGTCTGGGTACGTGGCGTGGCCTGGCAATGAAAAGTGGGTCCTCTCCTCCCCAACACGTGTCATTCAGCTGGCTATATATTGATGAATTTCGCTGGATTCTCCTAGAACTTTCCAGAAGGAGCTGGAAAACGCTGGATTGCATTGGATATTTGCTGGATTTTCTGGACCTCTTTGGACAATTGGACAAAAAACCCCATACTGGGCCTGCGAAAAAGAACTAAGCCCACTACGAAAATGCATAGAAACTGCCCAAAAACTGAAAAAACAATATTTAAAAAAAATGCTAATTAACTAACAAATAAACCCCTAATCAAACATTAAATCCAATTAATCCCTATATTAAATTCTATAATATCTATAAAAGAAAATAAAACCTATCTATTTTTAATAAGGAAAAATCTATTCATTTATTATTATTATTTCTATTTAAATTCTATCTAAAAATTATACTAATATTCTAAAAAAATCCTATATTATCTAAAAATATTAAAAATCTATTAAAACCTATTACATCCTAAAATGAATTTAAAAATCTATTTAATTCTATAAAATGCTAAAAATTGATTTAAAAATATTAAAATCTATTTAAAATTCTATAAAATCCAGAAAAATCCCGATAATTCCCAGAGGGACAAAATGAGCACCGAACGACACAAAAATAATCGGTAAAAATAAACGGGCACCGAAATATCCCAAAAATCGATTCTACTGATCAAAAACACCTGAAACACGAGACGGGAGCTGTGATCCCTGATAAAATCAATACAAATGAAAAATGCAATGTATGCAATATGCAGATGCGAATGCGATTATGCGTCGAAACATAGAGCCAAATGCGAGACCCGGTTGGTCAAATTTTGGGGTGCAACAGCTGCCCCTATTCAAGCGGCTTCGACCTGAATGGGTGAAGAGCGCTTAGCCTTCAGACATTCAAGGTAGATGACGGTTGAATACAAATGGAACCCTGAAATTTGCCAACCGCAAGAATATACTGCAAAACTGCTTGAGGAATAGCTTCCAATAACTGAAGTTTGGTTGTCACGGCAACATCTGGTCAATTTTCTGATAAAAATTTTTTCTCTCTCTTCAACACCTGTGTGACGCCACAAGTATTGAAATAATGCTTCATAAAGCAAACATTTTGATTCCCATCTCTCTCATGGGATCAAATCTGGTCAACTCACAGTTCATTGCGAACTTGAGGACAATTCTCCTGGGGAATTCTGAATAGAACTGCCTGGCACCTGTTTTAACAAAGGGGGCAGCTTCAGAAGTCTGATATATGTCAATCTTTGTTGTTGTTGTTGTTGTTTTTTTCCCGATGCTGACGTAACACCCAAATATGAAGAATCACTCCGCTGGGGAAGATAAGGAGCTGAACCACACAACTTTGCAGGTGAACAAATTCAAAATCCAATAGGTAACCATCTTGGTCTATGTTTCGACATGCGTATGCTTGATAATGATGCAATGCCCTATATGACATGAATATGCTATGTGTTTTGTTCGAAAATGCGATGCCCAGACGACATGGATATGCTATATGCTTGATAAATCAATGACTATATATGCAAATGCTAATGCAAGCCCGAGCTGCCAGAGAACACCAGGTCTGAAAACCACTTGGCAAAATAAATGCCGAAGGAAACGCCAACTCTACTGGGGATGACCTGAAGTCACAGAACCATCTCAGCAAAATAAATGCTGGCAACGAGAAATCAAATCCGCTGAGGATAATCATCCTGCTGGAGAAGTGGAAGGGCAACCCTGCTTGACGACTTCACTGGGGAAAGACAGACAACTCTGCTCGGGGATGCTTTCTTCAAACCATTGGCAACTGATTGCGCTCTGCGGGGATTGACCCAAACTGAGGTTGATTACGCGCAGCACACTGCTGGAAATGCTCATACTATCAAGGATATCAATCTTAATCTGCTGCAGATACTCCTGATCCTACTCTGATACGGGGTAAAAGACAATCTCGACTCTTCCGGGGATAATAAACAACTTTCATCTGCTGAAGAGTGGCAATTCTGATTTAACAACACCCACAAGGAGTTCAAACATTACTCGAAGCGCTGGTATCCGTCGAGTTTCGTATCGGGGAACATGACGACATGCGAGTCATTGGGAAATAATGTGTCAGATCTCTTTAGGTTTTTTGTTTTTGGTTTAGAATAAACATGGACTATGTACACAGTGAAAGATATAAGAAATACTAGACGAGAACTAGCATTCAAAGGTAGACTACCAGGCGAGAACTGATAGGAAAATAGGTTAGAAAAATTGATTTTTTGTGTTTTTGAACATCAGACGAGCTGACTGGATAACAGACTGAGAAAAAGACAACCAGGCGAGAACTGGCTGAAAGCTAACGTACACCAGGCGAGAACTGGTATAACACTTGAAGAAATGGTGACCAAGCGAGAATTGGTTACCAATAAACTGCACCAGGACGGGAACTGCTGCTTACAATAAACTGCACCAGGACGGGAACTGATGCTTACAATAAACTGCACCAGGACGGGAACTGATGCTTACAGATGGTGGGCCAGACGAGAACTGGTTACCGATTTGCCAGGCGAGAACTGGACTTTGGAAACGACTGGTTACTGACACGCAACAGGTTTAAACTGCGGGATAATGATCCAACGACAACAAGATCTTCTTATTTGAAAGGTTCAGGTTTTTGATAAGGGTATTGACATGATTCCCCGATACTTAGCTCTGGCTGGGGATAAACAAGCGGGTTTGAATGACTTGCCCCTGGTACACTCAGCTGGGGATAAAAGACTGGCTTGCACAACTTGCCCCAGTACAATGCACCTTGCCCCAATCTAACTCTTGGGAATACCTGCTCCGAACACCTTGCTACGAGAATACTTCGAGAATACTTGCCCCGGTATCTGCATGACAAAAGAATTCAATCTCCAATTAAACACCTAACAACCCAGTTGATTTCAACATTCTCTGCGATGACTTGCCCCTGAATGAGCGTTCTAGCGACTCAACCTGATCTGATTATCCATTGGAAGCATCTGCTTTCAAATCTCAGCGCTCTGCATAATTGCCCCTGATTGGTTCTCAAGAAGACTCACTTCTGATCAACTGCTTCTCAAACAAACTGCCCCTGCTCAACTGGAACTTCGGGACTTGCCCTCAGACTGACTGATACTGAACTTACTGGAAGATAATGCCCCTGATTCACAAGGCTTCACAACATACACCATTCTGGTTCAGACTGCTGGATTACTCAGTCCCGCTCGATTATTTTCTGCTGGAATTTCTTTCATGCCAACTACTAACCTGCAATTAGAATCGTCTGTCTACGAATGGTAATCTTAATGCAATGGTTATGCAGATTTCGAAAAAATTTGAGCTGCCACTCATTTACATGCATATGATTGAGAGTGACGAATGAACCAAAGTGCAAACGCAGTGCTTACGTGGTCAGTGAAAATACAACAAGATATGACTAGCAAGTCAAGAAGGAGTCAGGTTACTCAACCTTATCGTAATGCGCTTCAGACTAACCCTACCTCAATTAGGTCTTTTGAGGGTTGTATCGTGGTCGGGTTCACGGTTCGTGAAACAAAGGATATTTGGCTCAAATTTTGATTTGTTCCCACCCTGTCTACGTGATGTTCTCCGATCCTAAGGTTCAGTTAACCTGGCACAAGCGCTCGCCTCTTCGAGAAGTATGTTGAATGGTAGGAACCACAGTTAAGGAATTCACAAGCTTTTCTTCTAGAGTGATAGTTACTCCTTCTTCGCTTTGGGTGTCTGTGTACACGACTTTGTGATTTGCTAGGGAAAATTTCCTTTTAATCCCTTCTTTTCATTCTTTTGATTCCCTAATTTTTGCCTGGACTGACTCTTTTTGAGTTTTTTTTCGATTCTTCGATTTCTTTTGAAGTCCAGCGGGATGCCCTGATTTTTGCCTAAGTATTTAGCTTTCCAGCTTTCTCTTTCTTCTTACTTAGCGGGCTTTCTTTCTTTCTTTCTTTTGGAACAAAGTCGTGTGACACTGGTTGTCTTGATTGCTCCGAAAGGATTGTAACTGTCTCACTCCTGATTGGTGAGGTTTGATCTCTTGAAAGGTATCAACTGATTGGTCCTCGAAAGACAACACTCCTCTGCAAGACTTGAATGCTCGGTCAAGCTAACTGACAACTACCCTGCCCCGGGTTAAGATGTGAGGGTTTAAAAGTCCTAAGAAACTTCTACTTCCTGGCTCGAAGTGGTTAACAATGGACTAACTCCTTATATCTCCAGTGTTTGGGGAATTTGAAACAATGCCTTGTACGTCATCGGTACGGTCTTATCTGAAAGCATACAATCATCAGTTATGAGTTTCAGTTTCATCATCCTCCCTCCTAACTTTGCTAGTCCCAGCGAAAAAATGGAGTGAATAAAATGCAAGTGTCAGTGCAATGCAGTAAATGAGCGACAGCGACATGACTAATTCAGAAAAATGCATAGTCACTTTATTATTATCACCATTCGAAACATACAATGCTAAAAAGCAGGTAGTAACTAACAGAAAAAGAAACTACGAATGCAAATGATGTAAAAGCTTGAGAACTGCCAATGCTGAGGCGCCTGCCTGTCTGAACCACTGGCTTATGCTGGGGAAAACCCTTCTGAGTCTACGAGCTTAGACAGCTGAGCGATTAGGGATGAACAAACAGAAATCCTTCTCGAAAGGAAATGCGATCCTGATCAATCAACTGCTGTACCTTCGCCTGAAATGCTTTACAATCTTCCGTCGAATGCCCCGGAGAGCCACCATGATAACCACACTGAACGTGGGGATTGTACCCAGGAGGGTAAGGTTCTGGAACTGGCTTAAGAGCTTTAGGCTCCACCAAAGACTTCTGGATCAAAGATGGTAGCAACTGGCTATACGGCATCGGCACTGGGTGAAAAGGAGCTTTCCTTCGTTCCAAGTTGTTGCGAGGTCTGTTCTGATTCTGACGCTGATTATGAGAACCTCGGCCACGAGTTTGCTGATTTGCAATGGAAGCGACATAAGATTCCTGATAGAGTGCCCCAGGCACGGCTGTCTGTTCAGTATAACAAGCCACGGGAGGTACTGATCTCTGATAAGATGATGAACCGACAAAATTCACTGATTCGCTTCGAGGATATTCAATCTTTGGCATGACTGAGTTGATCACAACTTCTTCTTCACTCTGATAGTCACAAGGGTATTCAGTTTCACCAGCTTGATCATATGGAGTAATCTGAATTTTCCCCATTCTTATGGAGTACTCAAGGCGTTCTCCTAATGCTACCACGTCAGAGAAACTTGCCGGAACTCCGAGCAATCTTTTGAAGTACGGATATTGTAAGGAATCCACAAACATGCTTGCCAGCTCTTGGTCTAACAGCGGTGGACGCACTCTAGCAGCAAATTCTCTCCATCTCTGAGCATATCTCCTGATCGGTTCATTGATCTCTTGAGACAACTCTTGCAAATGCATGCGATAAGGAGCAATGTCTAGGTTGTAATCGTACTGCTTCAGAAAAGCTCTGGCTAAATCCATCCATGACTGAATCTGATTCCTCTCTAACTGCATATACCACCTCAAAGATGCCCCAGTCAGACTATCTTGAAAGCAATGGATCATCAACTTGTCATTTCGCGCAAACGCAGTCATTCTTCGACAGAACATCATCAAATGCAGCTTTGGACAGCTATCTCCCGTGTACTTCTCGAATTTCGGCACTTTGAACTTGTGAGGCAACACCAGGTCAGGAACCAAACACATGCCTACAGCATCCAGGTTGACAGCATCTTTGGCTTTCAAAGCTCTCATTTGCTCTTCCAACACTCGGACTCTTCTACCATCGTCAAGGGCTCTTGGATCTACCATCCCAGCTGCTGGAATATCTCTTCGGTAATTCATCACAGGGAAAGCAACACCTTGATTGTTGACAGGAGGAGGACGCTCATTCTGGGCAACAAACTGCTCATGTCGATCTCTGTTCTCAACAGAAGGCTGTACAACTTGGTCTGCAGCAACGTTGTTCACTTGCGGGGAGTCTTCCATAGAATCATACAGAGGGTTGGACGCCATAGTGAACCCTGTCAGGGTGTTAGGAGACTGGAAATGGCCTTCAGACATGGCTACCAATAATCTTCAGCTGACTTCGACACTTGATTCTGCTCAAATCTACTCAAACCCTAGGTAGGTCTTCTGACAATCAACAGCTGCTCGGCTCAAACTCCGGGTAATCACCTTCAGGAAACAAAGGCTGGATCAGAACTCTGGCTAGCTGGAGGATGATATGCAATGCAACACTGATATGCGTATGATATGCAAAATGCAGCAAACAATGGGACCACAGCCCCCACACAAAATCTGAATACTGCTGCGCTGCTGACGGAGACGTTCTCTGAAAAGAAGACCAGAATAACGGGTAGGTTGGAAGTCAAGTTTCCTGCACAAAAAACCCCCCACTCACGGGTGTGGACCTATATCTGACAAGGTACGGCATCCTATGCGGTCGTCAGCGTCACAGACTTTCATGAGGAATGATACGATTCCCAGAAGGAGTGGCATCGTCATCTCATGAAGAGGCCTCACTTAGCTGACTTCCAATTGATCGGTTCCCAGAGTCGACAATCCTCACGTCTGGACTCCCCTCAGATCCTCAGGACCGGAAAGGAGCACCTCTGCGAGAACCTCGTCCGAGTGCAGATTTTCGTAGGGAACTGTGCCTGCTCAGCAGACAGGTTCGTCTACTACTTCTCCGCAACTATATCTAGGTGTATACTCATACTCGAGCCCAGGTCCGGCTTATCTCAATCATAGAATACCCGTAACAGCCCAACAGCAACAGATAATATCGATAAATAAACACCTAATAGACAAGCAAACAAGCGCTAGGATTGACTCTCTCTTAGGGGACGTTGGATCCCACATGCATGGGGAACTATCGCAGTCCCCAGCAGAGTCGCCAGCTGTCGCTACTGCGAAAATCGGCGCCGGCTGACAGAAGAGTCGCCACCGTGCGTTATTTATCCCTCAGAGCGGGAAAGGAAACGCTCGAAGTAAACCTCGCAAAAAACGGGGAAAAGGTATGGTCATCGCAACCATAGCCTGGGTTCGGGAGTCGGTTACGCAAGGGGAAGGTATTAGCACCCCTCACGTCCGTCGTACTCGACGGGATCCACGCTTGCTTGGGTTGTCTACTGGATGCAAAACAATCTTATCTACGGCTGCTAAATCTAAGGAAGGGAATTGACTCGATAGAGCGTCGCACTCTATGCCTACGTATTCTCAAGAGAGAAAATCAGAGTCAACGTAGTTCGGGACTACAGGGAAAAAATTGGCTCGCCAAGACATCGCGTCTTGTGCCTACGTACTTCCACTGCATGGAAGATCAGAGCCTTGCGTAGTTCAGACTAACTACGGCTAAACAAACATTCTCACACAGCAGTGAGAAAAACAACTGGCTTCATAGGGTCGGGAACCTATGGTCACAACTAGGGCTGAGTCTCAAATGCACTTGGGCAAGAGAGAAAAAGGGTTTCAATTAGTCGTCAGCGGGAAAGTCTCGATCGCACAGCCGCGAGAGAACAACAGGTTAGTCGTTAGTGTGCTCGCTAGGATATCTCATCCTATGCCTACATATCTTCGTCTGGAACGAAGAATCAGAGCAGCTGTAGTTCGGCTACTATCGGACCACAGCTCAAATCTCGTTTTATTAATCTCTGAAAAATGATTACAATGAGTCGAATACTGAAATAAATCTCCTAGGACGCTATCCTATTCTATCTTGAAAAAATCGAATGAAAATGACCCCCTAACAAATGGGCCTCTAATACTATCCTAAAAGTCGAAAAATAAAGTCTATGAAAATATCCTAAAAGAAAATGCTTTAAAAATATTAAATCGGCACTTTAATATTTTTTCCTCTTTTTCTCCTTTTCTCTTCTCAACATATTTTTCTTTTCTCAAAAATATTTTTCTCCATTTTTCTTATTGAATATTTTCTTTTCTTTTTTTTTCAAATCAATTCTTTTTCTATTTTTTCTTTTAATATTTTTTCTTTTTTCACAATATTCTTTTCTTTTCTATTTTTTACGTTTTTCTTCTTTCCATATTTTCTCTTTTTTTCTTATTTCTCTTTTTTCTTATTTCTCTTTTTTCCTTTTACTATTTCCTCTTTATTTCTTTTTTTTTTAAACATGTTTTTCAAATCTTTGAAAAAGAATAAAAAACACAAAAAAAATGGGGCTGGGGTGTACTGCTTACAGGGGGAGTATAACAGAAAAAAATGAAATAATAAAAAAACTGTGTTGATTGGGCCCAGCCCAACTTTCTTCAAAAAACGCAGGAGGAGTGTGAGTAATTCTGGGGGTATGCCAGAAGGATTAGGGCCCAGGCCCAAGACTTCGTTCCAAAAAAAACAGAGGGAGGTGCCAAAAAAATGGTAACTGGGCCTTGGCCCAATCCTCTTCCATCGTCTCTCTCCATTCCACTCAGTTTCAGAAAAACCCTAGATGCTTCCTCCGCCGCCGCAAGTCTCCGTCTCTCTCGTTCTCCACCGTTCGTTCCTTTCTCCTTCACGAATCCCTCCACACCTCTCTACGCAACCAACTTCAGACGCTGATTCTGGATAAACTCTTGGCGGAAGAATCCCAACAAAGATGAAGAAACAAAGACCTGAAGATTTGCGAGCGCGTGTTCTTGAGATTTCTGGAAAGTTCTTGATGAAGATTTTCTGGAAAAAATCTGGAGGTTCGTTGAAGTTGATGTATGAATGATTTTGGAAATCTCTTGATACACGCGCGATCGGTAATTTTCTCTGAAGATCCTTCTCGTATTGTTGATGTTGACAAAATCTCGTGAATCATCAATGGAGGTCGTTGAGGATCGGTTGAGTGGTGGTTTCCTGTTGATGATTGTTGCTATTGGATCTGGAGATCGTTGAAGTTCTTGAAGGTTGGATGAAGCTCTGGGAGGATGATTCTGGGAAGCGTTCTGATCTTGATGATGATGAAAGATCGAAGGTTGACGATGAATGTTTCTGGTGTTTGTGGTGGTTTTTTCTGGAGATCATGGATGGTGACGAAGGGAAGAAAATGGAGGTGAAGATCTGGAAATTCCAGTTTCCGGTGGGGTCACGGTGGCCGGAGTACATGCACGGCGGCCGCTGGAGTTCTTCCGGTGAGGTTCTGGTGAAGCACGTGGAGGCGCCATGTGGTGGAGAAAGTGGAGGGGCTCGCTGCATGCCCTCCACGTGGCCTGAAAGGTGGCTGAGAGAGAGATAGGGTCTGGGTACGTGGCGTGGCCTGGCAATGAAAAGTGGGTCCTCTCCTCCCCAACACGTGTCATTCAGCTGGCTATATATTGATGAATTTCGCTGGATTCTCCTAGAACTTTCCAGAAGGAGCTGGAAAACGCTGGATTGCATTGGATATTTGCTGGATTTTCTGGACCTCTTTGGACAATTGGACAAAAAACCCCATACTGGGCCTGCGAAAAAGAACTAAGCCCACTACGAAAATGCATAGAAACTGCCCAAAAACTGAAAAAACAATATTTAAAAAAAATGCTAATTAACTAACAAATAAACCCCTAATCAAACATTAAATCCAATTAATCCCTATATTAAATTCTATAATATCTATAAAAGAAAATAAAACCTATCTATTTTTAATAAGGAAAAATCTATTCATTTATTATTATTATTTCTATTTAAATTCTATCTAAAAATTATACTAATATTCTAAAAAAATCCTATATTATCTAAAAATATTAAAAATCTATTAAAACCTATTACATCCTAAAATGAATTTAAAAATCTATTTAATTCTATAAAATGCTAAAAATTGATTTAAAAATATTAAAATCTATTTAAAATTCTATAAAATCCAGAAAAATCCCGATAATTCCCAGAGGGACAAAATGAGCACCGAACGACACAAAAATAATCGGTAAAAATAAACGGGCACCGAAATATCCCAAAAATCGATTCTACTGATCAAAAACACCTGAAACACGAGACGGGAGCTGTGATCCCTGATAAAATCAATACAAATGAAAAATGCAATGTATGCAATATGCAGATGCGAATGCGATTATGCGTCGAAACATAGAGCCAAATGCGAGACCCGGTTGGTCAAATTTTGGGGTGCAACAAGTGGGATACTATTTTATCAGCAAGTTATACCCAAACCACAAGTGGCAACTCTTTATTTGAGCAGTTTGTTTTATTCTCAAGATTTCTATTTGGATGATAAATGGAAGTCTCCTCAAGGTTGTTTGTCTATCCCCAGTGGGTTTTATCAAAATTATTAACTCGTCCTTCATAAAATGGCACCTCTTCAGAGATTCGTCGGAGAAGTTTGTTGAAAACTTTACAAGTGTTTCTCTTTATTTGAGAATTCTTACTACAAATATTTCATACATTTTCGAACTAAAACAAGGGTGCTCCTCGAGGATGTATTCTCCAGTAAGTCCATTATACCAAGTTAATTCCATCAAATGGCATATCTCTGAGAAGTTTGGTGAAGATTATTGCAGTACATCAAATCAACTGGCCTGCATCTCTTATGAAGATCCCCGATGATATTTCTTAATTTCCAGAAAATTATAGATCTCCGTTGAAGTCACAAATCTCCAACGAAACTCTAATCCCCTGTGAAGATACTTTCTCGTAAGTATTCATCATTCTAGGAAGAAACTGAGACTCGTTCATGGCATACAACCTTAAAGCGTGAGGAGGTTTGTTTTTACCCTTTTCAAGTGGAATGCTTAATTAAAGAAGAAACTGAGACTCGTTCATGGCATACAACCTTGAAGCATGGGGAGTTTTGTTTTTACCCTTTTCAAGTGAAATGCTTGATTAAAGAAGAAACTGAGACCTGTTCATTGCATACAACCTTGAAGCGTGGGGAGGTTTATTTTACCCTTTTCAAGTGGAATGCTTGATTAAAGAAGAAACTGAGACCCATTCATGGCATACAACCTTGAAGCGTGGCGAGGTTTATTTTATCCTTTTCAAGAAAAAGAAGAAACTGAGACCCGATCATGGCATACAACCTTGAAGCGTGGGGAGGCTTATTTTATCCCTTTCAAGAAAAAGAAGAAACTGAGACCCGTTCATGGCATACAACCTTGAAGCGTGGAGAGGTTTATTTACCCTTTCTAAATGAATCATTTAGCCAAAGAAGAGGCAGGATTATATTTTGATCATGAAAGTTATTGTGGTTATCACCTTTGCTTAGGCCATCATACGTTTGATGGTAGGTAATATACCGTATCATTTTGAACAGATACCTTTGCTTAGGCTACTAGGACTGGTAATAGGTCATATTTCCTCTTTCACGCTATCTTTGCTTTGGCTATCAAATGATTGATAGTAGGTAACATGTGTTTCACTATCTCAGTTGGATACCTTTGCTTAGGCTACCATGTGTTGGTAGTAGGTTATCCTTAAATTTCTTATTTTCCACCCATTGTTTGAACTATTATGGTAAGTACTATATATCTTTATTTTATTAGAGATACTACATGTTTAAGCTACCCCCAGTAGTGATTGTTTATCTCTTCCCAGGTGGATTTGAATCTTTGCCTTTAAAGCCTGACTGTACCGAGTCTATTTCGAATCGCTTTCTCTTTTTTGTTGTTCCTCCATCCCGTTTAGTTATCCCCTATGACATCATCCCTTGCAAGATCTTTATCTTGCACTCATCTCATAACATATCATATGCATCTTGTGGCATCTTAGAGCCAAAAATTCGTGCAATGTTTGTATTTAAGTCCCTCCTACCATGTTGAGATAAAGATTTCTATCTCCATATCTCCGGGTAGAAGAAACTTAAATAGGGGCATTTGTCACACCCTGATTTTCAACCCTAAGATACTATTTTTCTTTGTGCATCATCTATCATAATAATTTCAGGATCGCGGTTTGTGTGTGCGTATTTATTATGGCTAACAAGTTTGCACATGTATTTTAAGTTCAAGTGGACCTACTTCTTTTTTTCTTAATCAAGCACTTCAAGGAAGAACCGACCTTTTTTTTCCATCCAGAGCATTCTTAGGGGGCTTCTCATTATCATTTGTAAGATTAATCCTTAGAAGATATCTTGGAGAGGTTTTTGGGTTTAAGATGCAAAGCACGAATCATGGTGTAAAATTTAAAGTGGATTAAGAATCGAGTACACTTCAGTTCAGTACGCGCAAACTGATTAAGTAGGTGATTCGGTTTGTGGCGCAAAGTTTATTTCATAGTGCTTAGAGTTCGAATGATTTATCTAGGAACGAGGTTTCCTGTAAATTTCTAAAAGGATAGTGCAAGTATCCAAATTTTCAAATCCAAAGTCTATGTCCAATATGTCAAGCTTCAAGCTAGGTTTAATACACTCAAGTTACGATATTTCTTTGTTTCAAATTCACAAGTTATGACAGGAAGTGATTTACATTGAACTGAACATTTAGAATTCTGAGCTACAAATTCAAGAAATTCAAATTACAATGAAAGGGGTATACATTGCAGGTCTCAAGGATCCTCATAGGAGGATCTCATGGTGTCTAAAAGAACTCACTCTAAAAGTACAACAACATACATGATTTAAATTCTAACGAGGATTTGCGTTATTTTCTTCTAATCAGCCAACAATGTCCATAAAGAAACCCTTCGTCCATCGTATTGCCCTTAAGATTCAATTGATGGTGATAACAGTTAGACTATAACCTACATCAATATTGTCATAATTGAGAATTAATGGGTAAATTGCAATATTAGAAACAGGGGAAAACTTCAGAATTTTGGGAGAAGATTTACGGCTAAATCTTTGTCTATGATTCATACGTCGAGATTTCCGTGCCCCTCTTCAGTTCAATGGATCTGCACAAGGACCATCTACCCATACTGGAGATGATACGATCTATGAAGGTCTCTGCACCCATGGGAATTCAGTGAGCATCTCAACTGTCACCTTGGATTTGGCCTGCTAACCAAAGACAATACGGAAGTCAAGTCAATTTTCAGAGTTATAAAAAGAATTCATTGAAGAATTGAGATGTTGATATTCCCTCTTAGTACACCCTGTTAGATCATAAATTTGACGCCCATGTTAAATTGGAAGTATTGGTTGGAATGTTAAATTCTTGAAGAGGTGTAAAAGAGTCTTCGACTGGATCTTTATGATAAGTTTAAATCGAAGGAACTTACATAAGAAAAGGATACTTTTTAGACTTAGAAAATATTCGTAAGAGTTGAGAAGCTGCCTTCGACTGAGAATGCTATCCATTGCTAAGGGAATTTGAAATTCAAATAAAGGAAGGAGTAGTTATTCTTGTCCACTCCTGAATAAGACAAGTGGCGCACATCCAAGAGACAGAAGCATGCAGCGTGACACTTGTCATGTGTTAATTGTCTTAAGAAGTTAGCAACAGTTAGTTTTATTATTATAAATATGAGTTCTAGCAATAGGATTAGAGGTGCCGTGTTCACTTTGTACAAGTTACTCTAAATTTACTCAAAGTATTCGTGTGTAGAGAAAAGAGTCTATGGAGAATGTACGTGATGTAAAACACCATTTTCTTCTTTAATTTACTTTATCTTTTCATCAAAAGAGTTTATCTTTTACTTTCCTACAAGTCACATTTCAGCATTATGTCTTATTTCTTTTAACTTTTCTTTAACGTCTTCAGCCCTTCTTTCGATTTAATGCTCTTGTGTTTCTCTCGAACCATATCATTAAATAAACTTTTCTTTATGAACACTGTCGAAGTGTTCAGTCTTTAGAACTTTCTTTGAATTAATATTTAGCACATGTCCTAGGACCAATCTGATCGATCATGTGACTCACCAAAGTTAGATTTGGAAGATCATCATTTGTTTTCCAATTTTCACGGGAAACAAATTGGCACGCCCAATGGGACAGTGCTAAATTTTATAAAGTTTTTTTTTCTTTCTAAGATTTTAAAAATCTGTATTTATTAGTCTTTTCTTTGAGAAAACTTCGTTGCATGTTATTGAGTAGTGGAAAAGTAGCCACTACAAACGAAGAGAGACCAAGGAGAAGCTACACTAGGAAAATGGCGACAAATACTAATTAGCCAAACAATCCAAACCCTAGAGGGAGTGGTTCTAATCCTTAACCAAGTAATCAACCTAGTAACACTAATCCTCGAGACGTGTCTAGGATAGATGTAGTTCCACCCTCAGTCCTTTCGACAGGAGAGCCAATACCGCCTCCTGTTATGTCAGAACCAATGCCATCAGTGGTGGGTTCACGGTCAACAGATATGCAGGCTTACACCCAACCTGTTTTGAAGTACATTGGGACAAGAGCATCTAATCCCCAAACTCCACCAGGAGGAACTTCAACGTTTAGGCATTTCCCCCTCCAGGATTTTCATAACCATTACCAAGGAATCCACCATATGAAATGCCAACATCAGTAATGCAAGGCCTCCAAAATGCTCCCCCAGTATTCTTAGAAAATGTAATGGCTTCGCCATTACAAGGGTCAAGATCTAGGATAAATATGGGTCGAAACAGTCAAAGCGTAGGTGTAGGGTATTCCACTCAAGGCCCCAATCTAACAAATACTTCTATAACATGTTTAAGACAACAAATGGATGAGAGTAACTTACAAATGGTACAAACCTTGTCCCAAACTATGGGGGAAATTTTCCAGCACTTGATCCAGAACACTACCCAGACTAACCAACAATTAGCAGTGCAATTGGCACGCTTGGCAGAATTTATGGGTGTACCAGCCTCTGTTCAAGGCACAACTGTTGTCGAAAACATTCCATGACGGAACTTAGGGAACGTACCTAAGGCGGATCTAGAAAATCAGGGGATAGTCGAACCCCTTAGACTCGAACCACCTAGGAACCAAGTGCCAGTCCTGGTTGAAAGGGAACAAGAGGTAATTATGGTAAATTGAAACCAAGATGCTGACCATATTATACATCAGGTTTGACGTAGCAACATAGTTGTCGATAATAACTTAGCAGCCATGGTCGAAAGGATAATGCTTCAAAATGGGGTAAATTTTGGTTTTACTAGGCCAAATTATACATCACCAATAGTATATTACATTCTCCAAGCAGAATTGCCTCCTAGGACGAAGGTACCAAAGTTTACCAAATTCTCAGGAGATACTACTGAATCTACTGTCGAACACGTAGCCAGGTATATGATCGAGGCTGGAGAGATTGCAAATGAAGAAAGTCTTAGGATAAAATATTTTCGAAGCTCTCTCACTAAAAATGCTTTTACTTGGTTTACAACCCTACCTCCTAACTCAATCTGTAATTGGACCCAGTTGGAACGTTTATTCCATGAACAATTTTACATGGGACAAACTAATATTAGTTTGAAGGAATTGGCTAGCATAAAATGAAAGTATTCTGAGCTAATAGAAGATTACCTAAATAGGTTTCGATTACTTAAGGCTAGGTGTTTTACTCAAGTTCCAGAACATGAGTTGGTTGAAATGGTCATTGGTGGCCTTGATTACTCTATTAGAAAGAAGTTGGATACCCAGTATTTGAGAGATATGGCCCAACTAGCTGATACGGTTCGACAGTTAGAACGTCTAAAAGACGAAAATGATAAGTTTAATAAGAGTAAAAAGTTAGCCTATGTCGAATATAATGAGAATGTCAAAGGTTTACATGATGAAACAGTGTATTCCAACGAAAATGAGATAGATGTTGCTGAATTAAAGCAGGGTCCTCTGTATGCTTGTAAAATGTTAGCTCCTTCGAATGGGAAAATTTTTTGTCGAATATGAAAGGAATGATAAGTTTCCAAAGAAAACATATACTTTCGATATCACTAAATGTGATGAAATATTTGATTTGTTAGTTAAAGATGGGAAAATGATAGTGCCTGCTGGCGCTAAAATGCCACCTTTAGAATAAAGAAAAAAGAGAGGATTTTGTAAGTACCATAATTTTTTGGGTCATAAAACTTCTCAGTGTTTTCTTTTCAGGGATTTGGTCCAAAATGTTATCCAAGAAGGTAGGCTGAAGTTTAGGGAAAAAAGCAACAGTCAAATGAAAATTGACTCTGACCCATTGCAAACAGTGGGTGCCCATTATGATGAGCCCACAGAAGTACATATGGTTGAAGTTGTTGATGACTTCGACTGTTCAATTAATATGGTGGAAATTACTGAAGATTTCGCCAATGATGTTGTTCTTGCCAAGGTTACTGTAGGCCTTGAAATCAATGCCATGGAGAAACTCATGAGTGGGGTCGCTGATGGCTTCGACAAAATTACTGATGGTTTGGATGATGGGATCAATGAAGATTCCAACATGATGCTGGTTACCAAAGAAGCTGCAGATAGTTTTGTTAAGATGGACAGGACCATGATGATTTGGTTATTTTGACATTGAGGATTTTCATGTGAAGGGTTTTAAGACCTCCTATTTTTATTATCCCTAACTTTTGCCTGAACTGTTTCTTGTGAAGATTACAGTCAGCGAGACGCCCCAGTTTTGCCTAAGTCTCCTTCAAAGGTTTTGACATAACGGGCTTTTATTTCTTTGATTTTTTTTAAAGAAAGTGATTGTCTGGCTTAATGATTACGACGAACCATCATCGGCTTAAAATACATCTCCAACACTTGCTTGCGGTGTGTGAAGGAAAACTTATGAATGAAACCTTTATGTGAAAGGTGTATTGCAGGAAAGCACAATCGAGTTAACTGAGAGCTACCCACCCCAAGGTTAAGATTGCGGTTTTTTGTAAATAAAGAAACTCCAACTTCTAAACTCGAAGGGGTTGACAAGGGAATAACTTCCTTATTTCTCCAGTGTTTGGGGAATTAAAACAATGCATTACATCGTCAGCAAAGTTTGATTGAAAGCATACCAACAACAGTTATGGATAATACGTTTTCATCATCATCCCTCAAATATTTGTATAATCAAAAGTTTGGACAAGATGTAAATATTAGAAAGATAAAGCATAAAAGTGCAAATAATAGACAAAATGTATTGAAATCAAAAATTGCAATGCTCATTTGATTGATATGAAAGTACAAACACTAATTAAAAGCAAACAACTTAAACAAAATTGAGTAAAGTACAAACAACGAGAAACAAAAGGCCTAGTGACTAAATCAGTACAAAGATGAGTCATCCTGTCTGAAACATTGGCGTTTAAGAAGATAGTCTGCTAAA
The DNA here is from genome assembly GCA_963859935.3 of Lathyrus sativus. Classification (NCBI taxonomy): domain Eukaryota; kingdom Viridiplantae; phylum Streptophyta; class Magnoliopsida; order Fabales; family Fabaceae; genus Lathyrus; species Lathyrus sativus. The sequence goes on from OZ012738.1 coordinate 360,969,254, forward strand.
GTCGGAGTGGAGCTTCACTTTTGATGCATTGGCTAGGGATTATTCTGGACATTTGGATGACTATCCTTAAAATCAAGGATTCCCGTTCTAACCAACTCAGGCACTCTGGCTTTCAGTGTATAACAATGCTCTAAGTCGTGGCCTGGGGCACCCTCATGAAAAACACAATGGAGATAAACTCTAAATCCAGCTGGAGGAGGATTAGAAGGAGGTTGTAAAGTCCTTGTAGTAATCAACCCTTGTTAAACTAGGTCAGGATAAAGTTCTGTATATGTCATGGGAATAAGATCAAATTGATTTCTATTCCGATACTGGTTCTGTCCAACAGCCGGACGTTGAGGAATCTGAGCTAGTCGTGGAGCAGCAACAGCAGCAACAACATGATGATCAACATACTGAGGTCTAGGGAGGGGCCTTCTCACTTCAGTCATGACATTATTGGTCTGATCTTCTCTCTTTTTATGGAAGGTCCCAAAGGATTTATTTGCACCATTGGATGATTCAGCGGCTTTGGATACTTTACCATTTTTCAGTCCTTCTTCTAACCTTTGGCCAATAGTCACCAGATCTGTAAAACTTGAAGAGACACTCCCAATCATCTTTTCCCAATAGAAAGGGGACAGAGTATCCATGAACGTTCAAGTTAGCTCCTTCTCTGCTATAGGGGGTTCAACCTGGGAAGCTAACTCTCTCCAATGTTGAGTGTATTCCTTGAACGACTCTCTCTCATTCTGAGACATATTTTGAAGTTAACGGCGATCGGGAGCCATGTACAGATTGTATTTGTATTGTCTCATAAAAGTATTGGCGAGATCCTGGAAGCAGTGGACACTATTATGCTCTCAGTTCATATACCACTTGAGAGAGGCACCACTCAAACTGTCCTGAAAGTAGTGGATAAGCAACTTTTGATTGGTTGTGTAAGTTGCCATCCTTCGGAAGTACATGACTAGATGGGCTCTTGGACATGAGTGACCCTTATATTTCACAAACTCGGGAGTCTTGAACTTAGAAGGAATAACAAGACCAGAAACTAGACACATATTGTCTACATCAACATTGAAGAAGTCAGTACCCTCGACAGCCTTGAGTCTCTTATCTATGATCTGAAATTGTTCACGGACAAATTCAGGCTCAACAAAATCTTCATGGTCTTCCCCTTGAGCACTATCAACATTGTACTCATAGAGAGGATTCTCAAAGGGAGCTCAGACAGTCTAGGTAACAGTATGGACCATAGGTCTAGGCTTAGTAAAGACGGAAGCTTGAAAAACCTGTCTAACAGTCTGACCAATCATAGCAATAGATAGAAGAGGTGGAGAGTAGTTAGGAGGTAAACCAAACTCTGGCCAAGTAGATGGTGGAATTTGAACAGGAGGAGTATCAACACTTGAAACTTCTTGAATGAAGGTCCTCTAAGATGGCTCTCCTCTGGAAATCAGTACTTGAAGCATCTCGGTGAGCTTGGTCATGCATGATTTTAAGTCATCGATCTCCATTAAAATTTCTGCATTATATACCTCTTGCTCTGATATCTTGCGTCTATAGTTAGCTCTAGTCTGATATCGGTGTCGAGGAATCAACTTGACGACTCACAGGTACACTAGAAGATAAATACAGCAGGATGTGAGTCACTGGACAAACAAAGGTATGCAATGAACCATGCAAAGATGCAAATACAATGCAATGTGATGCAAGACAGGATGTAAAACACACACAACATGATCAAAGGTTTGAGATCACAACATGAAGTCTAGGTAAAGAACCAACCACAGGGTGTGCACTAGGGGTAAAGCACCTGCACAGTGGGTTCTAACAAAGTTCCCAAAGTCATCGACCCATCTTTTAGATATTATCGACACGCCAACTACTTGGAAATCAATACTATTCTCAAAAGAGTCTCGTCTGAGTGTAGTATCGCGTATCAACTACTTCGGGACTACTCCCTCATAGTCATCGCACTACGTCCTAAAAGGTCAAGTGGGGGTAAAAGGTAAATAAAAGTCCTCAGTGTCACAGGCTCCTAAGTTGAAAGTAGTAATGTTTTCACAAATACTCGTTCAATAAAACTACTCCCAAGAGGGCCTCCATTGAGCGGTGGTTTCTCAAGTTAGCTTGGTGGGGAATCAACTCCCTATAAGCCTTCTTGAGTATACCACCTTCCTATCATAGGTGCACTCAAATCCGGGTATATGATTTATCCTCATCACTCAAGGTTGAAGGAAGGAAAACACTGAGAAGGGGGGGTTGAATAAGGGTTTTCAAAAACAAATAAGGCAATAAAAATAACAGGTATTTTTATACTGGTTCGTTTGAACTCAAACTACTCCAGTCCACCCGGCCAAGGTGATTTCGCCTCTTTCAAAAGAGGACTTAATCCAATAATCAAAAACTGATTACAATCTTTTCACTAAGACAAACTTGTCTTAGTCTTCTCGATAATACTAACCACAACTTGGTCACTCAAGGATCTTTTACAAAGTAATAAAGTGTGTTTAAGTGCTTCTTAGAAAAGCTTTTTCACAACATTGATTTAACACAAATGAAGAACAATGAAACTTTCTATTTTCTAATATGTTCGTTGTAGAATAATGTTCTTGTTTTTTTTAAATTGTTGTTGAAGACTTGTTTAAATACACCCATTTTTCAAATAGCGTGCACAACTTTTTGTCTTCTTTAACTGATTCTTTTTAGGAAAGGAATGTTCAGAGATATCCTTTTTGTTCTGAAATCCTGTCCCATACACGAAAGAGGAATAGTGTCGTTGGATGTAGACAATGAGTTTTACAACGGATCTTTCTTGATCAACATCTTTTTAAATGAACGAATCTGGAAATATTTCTTGCATTAGATCCTCTGATGATGTTCCATTTTCTTCTTATCAGAGTAACTTTCTTCTATAGTTCTGATGATGTTCCATTTTCTTCTTATCAGAGTAACTCTCTTCCAGAGCTTTGTAGCTTAGTGCTAGCGTGATTATTTTAATAAACTGTTCATCCAGAGGAGCGCTTTAGATCAGAGCAGATCTTCGCTCTTACGTGTTATCCGTGTTATCCAAAAGTATCACTTTGTTACTAAAGTTTTAGAGCCTTACGTGTTTTGATTCTCAGAGCCTCTGCAGTTGCAGTGTTGAGTTTAGTATGCTCAGAGTCTTCTGCGTGTTGTAGCTTAACGTTCAGAGGAATATTTATTATGTTATCTGAAACAAAAACACTTGAAAAAAATTATAGTATATATTTTCTCCATACAAAATTTTATTATTGTTGTCATCAAAACATTAAGATATATTAAGAATCAATCTGTGTTCTAACAATCTCACCCTTTTTGATGATGACAAAAACTATACGAAATTTTATTCAAAATATATATCTCCCCCTGAGAATATGATTCTCCCCCTTAAATGAATACTGCTAGAAAATTTAAAACTTCCTTTTCAGCACTTGTATTCTTTCCAGAGTCAGAGCAAGCTTGTGGACTATCCCAGACCTTGTTCATAGTTAATTCTATAAATATTTTCAGATGAGTAACTTTAACTCTGAAACACTGAATTCATGATTAGTTAGTTTATAACATGTGTGAGTTTCCATTCAGTATCTGTTTATGTGAGCGATTCAAATTTTCCATTTTCTCCCCCTTTTTTGTCATATCAAAAAGTGATTTTAGTCAATCATTTAAGAAAAAAAAATTTCAGAGCAAGAAAAATAGAAAAAAGTAAGATAGTGTCGCTACTGCGAAAATCGGCGCCGGCTGACAGAAGAGTCGCCACCGTGCGTTATTCATCCCACGGGAGGGAAAGGAAACGCTCAGATTAAACCTCGCACAACACGGGAAAGGTATGGTCATCGCAACCAAAACCTGGGTTCGGGAGTCGGTTACACAAGGGGAAGGTATTAGCACCCCTCACATCCGTCGTACTCGACGGGATCCACGCTTGTTTTCGGGTATGGATTGTTATTCTATCTACTCTAAAGGTTAGGGTTAAAAAGAAAAGAGAATGAAAATAAAATGACTCGGCAAAGTATCGCACTTTATGCCTACGTATTCCCGTCTAGAACGAGAAATCAGAGTCAACATAGTTCGCCTACCTACGGGAAAGGAGGGGAAGGTTGCTCGCTAGGATATCGTATCCTATGCCTACGTACTTCCACACAGCATGGAAGATCAGAGCAAACGTAGTTCGGGCCACGTACGACACAAGCTTGTCTTGATTGATTTTATTCCTTCTGAAAAAGGGTTTTCTGATTAGCAGTCCAAGCGGACAAAAATGACGTTTTGATGAGTTCACATTCTTTTACGAAAGAAGTGTCTTTTATTGTGTTTGAAATCTTTATGGTACTGTTCTGTTATTTTGAGGAAGAAGAGATAGAACTCTAACCTACGGTTGCGAAGGGAAACAAACTAACCTAATGTTATCATGCATGGATTAAGACCTAGTGTCTATCATGCTCCTCTCTTGCACAGAGAGAAACAGAGATCCTACGGGATAGGCGAAAACAGAAACAATAGCAGATATATACAGCGAAACAGTAAAATGCATGAATGCAACAATACAAGCGAGGCAAGGGAGTCCCACTCAACCTCGAACCTAGAAAACAATAGGCAAAAGTGAACAGACTTCACTTTCAACCCAACAAGGTAAACAGCAAACAATACAATCAGGAAAACTAAACAATACAGCAGAAATGAAATACAGCAGAAACATAAACAGCATCAGCAGCTCTGAATCAACATCTGGCTCCAAGTAATCTCCAATCAGCTACAGGCTTCAACAAGCATCAATCTCCATCTTCATGGCCTTCAGGTAAGGGCTTTGATCATCAGTCTTCTCTCTGCAATGGCTTTTCTTCAAGTTCAAACCTCCAGGATGAGGGATCAGTCACAAGAGTGAATTGGGTGTTAAGCAATCAGTTGACTACCAAAGGTGGTGAACAGACTGCTTCTAACACATATGACATTTTCTCTCAAGAGTTCTATCTCTTAGACACTATCACCAAGCCTTCCAAGGGAAGGGGGTGAGTATCTTAGAGAGACTCTGTATCACAGAGAAGAATGGATGCAGACAAGGCAATCCATGTTTGAGAAACAAGCTTTCTAATCTAGAGCTCTGCCTAGCTCCTAAACCCTAGTCTCCTCAACAGCTGCTAGCAGGAATCTACTCTTCAACTCTGGAAGTTGATATTCAATCTCCGGATCTCCAATGGCTTCATCTTCACAAGTCTTCAGCTCTCCCAAGTCCCCAGACAATCCCAATACCCACACAGACAAGCAATAATCCCCAGAGGGCACACCACACCAGTCAATCAGATATATACAGTACATTAATAGCAGTAGGGGAATCCTGACTTTTTTCTAAGGGGATCTAATAACTACCCATAGCCCCTATAGTCCCATAGCTAACCCATTCAATCTCTAAGTCCTAAGGGAAGTGAATTAATTCTCCTAAGTCATCACCTAAAACCCTAGTTTGTTCATGTTATTCACACCTAAACTAAACACTTAAAATTAATTTCTAAAAATGGGAACTAAATTGCATCTACAAGCTTAATGTCTAAACCAAACAACCTAAAAAGAATGGGTGAAAAATATTGAAGCATCTAATAGAACAAAAAATAACAAAATCATGTATGAAATGAAACTATTTAAAATGCTATTTATTTGGAAAATATGGGAAAAATATCAAATAAAAAATAAAATGCAATTTTTATTTTTTATAATTTTCTTGACTTTTTAAAGAAAATGTTAAAAAAAGAATGAATTGAAAATATGCAATTTCTGATTTATTATGAATTTTCAAAAATGAATGAAAATAAAAAGAAATTGAAAAAGAAAATAGAAAGAAATAAAGGGAGGGGGTAAGAATAGTAATGCGCTGCAGTTGTTTATCCCAAGTGGGTTGAAAATGGGGGTGCGCGTAGTAATCACATTAGGCCCATGCGCTCAGAAAATCAAATTGGAAAATGCCAGGAAAAATGAGAAGAATTCGGTGTATTTAGCAAGTGATTCACGTTGAAATGTTTGGGCTCATTGAAAAGGGGGTGCCATTAGCAAGTTAAATCCAGGCCCAGAATCTCAATTAAATGAAACGCCGCGTTTCGTTTCAGTCAACTCCCTCCATTTTCAGTTCGAATATGATCCGTTAGATTAGAGTCCCAGTCAATGGTCAAAGAGTGATCGAGTGGCCCAGGCATCATCTTCAACCTTGAGCACCCCTAGGGTTTCAAAAAACCCTAACCATGCACGATCTTCCATCACTCTGTTCTCCCTCCACACGCCATGGATTCACACGATTCCAAGAGCAAACTTGGTCTACTCCAATCCCTCTACACAGCCATAACCATAAATCTTCCTAAAACTCAAGCAATCAATCAATTCGATGAAGATAACAGTTGTAATCCGCCATTGTCACCTGCAATCAACTACCTCAATTCTCCACAAAACTCATCCTAAACTAATCTACACCTCATCCTGATCCTAGCATGCTAATCCAATACCATTTTCATGCCTTATCCTAGCAATTACAAGTCTCAACAGTTTTGGTACCTCATGCTTAAACTTCATGAAACTACTCCAAAATCATCCAAAACAGTCCTCTACCCTACCTTAACCATTCTACACTATCAAAACCCTAAGATTCTAACTAAATCAAGCCATTCGAGCAGAAAACAAACCTGGTGCAATTGGTGAAAACAGGTGTGCAACTCTTTGGATCAGATGCTTGTGATGAATGGAAAGTGATCAATAAGCTTGGTGATGAATTCTGTATGCACTAATTCGTGTGCAAACTCCTTGAATCTTGTGCTTCCAATTTCTTGAACCTTGAATGATGAAACTTGTATGGCACTCTCCTTGATTGATTCAACCCAATGAATATGTGAATTGCAACCTATGAATGATGATGATGAAGTTCAGATCAAGAATGAGGAGGATTGGTGAGAAATTGAGATAGTTTGTGAAGCTTATGCAAGAATGGAAAAATGTGGAAAACTTGGGATTTTTGAGCAAATGAAGTCACCAACCCTTGCATGAACCTTCTCATTCCAATATATAGGTGAGGTTAGAACCTCCTAGAAACTTGGAGAAGTTTCCCTTGTGCAAATTCCCTTGGATTTTGATTATGTTTCTTACATTGCAAGCAACCATGGATAACTCTTAAATCTTGAACCAAACTCAAAATTCTAATTTAGCCAATGTCTTTAAAATGATATTTCCATTCAAAATGACCTATAATTTTGCTTCATTTGGCCAAGATATGAAAAATCTCATTTTTTTAGGCCATTTTTATTCATTAAATCCAACAATTTTGAAACCTTGTGCTATGAATCTTTCCAATTTCTCATGGTCACTTTTCTAGACTCAAAATGTCATTTGGAGCAAGTTTGATGTTGTAAGTTTTTCCATTTGAGGCCTCCTTGTATGAGTTTTGGGTATAGGTTAAAATGACCTGTAATTCACAAATGACCAAAATACCCTTTGCTTGCCAAGACCATAAGTAGAGTTCCCCAAATCATATGAAGGCATACCATACCATTCTAGAAAGCTAAGACAATAAGGAACAATTCTCATGTTGACCAGAAATCCATTTGAAATCTCCTTGAGGGGTAAAAATTGCTTGGAAGTCAAGTCACTTTCACAGACAAAATTTCAGATACCTCAGATGACCTGTAACTTGCAAGGACCATAACTTGAGTTCTATAAATCTCCTTGATGTCTTCCACCACTCAAATTAAAGGTCTTGAGATCCTCTACAAGTTTCATGTTGGCCAAGGATCCATTTGAAGCTTGAAATTTGACTTATCTTGCTTGGAAATTTGACCTAAACTAGGGGATTTTTCATAGAAACCCTAATTTAGACCCTTCTCTTCTCCTTGATTTCTCTTGATTTCTTCTTAGCATAACAACATATCCTTATTATCCATGTCAAATGATGAACCCCACATCTCTCCAATAGACCTTAATGCCTTTCAATCAGTCAATTGACCTAGAGTTGACCCAGGGTTGACCCAGATGAAACCCTAGTTGACTGTCTTCAACTGTAATTCTGGTGACCACATCAACAACTTGTTTTCTTCTCCAAATGACTTTCTGAGTCCTCCAAGATGTCTAGATACTCCCCATGCTCTCAATTCACAGCCCATAATTCCCTTGTTGATCCTCAGACACCCTCAGTTAGGAGATATACTCAATGCTTGATCCACTGAACTCCCTGCTTTCAAATTCTTTTCTGATGACTTGAATGAGATTGAATTAGGATAATAACCTCTGGATAGGCCTCTAGAGATGAGAATAATGCTTGGTCCCCTGTTGAATGACTTGCTATGCTTATGCTATGCAGATGAGTAACCTATGTACATGACTCTTTATGCAAATGCTAATGATATTGAAACATAAACCAAGTGAATAAGGTTGGGAAAATTTTAGGGTGCAACAGCTGCCCCTATTCAAGCGACTTGGACCCGATTGGGTGAAGAGCGAACGGCCTTCAGACATTCGCGGTACGAGACGGTTGAATACCAATGAAACCAGAAATTTGCCAACCGCAGAAATAAATTGTGCTCCTGCTTGGGGAACGACATTCATCAGCTGAATCTGACTGTTATAACAACCCACTGGTCTCGCGCGACCATGCTAGGGATTATTTTCATCGCTCTGAAAAAGACTCTATCATCACAGAGACAGAACACTGTCCACGTCAGGACGTCTGCTTCGTCGATTTGGAAAACCTCAATAACTTTGCTGGGGATGGCTCGTCTGCCTTCTCGTCAGAAATAAATCGTCCACGTTGGGAATAAACTCTTCCACATTAGGAATAACACCGTCCACGTAAGGAATAACACTGTCCACGTAAGGAATAACACCGTCCACGTTAGGACTATACCACTTTTCCACGCGAGGAAACCCTCTATTGTCCTGGTTTGTCCACGTGAGGACTCCACTTTTCCATGTAAGGGGTGCATCTTTGTTCCACGTAAGGAATCACAATCTTATCTTGACCTATCCACGTAAGGAAACACAGCCTCGATCTGTCCACGTCAGGACTCCAACTTGATATGTCCACGTCAGGACTCCATCTTTCCACGTAAGGAAACACATTTCTTTTCTGAACTTGTCCACGTCAGGACTAAACCCTTCCACGTAAGGCATATGTCGTTCTTCCACGTAAGGAATCAGTCTTTCCACGTCAGGAATACAGATCTTCTTTCCACGTTGGCAATCAATCTTGATATGTCCGCGTAAGGACTCAATTTTTCCACGTAAGGAATAAACTCGTCTTTCCACGTAAGGAAACCATTTTTCTTCCACGTAAGGAACGCTCTTGATATGTCCGCGTAAGGACTCAATCTTTCCACGTAAGGAATAACCTTGTCCACGTCAGAACTCACATTTCGTCTTGATTTGTCCACGTCAGGACTCACCTTTTGACCCGTTGAAGTAATAGAACTTGTCCACGTCAGGACTTGCGCGTCTTTGACTTGCTGGGGAAATAAGACTTGTCCACGTCAGGGCTCACACCTTGCCCACAACACAAAGAAGGATAAACTTGTCCACATCAGGACTCTCGTATCTTGTCATCTTAAAGAACTATAAACGTCCACGTCGGGACGCACATTTCACCATTACGAATAAAGCTATCTGCTGGAAATAAATTGTCCACGTCAGGACACCAACACGAAGAGTAATCAATCTTGTCCACGTCAGGACTCCACACTCAATCAATACCGAGAACTCGAACCTGTCCACGTTAGGACTAACACACATCGTCAACTTGAGGAAATGTCCACGTTAGGACTCCACATTCCAACAATCTCCTCTAGCACAAAGAGAACCCGTCAATAAAATTGTCCACGTTAGGACTCATCCTTCCATTGGTCCGCAAATTTCTTATCACTGACATTACAGCAACTTTGAGGCTGACTCTACTGGGGACATTTGGAAACCAAACTTCCGGACGCCTGTTCTGATAACCGGCGGTAGCCTCTGAAATTCTGATTCATGAATCCTTTGATGACCAATAGCTCTGCTTGGGGATAAGGAGAAACTTATCCTGCTGACTCTGTGGGGAGTAGCGCCACAACTGACACTTCGTCGGATGTCTCACGTCGAGATCCTGAATGTTTATTGATTCACCTGAGCAAGGGCTCTCTCTTCCTGCAAGAGAAACAATACTTGGAACAAACGGTTAGCCAACCTAGTTTATGTTTCACAATGCATGTGTTTATCAATGATGCAATGCTCCATTCGACATGGAAATGCTACGCTTTTCTTTGGTTAATACAAGTATGACACTATATGCTGATGCGAATGCAGACTCGAACTGTTGGGCACAGGAGCTGCTTCAGCAAAATAAATGCTGAAAATAATGCCAACTCCGCTGGGGATAGCCAGGTGCTACAGAATCATTCCAGCAAAATAAACGCTGGGCAGATGAAGTCGATTCAGCTGGGAAATTGGGAACTTAACCCAGCACCTTGTTGAAGGGCCACCCTGCTGGGGCATATAACTCTGCTGGGGAACAGCAGATGCGCCTGGTATAATTGAACTTCTGCGGGAAAGTGAACGGGTATCATACGGTATTTTGACAAAATAAATGCCATGACCCACACCAACTCTGCCGGGGAGAGCCTTAATCTTTGAGTTCCACTGGGAGGAATACTTGCTGAGAAGAGAATTCCGCTGGGGATGGGATGATTCTCTTGGGAAAAATCAATTGAATCCGCTGGGGGAGAGTAAATGACCCTGCGGGGAAAGGTGAACCGTCTGAATTCAGCTCGCCAATTGGAAATATTAATCTTCTAAGGCTGAACCACTCTCTGCTGAGGATAAATGACTTTGCTGGAGCATGTCCTTTTGGATAGGCTACGACTAGCTGGGGAATTCGATCCTTCTTCAGTAAGGAACATGCATGACCTGCGTGGGGGTCGAGTCTTTTGTTAACGCAACCTTTTGATCCTCTTCCTCGTACGGCTATGGAACCTGCAACGACACAAACAAGACAAGACAAGTCTATGCAACCAAGTCGATTCCGGTTAGTGACGTTATTTTCAGTTAATTCAAAGTTTTAGTAATCATTGGCAAGGGCCAGCGACGTTATACACATGCTAGTTTCAGTAAACTTAGGCGCTTTATCATGCACAAAACAATAAAGAACCAGCATCAAGTACTGAATAACATATTTTATTGATTGGGCCCCTGAATGGGCAGAGTTTTGTACACGGGATGTAACTCCTGAAAAGAGGAAGCTACGCAAAGTAAACGTACAAGTATGCACTAGAAGCATAAATATATTGACAAATTAAATTTGTACACATGTCGGCAACGGGATGCAGACGAACACCACGAACTGATCCTCCTATGACTCATCCGACTCTAATGCTTTCCCGGTATCCATACCTCTTAAACGGTTGTACCAGATAACCGATCCTTCCCGTTATATTCTCCCGCATTGATGCTCAGTGCAATATCAAATTCGGACCGCAGTCATTTGCTTTTCAAATCCCTAACTTTTGCGTGAACCGCCCTTTACGGGTTTTCAGTTCACCGGGATACCCTTTTTTGCCGAAGCCGCCCAGTGTAGGTTTTCAACTTCGCGGGTGTACATTTTTTCAATTTTATCCCTAACTTTTGCCCGAACCTTTCATTCTGTTTTTGGTTCGCCAGGATGCCCCATTTTTGCCTGGACTCTCTTTTTCTGTCCAGCGGGTCTATTTTAAGCAAAGTATTTTTTAACTGCGTCTGAATTCACAGGTGACGTAAAGTCTTTACCGTCCATAGTAGACAACAACAACGCTCCTCCTGAAAAGACTTTCCTGACAACGTATGGCCCTTCGTAGTTGGGGGTCCCACTTGCCCCTGTGATCTGCTTGCGGCGGGGAGAATCCTTTTCAGCACAAGGTCGCCCGTCTGAAAGCTTCGCGGATGTATTTTCTTATCATACGCTTTCTTCATTCGGCTCTGGTATAAACGACCGTATGCTAGAGAAGCTAGCCTCTTCTCGTCCATTAAGCTCAGTTGGTTCAATCTGTTCTTCACCCATTCTGCCTCGTCTAGCTGAACATCTCGCAATACCCTCAGAGAAGGGATCTCGACTTCCAATGGTAGCACTGCTTCCATTCCGTATACTAACGAGAACGGGGTTGCCCCGGTTGATGTGCGTACCGTCGTACGATAACCGTGCAATGCGAAGGGTAGCATCTCATGCCAATCCTTATAGGTCACCACCATTTTCTGAACGATCTTCTTGATATTCTTATTGGCCGCTTCGACAGCGCCATTCATCTTGGGTCGGTAAGGGGAGGAGTTGTGATGTTCGATCTTGAAATTTTGACAGAGCTCCTTCATCATTTTGTTGTTCAAGTTTGAACCATTGTCAGTGATTATCCGTTCGGGGATTCCATATCGGCAAATGATATCTCTCTTGATGAATCTGGCCACCACTTGCTTAGTTACATTTGCGTAAGACGCCGGCTTCTACCCACTTGGTGAAGTAATCGATTGCTACAAGAATGAACCGGTGCCCATTAGAAGCTGTAGGCTCGATCTTTCCAATCATATCGATTCCCCACATCGAGAATGGCCATGGCGATGACATCACATTTAGAGGACTCGGAGGCACATGGATCTTATCGGCATAGATCTGGCACTTGTGGCATTTCCTCGCAAACTTGAAACAATCAGTTTCCATAGTCAGCCAAAAGTAGCCTGCCCGCAGCAGCTTTCTTATCATAGCATGTCCACCAGCATGCGTACCAAAGGTACCTTCGTGTATTTCCTCCATGAGTAACTTTGCCTCTCTTTCATCTACACAACGCAACAGCACCAAATCGTGGTTTCTTCTGTATAAGACGCCATCCGGGTTCAAATAGAAATTACCCGCTAATCTCCTGAGAGTCTTCTGATCTTGACTGGATGCCCCAGCCGGATACTCTTTGTTCTTCAGGAAATTAAGGATATCAAAATACCATGGTTTGTCGTCGGATGCTTCATCAATAGCAAATACATAAGCTGGTCTGTCAAGCCGAGAGATAACGATTCGGGGAGTCTCGTTCCAGAAGTTGACTTTGTACATGGAAGACAAAGTGGCGAGGGCGTCAGCCATTTGATTCTCTGCCCGCGGTACGTGATGCAATTCAACCTTGTCGAAGAAAGGCAACAATCTCCTTGCATAATTCATGTAGTGTATCAAATTGGGCTGACGTGTCTCCCATTCCCCTTTGATCTGATTCACCACCAGAGCTGAGTCTCCGTATACATCCAGATTTTTGATTCGCAAATCAATGGCTTCTTCAAGCCCCATTATACAAGCTTCGTATTCGGCTTCATTATTGGTAACGGCAAAGGTCAATCGGGCAGTAAACGGGATGTGCGACCCGTGTGGCGTAGTGATGATTGCCCCTATTCCGCTACCGTAAGCATTTACAGCTCCGTCAAATATCATCTTCCATTTGGAACCCAACTCTGGTCCTTCGTCTGGCAACGGCTCTTCACAATCTTTCATCTTTAGGTACATGATATCCTCGTCAGGAAAATCAAACCTCATCGATTGGTACTCTTCAATAGGCTGCTCCGCCAGATACTCAGACAGCACACTCCCCTTTATAGCCTTTTGCGAGACATATTGAATGTCATATTCAGTCAAGACCATCTGCCAACGGGCAATTCTCCCTGACAACGCCTGCTTTTCAAATACATATTTGATAGGATCCATCTTTGAGATGAGCATGGTTGTATGATTCAGCATGTACTGCCTCAAACGCTTGGCGGCCCAAGCTAGTGCGCAACAAGTTTTCTCCAGCATTGAGTATCGAGATTCGCAGTCTGTAAATTTCTTACTCAAGTAGTAGATCGCATGCTCTTTTCTTCCTGTCTCGTCATGTTGACCGAGAACACAACCCATGCTTCCCTCAAGAACCGTCAAATACATGATCAAGGGTCTACCTGCCACTGGGGGTATCAAAATAGGAGGCTCCTGCAGATACTCCTTTATTTTATCGAACGCCTTTTGACAATTTTCGTTCCATGTTACAGCTTGATCTTTTTTCAACAACTTGAATAATGGTTCACACGTAGCCGTTAGGTGAGATATGAACCGGGCGATGTAGTTCAACCTCCCTAAAAACCCGCGCACCTCTTTCTCTGTTTTAGGCGTCGGCATTTCTTGAATCGCTTTTATTTTAGCAGGATCGACCTCTATTCCTCTTGCGCTTACGATAAACCCCAGCAGTTTACCCGATCTCACCCCGAAGGTGCATTTGTTAGGGTTCAGCCTCAGCCTGAACTTCCTAAGCCTTTTAAATAACTTCAACAGATTCACCAGATGCTCTTTCCTCCGTCTGGGATTTGGCAATCATATCGTCCACATAAACTTCGATCTCTTTATGCATCATATCATGGAAAAGAGTCGTCATCGCACGCTGATATGTTGCCCCAGCATTTTTCAAACCAAAGGGCATCACTTTGTAGCAAAATGTTCCCCAAGGCGTTATGAAAGTGGTTTTCTCCATATCCTCTGGCGCCATTTTAATCTGATTATAGCCTAAAAAGCCATCCATGAAGGAGAATACGGAGTATTGAGCGGTATTATCAACTAACACGTCAATGTGAGGAAGTGGAAAATCGTCTTTTGGGCTTGCTCTATTCAGATCTCTATAATCCACGCACATTCGAACCTTGCCATCTTTCTTTGGCACTGGTACGATGTTAGCAACCCAAGATGGATACTTTGTTACAGCAAGGAAACCAGCGTCCCACTGTTTTTGGACTTCCTCTTTGATCTTCACTGCCATATCTGGTCGAGTTCTGCGAAGTTTTTGTTTGACTGGTGGGCAATCTTCTTTCAGTGGCAGGCGGTGCACAACCATATCTGTATCGAGCCCTGGCATATCTTCATACGACCAAGCGAATACATCACTATACTCTCGAAGCATTTCAACCAATCTTCTCTTGATATCACCCTGCAGCGCGGCTCCGATACGAATATTCTTCTCAACCCCTTCCGACCCCAAGTTGATAATTTCGATGACCTCGTCGTGAGGCAGAATGGCTCTTTCCTCTTGCTTCACCAACCAAGACAGTTCTTCAGGGACGTCGCTATCTTCGACAACCTCTTCTTCGGCCTGAAATACCGGGTGCTCAAAGTCGGGACGAGTCATAGGTGGTTCAAGGGTGTCATCTGAAAATGTTATCCTGCAAAAGGAATGGTTAAGTGCTTCAAAATGCGTATAAAGCGAATAACCACGCTGCCATTTTATTGAAAAATATAAAACAAGAAGGACAGGGATTACAGTATTTGCACATGAAAAACGCCATTTATTTAATGATTAACACGCAATGTTCATAACAACACAGCCCTAAGCAAATCACGATGCCCCGGGCAAGACATCAGATTATTCAACAATTAATAAAGCAAAGCATTACTGTTTAAGAGTCACAGGAACAAGCTCCTGAATAGACCAGTTGCACAGTCCTTGTCCTGGCGTGTTTGGCTGAATCCAGGCATCCATATCGCAGTCGCTATCTCCTTCGTCAGACTCCGAAGCAGCGTTGATGGTTTCATGACACACTCCACTGGCAGAGATGGTGATTGGCCCTCTGAAACGGGGCGCCCCCACGGCAGGAGTTGACGACGACGGTTGGTATCCTAGCCCGAACCGGTCCATCTTCACAGGAATGTCCAGCACTTTGCCCCAGCCCTTTGCTTCTCCTGCTTCCACTAGAGCTTGAGCTTCTTTATACGATGAGACGGCTATCTCTGGCACTTTGCTCGGCCCGGGACCTTTGTCCTTGATGCACAGCCCTTCAAATGCCTGGCAGGGTGTTTCGTGGATCTCTCCGTCGACCTCCACATATTTAAATGACGATAGATGGCTGACCAGGATGTCCTCTTCTCCGCATACAGTGACTACGCTGTCTCCGACCATATACTTCAACTTCTGATGTAGGGTAGACGTGACTGCCCCCGCCCCATGAATCCAGGGTCTTCCAAGCAAGCAGTTGTACGCAGGCTGTATATCCATGATATAAAACTCAGTTGCAAACACCTCCGGCCCCACCTGTAGAGGCAATGTGATCGATCCAAAGACGGTTCTCCGCGTGCCGTCAAACGCTCTGACTACCAAGTCGCTGGGCGTGCACAAGATTCCTCTAACATCCAGCTTCATCATCGCCTTCTTGGGTAGCACATTCAAAGACGATCCGGTGTCGACCAATACATGTGACATTACTGATCCTCTACACTCGACAGATACGTGCAGCGCCATATTATGATCTCTCCCTTTCGGGGTCAAATCAAAGTCGGTAAAGCCCAAGTTGTGGCCTGCATTCACATGTGCCAACACTCCTTCCAGTTGATTCACGGAGACGTCTTGGGGTACAAAAGAAGTATCCAGGACTTTCAACAAAGCGTTTCTGTGAGCTTCCGAACACAACAGCAATGACAGGATAGATATTTTGGACGGCGTCTGCTGCAGATGCTCCACAATCTTATAATCACTTTTTCGAATCAAGCGCATGAACTCTTCTACGTCTTTCGATGCCGATTCTTTGTCACTTGCTTGCACTGGGACATTCTCAACCGCTTTCCCTTTTCCTTTCGCTAGTCTTTCGGCCTCCACTTCAGGGGATATAAAGATCCTACCACTCCTTGTCATACCTCCCGAACCAACAACATTTTCCACAGTCTCGGCTGGCTGCTTATTAACATCAACCTTTATCCCGTCACAATACACCTCCAACCCATATGACCATGGGACTGCTTTCGTGTTCTCGTACGGGATCGGCCCGGCCTTAGTTATGGTGATCGGTGGTCGCTGAGCTGGTGCTGCAATAGTGATTGTCTTTCGAGGAATCGTTACAGTGGCCACATCACTCTGATCATCTGCTACTGCCCCTGCGGGCTCTTCAATTGCTGCCCGGTCAAACTGCAATGTGCCCCCATCAATTAAAGCCTGAATGCCTTTCTTCAAATCATCACACCCCCCAGCTAGGGTCCAGCATTCCAAACAATATTCGTCACAACCCGGGTAAACACCCCCTTGCAATAATCTGCTCTTTATCTCGTTCAGCGGTGTCTTTAAATCGTCGACACTCATAATCAGATTCAACCCTTCCTCAGTCAGAATGGCGTTTGCCCCGTGATTAGGCATGGGCTTCTGCACTATATTCGGACCTGCCGTTCCGAAATTGATAGTCTTATTGTCCAAAAGATCCTGCACAACATGCTTAAAAGCATGGCAACCCTCTATATCGTGGCCTGGGGCCCCAGAATGAAACTCACAGTGCGTGCTTGCATCGTAACCAAACGGGGGAGCTCCCGTTATCGGTGCCAGAGTTCTCTTCTCTACCAGGTTCAATCCCAACAATGTCTGCAATAAATCAGCGTATGTCGTGGGAGGCTTCTCAAACACTCTTCTTGGTTTACCACCCTGGAATCTTCGCTGAGCCTGTTGTGCCCCCTGCTGAGGCTGCTGCTGCTGCATTGGCTGTTGTTGTTGCTGACGTGGTTGTTGCTGATGTGGTTGTTGCTGATATGGAATAGTAACACTCGCCACCTGCTGCGGCTGATGATATTGGTTTCGTCCCCTGCCTCGGCCTCGGCCTCGGCCTCCAAACACTGCGCTTGCCTCGCCCTGACGGCGCCCACCAAAAGCCTTCCTATTACTGCCAGATGCAGTCGATTCCTCAACCTGGAATTTTCCTTGCTTAATGTTACGTTCAATCTTTTCTCCCATCAGAATTAGGTCTGAAAAACTGGCCAGAGATGTGTGAAACAGCATGTCATGAAACAAGCCTGTGAATGTGCCGACGAACATGTCATTCATTTCCTTATCTTCTACAGGAGGACGGACTCTGGCAGCCATATCGCGCCACCTTTGCGCGTACTCTTTAAAGCTCTCCCCCTTCTTCTGCGACAGCCCTGCCAACTGGACCCGATTGGGCGCCAAATCGCTGTTATACTTGTAGTGAGCTACGAACGCCTCCGCCAATTGCTTCCATGTCTTGATATTGGTTGGCTCCAACCCCATATACCACTCTAGGGAAGGACCCGACAGACTATCTTGAAAGAAATGCATTAGCATCCTTTCATCAGTTGAGTATGCAGACATCTTTCTGTAATAAGCCCGCACGTGCACTTTCGGACATGTGTCCCCTTTATACTTATCAAACGCAGGAGCTTTGAATTTAATTGGCACCCTCAAGCCAGGTACCAGCCCCATTGTTGTCATGTCCAAGCCCACAGCACTTTGGTTCAGGACCCCCCTCATCTGCTCTTCCAGCATTCTGATCTTCTGGGAGTCATCCATCGGTCCATCGAAACCTCCGCCAGAGAAAGCGTCCTCCTGCTGATCTCCTTGCCACATACCATTTCCAGCTCCATACCCATCATATCCATTATTACGTCCAGCCCTGATCTGATTCATCCCCGGACCTCGGCCTCTGTTGCCGTACCCTTGAACACCTCCAGCAGGCCCAAAAGCCATAAACCCCGCGCCGTTTCCATTTCCAAAACCTCCGTAACCCTGATTGGTCGCACCATAACCATCTTGCCCAAAAACTTGAGCATTGAAACCATATTTCCCAGCATTATCGAATCCCTGATCATTGAACCCGAATCCAGCATTGACAAAGCCGTTGCCTCCCATATGATCTCCCAAGTTGACATCACCAAGCCCCACGTTATGGACAGCAGTCTCATTCCCAACTCCGACGTTACCATTCACAGCAGCGGTAGCGTTGTTGACATTAGCAGCAGGTATATTGACCACAGGCGGAGCCACTGGTGTGGGAGTGCCGTCTCCATGAACAGTATCGACCCGTACAGACTGATGATCCTCGTTACCGTGACCAGCATTTCGGGCCAACAGAGGTTGGACCATGGCCTGCAAATTCTCCTGACCTTTTGCAATAGCTTCCATGGTCTGCATAAAGAGAGCGAGCTTCTCGCGCACATCTTGCATCTCGTTCTGCATTTGATCCATGATTCTTCGACAGTTGGTGCGGGTAGAATAGCGGTGCGGGTGTTGATCTGCAATCCTGGAAAGTACCTGGTACAGAGCATGAAATAAGACACTATTCAAAGATTACCTGTAATGCAATATGAATATGAATGCAACGCAATGTGTCTGTGCATTAGGGAAGTTCATTCCCCGATTCTAGTGTGAAGGTGCCGATGCGGTGACAGTGCTAATGATATAAAGATCGGAGCTGAATCACAGAAAGCCTCATATATTGCTGAGAAACCCAAAAACCCAGAATACAATGTCGCTGAGAGTACAACAAGAAGGCATGACCTCAACCAACAATCCTGGTGATGGTCAGCACTACGCAAATAAAGCATACAAGTTACT